>OU342757.1:8139784-9341076 GCA_910591435.1 Acronicta aceris | reverse complement strand
AACGGACAGTGGGTTGCTGTGCTCACATAATGACTGTTGTGTGGTATTTGGGTTGGGCTCGGTACCAAGAAAGCATAGAAGCACCAGCATCATTTCTGGATGGAATATTAATAAGGGATGATGATGTCGAAAATGAATAAATCATGAGTCGCAACAAGTTGTTTTATTTATATTATGTATACCTATAACCGGAGGGATGAGAGCTGCCCAAGACCAGGATGGTTTGTGCTCCTTGGGGGAGGCCTACATTCAGCAGTATATATAGCAGGACTAAAATATTTGCATTTCTGCTGTAATGGAATACGTATGCACTTTAACAATAAATTGTGTCGTCAGGTAGGTACTGCACAGTTCACTGCTCTCTTATAAATGATTGAAGTCCAGGGTATATTGTTAGTCACCAAAGAATTAAACGGCAGGTTTGCTTAGCAAGATAACATTCGAGGCTCCGTTTCTTGCTCCTTTTTACAGAGATATACAATCCCCTGATCCAATAGTGTGGGTTTAATGATGACATGTGTTGACGCAGTTGAGTAGACATTCTGTAGTTCTATTTTCCTCTTCCTAGTTGCAATTGAGTCGATGGCGGGTATTTGTATTCCTTCCAGTTCCTTTTTATTACTCCCCAATGGTAGTCCTATTTAATATTTATAGCGAAACAAAAAAAAGTATTTTCGAATTCTTGTTGCATTTTATACCAATAAGTCTGACAGACAATGACAGTATTTATTTTGACAACTTAACATCCAAAATATTGATTTCGAATACGATCCACCATATTGGATTTTTAATGTACTGTGTTGCTCTCCTTGACCAAGATATTTTGAATGTACAAGAAAACTAAGTGAAATTATAAAAAAATAACAGTAAAAAACGGTTCCTATAATTTTTACCTATATTTACGTATAGTGTACATGGAGCTGGCCCAGGCTCCATACATTTCTAAAACATCTCCTTTCTATGAATTCAACAATGATAAAGAAGTTATATCTCCAAGTGAAGCTTTGGCTAATTCTGTATTTAGTTTTGATAATGTTGCCTGTGAGAATCAAATAAAATTAAATATTCGCAATTATTTTTGTATGGGTAGATATAAACAAATCGATTGTTTCTATTTATCTCAAACCTATTCTAAAATTCTGAAACAATTGTTACGCGACAATGTTAATTTTCTTATGATATTTAAACAAGATGATGTAAATTTAAAACATATTTATGAAGAACATGTGAGTGCTGATCTACGGAATCGCAAAAATGTTTGGAAAAAACCTTATAATTTTTTAGTTATTAACAAAGAATCATCGTTAAATAGTGGAAGGTACAGGCAGAATTTTGATACGTTTTTTCAATTTTAGCAAATAATTGTAAATATAAGGAAAATAATAACATGCTAAGCAAATTTAGTGTTAAATCTTCTTCCGATGAGCACGCTTGTCAAAAGTAATTTAACATGGAGAAAATTATTAAAGCAGAATTAATGAAGTCTATAGACTCCATAAAGAACAAAATAAAACAAATGAAGGACGAGGAACAATCACTAAACTTGTCACTCCACAAATTACTTAAGCCTGTCGCAGAACCCCTTAAAACCTTGGTTGACTCAAATATATCATTGAGAAATACAAAAAATAAAGAAAATAAAACATTCGATACTTCAGATGTATCTGAAAGTTCTATACCTATTGAATCAGATATAAATTGTGAAAGCACTTCTACTAAATATGAGGATTTTCATGACGCTGATATCAATTATTCAAGCTCTCCTAAAAAAGAAATAAAACATAATCTAGAAATGTCATTGAAAAGTGAAGATATCTATGGTATTTATGATGGTGTAAATGTACCATTTGGAATAAGGAACTACAATAAAACTTTAATGATGGGTAACTCCATAGTATCATTTTTTAAAGTTCAAAATATTGGCAGCGATAACTTAGTCTTGGTTAAAATTGGAGATAAAAGTTATGATTTAACCCCGGGACTAAAAGAACTTTTACTTCGAAAAAAAATCTGATTTAAAAAATATAACTGAAATTGATAGACTTGTCTACAAAGATATACTACATTATACTAACGCTCATAAGAGGGATTTTAATCCTAGTGGTCAAATAAGAGGTGACAAAGGATTCAAATATCGATAAATAATCAGACCATTATTTTCTGAGACTTTATTGGAAAACAATCAGAATAAAATTGGAGGCAGTTTGCCAATGCTTAAAGCATACAAAAAGGATACTGATTTAATATATTGGGACGATCCAAATGAATTAGTTGAAAGATTAAAATTATTAATAGCTTCAAGAGATGCAGGTAATACAAACCATGACAATGAAATTTTATCAACTGATAACGGTACAGAATTTTACAATAAGAAATTTAACTCTCTTATGCAGTCTTACAGTATTAATCATTATTCAACATTTTCATCAAAAAAAGCTTCGATTATGGAGAGATTTATAAGAACATTAAAATCTAAATTGTACAAAGAGTTTAGTTTAAAAGGTAATTATACTTGGATAAAAGATACGCTGGAAAATGTTGTTCATAAATACAATCATACCTATCATCGCACGATTAATGAAATACCAGCAAATGTCAATAACGTAAATAAAAAAGAAATATTAAAAAGGTTCAATAGATTAGTAAAAAAGCAAGAGGGTATAAAATGCAAGTTTAAAGTGGGTGATTACGTTCGTATCAGTAAATACAAAGGAACATTCGAAAAAGGTTATACTCCCAATTGGTCAACAGAAATATTTAAAATTAGATATAAGCAGAATACTACTCCTATCACTTACTTAATTGAAGATACAATCAGAGGACAACCTATCCTAGGAGCATTTTATGAACAAGAACTTCAGAAGACAAATCATCTCAATGTATATCTAGTCGAGAAAGTTCTTAAAAGGAAAGGGAATAGAGTTTTCGTAAAATGGCTTGGTTTGCCTTCCAATGAAAATAGCTGGATAGATAAGACAAACGTGCTTTGAGATATAAATAAACCTAGTTGACTCGTTAAACTCCTTATAATATATTATAAAGTGTTGAGTCTTTGTGTACTGAAGAGAGTAGTCTTCTTAACTGGCTAATAAACCACCTACCTTTTGAATTGCATTTACCGGGTTATAATCATCAAAGTCATCAGCAAGACATATACGTGTTACCATCAGCCAGTTCAGTATACATCGAAGGTCACGCAAAGCTGTTCGGAAAAGATGGAAAACCGATTGAGAAAGCTGTCAAATTTACTAATAACCCTGTTCTGTTCTTGTTTCAAGATATCAGATACGAAATAAATAGCATTGAAATAGATCGCATCAAAAATTCGGGTATAACAACAACCGTAAAGTCATACGTTTCATTAAATGAAGCCGAAAACAAAGTTGCGGCCTTATGGGGTTGGAACTTAAACGGGTTTCAAAGTGACGGTCACTTTAGCGCTGTTGTACCATTAAATAAGATTTTAGGTTTGGCGGAGGATTATAATAAGATTGTGATAAATTGTAAACATGAACTTCTATTGAACAGAAGTAACTCTAATTTAAACAGCGTTACACTGACAGATGATATTTCTCACTTCCAAATAAATCTCGATAGAGTACAGTAGAGAGTACCGCACATTAAAGTATCAGATCGAGAACGTCTAACACTTTTAAAATATTTAGAAAAAGATAGACCTATTCAAATGGCATTTAGAAATTGGGATTTGTATGAGTACCCTTTACTACCTAAAACAACAAAGCCTAGATATGTTATTTTCTGTTTACAAAGTAATCGAAAAAGTAATAAAATAAAAGATAGTTCTCTCTTCGATCACTGTAAAGTAACAAACGTTACGCTCTTTTTGAATTCACAATATTATCCATATGAGCCATTAGGTTTAAATTTTTCTGAAAATAAATACAGTATATTATACGAAATGTATGTGAAATTTCGTCAGTCGTATTACAACTGTCCAGCGGATCCCTTACTTAATCTAAAGGACTTTAAAGATAAGGCTCCTCTGTTCATCATAGATTGTTCAAGGCAAAACGATACCCTAAAAGCAGGTCCAGTAAACGTTCGTTTGGAAATTGAATGTTCAGAGCCAATACCAGACAACACTACTGCATATTGTTTGATTATAAACGATCGACTTGTGGAATACAAACCTCTGAGCAACATAGTGCATCGATTATCATGATTGCCATTGTAGACGTCCAAGGCTTTAAAACGGAAACAAATGAATTTGTGCTAAAAGAAATTGCTATAATGTGTAATGACAAATTGCAAGTGTTTTTAATTAAGCCGCCATTTCCATTTTACGATTTGACAAAACAAGAAAGACGTCAAGTTGCATGGATTGAACGTAATAGGAAAATATATTGGGGTGAAGGATTTATACCATATTCCAATTATAAGATATAATTATAATTATAATTTATATAGATAAATTGCCTGGTGAATAATCCTTAATAGATACTATCGGCAATGGAGCCCGAGTAATAATATAATAAACGTTTAAAATCATTTTATTACATCTATTTTTAACATTCGATTCCTACAATTGTAGTTAAACGGTTGGATCACAAACTGAATTAAATACCAAATTATAACGGCAAGCTTTATGGAAAGAAGCCCAAATTATTCCTTTGCCAAAAAAACCTAATCCCAGTTTGTTCTCCGAGTACCGTCCAATATCCATACTTCCTTTCCTTTCCAAAGTTTTCGAACGTCTCGTCCACAACCAGCTCAGTACTTTCCTTTCTAAGAATAGTCTCCTTAATCCTTTCCAATCTGGTTTTCGTCCTGGTCACAGCACTACCACAGCTCTAACCAATATAACGGAGGACATTAGGACAGGTATGGAAAGTGGAAAGGTAACGGTTCTATGCTTACTGGACTTCAGTAATGCATTTAACACCATTGATTTTGACATCCTACTTGCTATACTTGGCTCGCTTAACATATCTCCAACGGCGATTGACTGGTTTCGTAGTTACCTGTATGGTCGCCGTCAACGTATATGCATAGAAGATAATTTCTCTTCTTGGTGTAATACTGATGTTGGTGTACCACAGGGTGGCGTTTTATCTCCTCTCCTTTTCGCAATTTTTATTAATTCAATCTCCAACAAACTTCATTCGTCCTACCACCTTTATGCAGATGATTTGCAAATTTACAGGCAGGGTTCTTTACTTGTAATTATCATACTAACATAGTTTGTAAGTCGTACTTACAATAATGAGTCTCTGTTACTTTAAATAAATGAAATTATTGCTTATTGCTTTACCAGAGTTGCCACAGGCGATTGACATTATAAATAAAGATTTAGGTTATATAGGTGATTGGAGCAAAGCATACGGTCTCATGATTAATCCAGCGAAAACCAAGGTCATCGTTGTTGGCAGTCACAGATTGTCTGCTAGGATTAACTGGCCTGTGATTCCAAAAGTTATTTTTGAAGGGATTGTCATACCATTTAGTGAGAATGTAAAGAACTTGGGAATTCTTATTGACAAACATCTTTCTTGGGGTCCTCAGCTGCGAGAGGTCAGTCGTAAATTGTTTGCATCAGCGGGGTCGCTAAGGAGATTACGCAACTTCCTGCCAACTGCCACCAAAATAACGCTAGCACAGTCCCTTTTACTTTCTATCCTTGACTATGCCGATGTCAGTTACCTTGATCTCACTGAGGCACAACTAAATAAACTTGAGCGTCTCCAAAATTTCTGCATACGATTTATATTTGGGTTGCGTAAGTATGATCATGTTTCCGAATTTCGAGCAAAACTCAAGTGGCTTCCAATACGCCTTCGCCGGAATTCTCATATATTATCCCTTCTCTACAGTGTTCTGTTTAATCCTCTAGCACCCTCCTATCTTAAAGAACGTTTTCAGTTCCTCCATGACACACATACTAGATATCTAAGATCATCGGAGAATCTGAGGCTTGAGATGCCATTGCACTCCAAAATTTTTCTTGGCGACTCCTTTTCGGTACAAGCTGTACGGCTTTGGAATGCGTTGCCCGTGTCTGTGAGGCGAGCACAATCATTAACTACATTCAAAAAAATGGTGAAGGAGCATTATCTGTCGCTGCAACTGACATGTTCTCCTTCGCAACGCATCTGATAGGGTACCTATAGTATTTATTTATTTTTATTTTTTAACTGTCTTACATCTTATTAAGACATATTTATTTAAGCATGTCTATAGTATATACCATTATATATTTATACTATATATTATATATATTATATTATATATGGTAATAATTACAATTACTGAGTATTTTTAATATCGCAATTTGTGTATGATTATTGACTAATTTTAAGTGTTCAGTTTCTTTTGTGTACGCCAGACTACCTATTTATTACATTTCCTCTCTTTTGAGTCCATCCAAAGGTTGTCTGTAAGAGATCGCTTTTAGCGATAAGACCGCCCATTGTACCATTAAGATTCATAAAATTGTACTTGATATTTTAGTTTTTGGTGTGCAATAAAGAATATTCTATCTATCTATCTATTCTTAGAAAATCGAACTACTCTACTAAATATAGTGTGTAAACGAAGAACAAAGAATATTGTGTTATGTGGGGACTGGAACATTGACACCCTAAAAAATAATGAAAATGCGAAGGAATTGCAATCGATTCTTTCTAATTATAACTTTCAAAATCACAAATTATGTCCAACTCGTCAGAAGTCATGTATTGACGTTATAGCAAGCAATCTATGTAATGTAACCGCCAATTTATATACGTTAGCATTATCGGATCATGAAACAGCACAAACTATATCTTTCGAACAAACTTGTACCACAAAAAATCAAGTGCAATTTTGGTTTGAAAAAAGAAGAGACTATTCCAAAAGTAAGATTGAAAAATTTAAGGCTTGTATGTCGGCTCTCTCTTTCAGTGATGTATTGAATTGTACTCATACCGAAGATGCTTTTAACATGTTCCATGGTATTGTCACTTTGTTTTATGACCTATGTTTCCCTACGATTACTGTCAAAATTACAAAAAAAAAACTACAAAACATAAGTGGATCTCTATAAAGGGCTAGTAAGATCATGTAAGTTAAAACGTTGTCTCTACCTACAGTATAAATTCTCTCGGACAAAAAAAATAAACATATATATGCTAACTATAACAAAGTCTTGAAAAAATTTATGTTCCAGGCTCAAAAAATTGAAAGTTTGAAATATATAAGTAAAGCGAGTAATAAATGCAGAGCGGCGTGGAATATTATAAAAAAATAACGTATTAGGCAAACAGAGCACCAAGTATATAGATACTATAAAAGTAAATGACGTTGAATATACAAATGCAAATCAAATAGCTCACCAATTTAATAATTTTTTCATAAATTTGCCTTTTAAAATTATGTGCTGATATTATCTACTCCAATATGTCATATTATCAATTTGTCATTTATACAAGGACACTTCCCTAATAGATTGAAACTGTCGGTCGTTAAACCTTTACATAAGAAAGGTGATACTAAAGACTTGAATAATTATAGACCCATTACGCTAATCCCTATCTTATCAAAAATCATTGAAAGCACTTTTAATTACTTCTTTGTAATGCACGAGAAAATTTATATGTTTTTAGAAAAAAATAATATTCTAAAACCCGAACAAAATGGCTTCAGGAAAAAATATTCGACTACCTTGGCATGTTTTACACTCGCAAAGATAATTACTGAAAACCTTAACAAAAAAAACAATATAGTCTCAATATTTTTGGACATGTCCAAAGCTTTCGATTTTGTAAACCATAAATTACTATTATACAAGCTTGAAAAGTATGGGATCCGAGGAAAGGCCCTAGATTGGCTAAATAGTTACTTAGAAAATCGCTATCAATGTGTAGAAATACATAGCCAGTCTGGAAAATATAATTCATCTACCAGGTCAGATTTTAAATTAATGAATAGTTCTGGAGTACCTCAGGGGAGTACCCCTTGTTATTTCTAATATATATAAACGACCTACCTAATGTGACAGAATAATTGTGTACTGTATGCTGATGACATCACTCTAATTATAGCAGATAACAATAAAAATAACCTAGAAAATAAAATCAATAACGCATTGGATAATATAATTAATTGGCTGGATTTAAATCACTTACAAGTTAATATAAATAAAACAAAAATGGTACAATTCCAGACTTACAATAGCAAACCTCTCAAACTAAATATAAAATATAACAACAACCTCGTTGAAGAAGTGGAAGTGACATTATTCTTAGGTATTATGATAGATAAACATTGTAACTGGAAACAGCACATTGAGAATCTCTGCTTACATCTAGACAAATTTGTGTACGCTCTGTATCGCTTAAGGCAAATATCATCATTAGAAACTGCGCTAAGTGCATATCACGGCTATGTCTCCTCAAAATTAAGATATGCTCTTATAATTTGGGGCAATTCAGTAGAGGCAAATTGAGCATTCCTTGTGCAAAAAAAAATGTATACGAGCCTTGTTTGGTATACAACAAACAGATAGTTGTAAAGAATATTTTTAAAAACATGACATACTATCATTACCTAGTCTATATATACTAGAAATTTGTGTTTTTGTGCGTAGACATCCACATTTATTTTGTAAGCACAATGATATTGTGACTAGGCCAGGGAGACATTCATAAACTGCTAATACCTAAGCAAAGTCTAAATGTATTTAGTCAGAATGTATACTGCATGGCGATACGTATTTATAAAAAAATACCAAAAAGGTTGATGGAAATGAATACTGTAAATGTTTTTAAGCGAAATTGATTAATTTTGTTACTGGACAAATGTTATTCCAGCATAAAAGATTTCTTAAACGATAAAACATTGTGATTATCTTCTAATAAATAATAAATAAATAAATAAATAAATAAAAATCTTTATTGACATAATTAAAATGATTACAATGTTTTGTTAGAACCCTGCCTCCTGTGCTAGTATGAACTGTATTACAGGAGCCAGTGTCTTCCCTATTTCGTTTCCTTTGACTTTATGTCAATAATCTAGCATACATTTAAAGAAAGAATGAATACATAGCAATGTTATCTATATTATTTATAACCATAAGACTAGGCTAGGTATATATTAGCTTGTAATGTAATGTGCATGTGTGTGTGAGTGTGTGTGTGTGTGTGTGTGTGTGTGTGGGTCTGTGTGTGTGTGGTTGTGGGGCAAGAGAGTGGCGGTGTGTGTGTGGGAGTATAAAATGAGTGAAATGTACGTTACTTATTGGGTGCATGATGGGTGTTTATTTTAGTAAATCCTCGGTATCTTTGTAGGTGTAGGTGAGAAGCATTGTTTTAATTATATGTTTGCATTGATTAATTGGAGTATATATGATTGGTTTAAGTTTATTAATTTTATTATAAAGGCGCGATGCAGTTATGTAGAACTGCCGCTTGGCTAATTCAGTTCTATGTGCTTCAGTAGTGATGATCACACGTCTGCCCGATTTCACTTGGTCAGGAGTTAGAGAAGAGTGTTTTTTTTGTATGACTCGCAAGATATATAGCTGTCTTACTGACATCACCTTGGTATCACTGTATAACGTTATAGTGGGATATCTCCGAGGTTTACGAGTCATCACCTTCAAGATCGCTCGTTGAGCACGTTCAAGACGGAGCATAGATGTGCCATCTGTACCGCCCCATGATGTTATACAGTACCCTAGTAGTGATTGAGCCAGTGCTGTATACACTATATTTAAGGTTTTGATGTCAGCACAGTTTCTTAATTTTTTAAAGACGGGGATAAGTCTTCTTATTCGGCTAACTAAGCTATTAATATGACTATGCCATGTAAAAGTGCTATCAATTATTACGCCCAAGTATTTTATTTCATTACTTCTAGTTAGAGGTGGACATATACAATTACAGATTGCCAATTGTAAGTTACATTCGTGAGCCATTATATTAAATTGAGCAGAGGGCTGAGTGCGTGTTCTGTGTGAAAATGTAATAAACTTGGTCTTATCAATATTAAGTGTTAGTAAATTATCTTTGAGCCAAGTCATCACCACTGTGAGTGCCTTTTCCGCTTTGTGACGTGCCAAATCCCAGTTGGTATCGTGTATAATCAGCACTGTATCATCCGCATATGATATAAGGCTACAATTTGGTATGTTTAGGGAACATAAGCTATTTATATATATAAGAAAGAGGGTCGGACCCAGCACACTACCCTGAGGCACGCCAAATGTTGAAGTCAGGTCATTACTAGTGATATTACCTATTTTTACTGCCTGTTTACGGTTTGATAAGTAACTGCGGAAAATATCCAGAACAACACCCCTGATACCCAAGTATTCCATTTTTGTTATTAGCAGTGGAATAGACACAGTGTCAAATGCCTTTGCGAGGTCCAAAAATATGCCAATAACTTTAGCCTTACAGTCTAGTAGTTTTACAACTCTTTCAGTGAGGTCAAGGACAGCATCTTCAGTTGAGATGGCTTTACGAAAACCATATTGATGTCTAGAAATAACCTTGTTTTTGTCAAGGTAATTTACTAGCCTATTGTTTAGGATTTTTTCTAATATTTTAGACAAGGACGTGAGTATGGATATAGGCCTATAATTGTTGACACTGTGTCTATCCCCACTTTTATATATTGGAATTACCACTGCTCTTTTAAACGTGTCAGGAAATACACCCGTAGTTATACATAAGTTACACAAAGAGGTTATGGGAGGAACTAGAATATGCCGTGATGCTTTCAAGACCTCTGCTGATATATTATCAGCTCCACTAGCACAGTTGTTTTTTAGGCTAAGTATGATGTTTTCTACTTCTTTTTCATCAGTATTTAGCAGGCCCATCGATGCGACTGGTGCATTTATGATTTCATGACGGGTATTTGATGAGTCTCTGTTAGGTATTCTGGAGGCTAGTTTTGCCCCAATACTGGCAAAGAAATCATTGACCTGGTCCGCAGAATTTGTCTCATCCTCAGTTATATTGAGAAGTTCATTAGGGGGTGAGGAGGGTTTATTAAGATTAGATATATTCTTAATAGTTCGCCACATTCCCCTCGTGTCATTTTTATTATTTTCTAGTTCTTGTCTATCATATTCAGTTCTTAGTTTTTTCAAAAGGTTGTTGCAGTAATTACGGTACCTGGAATAGGTAACCTGAGCAATGGTATTATTTGGCTCCGCGGTTGCTTTACGGTGAAGGTTGTCCCGGTTTTTGACACATCTAAGAAGACCTGCTGTCATCCAGGGCTTTAAACATCTTCTTCGATTTGGGATTTTGATCAGTTTAGTGTTTAATTGTATAACACCACTAATCAAGGAAACCATTTTAGTGGCTGCAAAATTGGCATCAGTAGCAGCAAGAATCTGTCCAAAGTCAATTTTGTTCAATTCTGCCGATACAGTGGGAATGTCAACTCGTGAGGAGTAATTATTTCTTTTGTGGTGGTGTATTTTTAATTCACAACATAATAGGGTCGATGCATGGTCAGTTATGGGGGAATCCAATACAACAGTCACTGAGGTTTTGTTTGTCCTCAACATGACATGGTCCAGGCATGCATTCCCACGGGTGGGTAAAGTGTGAGCCGCTAATAGACCATGGCATGCTAGAAGATTTAAATAACTATCCGAGTTCGTGGTTTTATTTAATATGTTTATATTCAAATCACCAACAAGAGCAACAGTATTAAACGTAGTAAGGGATTCAAGGATAAGTTCGATGTTGTCTAGAAAACCTTCAATGTTTTTTGTAGATGGTGAACGATAACCTGCAATTAGAGCCAAATTCGTACCTGATTTCATTATGAGACAGTTTGCATCTTGAAAGGTAGGCTCCTCTATTGTATGGGTAATATCGGCTTTTACATACAATATGATCCCATCATTCTGGTTCGTATATTTGGAGGTATATGAGATATATCCATCAATCCTAGGGACAGTTGTAATCTTACTGAGCCAGCACTCGGTTAGCAAGATCACATCACAGTTAGTTGAGATACGTGTCAGGAGAGTAAGAAGGGAATCATGGTTACATTTGACACTACGAATGTTGGTATGGAGTACGTTAAAAGTTTTAGCAGACAAGTGCCGGTGGATATCCTCCGGTGAGGATACGAGTGACTTTGATACAACATTAGCATCAATGTCATAGAACACATCTCTGATATTAGCCATAATTATAAATGTAGAAAGGATATGGATCGATAGAAGTGACGACTTGAAAACATATTGTAAGAAATAGTGTTTTAGCAATTATATGTGCCACACCAAGTAGTAAAGTTTTATGTGTGAATATTAGAGGGTTATATGTAATATGTGATATGTACGTATTTTTAATGTATGTGTAAAACGTGTGTATAAGTAGTTGAGAGAATGAGTGTGTATTTTTAGTTGCATCGTACCTTTTAGAGAAGCCAGTTATATATGCTATAGGATATTGGGGTAACACTCCAGTGTATAGTCACGTACTTTTTTTCAGTAGATTTAGTTGTTCTTCGTTTTTGACCAGTATGTGAGGTGAACCTTGCTTTTCTCTCAGGAATACTCGTCCATTTGTGGTCCAACAGTAATGATATTTGCATGTCTGAGCAAAATCTCTAGCTAGGAAAAATAAGCGTCTTCCTCTTGCTGTTAGACACTCAGACAAATATATGGCATTGTTATTCCCGTCTAGCCCCAGATGAGAACAGTTGAGTTTTTTCAAAGGATTGTTTTTATTGTAGTTTCTTGCGGAGGTTAAATAATTCTGCTTCAGTAGTGTATTTGATAGTTCAAAATATAAAGTAACGATATTTTTATCTTTTTTACTCGGTACTCGATAGACATCTCGTATATCACTTGGGCCCACCTCAACACCAAGAGTTTGGGTTAGAGTCTTCACCACTTGAAAGCAGTTTTTCTTGCTATCAGTAATAGAGTTGGGAATGTTTCTAATTTCTAATGACGTTTTTAAAGAGTTGCGCTCAATTTCTTCACATTTATCTCTCATGAGGGATAAGTCATAGATCAACGTTTTGCGAACCTCCTCTAAGTTAGAGATCTTGCTCTCAATGCCTTTAATTTGGTCCGAAACAAATTGTATATTATTGTCAATTTCTGTGTTTTTAGCCGATATAGTAGTGGATGAGGTTTTAATTTCGTTGATAAGCGTTCTAAGTGAGCTCATTTCATTTTTGTATTCCTTCGAAAATGTATCAAAAAGCTCCCTTATTTCCAATCGGAACGCAGTAAGATTATCATGTGAGTCATCTGACAGGCGACGGCGTTTATCCCTCTGAGTGATGCCAGAGAAGTCGTCACTACTCAACGGTAATAGATTAGGCAAGTCCGAATCGGAACTTGTACGCACTTGAGGCGGTGATCGTTGGACTCGTGGCATGATTAAGTGCAGAATAATACAGTAAAAGGTATAAATATTACGCAATAAGTATAGATTCTCACGCGTATCCGTTACTCGCTTCCGCCTTTGAATTGTGGCAGCGACGATAAAGTGTGACCGTGTGACGTAGCTGTGACGGTGTGTGGAGGTGGAGACTAGTAGTCACTTGCGCAGCGTGCGTAGCTGTGGCAGCTATCGCCTTCTCAGATGTTGCTGTCTTCTTTTTTCTTCGACTCCGCGTACCGTGTCACGTTATGCGCGCCTAGTAGCTCGCAGGTTTATTATTTTGTGAAAAATATAATTTTTAAAATAAAGGACGTACGGATGCACACGACTGTTCGCTTACGCGGTCCGGGGGGAAGGAACTAATGCATGCATTATGTATATTAATGGTAGAATTTTGAACAATATTTGTACGCCAGACAATGGTAGAGTATGGCTAGTGCCCGAAATGAAACCTACAACTTTGTATACCCATATTCTGACAAATAAATCTTTCTTTCTTTCTTCTAAAATTCAAGCAGAAGTAAGCGGAATTGCTGACGAGACACCCAAAACATCGAATTATACAATCGATGTCCAACTTGAACCAAGGTTTCCGAGTGAATATAGGCTGTAGTAACGCTTATGATTTTACCGAAACTAACCGGTCCATTACCGAAAAGGACCATTCCACAAATAAACTGCGTAGAAAACATTCTATTAGCGGACCCTACGTACTACAAGCGAGGACCGGTAGATATAATATACAAAGTGCAGTGTAATGCGCGCTCGACTACGGACGTGTTTTGTGCTGCGCGGTACGAATATTTGATTCGCGTTTTGTGCGGCCGCAGCCGCAGCAGCTGCGTCGCTATGAGTTCACAACAACTCATAGCTAACGAGTTGTTGGCATTCGTACAGCATGCCATCGACTTCATGGACGAGGTCAGCATCTTGCAGATCTGCAAGTCTGCCTACAAAGAGGAAGAGGTAAGCAGTGCTAAGTTACTGCTATTTAAAACTCTCGGAAGACTCGACCAGATGCCCTCTCGCCGGAGGGACGGAACCGAAAAGAGCGTTCAGGACATCATCACCCTGTTTAAGGAGGTCGACCCAGATGATGTGCCCGCTTTCGTGGCGAAGGATCTACATAAGCTGCCCCCCGTCACGTTCGACCATATCGATGTCACTAGGTTGTTAAAGGACATAACGACCCTGAAAATGAGCCTGGCAGAGGTACAGTCCAAGTTGGAGGTGTCAAACAACACCATAGGAGAACTCCGTGCTGAAGTAGTGTCATTACGCAACACTGTTTCAACAAGTAGGTCACCTGATGTCTCCAACGTGAACACTCGTCGCGGGGCGCAAATTGCCACCATCGGCAGTTTTGTGTCGGCGAGTCCCGCTCATGTGTCACCAACCGCCAATTTAGCTTGCCAAGCAAAATGCGGCGTCGCCGAGCCATCGGCCTCGACAGAGGCAACGTCACACGTCGGTACGTCGACCCCCAAACGTGCCTACGCAGCAATTGTCGCAACTGGCAAGCCTGCTGTGTCGCAGGTTAAGCGACAAAATCAAATAGGGGGTAAGCAGAGCCGCAGTGATTCCACGCGAACGATTCTGCAACCGGTTGGTCCTGATAAGGACCTGGGTGACAGGGATGGCTTCATCAAGGTGGAGAAGAAGAAGACGAAGCCAACCAGTCTGAACAAGTGCGGAACCGCACCGACTGGACCGAGACACCTACTGCGTCCTGAGTGCAGTACCAGTGACGCCGCTCTACGTGTCCAGGCTGCATTACTCTACAAAGGCTAAAGAGGTTGTAGAGTATATTGCAGTGAAGAGCAATATGACTCTGAAGGTCGAGCGGTTGAACTCTAAACACACCGTGAACTTCAATTCCTTTGTGGTTAGAGTACCGACTGAACATCTGTCGTCCTTCATGAAAGAGGAGTATTGGCCGAGAGGTGTAGTATTCCGTCGCTTCCGAGGCCGGATTCCTAGCACCGTACAACGCACACCGACGATAAGTGTGAAATAGTGATTGTTAAATGTATTTTATAGTATTGTATGTTTTATATTTTGTTAACTTTTATAAGTATTGTATTATACATATTTTTATATGGGCCTTGTTGCCTGAAATAAATGTTAATAATAATAATATTGGGCGCTCCAGAGTACAGTAGATTACTATTACGAGGGTTGCAGAAAATGCAAGACAGAACTATCGCGCAAGAAACATAATTTGGGTGGATATTATCCGGAATCTGTAGCAACCCAACCATGACTAATAATGAAACAAGAATTATTAGCATGAGAACAAGGACGAATGAAGTCCAACTATTAACGAAGTTTTGGGAACTAGAAGACATTCCTGAAAACTATCAATTATCGGACGACAACCGATCGTTCGAAATTTTTTACCAAACAACTACTGTAAGGAATCCAGACTAAACTTACACAGTGAGATATCCGTTTAAAAATTCAGACCGAGATTACGGTAATACTCGTCAATTAGCGACTGCAAGATTACTACAGTTAGAACGCAAGTTCGCTAAGAACAATGATTTATTTATACAATACCAAGCTTTTCTCAGTGAATATCTAAACATGGGACACATGAGGAAAGTTCCCACAGAAGACTACGGTCAGGGAAAATATTACAAACCGCATCAACCGGTCGTTAAGGGAGACTCGGTAACTACAAAATTACGAGTAGTGTTCGATGCATCGTGTAAGACAAGTGTCTATACAAGTTTGAATAGCAACATGTATACGGGACCGAGATTCCGAAGAATTGACATCTATAGTACTACGTTGGCGTCTTCACAATCCTGGCAACACTGGATTAGTTAACATCGCCCGAGTATTTAAATCCTAAACATAATTAATTAAAGTGATAAAACAGTGCATATGGTGATAAAAACCTAAAGTAAATAGTGAACCATTCCTGTGGCATTGTTTGTGGCTATAGACAATGCGTGAGTACAACAAGAACAGTGTGTAAAAAAACCACAGTGACTAGTTTCAAATAAATCAAAAAATAAACAATAGGTGCCCTATTTGGATAATAAACAAGCAGTTTAAAACTTAATAAGCTCCCGGAGTGTCAGTGGAGTTCAAATAGTTAATTACAAATGATGAAACAAATTAATTATAGTTCATTGTCATACGTTATGAAAAAGTGTTTATTTGAAAATTTATAAATAAAGACAACTAGCGCCCGTTGTGCTGAAAAGTTAAACTAAAACTGACATTTACGGTATGAGTTGCCACTGTACAAAATATAATCAGATGATCTAATACCATTCTAATACTGCAATAAGCGCCATCTAGTATCGAGTAGTTACGTTTCACTGATACTTGGTGAAATTATTATCAGTGTTGCTATTGCAAAATAAAACCGTAGTGATACCAGAGTAATAAAAATATTCTAAATTAGTAGAAAACTGGTATGCTAAAACATTTTTGTGTGACTACGTAGACTTCGATTATAATAGTAAATTAATCAACCAAAATGGACGCAGAAAATATAACACATAGAAAAAAAACAATGTGGCTAGATCAAATCAACTCATTTAGTGAATCAGCCATGGATGTCGAAAACATTTCAATGTTGGATGTATCAGCGAGGAGTTTACCTGCAATCTCAGGCAGGAACTACTTATCAATTGAGGAATATGAAGATCATATATCGACTTTAAAGTTAAAATTGGCTTCAGCTGACGAAGAGATAGAGAATTTAAATATAAAAAATGCCGAACTTAAAAACCATATTGAAAGATCAACGAAGATCATAGATATATATAAAAAGATCGGAATTAACGAGAACGCTATATGTAATATCTCCACTCCAATTATAAAGAAAGTAAAAAAAGTAATGTTGCAACAACCTTTATCACCTAAACCCGCACAAACTTGCACACTGATGGATCAATCGACTCAAACAGCACCGACTGACAGCATAAAAACAATAATCAGTGCCATAAATAAACCTAAAGTTAAAAATGGATATAAGCAAAGAATAAGAAGGCGCAGAAGAAAAATAAATTATCTAATTGATCAAATCACACTATTAAAACAAACTAACAAAAAAATAACGGAAGAACTGGAGAAACTACTTAAAACCCATGTTGATCACAATCCACAAAATTCAAGCGGAAAATCGACTACTTTTACTATGGAAAATGTATTTTTGAGCGATGACACAATATTAAAGGAATATCCGACAACAACTATACACATACCACCACAAAAATTAGTCTCACTGCAAAAAACAGACACAAATATGGGAGCAGTAATGTCACCCTGTACATCACAGAAATCTAGAGTGATTGTTTTAGCTGACAATCAGGGTTATAACATTCAGAAGACTCTACAACAACTACTCGGTTTTCAATACAATGTTTTCTGCTTTTGGAAATCTGGCGCCAAGCTGCCCGACCTCCTCTCCTCCTGTGCTTCAGATATCTCAAAGTTAACTATGAACGATTTTGTGATTATACTAGGATTTGCAAACGATGACAGTCATTGTAAGATACAACACAGATTAGAATCATGGATTGAATCTGTCAAAAACACTAATATCCTAATATGTGAGGCATCATTTAATAAATATCTTAAAGAGATTACTCTTAACAAAGAACTGCGAAATATCTGTAATAACCATCTAAATACTGCTTTTATTGAGATGGATTACTGTAAATATAAACCCAGACGTCATCAATTAACCATTTATGTATGTAGATATGTCCTAAGAGAAATTTTGCGCTTATCATATAAATCAAAATGTTATACTGTATCACCATCCAATGTTAATATTAATAGTTATGATCGAACCAACAAAACTGTTAACACTTTTAACACTTTTAATTTAGCTTCTGCTGATCGGAGCACCCAAGCATCATATGAAAATAACTTTGACAGTTTGAGTGCAGTCGACCAGTCACAACCTGGGACTATTCCTTACTACTTTAAAAAGAAGATGATGTTGGATGGAGATACATTTTTTCGATGATAAACATGTGTCAACTGTAACACACCTAAACGAGTCTGTTGATAGTCCCTTGTGGAACTATTTAAACATCTTTCATCAAAATATGTGTGGCCTAAATAATAAGAAAGATGCATTAGAAATATATCTAGACAGTTTGAACAGTCCTTTGTATTACTTGTGTATTAGTGAGCATTTTCTTAATGAAGAACTAGTTTCTCTGTTAAATCTTTCAAAGTACAATGTCGCATCACATAATACCAGAGTAAATAAGCTGAGAGGAGGGACTATTATCCTAGCCGAAACGGATAGGGAATTCGAGGAGCTGCCCATTGCCAAAAAATTATATAAAATGGACAGTTTTGAAATTTGCGGTGTTAAAGACGTTTCCACCGGCCTATCCTTGTGTTACTGTTATCGTACGCCTTATGATAAGAACTTAGACACTTTTATGGTAAGGCTCGAAAAACTACTGGAACATTTCTTTAACAAGAACTGTGTTATTTGCGGTGATTTTAATATTGATTTATCAACTGACAAAAAAAGAAATGATTTATTAAATTAATTGACATATTACAACTTTAGACATCTAATTAGTTCGACTACATTTATCCGAAATGACTCACAATCTTGTATTGACAATGTCTTTACCAATTTGCCAGTTAATTGTGTGATAAGTTGCGTTGTTGACCACAATGGCTTGGCAGATGGACATGCAGGATTACTCTGCAACACAGTATTCAAAAGTAACGGAACTATGTAGGAATATGAAAACAAGTAGTGTTCAAATTACTAAACGGGTTTTTAATGCAAACTCTAGAAGAAAGTTTAGAAATTTGTTAATAAATCATGATTGGAGTGATTTCGGAATAAATTATTTCTTAAAACTATTCGATGAAATGTTCACACGCTGTTTTAGGAAAAGGAAACTGAAGGTACAATCAGCCCGAAATACACAGCTGTGCTGGGTCACTAAGGGTGTAAAGGTTTCTAGTAAAATGAAACGATTTCTATGTACTGGCAAAGGGAATAGACAAAACGACACGGTGATGGACTATAGGCGAAAATATATCGCTCTGTACAGGAAGGTAATAAACATGGCTAAAAAGCTAACAGTACAATCTGAATTAGCAAAATCAACGAACATGTCAAAAGATGTTTGCAAAATTATAAACAGAGATAGAAATAAGAGCGTCAAAAACGATACAAAACTGATTTTAAAATTAAATAATATGATAATATCTGAACCATCAGAAATTGTGAAAATCTTTGCCTAGCAGTTCGAACATAATTCATCAACTACTGCATGCATAGGGGCTGCCATGGATATTCTACGTAATAGTGCAAAAAGAGTAACTAATGACCTTGTCCTGGACCCTGTCACTCCCATCGAGATATTCAAAATAACGAAAAAAATGGACGACAAAAAACCTTGTGGCTATGATGGCATGAATATATCAGTAATCAAAGATAATATAGACGTTCTAGCGGAACCTTTAAGCATCTTTTGTAATAAGTGTTTTGATGAAGGATTTTTTCCTGATCAATTGAAGATAGCTAAAATAATACCTGTACACAAAAAAGGTTCTAAAATAGACCCAAAAATGTATAGACCAATCTCATTACTACCTATTCTCTCAAAAATTCTTGAAAAGCTAATTAAAAATAGATTACTCAGACATTTCAACCTAAATAGAGTATTAAGTAGAAAACAATTTGGTTATCAGAAAAACGTTGGGACACAAGACGCAATATCAACTCTAATTAATGACGTAGTTAGCAGATTGGATGACAAACAGAAAGTAGCTGGGCTATTCCTAGATTTAAGTTCAGCATTTGACACAGTAAATCATAAATTGTTGCTAGAAAAACTTGAGCACTACGGTGTCAGAGGTAAAGTTTTGGCACTTCTCACTTCATATTTAAAGAACAGGAAGATGTTCGTAGAGATTAAAGCATTGGTTTCACAGACAAATTCTACAGGTAAAAATTGTCTAAGTGAAGAAACATACAGGTCCCAACTGTCTCCTGTACACACTGGCGTACCACAAGGCTCCATACTAGGTCCGATATTTTTTATCGTGTTTATCAATGACCTTATACAACACATGTTGGAAAAAGCTGCGGGATCTATCCAGCTTGTGGTATTTGCCGATGATACCAATGCCATTGTCTCGGCTGACAATATAAACGCTCTTAACTCTATAGTTAATCAAACGTTAGATATCTTCCACAGCTGGTTTGCTGTTAACGGACTTAAAGTTAATGCCAGTAAAACCAATGTAATGCTTTTCCGTTCCACCTCCAATAATAAAGATAGAATCAGCTGCGTCATAAAAGGAGAAAAAGTAAACGAGGCTCAAGTAGTCAAGTTTCTAGGAGTTCATATTGATAGTCAGCTGAAGTGGAAACAAGAGCTAACAAATCTAGAGAAAGCAATCAGCTCTGCCTGTTACGTACTAAAAAGTTTAAGAAACGAGGTAACCACAAATCATTTGAAAATGGTCTATTACGCATTAGTAGAGTCAAAACTGAGATACAGCATACTTTTCTGTGGAGGAAGTTATGATTATAATACTCAAAAAGCTTTTGTGATCCAGAAAAGAGCAATCAGAACCATAGCTAGAATTCAACAGCAAGAGTCATGCAAGCCTCACTTTAATGACTTGAATATATTGATAGTCCCAAGCTTGTATATTTTTGTCCTTCTCAGTCACCTTTCAAAATATATCTGTGTATATGAGACTGAAGATGAAAGGCAAAAAAGGGAGAGTACTAGACGAAAAGATCTCCCGATAAAGCAATTGCCTCACCTGAACGTTGTGAAGCAAAGCGCCTGCCACAAATCATTAAAAATTTTCAATAAACTGCCAACTGACATTAAGACTCTAGTATATACAAGTCGTTTTCAGACTGAGCTTAAACGGTTCTTGTTAAACAAATGTCTATATTCTATTGACGAATTATAAATTGATACAAATGACGAAAGTGTCTACCTAATATAATAGAATTACTTATTCCTTTTCTAATTGCATATTATTATTATTATATCTGATTTTAATTTAATTTAATTTAAATAATTTTAATGATTGAAATATGAACTGCATGCATTATTTTTCTATATTATATTATGTTTAATTATAGAAATTCAGACACGATGTGAAAATCGTTATTGAATAAATGAATTGAAAATTGAATACATAGAATATTATTTATGGCCGACATTGAGAAAATGTATCGGTTTATTAAAGTAAATGAGTGCGACATGACCTACCAGAGAATATTATGGAGGATGTCGCCGAATCAATCAGACTTACTCGCCCGCGCGCACTTGCAGTAGACGTGCACAAAGTTCCTTCGCTAAATACTACTAAAATAAACGTGGCTATATTTCAGTTTTAAGTGAAAAATATGTATATACCAAGTGATCACCAAGTGACTAATAAGTATTATTAATTTACTGCATTAAAAACAAATAAGAATCTGTAATAAAAAGAAAACAAAAAGAGCGAAACTATTGAAAGTCATTATCGCAAATACTCAAAGAATCAGTGAGTCACGACGCTGCCACCTTGCTATTGGCTTAACCAGCGGTGAGTCAGAAACACGCTTCGATCCAAAACGCTACCATATATGGACATCAATTCACTACTGGAACTGTGAGCAACTTCGGAACAGGTTAGTTAATTGGTCGAGAATTAGTAAGTCGACTTGGCGCTTTGGAAATCGCTTGGATTCGAGACTGAACTGCCTCAGGATCGCTTCCGGGCAAATGATAATCTTTTTGCGTTTTTTAAAGATTCTTTGTCACTTGTTTTGGACTTTTACTTACGCATATACGCACATACTTGGTCCACTGTACCCCTACAATATTTTTCTGCATATTATTTATTGCTGAATTGCTGCTACGTGTAGTCTAAAATTGTTTACAAAATGCCACTTAAACGAACGCCACCAAAGACTCCTACATCTTCTGAAGTAAAAACCTTACCATGCACGCAACCTATTCAAAAAGCTGGTTCTACTCCTAACCTAGTCATCTCTGAAGCTGACAACATAACCACTCGCAAGCGCAAACGTGACGATGATTGCTCAATATTTATGAATGAGATTCGTGAGTTGTTCAAGTCACATACTGCTCAGACGGACAGCAAGTTAGAGCCCCTACAAAATGCTTTAGCGGAAATAATCGCTCAAAATGCAGAAATTAAAGAGAAAATGATTCTCCTTTCTAAACAGTACGATGAACTTTTGACAAAAAATGAGAATTTAGAAGTCGAGAGGAAAGCAAATCGTGAACGCATTCTCCAGTTAGAAAACAGAGTGGAGACCCTTGAAAGAATGTCAACTCTGTCAAAATTGGAGCTACGAAATGTTCCAAAAACTATAGGCGAAACAAAGGAAGACCTTCATAAAATTATCTTAGAAACGACAACTGTACTCGGTATTCCAGTCCAGCGCCATGAAATCAGGGATCTATTCCGTCTTAACAAGAAAGAAGGCGTATCACCAATAATAGTAGACTTTAACACCATTAGAATAAAGGAAGACGTCATCAAAGGAGCTCGGAACTTCAATAAAAACAACAATGATAATAAACTGAGTACAACACATATTAAAATAGAAGGACCTCCCAAACAAATATTTCTATCCGAAAGCCTGACACCAAAAGCTCAATACTTGTTTTATTTGGCCAGAAAATTTGCTAAAGAGAATAGTTTCAAGTTCTGCTGGACGTCATTTGGTAAAGTTTATTTAAAAAGAACTGAAGGAGAAAAGCAGACACTAATAAAATGCGAAGATGATATACAACAGTTATATAAAGAAAAGTGACTAGCTAAGTACTTATGCAACTATATCAGCGGTTATTTTATGAAATTTAATATAGGTTTTGTTTTATCAGATTCTAAACTTTGCATGCTATGTTTGATATTTCACATGTTCTCTGTTTTTATAATGTTCGATAATAAGTACTACCTCTATTGTTTAACTTACTTAAAAATTATGCTTTACACACCAGCATTCCACAGATACTACACAGTCATACAAAATATTTACACATTACTCTCAGTAGCCTCCAGAATACCTCCATACTGCTTATTATGTGCCTACAATCTACTAGTTTCTGCAGCTTACGCTTTTCCGGCTTCCTGTATTTGCTGTCGCATCGCTATCAATTGCACCTTTATGTCTACTTATACAGACTATGGTTGACTTACAAACTATTTCAAATGACATTGACGAATCCGTCAGTGTCGGAGATGCGATAGTTATAGACATGCCGGAGTACTGCAAAGCTGCTTTTAACACAGACCCAAACAGTTTCTCAGTTTTAAATCAAAATATAAGAAGTTTAAATCGTAACTACGAAGAACTAATTGTTCTTCTTAAAAGGCTAGACATTAGCTATGACCTTATAATGCTTACTGAATCTTGGCTTACCGAACACACGATTATACCTAAAATGGAGAACTATAGATCCTTTCACACTAAAACAAACATAAATCAAAATGATGGTATCGTCTTATATTTAAAAGAAACTATACATCTAAATGTCTTCGAACCAAGTTACTGTCGAGAAATGAATTGTCTAGTGACAACTCTTCGTAACGATCTAGCAATTATATCTATATACAGACCTCCGGTCTTTACAAACTTAGATTCCTTTTTAGAGTCACTAGATAAAATCTTAACAAGTCTAAAGCATTATAAAAACATTATTGTGATGGGCGATATGAATATAAATATTAATTTGGAAAGTACTAGCACAAAAGTCTCACAATACATGAACCTACTCGCGTCTTATGGACTGCTTACCACGCATACCCTGCCCACTAGAGAATCAAACTGCCTTGATCACTGCTTTGTTAAAACTAAACTCTGTGCTTTAACTCTGGTATGTCATTCAACTGTAACAGATCACTATAGTGTTATGGTTTCAATATCCCTCAAAACTAGCAAAAAACCTAAAGGGAACCTCAATTACACTAAAACCGACTATGAGGCCACTATAAGAGACCTTCAAAGTATTAATTGGGAAGTGAAGCTAAATATGGATGATCCAAATATAATGACTAACGTGTTCTTGAACACCATTAGAGGAATCTTATCAGCACACACAGTCACTCGTAAAATACCGAGGCGTAAATTAACTCTGAAGCCCTGGATTACACCTGGGTTATGCAGATGTATGAGAAACCGAGATAAACTTCACCAAA
The DNA here is from genome assembly GCA_910591435.1 of Acronicta aceris. Lineage (NCBI taxonomy): Eukaryota > Metazoa > Arthropoda > Insecta > Lepidoptera > Noctuidae > Acronicta > Acronicta aceris. The sequence continues at coordinate 9,316,522 of OU342757.1, read as the reverse complement.
AACTAAAAAAAGACCCTGAAAACTCAATTCTCAGTATAACATACAAACGCTATCGCAATACTTGTAATAATCTATTAAAAAAATTGAGGAATAATTACTTTAAATCAGAATTTGTACAGGCTAAACGTAACGTAAAAAATCAATGGCAACTAGTTAAACAAATGTGTAATTCAAATACCCAACAAAAAATACCATCAGAGCTATTATCTACCAATTCAACCACTCAAGATGCATTAGATAATATAAATAGGTATTTCGCGAATGTGGGTAATAATCTGGCAAATACAATTTTGTCAAGGACTGACACAAGTGAGTTAAACCTATGCAAAAAATGTGCACAACAGTCAAATATGGGACCTTTAAACTCTTTCCTACTTCTCCCAACTGATGAGACAGAAATAAAAAAAACTATTATTGGTTTAAAATCTGGGAGTTCCGAGGGCTGGGATGGAATCTCTATGAACTTTATTAAAAAGGCCGCAGATGTACTGGCTATGCCCTTAACTCTTATATTTAATACCTGTTTCTCTAAGGGAATCTTTCCGAATGCATTTAAAAAGGCAATCACTGTTCCTATCTATAAGTCAGGGAGCAAAGAACTGGTGTCGAATTATAGACCTATTTCCCTCCTACCTAGTTTCTCAAAAGTAATGGAAAGGCTGGTAAATATAAGGCTGAAAAGATACCTAGAGTCTCGCAAATTGCTCTCAGAAAATCAATTTGGATTTAGAGAAAAAATATCCACTAACGACGCACTACATAAATTAACATCCTATATAGTGGATAATCTAGATAGAGGACAGAAAACTCTTGGTATTTTTCTTGATCTGGCAAAGGCTTTCGATACCGTCTCTGTTCCCATCCTTCTACAAAAACTTGAAAGCCTAGGTATTCGTGGAATACCACTGCAACTCTTTCGCGACTATTTATCCAACCGGAAACAAGTGGTAAAAATTAATGACAGCTTTAGCCAAGAAGAAAACATATCTTTCGGTGTGCCCCAAGGCAGCGTATTGGGGCCTACGCTGTTCCTAATTTATATGAATGATCTTTGTAATTTTCAGTTGCACAATGGTCAAATAATAACATTTGCTGATGACACGGTTCTTTTGTTTAACTCCAACACTTGGAAGGATGTAACGGAAACAGCAAATAAAGGTTTTGCTTTAGTAACCACATGGTTAGATAATCATCTGTTGACACTAAATGTTGACAAGACGAAACTTATTACATTTGCTTTAAATGCTAAATCACAACCTCCTCCAAACTCAATCATAATACAAGCACATAACTGTGACGATACTAGTAACTGCCAGTGTAAACCAATCTCTAGAACTGAACATATTAAGTACCTCGGAGTAACAGTGGACCAAAACCTAAACTGGAAAGAACACATCATGAACCTCAGTAAGCGTGCAAGAAAATTAATTTACGTGTTTAAAACAATAAGAAACGCATGTGATACTGACTTACTACGCAAAGTTTACTTTGCCCTCTGCCAGTCTATATTGGCCTACGGTCTAAATGTCTGGGGAGGCACTTCAAAAACCATTATGCTGCTGGTTGAAAGAGCTCAACGTATGATCCTCAAAGTGATGAGTCGTAAAAAATATACATATCCAACAACTCAATTATATTCGGAGTTGGACGTGCTAACGGTACGAAAATTATTTATTAAATTAACAATTGTTGCACAGCATAGAGTTAGACCACAATTTGAAACAAGAAGAAGAACAGACATTGTATATAAGATACCGAAACAAAAGACTTCTTTTGCGCAAAAATTCTCTAACTATCTTGGCCCTAGCCTATATAACACCATAAGCAAAAATTTAAATCTTAAACAGCTTAATGCACAAACCTGCAAAAAAACTATTCATAATTTTTTAAAACTGTTGGACTACAATACTACTGAAAACCTCCTAAAAAATAATATAAACAAGTAAGGCCCACAAAAACTAAACAACATTTAAAGCACATAGACATTATAAACACACATAAATATCCCACCACCCTACTACACACACCATCCTACTCACTAATTTAACTACATCGATACACTTTACACATAAGCATTATTATTAATTATTAATTAACAGTTTTTTATTATAATTATTATTAGTTAAATGACTATTTAGCAACTGAGACAATTTGATCAATTCCCTATCTGATGTCTTGCGAGAATTTGTTGATCTGAGGGCGAGGAAGACTATCCGCTCGTGATACAGTTTTAACTAGTACGAGTGGATAGGGCGACTTAGTCTAATGACAACCAATGCTCACTACGCTGTCGTAATGTTGTAATAGCATAAGATCAATCAACGACCAAAAATTTTATCCCGCACTTTGCTCTGGTGCTGATTATGTAAATTTTTGTGGTGAGAAATAAACGATTTTATTTATTTATTTATTTAATCAACCAATAGACGAATATGAATTAACTACCGTGACATACGGAACAACGTCAGCACCGTATTTAGCAATTAAAACACTACAACAGTTAGCCTTAGATGAAAAGGTGAGGTTCCCGAAGGCCAGTCGGGTAGCTCTGCGAGATTTTTACGTGGATGATATTTTGTCAGGAGAAGACGACATTGAGTCCGCAAGAATTTTACAAAAAGACTTGGTGCAATTATTGCAAGCAGTCGGTTTCAACTTGAGAAAGTGGTCATCAAATAGCACAATTTTGATGGACAACATCCCGAATAAGAATGGGAATGATGAGATATTAAAGATATCTCTTGATGAAACCAGGAAATCACTCGGGATATTATGGTCACCTTTACAAGACAAGTTTTCGTTCACAATTATAGTAAACAAATCAGAAAAGGTAACAAAACGTTTTATTTTATCAGAGATATCTAAGATATTTGATCATTTGGGATGGCTAGCACCGGTGATTATAAATATGAAGCTCATAATCCAGGAATTGTGGTCAAATGGCACGGAATGGGATCAACCTGTCGATGAAACAATTAGGAAGAGATGGGTAGAAATACAGAATCAACTGAAAGCAATTGAAGAAGTGTCCGTGTTAAGATGGTGTCATTTTACTACTGGGGCATGCGTCGAATTACATGGGTTCTGTGATGCCTCTGAAAAAGCTTATGGCGCAGTTCTATATTGTCGGATAAAAAATGAGGGTGGCAGTTATCGTGTTACAAGCTAAATCAAAGGTGGCTCCGAAGAGGCAAAAAACAACATTGCCCAAACTGGAATTATGTGCGGAATTGGTACTCGCTAGATTAGTGGACAAAGTGGTCAAAGAAATGGAAATACCAATCTCAAAATTGTATTGTTGGATGGATTCAATGATTACATTGGGCTGGATTAAAGGTGAGGCGGATAGATGGAAAACTTTTGTAGCTAATAGGGTGGCTGAGATACAACGTTTGTTACCGCAAGAGCAGTGGAATTATGTAAACACTGCTCAGAATCCTGCGGATTTCATTACTAGAGGGGTTGCCCCAAACAAGTTAAAATACTTAACATTGTGGTGGAATGGACCTGATTGGTTAAACAGTAATGACATTCCGAGTACAAAAACCATACCGGAGATATGTGAGGAGGTGAAACGCAGTTATCATATCACGGTTGTTCCTTGTAACACAATATGGGAAAATTTTTCAAGTTTCAAGAAGATGTTACGAGTACTAACTTACTGTTATAGGTTCATAAATCACATTAGAAGCACTGAACCTTTAAGTTTTGCAGAAATATGTACCACAAGAAAAAAAATACTGTCACTGGTACAAAAAGAAGCATTTTCTGAGGAGTACAAAATGATTATGATTAAGAGCGGGTCGGCGTTGAAGAAAGGCAAAAGGTTGTCATGTTTAGATCCGTTTATTGACTCCGATGGATTGTTACGTGTGGGAGGAAGACTTCAGAATTCAAACCGTAACGTATAACCAGAAGCATCCTATTTTGTTGCCTCACGATCATAATGTGACGTTGGGAATAGTTCATGACGCTCATCTACAAACGTTACATGGAGGTAACAGTTTAACCTTGTCATGCATACGAGAAGAATATTGGATTGTCGGAGGAAAACGCGCAATGAAAAGTTACATAAGAAAATGCGTAAAATGCATACGTTATCGAGCCAATACAAACGTCCAAAAGATGGGAATGTTACCTAAGGCTAGGGTAACCGAGTCATTTCCGTTCAGCCATACAGGCATTGATTATGCTGGTCCTGTTCAAGTGAAAACAACAAAAGGACGAGGACATAAGTCAAACATGTCAGTGATTGGCTGCTGGGTATTAACTATATTGACACTGAGAACCTCATTTCTTGTAAGTGACAGTGGCACATACACGCTGACACATTTACAATCAAACAAACCCACACACACACACACACACACACACACACACACACACACACACACACACACACACACACACACACACACACACACACACACACACACACACACACACACACACACACACACACACAAACAAACACAAACAAACACACACACACACACACACACACACACAAACAAACACAAACAAACACACACACACACACACACACACACACACACACACACACACACACACACACACACACACACAGACACAGACACACACACATGCTAACACATATATACCTAACGTAATGATTAAGTAACAGTTAAGAGACCTACTCATAGTTATGTATCTATAGCTGTCGAAAGAGACTGGATCCTGCAACACAGGGTATCCTAGTGCGGGATCCAGAGCCCATATTGTACCAATTGTTTTATTATTTATGAAATAAACTTTACTTTACTTTACTTTACTTTAATTTACAAAGGCTATATAGCCATATTTGTTTGCTTATCCACGAAAGCAATACACTTAGAATTAGTGGGTGATTTATCGACTGAGTCATTCATAGCAGCTTTGCGAAGATTTATGGCACGAAGAGGTCCTGTGTCACACATGCTAACACATATATACCTAACGTAATGATTAAGTAACAGTTAAGAGACCTACTCATAGTTATGTATCTATAGCTGTCGAAAGAGACTGGATCCTGCAACACAGGGTATCCTAGTGCGGGATCCAGAGCCCATATTGTACCAATTGTTTTATTATTTATGAAATAAACTTTACTTTACTTTACTTTAATTTACAAAGGCTATATAGCCATATTTGTTTGCTTATCCACGAAAGCAATACACTTAGAATTAGTGGGTGATTTATCGACTGAGTCATTCATAGCAGCTTTGCGAAGATTTATGGCACGAAGAGGTCCTGTGTCACACATCTATAGTGACAACGCCACAAACTTTGTAGGAGCAGCGAATTTTTTATATATAGAATTATTGGACATAACACAGTCAGATGATTTTCAAAACGCTATGACAAACATAGGCACACAGTGGCATTTCATTCCTCCGTTTTCACCTCATTTTGGAAAAATCTGGGAGGCAGGAGTGAAGTCCATGAAGCATCATTTGCGAAGAGTGATAGGGGAACAAACGTTTACATACGAAGAATTATCGACGTTTTTGCATCAAAGAGAAGCATGTCTAAATTCGAGACCCTCATGTGCTCAGAGTGAGGATATAAAAGACAATGTGGTGTTGACGCCTAGTCATTTTCTTATTAGTCGGAAAGCGGTAGGAGTTCCCGATCCAATGTCAAACATAAATACAGATTTACTAAACAGATGGAGGCATATTCAAAAGATGAAAAAAGATTTTTGGAAGAGCTGGACGAATGAGTATCTTCAGGAGTTACAACAGAGATACAATAGAAAACAGACCAAGAGAATCTGAAAATTGGTACATTAGTCCTTGTAAAAGATGTGAATATTAGCCCTAGTAAATGGCCACTGGCAAGGATTAAAGAAATTCATACTGGTCGTGATGGGTTGACCAGGATTGTAACACTGCAAAAACCATCGGGTACGTTTCAGAAAATCGTAATGATAACAGCGTAAAAACAATGAGTGTTAATATTGCAATCACTACAAATGTAGGCAAAAATAAAAGCCGGTGTAGTACGTCATCAAAAGGCGCAAATTGGCTCTATATTAATCTATTTATTTATTAATGATTCTGCAAGTATTTTGTGGAGTACAGCCTACGACAACACATTCATTAAAGGCAATACAGCCAGGATTTTACGTAGAATGCATTGGAACGGCAAGTGTAGACAGAGGGATATTTAGAACAGAGTCCGTATTCAACAGAGAATCGTTATTCCAAGATCAGATGAAAATAAAAACTGTCACAAAGGATTTCAGTCAACTATGTAGAAATGCGAATGTTATTATGACTGAGGTACACTGCCATCAACTACTCCATCATTTAAAAGAAGAGGAGTTCAATTTTGAAAAAATCATGGATTATTTATCTGTGGTTAATCAGACCAGGAGGAAGAGAGGATTGCTAGGACAGTTTTTAACATCAATTTTTGGTGTAAATGATGAGGTTTATAAAGATATTGAAACATTGAGCAATAATCAACAACACTTAATTGAGGCAGCGAACCATCAAACTAAATTTATGATATCAATGATTTCACAAGTAAACAATACGGAAGAACGAATTAATAGAAAGTTAGTGAGTTTCCAGACAAAAATGAATCAAGTCGTAGACATTATAAATTACTACTGTAAAATGCTGGATAACACTAACCACTATCACTAGGTATACACCCAAGCAATGACCTATGTTGGACCTACGTCCGCACGCTACGCCGGTTGAACATAGAATGCGCTCCCCCGCTCTGTCACTGTATACTACATCCCTTCCTTCTTTTAAGAAATAAATAATTGCATATAATAATAATAATAATATATTCTTTATTGTACACCAAAGAATCAATATAAACAGGACAAACATTTTAACTTACAATATACAATGGGCGGCCTTATCGCAATCAGCGATTTCTTCCAGGCAACCTTAGGATGGACTGATAGAACTGAACAAGAAAAAAAAATGGGGTTGATGGTGCTTATACATATTATCAAATATATAGTCTTATACATATATCGTAAATTATACATATACACATAAATACATATTAATACATATATGTATATTACGTATACATACATATACATATAAAAATATAATTTGCAACAGACAAGATACAAAAATTTATAACGACAACAAATAACAGTTATAATGACAAGTAGTGTTCCTTCACAAGCCTTTTAAAAACAGGAAGTGATTGGGCGCGCCTAATTGGTACCGGCAGAGCATTCCACAAACGAGCAGCCTGAACCGAAAAGGACTTGTCAAAAAACGTCGTGGAATGCATTGGCATCTTGAGTCTTAGGTTATCTGAAGATCTTAGGAATCGGGAGTGGGAATCACCAAGAAATTCGAAGCGGCTTTTAAGATACAGGGGAGTAGAAGGGAGGAAGAGTACATTATATAGTAAAGAAAGAATATGAGCATTCCGGCGGAGGCGAATAGGTAACCACTTGAGCTTTGCACGAAATTCTGAAACATGGTCATATTTGCGTAACCCAAATATGAACCTTATAGAAAAATTTTGAAGGCGCTCCAGCTTATCAAGTTGTTCCTCAGTAAGGTCAAGATAGCTGACATCCGCATAATCAAGGATTGGAAGGAGGAGTGACTGAGCAAGCGCAACTTTGGTCGCAGTCGGTAGAAAGTTGCGGATTCTTTTTAGACTTGCAGCAGATGCAAACAGCTTGCGACTAACTTCCTGTAGTTGAGCAGTCCAGGTAAAGTTTCTATCGATAAAAACCCCCAAGTTTTTTACTTTTTCAGAATATGGTATAACGACATTGTTAAAAGTCACTTGGGGGGAGTATTCCAGTCTATTCTTGAAATAATTCTGGAACTGCCTACTACGATCACCTGCGTCTTCGTGGGATTTATAATAAGTCCGTACCGTAAGCTCCAGTCGCGAATACAATTAAGGTCTTGATTAATAGTGTAAACTGCTTGCGGCAGATTCCCAAGAGGAGCTCTACAGTAAATTTGCAGATCATCTGCGTAAAGGTGATAGGAAGAAATTAGTCGTTCGGAAATAGAATTTATGAAAATTGCGAAAAGTAGAGGGGATAAAACGCCACCCTGTGGTACACCGGCGGACGTATTGCACCAAGCAGATGAAGCATCTTCAATGCAAATACGTTGTCGACGACCAAACAGGTAACTATGAAACCAGTCAATTGCCGATGGAGATATGTTAAGAGAACGCAATATTCCAAGCAAAACATCGAAATCAACTGTATTAAAAGCATTACTGAAATCCAGTAATGCCATAACCGTAAGGTTACCGATTTCCATGCTAGACCTAATGTCATCCGTAATATTGACAAGGGCTGTGGTTGTGCTGTGACCTGGACGAAAACCAGATTGGAAGGAGTTAAGAAGGTTGTTTTTGGACAGGAAAGAGCTCAGTTGATTATAAATCAGCCGTTCAAGAACTTTTGATAGGAATGGTAAAATGGATATAGGGCGGTAATCTGAAAAGGATGTAGGGTGACATTTTTTAGGCAAAGGGATAACTTTGGCATCTTTCCAAGTGCTTGGAAATACGCCACTGGAGATGGAATAGTTCAGGATGTGACAGATAACGGGTAGGATAATATCAAGCACAGGCAGGATCATATTACGGCTGACACAGTCACTACCAACTGCGTTGGAAGTTATTGATACTACGCTCTTCCTAACATCACATGCGGTGAATGGACCAAACGAAAACGAGTCATGACCGGGAGTCGGAAGTGTAGAAAGGTAATTCAAAGTATTAAGCTTTGTTGCCCTATCAAAATCAGGCGAAGCAGCAAAATGGTGATTGAGAGAGTTGATATCTAAATCTTTAGGGATAGTTTCGTGACGTGATTTTCCAACTCCCATTGATCTTAGAAATTTCCAGACTTTAGCTGGATCTCCATTTTGAACAGAGCTGTGGATATGTTGGCGTTGAGCATTCCTACAAACCTTATTGCAGTGATTGCGGATTGAGACATATTTTTCTCTATTAAGTTATTTAATAGTAAAGGAAAAAATTCAATCGCGGGCAGGATTCGAACCTGCGTCTTCTGGTTTGATATACCAGACGCTCTGACCTCTAAGCCACCGCGAACCCTACCCGCATGATTGAAATTTTGCCTTCACATTCTGAATTTACGTCATAAGGTGACGTTTGGTGACATCTATGAGAGGCAAGTTACCTTACCTCTCAACCGACACGACTTACTTTACAGTCAGTTCAGTGTCGTACGATGCCACCCTACCTTTTAACTATCTTTTTGTGATTTTTTTGCATTTTTCATGCTAAGATTATTAAGTTATTTAATAGTAAAGGAAAAAATTCAATCGCGGGCAGGATTCGAACCTGCGTCTTCTGGTTTGATATACCAGACGCTCTGACCTCTAAGCCACCGCGAACCCTACCCGCATGATTGAAATTTTGCCTTCACATTCTGAATTTACGTCATAAGGTGACGTTTGGTGACATCTATGACGCATAGATGCATAGATGTGAAAGAATCAACTTGTTCATCAACTTAAGTTAATGCAGTGATTGGTGACCAATCTAAACTGTTGGCATCATCGCACAAATCATTTACGTCCATTGCCCCAAAATTGCGCTGCATCAGAATTTTAGGTTTCGCCTTGGGAGGCCGAATTTTATAAGAAAGGAAGATAAGGTCGTGATAAGAAAATGCATCGGCTGAGCATTGGCCGTATTGGCCTTAGCGACACGATCTGAAGAAGAGACAAAAATTAAGTCAAGGAGAGAAGGAGTAGAGTTAGGAAAGTGGTGAGAAGCATTGAGTGGAAGAATAGTCAAATTATTAGATTCCGCAGCAGAACGTAAAGAGAACGAACGTGAATCTTGTTTAAGAAGGCAAGTGTTAAAGTCACCCATGATTATGCTATGACTGTAGGAGGGAATAAGCATTTCTAAGATGCTTTCGAAGGAAGAGAAGAAGTTAACACGTAGGGAAGGACAATAGTACACACCGAGAAGTAATTTAGTATGATTTAGTTCAATTTCAATGAAAAGATGCTCACCAGCATTTGACGGTGGTGGTTGTGCTGACATATTAATGATAGTAAATGGAATATGATTGCGTAGGTATATGGCAACGCCACCACCACCACCGACTGTGCGATCATTTCTAACCAGTTGAAAACCAGGTAGAGCATAAGAAGTTGAACGGAGGCATGGTTTAAGCCAAGATTCGGAGACCAGAATAGCATGGATATGTTTACAGTCAAAAGATGCCAGCATATCGGGAAAATGGGCCGGAATACTCTGGGCATTTATATGAATAGCGTTAAAATTCCTAGGTACATCAGAAAACTGCGCATTGATGGTGTCGGCAAGTGAAGGTATACTGGAGAAACTACTGTCATCACTTGAAATGGAATAGAAGCTTTCGTTATCGCTACTGTAATAGCCAGTTAACATTTATGAAAAATAATATATATGTATATATAAATAATAAAAATATATAAATTTAACTAATAATAAATTAAAGATTTAAAAAATTGTTTATACGTCCACCTGCTGGTCAGTGCCAAAGAAATAAAAATAAAATAAAACATATCACATTTTAGTTTTACAAGAAAAAAAAAAAAGTTTTGCACTAGGTTGTCCGGGTAGAAACAAAAGTAAAAAGAATAACGTTAATAAATAATAAAATTTATGTAATTATTGGTCATTAAGATGCCTGAGAATGTCTGCCTCGAATATCTGCATAGTCTATGGTCAAATAATTAATTGATGGCATTTGACATTGACATTGTCGTATTGACATTGGTAAGAACGGATACAATCAAGAAAAATGTGCAAGTGACCACATAAATAAATTATAAATATAAACCAATGAGGCGGTATAATAAAATGCAACCTACCCGGACACTACCTGTGTTGAAAAATGATCACTTTCACTTCTTTATAGTCACCGCTCGTTTGGACTTCGTCGTAGCGGATGTCTTCACAGCGGCGGTGGTGGTTTGAACTCGCGTCGTGGGCTCAATGGGAGTCGATGCAATTTTCCCCAGTTCTGCAAGGGTTTCGACCCGCTGCCGTCTACCATCAGGTCCGAGAACAAAGACGTATCCCGCCTTGGTCCAGCTTTTGGCTACGCCGAATTTCTCCCGAGCAGCCACGAAGATATCATGCCGTCCTTTTGTGAGGATTTCTGACACAGTGACGCCTGTTCCTTTTAATTTGGCTTTGGAAAACCAAATTTTGTCACGGACTTGCAGACTGCCCAGCTTAAATAAGATGGGTCTGGTTTTATTGGACACTGCACGGCCCATGCGGTGACACCGGCTAATATCAGTGGCAGAGAAGTCAGGCAAATTTAGTTGGTTCTGGATCACTTCTGTAAGCACAACAGCCGTATTTTCCTTGGTCTCTTCAGCAACACCATGAATTAGGAGAATTTTCCTGCGGCTCCTCATCTCCAGGCTGTCAACACTACGAGCGAGTATCTCAACTTGCTGTTGGAGGCTGCAGAGTGCTTGCATGATGAAGCTACGGAACATTGAAAATTCTGTAGCCAGGCTTGATGTGCTGCTGGGTGTAGAAGGGGCCTTCTGCAGTTCACCTTCAAATTCAGCCATTCGCGCCTGGAACATCTCTGTGATCTCAGCCAGAGAGTTTTTTAGTGAGTCCATTGTGATGAAAGGTAGGTTGTAAACTGTTATTAAAATAGGAGATAGAGTGTAGAAAACACTGTACCAGCAGGTAAACTGTATTAATTAATTAAAAATATCATTAAATATTCAAAGTTATTACTAAATTATTTTATATTAAATTTTAAATGTGGAGTGACTTTTATTTAATGTTCAGATTATAGCTATTTAATGATAATCAAACACATTTATCATAACAGATTTTGATGCTTATGATGATACATACCAGGGATCAATCAGTTTTCAGGTTCAGGATTCGTTTCACTATTTTCACATTGATTAACAACTTTCCAATTATTATTTTCTAACCTTTTTAGGTGAATAACATTTCTGCGATATTCTTTTCCTGTTAAATCGTTCCTTACTCTAACGTCTCCACCATGTACATCAGTTACTGTATGAGCTTCTGGGTTAAAGTTTGGTATTAGTTTATTTTCCTTTGTCATGTTTCCTATGTAGACTTTTTCACCGACTTCTAAGTTACTATCCACAGCTTTCCTTTTCATATCCGCATATTCTTTTCCTTTATCTTTCTTCTCTTTGTCTTTGTCTCTTACTTCTGAATCTGTTATTTTATATTCAATATCTGCAGCTACAGGTATTTTATCACGGAACTGTCTACGTAAGAATAGTTCTGCAGGGGTTTTCCCAGTTGTAGTATGAGGTGTGCTATTGTACATTATCATATATTCTAAAAGTTCATTTTTCCACTCTTTCTTTTCTAGCTGACTAATTCTTAATCGCTTAAGCACATCTCTATTCTGGCGTTCGACTTCACCATTCATTTGTGGGAAATAGGGGATGGTATTATTTATTGTAATACCACATTCCTTACAAAATGCCTTATAATTCTCGCTAGTGAACTGGTTACCGTTGTCACATGTCAGCGTCACAGGGTATCCGAGTCGAGAAAATATTTCTTTAAGTGCATTAATTGTTCCGACGGCTGTAATATTCTTCATGACTTTTATCTCCTTATACCGACTATAGTAGTCTACAAGAATGAGTAAATAATCATTTGATGGCAAGGGTCCTAGAAAATCGATCGCCACATCAATCCAAGGCTCAACTGGGAGAACTCTTCTTTTAATTGGATGAGGTGGATTTGGCGCTGAAACAAGTGTACACCCTTTGCAAGCTTTAACTCTATTCTCAGCATCCCTGTCAATCTTTGGCCACCAAACCTTGGTTCTAAGGCGTGTTTTCATGGCTACTATGCCGGGATGTCCTTGATGAGCAGCTTCGAGAACTCTATCACGAAGTTTTTTCGGGATAATAAGCTTATTAGACCTTAATGCTATATTCCCATGGAAACAAATTTCTGTTTCAAAAGGTTTATAAGCATTAACAGATTCATCCCACTTATTATAGAAAACTCCGTTTTTTAATGCTGTAATCTCAACGTCTGCCGCACTGACTGAATCAATCTCATTTAGGGGTACTGCAACCGGTCTGCTATATTCAATAATTGAATTAAGATAGTTTTCACTGTCGAATGGTACCGGATGATTTGATTTACAAAGCCGAGAAATTGGGTCTGCGATATTGTCTTTACCCGGGCGGTAGACAACCTTGTACTTGTAAGCCTGCAGCCGAAGTACCCAGCGTTCAATACGCGCACAAGGTTTCGATCGGGGCCCAAAGATGGTCTCCAAGGGTTTGTGATCACTGATAAGGTCAAACTCTTTACCTAAAAGGTATATTTTAAAGTGCTCCACCGCCCATACCAATGCCAACGCTTCCTTTTCGGTTTGGCAATATCTTTTCTCACAGTCACTAAGGCTCTTATTACCAAACGCTATCACACGAGGGCCTTTACGATCAATTTGTATGAGCACCGCCCTTAGCCCAACTGGAGAAGCATCTGCTATTATTTGTGTCTTATCCGCCGGATTGTAATAACCTAGTGTTTTTATATCTGACAACTGTTGCTTAAGGCTTCCAAATGCCTTGTCTTGAATACTCGTCCAATACTTTTGAATGTTTGCAGATTTGTTCAATTTTAGGCGAACTAGTCGTCGAAGGGGTTCTGTAAGCGATGCTAAATTAGGAATCCATTTTCCTACATAATTAACTAAACCAAGAAAGCTCTGTATTTCTTCAACAGTGGATGGCCTTCGCGCAGACTGAATTGCCTGGATATATTTAGCTAAGGGTTTTATCCCTTCTGCGGTTAGTTCATGTCCTAGAAATTCTATTTTATTCGTTCTAAAGATGCACTTAGCTTCGTTAAGGAGAACATTATTATTTTTTAGTACTTGTAGTACTTTATTGAGCCGTCTGTTGTGCTCCTGTTCGTCAGACCCATAGATGATAATATCATCTATGAAGTTAGCAGTACCTTCGCAACCTAACAATAACTTCTCTAGTACCTTTTGGAATATTTCAGGTGCACACGATACACCAAACATCAGTCTTTTATAACGAAACAGTCCTTTACTGGTGCTAAAAGTGGTAATATATCTGCAGCTCTCATCAATTTCTAATTGGTGAAAAGCATTTTTTATATCAAGTCGAGAAAAATACTTGGCTTGCCTAAAATTTGGTAAGAGTTCATCCATTGTAGGGAGTGGATGATTCTCTCTAATAATGGCCTCATTTGCTCGTCTCATGTCAATACAGATCCGAACCTCACCATTTTCTTTTAATATCGGTACCATTGGAGATACCCATGGTGACGGTCCATTAACCTCTTCGATAATGTCAGCTTCTTTAAGTTCTATAAGTTTTTTGTTTACTTTTTCTTCTAAGGGAATTGGTATCCTCCTATACGGCTGGATAACTGGTGATATTTCTTTATTAATGGGAATCTGAATAGTGACATCTTTGAATTTGGGAAAAATGCTGATATTATTGACAGCGATACCAACCCGAAGAGCATTAAGTTGTATTGCACTGAATTTACCTAGAAGGTTACGGGTACCATTCCGAATTACATAAAAAGTTGCGGTTAGTAATTCCACCATCAATAGTTATATTGGCGTCAAATGCGCCTAATATCTCTAAAGGTTTTTGACTACCGTAAGGCAACAATATTTTATCGGGATTCTTGATTTGATTAATTGCCTTTACTTTATGATTTTTCAAATATTCCCACGTCTTATCAGTGATGATATTGCATTTACTGCCAGAGTCAATCAGCATATCAATGACAACACCCCCGATTTTACAACTAACAATTGCATCATCATCTAAATGAAATATGTAGTCTACTTCCTTTGTGTTTTTGTAAGATTTATTAACTCTGTCTTTTTGTTCTATCCGTTTTCTCATCGTTATTTGATTGTGTTTTCCGTTTCTGTAATTTAGTCCTACAATAGTCTCTAAAATGTCCGACAATCCCGCATTTTAAGCATTTTCTCTCTCTGGCTGGGCAGCTGTCATCAAAAGACAGGTGTTTACTACTGCCACACCTGAAGCAATTCTTTGAAGAACTCTGATTTTTAGAAGGAAATTTCCGAGTATGCAATTTATTAATGTCAGATTTATTTGTGTCACATAGTTTACTTGAACCTGGTTTGTCAAATGTATCAAGTTGCCTGTTGACAGTTTCGAGTGTGGTGGCAATTTTAATAACCTGTTGAAGAGTGACACTATCACCCGCCGATAGGATTTTCTTCCTTAATTCTGCGCTTTGGCCTTTTTCGACGATTTGGTCTATTAAATTTTCATCCTTAGCATCAAATTTGCATTTATCAGCTTGATTGCGCAGTCTTACTAAAAATGTCTCGAATCTTTCCCCTTCCTCTTGTTTCATAAGTCGAAAGATGTACCTTTCATAATATCGAATATTTCTCTATTGCAATTTTATAAACATCTACGTTATCAGTTTCGTCTACGTGAGCTCCGGGCAGGTTGTAATACACTTCTTGAAGGGCAAGGCCACCAATATGCAAGAGGGTTGCTCGTTTTTTTTCACCTGAGTCAAAATTGGCGGCTAGGAAATATATATCAAGGGCTCTTTTCCATTTTTCCCATCTGACCCCCACTGAAACTGGGTCACCTTCGCAATCAAAATGTTCGAGACCTGGAAGCGCTGATGTTATCTGAGCCATAATGGGGCGATCTGTAACAATCGCGTAACTGCATATGATTTGTTTGAAGTTGCAGAAAGGTACTTACAACCCAACCATTCAAACAGCCTTTTCAATTAAGTGTACGGTCCATCTTATTGACCTTCTTAGTCTCTCATATTGACTATATAAACCATAATGATATTTTACAAGATCCTCCGATAGTACAATGTAATAGCCTTTCTTATTGACCATTCATTATCCACCTCTAACATTGACCTTTCAACACAGTCTTTCCCCAAAGACATCTTTTAACACTTCATTATAACAGTCTATCTTATTGACCTTTCAACAACAGTCCTTCTACAAAGACATCTTTTAACACTTCATTATAACAGTCTATCTTATTGACCTTTCAACAACAGTCCTTCTACAAAGACATCTTTTAACACTTCATTATAACAGTCTATCTTATTGACCTTTCATTCACACAGGGTCTCTCATATTGACCTCACAATATCTCATGGTGTCCTCTGTCAACTTTCACACCATTTGGGTTAACTATAATTTTATAAATAATTTCATTTATAATATTATTTCAGATAATTTAACACTATCTCATTTTGTATTCATACTTTTATCCCACATGCTTTCACAATACATAATAAATTGTGTTATAGTATTTATTATAGGTATATAAATAAACACAAATATACGTATTGAATACACAAACATCTTAACTAGCATAGGTTTTATATACATAAGGCGTGGTACACCAAGCCTTTCGCTAGTTAAATTATTATTTATTTTTTTTTACTATAGCAAATCATAACTATTTATTTGTACCGATAACATAGATAAGATCGGGATACATTAATTACATTATTTTATCGAATACTCGTACGCTCGTCAATTTATGCATTCATCTTACATTCACCTATAACGATTAAACTCATTAGGAATGTACGATACAATGTAGTAAACAACATGACTCAAAGCGGCTGGTCGACAGGCCACTGCACGTAATTACTTTAAAGGTGTGGTAAGTTTTTTCTTTTTTTTTTTACCCTCATTGTTCCATATTATAATTTTAATCGCATTACATCTTATTCCTTTCAACAAAATAGTTGTGCATTACTACTCACGTTTTGCCTCGTCGCCACTTGTAAAATGCTGGATAACACTAACCACTATCACTAGGTATACACCCAAGCAATGACCTATGTTGGACCTACGTCCGCACGCTACGCCGGTTGAACATAGAATGCGCTCCCCCGCTCTGTCACTGTATACTACAACTACAATCATTGGTATGTTGCGGTAGGTCATGCTAATGTGAAAATACAAAATAATAATGTAAACATATCAACTTGCAAGTGCTTACTTAACAGAAATTGTTGACCGATATCATGGATTGTTGGATATATATTTGACTAAAGCAACATTTATAGTATTTTACCGCCAAAAAATGTGAGTTCATTAATCACGTCAGCAAATAAAAATTGCCGTAGAATTTGCAAATCGTTCAGCAGCAAGTATTGGAGACAAGAATATTGGGGAATGATACACACATACAAGTGCACGCGTATTTTCCAATCCAAGATGTTCATAAGTACATGTTACTTCACGTGACTAGCAGTACTAAAGAAGAATGCTGACAATTCGTTTCAAATAATAGAAATTTCGAAGGCGTATTTAGCGTTGGATTATAACAATGAGTTATATTTCGATTTAAATGACGAAGAATTTAAGTCATGTTTACAGAAGGGTGACAGGTTTATCTGTTTTCCTGGAGCCGTCAAGAACATGCAATTAAATAAAGATTGCATTGTTGATCAACTCTTTAGAAACCAGACCCGCACTAAATGTCCAGCCCAATCGTTTCATATTTCTAAGAACATAATGTGGAAACAGTTACATATGTAGAATACATGGTTATTCATAGTTAATAATAGTACTGTCGTTTCCATTATCTGCGATGGACTACGGGAAGAAGCCGTTCTTCAAGATGTTGGTGTAATTCAGATTGCTGACAACTGCATTATAAAGTCAACTAACAACATACTTACTGCTCAAAGAACTGTATCGGTGAAAATAGATTATATTCGTATTCTAAGCAAATCAACTTCTCAATAGACACCTATGTACCTCAGAAAACGAGTGAAATTGATCATATGGTTAGAGAAGAAGTATTAGATAGCTCCCGTGACTTTTTCCAGCATCTAACCAACAAAGAGAACGCATTAAAAGATACGTTAAATAACACTAAGGAAACAAATTAGTTGACATTCGTATATAGTTAGTTTCTCTGTGCTGTAGTTTTAATATTATTAATAATACTGTTCTGCTTCGGTTCGAGGATTATGCGACGGATGGGAGCAAGCCACTGCGTCTTCAAGCAATCATCCACACAGCGACAGTCAACGGAACCAGAGCATCGACTGCCGGCAATCACGATCAACCCGATTTACAGTAAGCCGGGTCAGCAGTCGAGGACACCACCAAAACATCGGTCGAACACCAAGGACGCTGACGTCAACAAAGGGGACATCGAGCTGTACGAACTGAAACCTATTCCTGGGAGGCGCCAGAATTTTCAAGCATGAACTTCTTTTTTTCTTCTTTCTTTTTTTTTCTCCTGTGGCAATACTAACCGATAACAGCCGATTTGAATTGTCTCCGTATTTTTATGATAAAAATTAACAAATATCTTAACAAATTGTCCCATTTTCATTTCATTGCATCATATTAGGGTGGATAATCGTATATTGTGCATAATATTATCAAAATAAGTGGTAAATAACGTGTGTGAAACAGTGACGTTTAGGTACCGGCACAATTGTAAATTGTCATCTTTAAATCAGGTACAAATTTGCGTTTAATGAGTTTACCTAGATTTTGTAGTGCTTTTAGTAGAGTATATTAGACTTGTATATCATTTTACACCATACAAGTATATTTTGTAGACTTATTGAACGTAAACATAACCTAGTACAGTTCGGTGACACAACTCGTTTCTTTTCTTCAAATCTTGTTACTAATTACCAGTCTTACTTAACTCCATATCTTTATCAGTACTACGTATCTACTTTTATTTTCACCTCTTTTCTACCTACTCTAATCATGCTGACTCGTAAGGCCTCTGCTCGCCAGGAGGAATCCAAGCTCCAACTGGCTTTGAGTGAACTGAAGGCGTCTAGGGAGTTGTGTGACAGACTGTATGGGAAAAGGGATGACAATGAGAGGGAGCTATTAGATATGCTAGAGAAACATAGAAAGCTGAAATCAGAAATGGCTCAATTGCATGTTAAGTATGATGATGCCATAGCTACTCGGGATGACCTCCAGCTCATTGTGGACGGGTTCAGTCAATGTAGCATTGAGTATGAACAAGCTCTCAATCATGCCCATTGCTTAGAACAGCAGCTACATGAGGCAAACAAAAAGTTTTAACAATTGGAGAATGAACAACTTAATCTCACAGCCTCGGCTACCCATAGTCTTTTCAATGAGTTGGTTGTTAACGCTCCGAGTTTGGTTTCTGCTGTGATTAATTTAAAGCCCTCTGACACGAAACATCTCACAGATGAAGGAGAAATAACATCCAACTTAAGGGTAATTAAATGCAGCAAAAACAAGTTAAAAAAATATGTAAAAATAAACAAATATATTAGAAAAACACAAAAATTAGTTAAGGCCCTAAGTAGCCTGAATGACCTTGACAAAACAGAGACCGCAGAGAATTTAGCCGACGCCTACGCCATCTAGCGCCTACATACGATACTGCTTAGGCAAGCCCTCGATTAGGTCAAAGATAATTAATTGCAGAGGGAACAAGTATTATTTGAGGGATACTGCCTATTATGTTTTCTCATCACAGAGTCATGTCACGTGCACGGTGTTAAAAGTGTTCAATTCAATACTGTTACGAGCTGGGGTTCGCGATAAATTTAATTAACACCAATTTAACTGAAACAACAAATACTTTAAATTACTTGACACACACAACAGAAATTACAGAGAAAGTCACTACATGACAACACTATCACTTGTCGTAAATCGCTTAACTTCATTTCGATATTCACTTCACTGTGTCCAGAACTAAACTGCACTGATCGACCCTCACGACCTGTATTTATAGAGTCACGAAGATTCTAGAATCGAACAATCTCGACTGGTCCACAAAATACGCGTAGGTACTTGATCGTCTATTGACCGTGAACTCGGACGTGAACTATTATTATTACACGAGTGTCGCGTTCGAGCGCTTTCTTTCGATTTTTCTACGTGCTTCTACGACTTATCTAGAATCTTCGTAACCCATCTCCGTCCTTCTAGTAATTGTTTTCTTTCTTTTTTCTATTGAGGTAAGTAAGTATTTTTATTTATCTTTGTGTTTTTTTGCAATTTCCATGCTATATATACACATAGGTATCTAAATAGTGTTTTTATTATTTTCATTTTTAATAATAATATAACATTTAAATTTTTTTACATAGGTAACACTAGTCCTACATTATGCAGAATTTATACTATGGGTATTAATCAATCGATATAATAATTATACATATACAGGGTGTCCCAGACCGAGTTGTCCAAAAGGAAATCTGAGATGGAGGTTATATTATCTATTCAATAATAGGTATATCATTGGGTTATCCTCTGTAGTATAGAGATCAATGCCATTTTAAAAAAATATCAAAATTTTACGTTTTTTAGTTGAATTTATGCCAATATGAAGAGACTATTTAACAGAGAGCCCTCGAAAATCTTAAATAGTTTAGGAACAAGATAGGATATTCATTTGCAATCGGTGTGTTAAGAAGCTCTATCAAGCTAGCCGTGGCAAATCGGCAAAAATAAGAAAGAAATATGAGAATTTGTTGCTAATTAGTTGCCAAAATGCCGATTTTGTTGCTCAAGCTGATGGCGGAAAATCGCAATTTATGCCAGTTTTATATCAAGATACCAGGAACATTGCATAAAACAGTAATTAACGAATCAACTATTAGGCAGAAATTTGTTACTGGAAGACCAGAATTACAAATACTAAAAAAAAAAAATTAACCGATTTTCTAATTCCGCAAAAAAAACCTGTACATGCTACCTTGAACCGCAGATATTTATAGCCTAGCAGCTTTAAATAATTTGTTGCTGGTGAGAATTGAAGAAATACATGTCCAAAAAGCCAGCAACAAAATAGTTTTTTTTTAATTTGTGATAGGCTTACGCTTGCCCGCCAGTTTGCCTGATGTTAAGCGATACTGCGATCAAAGATAGAGCGCGCTTGCCTAGACAAAAACCATTCACTCGTGATTTAAAGCCACCCAGATTATATCTATCAGGGAAGATCCAGAAGATCGGCCAATTTTTCAAAGCAGTAACAACAGTTTTAAAGAATTTGGTGCTGGTGAGGATTGAATTAATCAAATTATTTCAAGTCGCTAGGCTAAAAAAATCTGCGTTTCAAGGTAACATGTACCGGAAAATCGTTGCCTGCCATCGGCATTTTGGCAATTAGTTAGCAACAAACTCATATATTTTTTTAAATTTTTCCTATTTGCCACTGCTAGCTCTAATATGAGCTAAGACTCTCTTTATCTATATCTTAGTATTTTAATGTTTTCAGTTTTATTTCTTAGATTGTTTTCTAAGCAGCGCACTGGAAAAGAAAGTACTGGCAGGTACTTAATCGTAATCGAAGGCACTTCAATTCGCAAGACTTCCGAAACTGTTAATAAATAATTATTTTTCATGTTTTTGAAGGCGGTATTACCTGCGCGGATGCCGTGACTGATGTGCTACGTACGTACGTACGGCTATGAAGTACTTCATCCCATATTCCCACGTGCCATTGTCGCTATCACTGAAGCGCTTAAGCATCAGGCTTACCTGGCTTGGGTTGATGCTCGACATCGTAAGGCGAGAGACGTGGGTCAGAAGAAAAAAGCATTTAACAGGGCTGCTAAGTCTTGTAAAAAGGTCCTTCGGAAGGCTCGCTTTGACCGCATTAGTCGAATAGGGAACAAATTGGCTTCATATCCAGCGGGTAGTAAAGCGTTTTGGTCCCTAGCTAAAACAGTTGAAGTGAACTTCTGCCGCCCTTCACTTCTTTCACTGTTGAAACCTGATGGGTCGCTGGCATATACCGCAGAAGAGAAGGCCAACTTGTTTGCCTCTCTTTTTGCGGAGTCTTCACGTCTAGACGCTGGTAGCGCGACACCTCCCACTTCACCTAGCAACATGACAACTATGTCCGAATACCACATCCGCCAATCAGAGGTTCGGAAATCTCTGCGGAATCTTGACGTGAACAAAGCCAGTGGACCAGTCGGTATACCAGCCATAGTTCTGAGGACATGTACGCCTGAGTTGACTCCAATACTGACACGCCTCTTTCGTCTATCTCTTGAGACTCGAGTACCAAAATCGTGGAAACTTGCTAACGTGCAACCTGTGCCCAAAAAGGGTAGTCGTGCTGATCCTGGGAACTACAGGCCTATTTTGGTCACGTCCATACTCTGTAAGACTATGGAACGTGTCGTTAACAACAGGCTGGTACCTAGAAGCAAATGATCTTCTCAGTGACCGACAATACGGATTTCGCTGAAAACGGTCTACTGGGGACCTTCTAGCGTACATCACACATATCTGGAGTGAAGCCATCGAGAAAAACGGGCAGGCGCTTGCCGTCTCTCTTGACATCTCGATTGCTTTCGACAGGATCTGGCATGATGGCCTTATTTTCTTTAGCTTTCATCGAATGCCTTGCCCACTGGTTTCGTAGCTTGGATATCCGATTTCCTGAGGAATCGATCGATATGAGTCGTCATTGATGTTTGCTCGTCCGATCGAATGGGTATTAATGCCGGTGTTCCTCAGGGGTCAGTACTCTCTGCGACACTCTTCCTGCTCCACATCGATGGTCTGCTGAAGCCCGGTATCATTAGGTACCCAGATGACAGCACCGTTGTAGAGATTTACACAGCCAGCGCACATACTAATGGACCTGAAATCCAGTCTCTAACAGAGGCCAAGGTCGAGCGCCTGAATCCGGAATTGTCCCTTCAGACAGTCTCCGAATGGGGCAATGCCAATCTGGTCAAGTTCAACGCTGTCAAGACCCAGGCGTGTCCGTTTTGCACCAAAAAGACCCCATTCCAACTGGCTCCTGCTTTCCGAGATATATCTGTGCTGATAACTGGCAACCTTGAACTCTTGGGTGTTACTCTGACATCAACCCTCAACTTCGGCTCCTATATAGAGTCCAACGCTGAAGTAGCTGCCATAAAGCTGGGTATCCTCTCGAAGGTGCGTCGTTACTTCACGCCAGCACAATTGCTCACATTGTATAAAGCACAAGTTCGGTCGTGCATGGAGTACTGCTTGCACCTGTGGGATGGATCGGCTAAGTACCAGCTCGAGGCATTGGATTCTGTCGAGAAACGTGCCAAGAAGCTCACTGGCAACGACTCCCTTGTTCGGGCTAAACTCTAAAGTTTGGAACATCGCCGCAAAGTTGCTAGTTTATCGTTTTTTTATCGGATACATTTCGGAGAATGTGCATCAGTTCTCCACGATCTTATTCCCCTTTGCCCTTTCTACTATCGGACGACCAAAAAAAACGCACGAAAAAGCGACATCCATTCATGGTGGACATTCCAAAAACCCAAACGAAACGTTTTAAGTCCACTTTTAGCATGCGTACCTCTGAAATGTGGGATGCGGTTCCTGAGTGACCCACTCAGGAAGTGATAGATTTATAGTAGTGATAGATTCCCTGATAGATACAATCTGGGTGTCTTCAAATCACGAGTGAATCGGTTTCTTCTAGGCAAGCGCGCTCCATCGTAGATCGCAGTGTCGCTTAACATCAGGCGGTCAAGCGTAAGCCTAACATGAATGAAAAAAAAGAAGAATATTTTATTTCAACATTTTGAGTGGCGAGTAAAATTTTACGTACCTACCTCGATGATGTCATAATTTATCCACAATTGATGAAAATATCGGTAAACATAAAAAAATAGACATCCGAATTGAGATTCTCCTCCTTTTTTGAAGTCCATTAACTATAAAATAGTCCAAAAAATACGTTATGTTTAGGTCCTATGTAATTGAGGGCGTGCCTATTGCCATTATCCGGACACAAATTGAAATTCCGAGCTGCTACTGAGAATTCCATAGAAAACTCAATTAAACCGCTCGACCTGGGAATCGAATTCAAGACCCATATCAATTTATTGAAAATAAAATATCCCTGTTGAGTAAATAAACTTGTATTATAGCCGAGTTAGTTTCCTGGGAACTTCAGGAAATTCTCACATTTTTTTTTGGGATCGGAAGTACTGAATATGATAGTGCTGGTCACAAACTATCATTATCATCATCATCAGCCTACAATTCGTCCACTGCTGGACGTAGGCCTCTCCTAGTGAACGCCACAGAGCTCGATCTTCGGCTTTCGTCATTCAGTCGCTGCCAGCTGCATAAGTAGTACTCGTATATCAGTTTTCTGGGATTTCCGGGAAATTCCCATATTTTCGCCAGGATAAAAAGTAGCCTATATATTATTCCCGGTCACATACTACTTTGCCAAATTTCATGCGAATCAGTCAAGCCGTTTTTGCGTGATTGAGTAACAAAGAAACAGATAAACAAACATACATCCAAAATTTCAGATTTATAATATTAATATCATTAGTATGATGATTAAAATACTACTGACTGCCTCACTAGTCTAGTGGTCCCAAGCGCGACTGCTACGCTAGAGGTCCTGGGTTCGATCCCCAGGTCGAGCAGTGTTATTGGAATTTTCTATGAAATTCTCAATAGCAGCTCGGAGCCTGGATTTGTGCCCGGTTAATGGCAATAGGCTCACCCCCTATTACATGGGACCTAAACATACCGGCGAACTGTGGGTGTAGATTAGTACGCCTCTGCCTAACCCTTCGGGGAATACATGCGTGATGGTATGTTTATGTTTTTATAATTTTATCCTTTATAACTATCTGATATTTTCAGATAGATATTAGTGTACCTATATACATACTTTTATATTAATTTTTAAAAGCGTAAGTCCTAGGTATGATTCCCAGGTCGAGCAGTGTTATTGGGTGTTCTATAAAATATAATAACATAAATGTATGTATGCATGCATGCATACATACATACATACATACATTTAAGTAGTGACAATAAACGACTCAAGTGAAACGTTCGTCTACTCATTCCTAACATAACAATTACATAACCTTTCACAACTGTTACAAACAATCCGGCTCGGCGGACCGGACAAATGTTGCGATCCGGTTCCGAGAACCGGAAGAATGTTAGGTATACTCGAAGAAGTAGAAGAAGACGACTGCTTCGCCTAGTGACCTAAAGCTCGTGTTCCTAAGCGTTCAGGTGCAATAGGCTCGTTTCGACCACTCACTTATACCTACTATTGTTGTTGCGCCAGCGGGATCTATCTGCGCCACAATGCCTAATCACTGGTTGCCTTTTGGTCTAAGACTATTCCTAAGGGGGTTCTGGGCTATTATATTATAAACACTCGTCGTGGTTCAATAAAACAATCTATATTTTACACAAGTAATCACACTAATATAGGTACAACACACACTAGATAAATATACACAAGACACGTAAATATAGTCAATAGTTTATAATGTATAAGCAAGAGTTCACAGTCTTAGTCTGATGGCGAGTATATACAATAATCAGTCAGAATCCGAAACTACTTACACGCATTAGCACATATAATTAGGTACCCGCACTGAGTTTATTGTAATGACGTGTGTTGGGGTGTCAAATGATACACGTGTAGGTTCGATGAAAGTAAGTATAATAATGAATGACTTATAAACTAAAGTACATAATATATGGGATGGAGGCGCGTCCCACACTACACCTCCCCCGTTTTATTAGAAAAAAAATATTACATATGTAACTATTTTTTTTTTAATCATTTTATTATATATTGTATACATGAAACAATAGTCCGTCAACTTAAAAAAAAACAACCTTAAAAGAAAATTACTCATAGAATATTTCAATGTCATATTCTGAATACATTAAAAAAAACACGAGTAGATAAAAATAACATTTCTTACTTTATATGTTTTATCTAAACTATAATGCGCTGTTGACAATATTAATATTATAATTATGCTTCTTTAACAATATGTATTTCATTATTTAATCACATCAAATATCTTCAATAACCTTCAACTTTAAAAAAAAATCATAAAAATCTTCATTCAAGTAAAAAAAAATCACATTGAAATAATTTTATTTCTCTCAATTACTAACTTCACAAAAAAACACATTTTTTTATTTACTCTTCAATACTTTCTTATCCTTATCTCTCTTTTTACTATGGTACTCTTTTTATTTTAGACCCTCTGGTCATTTAATTATTATATTTTTTATTATAACGAGGTACATACATTTCTTTTTACCATTTATAAGTCGACTTCTATAACATTTCTATCATCATTCATTTTTATATTAAGTATCCAGATTTAAGTACTTTATAGACTCCAACTGTGTTCACGGAGGAAAGCTCGTTCGCTGCCATGATCAAACTGAAGGAACTGGACCTTAGTACCTCTCTGTATTGAGTACCATATTTATAATATATCATTATCAATCTATTCACATCATGAAACACGTATCTAAATGAATAATTTGGTCTGAAAGAACTCTGTTGCTTGCCGGGTGATCAGTCCGGTGGTACCTAAGCTAGAGCCTTACGTACCAAACGATTCCCCACTCTATACTTGAACTAACATACAATCCAACCCTTTTAATATTCATTTCACTATCAAAATCTAACAACTTAACAACTTATTATCAAATTCCTATCAATTATTCCCTATCTTTGAAATTAGAAAGTACCTAATGACACTCTATTAAAGGTGACACAAGAATTTAATACAATTCCAATTCATCAAATCTAAAACAACATATCATATTATTATTTCAATCTCTGGATATCATATTCAAAGTACAAAACACATTTCCTAATACAGAACATAATTTTAAACAAAGAATAATATCATCACGACTGATTTTGACACCCAAGAATGCAGATCATGCATAAACGGAATATGAGCGCGTCACACCTGCCCATCGTGGAAATGAAATATTACACAATGTTTTACTAAGAAGCTCAACTTACAGAAACAATTAAATTACTGATTGTCAACATTTTTTAACAATTTAACAAACCTATTGGAGCCATACTTATAATTCCGCAACTTATCTAATTTAGCGTAAGAAAAAAAAATGTACCTAATCTGATTTCCTTATAAAATTTTAAACAAAAATATCTTTTTTATTTTAATAAATATAACAGAAAAAAAATAGTATTTAATAAATGCTAGTCAGGCAATACTTAGTTATGAAATTTGAGCTGTAGAGGAGCTCGGATACCTCGCTCGCCATATGCGCTCGGAACCAAAAATAATCAATATAAAACAATTTTTTTTTTAATACCTATCCAGATTTTATATAATTAACTGAAAAATGTATTTCAAGTTATTGTCAACAGGCATATTCTAATAACTAAGTAAACATAATTATAATTGAAAATTATTTACTACATACTTAACGTTAAACACAATTAAAATGTCCGCGGCATTAAATTTCTAAAAGTTCACCTCAATCACATCTCACTCGAAACACTTTTAATCATCACATCACTTCCATATAAAACTGCCCTCCTGCCACTCGGAGAAAGATGGATGTGATGACCCATCTCCATCTCGCTGCACGCAGGCTGCAGAGGCCACATCGCCAAATGGCCTTAGCACTAGACGGCCAGGAAAACACCGTGGCTCTAGGTGGCCAGACCAATACCTTACACAAACGCCATAGTTTCGTCCTTGATATCTTTAGTTGAAACACAACACTAATTCAATTGTCCAATTTCATAAAAATATTCACCAAACATTCCGCGCAACTATTAAATTAATTCATCCGCACAGCGCTGCCGCAAGGCAGCACTGGCAGGGTCGCCATGTAATGACGTGTGTTGGGGTGTCAAATGATACACGTGTAGGTTCGATGAAAGTAAGTATAATAATGAATGACTTATAAACTAAAGTACATAATATATGGGATGGAGGCGCGTCCCACACTACATTATATACAACACAACATAACAGGTTCATACAGTAATTACACAAATCAGCGGTCTTTACAAGTTTACAATGTTCTCATTATCACATATAGCGTCTAATGGTACAATAGGGGGCTTCGCTCAGGCCTCTGCGCACTGACTAATTTAGCCTAGTTGCCGCACGCCCGCTTCACTTAGGCGGTCGTGGGCACCCTATTACTGTATAGGTTTCTCTTAGACCTAACACAGCAACCTACGCTAAATAGAACGTATACTTGATCACAACTTATACTTATCCCTATTACCTAGTCGCAGCTTCACTTAGGCTATGACTAAGACCTAGATTGAGAGATAATACACTGACTTTACTGCACTGTTAGCTGGTGTTATCCTGCCGAATTATTGCAAAATACTACCTTAATTTATGTGCTACATCCCCTTTTATAGGCCGCAGCTGCGATGGAAAAATCCCCAAAAATACTTTATTCAATTCTAAACATACATTGTAACTAACAAAGCCGACGACGGAAAATACCCAATAAATGACAATATTTCGTCATACAAAATAAGCCTACAACGGAAAATTCCTCTATTAAATTGATATTCCGATCTAAACATACAATGTTGCAGCTGCAGCTGCGCCAAAAAGTTCCACAAAAGTAATAAGTACCTATTTCTATTTCGTAACTACTTATTTAACTTATTGACTACCTATATTTACGTATGATATTACGTCGCGTCGCTAACATTCTCCCCCGTAGTGCGTAGCACTCCATCCTGTAGGGGCGACGCCGTCTCCGCTGCCGCTGGCACCAACACGACGACACGACGAGTGGGGCGTCTCAGCACGCCGCCTGGTGTGCGCACGTCCATCATGCGCGTTCTGCCGTCGGGTCCCGGGTAGGTGCGGATCACCTCACCCCGAGGCCAGGTGTTGCGGGGTAGTGTGGAATCTACCACCAACACGATGTCTCCTGTACACGGATCGGTCATGTCACGACCCGTGATTTTCCGGGGCATGAGTAAGGGGAGATATTCCCTCACCCAACGCGCCCAGAAGTGGTCAGCGAGGCGCTGTGCAGTGCGCCAGTTCGCCCTGCCGATGAGGTCTCGGTCGCTCGTCTCTCCCGGCGCCATGGCTGCGCAGGACCGCCCTAGCAGGAAGTGGTTGGGCGTCAGGCTCTCCTCCTCTTCTGGGTCCATGCTGACGTCGGTGAGCGGCCGTGAGTTAACTATGTGTTCTACTTCTGAAATCAAATTAATATGGAGGACATCCTCCGGCGGCATTTTATGGGCTAATACAGCCAATAGTGCCGTTTTCTCCGAGCGCACTAAGCGCTCCCATGCGCCCCCTATATTGGGGCACCCTAGTGGGATGAATTTCCACTTTATCCCTTTCGGGTGTGTAATTTCAAAGCCAAAGCACTCTTCTTGGCAGTTCTTAAAGAGAGCTTCCTCTGCTTGCTGTAGTCGTTTGCTATTTCCAGCTATGAAATACCTTTTGGCATTGTCCTTATCTCCGCGTGTTGGGCGCGCGACTTTATTGCGCGTGCGGAGTAATTGAATGAACTGAAATACGCGTGTTGCACGCAGTAACCTTATCCAGTTCGAGAACCGGTCTAGTTCCGGGGTTCTAATACAGGATCTAGCTGCCGCCACTGTCGCCATGCCTTTTCCTTCTCCTGTCACAGCTGCGTCCGCCGAACGTTTGAAATGCCGGCAGGGCCATCCCTCCGGACCGCTGCGCAGGAACTCCGGGCTGGTGAACCACCTTGAGTAGGTGTAAAACTTACACGGGATCCCTATTGTGGCGTCATCTGCTAGATTTACTTTAGTAGGTACATACCGCCTATGTGGGCGCGTGAGCGCTATCTCAGCTTCCTTTTTCTCTGATAAACTGGTTTCAAACTGCCCGCATGGCAGTCTATCCGTAGTCTTTTCTAAGACATCTATGTCGCGTCGGTCGGCATCGTACCTTGACCGGTGAGGTTCAACACCGATCGAGTCGATATTAATATTCCGTCGACGTATGAGCGCGTCCATATCTGCTTCACTGGCTTTACAGTGATTTATAAACTTCACGGGTGTGGTCGTGCTTTTATCGCACCCGTGGAGTGTCCACCCCAAACTCGTTAGTGAGGCTACTGGTTCCGACTTCTTACCTTTTTTAAGCCGGCGGGTCACGATCAAACCCCAGTTGTCTTGTCCTATCAACAACTGAGGTCGCTCCCTTGTATACACAAGATGATCTCTGATCCCGCGCAAGTGCTCGCAGCCGTCTATGGTGGCTGCCGAGACTTCTTGAGACGACAGATTCAACCCATTCATTGTCCTTACCTCGATCAGCCTCTTATCCCTGCGATGCACTCCTCTTATTTTGATGCATACTCGGTGCGAGTCGGCCTTCTCAATTCCTTTACCCCCTATTGTCTCTAATAGGAGTGATTCCTGTCTGCCGCTCGTTCCTATTCGCTGGGCTATCGACGAATCTAAGAGGGATATTGTCGAACCCTCGTCCATGAGAGCTAGTATCTGTGCCGATCCTGTGCGACCGTACACTTCTACGGGTAGCATCTTTAGATATACTGCCCTACTATCTCCCGCGGCTGTGTTGTTAACAGATGTCACCCTCTCTTCTTGTGACGTTGTGCTCTTACCTTCTTGTTGCTTCTCTGCGTGGAGTAGTGAGTGGTGCCACCTGCTGCATGTCTTACATGTAGGTGCCTTGCAGTGTACCCTATTATGTCGCGACTTAAGACACTTGAAACATATTCTTTCTTTCTTAACTAATTTCCATTTATCATCAGAGCTCACCTTTTTGAAATCATTGCATTCCGGTAACCAGTGCTCCTTCTTACATTGAAGGCACTCCTTTGTACCCCGCTCTTCCTGGGCAGTATGTACCGGTCTGCGACGTGTATCTCGTTTGGAATCCCATGCCTCGGCTGTGTTGTGCGGCTTTGTCGACTTACTGTCCGTTGGTACCTCCGGTGGTGCGAAGTCACCACACATATCTGCCTCTATGCTTAAGTACTCATCTATAAGTACCAGCTCGGGGGTATCTTCCTGCTTGTGGCTGTGATGGTACGCGAACCATCTAAACTTCATAGATGGTGGCATTTTGTCTACTATTGTTTTCAATGTTTCAGGGGAATATAGATACTGCGGCTTACCTAACATTTTAATTGTCGCAACAGCGTTTCTGACGCGGCTCGCGAACACGCATATCTCGTTTGGGC
Organism: Acronicta aceris; assembly: GCA_910591435.1. NCBI lineage: Eukaryota > Metazoa > Arthropoda > Insecta > Lepidoptera > Noctuidae > Acronicta > Acronicta aceris. The sequence continues at coordinate 9,285,501 of OU342757.1, read as the reverse complement.
TTTCACTCACTCGAGGCAGGCTTTTCAATTTATCCAACTCTGACAGGGCTATGGCTCCAGGTCTACCGAATCGTTGTTCTAGACAGGCTATCACATCAATTGGATCTTCAGCAGTAAACAGTAGGCTTCTTACAGCCTCTCTCGCCTTACCTTGTACGGCCTTCCTTAGGCGGGTCAAGTTTTGTGCGCTGCTGTAGGTGTTAGCGGTGTCTTCGAATGACCGCTTGAATGCTAGCCACTCCTCACTGGCACCGTTGAAGTGTGGGAGGTCTATATTAAAAGGAGCGCGCGACCCTTTAGCGAGTATCTCTATAGCTGACGTCAATTGTTGTATGTCGGTCTTATTAGAACTAGTACTATGTCCATTTACTGCTAACGGTGTTTGCTTGGTGGTGTCGAACCACTCTTCGACCCCATGTGCCCCATCATAAGGTTCATGCCTTACCTCCATTTCCTCGTCTGACTCTGCTTGAAGGAGCTCGAGTTCCGCTTGGGCTAACTTAGACTTAGCCTTTGCTATTGCTATCTTGGCCAATGCCTCTGCTCTCCTATGCGAGGAGCGCACTGACCCTGTGTCTGTATCTAGTGTTATATCACGACGGACGTCCAACTGCAATCTAGACGCGTGCTGCTCATCAATCACCGGCGACGGCTGCGCGCGGCGACTATGTTCTTCGATGCGTGCACGACGCCTCTTCTCCACCTCAACTATACGAGCCATTACCTCGTCATGTTGGCGCGCCTCCTCAGCGAGACGTGCTAACTCACCTGCCCTGAATGCAGAGTCCTCCTCAGCCCGCACACGCGACACCCCTCTATCAATAGTAGCGGGTGAGGCGGGCGTGAGAAGCGCGGCGGTAGCGGCGGGTGCCCCGCCGGCCGCTTGGCGTGTCGGCGCAACCCGCTCGGCAACATGTATGCCAGAGCGAGCACTCGTAGTGGCGATGTCCCCTGCCTGTAAAGCAGGAGACCCAACCCTATTGGCCGAAGACGAAGACGTAGCAGTCTCGGTGGGTGTCTGCAAATCCGCAGAAGTTGTAGCCTCCCCTGCTGTCTTGGACCGTGAAGCTTCCGAACGTGTGGTAGGCATTGCGACTAATTACCCGATCCGGCTCGAAGGACCAGAAAAATGTTACAAACAATCCGGCTCGGCGGACCGGACAAATGTTGCGATCCGGTTCCGAGAACCGGGCGAATGTTAGGTATACTCGAAGAAGTAGAAGAAGACGACTGCTTCGCCTAGTGACCTAAAGCTCGTGTTCCTAAGCGTTCAGGTGCAATAGGCTCGTTTCGACCACTCACTTATACCTACTATTGTTGTTGCGCCAGCGGGATCTATCTGCGCCACAATGCCTAATCACTGGTTGCCTTTTGGTCTAAGACTATTCCTAAGGGGGTTCTGGGCTATTATATTATAAACACTCGTCGTGGTTCAATAAAACAATCTATATTTTACACAAGTAATCACACTAATATAGGTACAACACACACTAGATAAATATACACAAGACACGTAAATATAGTCAATAGTTTATAATGTATAAGCAAGAGTTCACAGTCTTAGTCTGATGGCGAGTATATACAATAATCAGTCAGAATCCGAAACTACTTACACACGTTAGCACATATAATTAGGTACCCGCACTGAGTTTATATACAACACAACATAACAGGTTCATACAGTAATTACACAAATCAGCGGTCTTTACAAGTTTACAATGTTCTCATTATCACATATAGCGTCTAATGGTACAATAGGGGGCTTCGCTCAGGCCTCTGCGCACTGACTAATTTAGCCTAGTTGCCGCACGCCCGCTTCACTTAGGCGGTCGTGGGCACCCTATTACTGTATAGGTTTCTCTTAGACCTAACACAGCAACCTACGCTAAATAGAACGTATACTTGATCACAACTTATACTTATCCCTATTACCTAGTCGCAGCTTCACTTAGGCTATGACTAAGACCTAGATTGAGAGATAATACACTGACTTTACTGCACTGTTAGCTGGTGTTATCCTGCCGAATTATTGCAAAATACTACCTTAATTTATGTGCTACATCCCCTTTTATAGGCCGCAGCTGCGATGGAAAAATCCCCAAAAATACTTTATTCAATTCTAAACATACATTGTAACTAACAAAGCCGACGACGGAAAATACCCAATAAATGACAATATTTCGTCATACAAAATAAGCCTACAACGGAAAATTCCTCTATTAAATTGATATTCCGATCTAAACATACAATGTTGCAGCTGCAGCTGCGCCAAAAAGTTCCACAAAAGTAATAAGTACCTATTTCTATTTCGTAACTACTTATTTAACTTATTGACTACCTATATTTACGTATGATATTACGTCTCGTCGCTAACAACAACATAACATATAAATAACATTTACACTGTTGGGCATCGAACCCCAACACTATGTGTTGCTAAATACTATTAATAAATATAAAAAGACAGTTGAAACCCAAAGAAAAACAATACAAAGATTAATTAAGAAACTTCAAGTGCAAGAAAATAAGAACCAACATCGTCAAATAAACATCTCTAAGTTGGAGTTTCGCCGCGGCATTCGTTTCGAACGGACGCGTGTGTCAGAAAGGGGGGGGGGGGTCTATTCAATAGAATGTTAAATATGTAAATGTCTGGATTATGATATTATCAAGTTATAACTATGTGACCAAGTTAGCAGCTAATCTGTTAATAAAATGATTGTCTGAAATATTTGCCAAGGATAATTATAAGGAATGAAATAATGCATTATATACTTCTCAATGGAAAGAGTATTATATTTCAATCTGATCGTTAATGCTCGGTTCCAAATAGTGTACTATGGAGAAGAACCGGCAAGAAACTCCATAGCCATATTCATTTGATATTTATAGTACAGTTTCACATTTCATATAAAGCATAAAACAATTATCACATAATTTGTATCAAACAGTAACATAATACAGCATAGTAACAGTGGAATAATAATACAGCATAGTAACAGTGGAATAATAACACAGCATAGTAACAATCAGAATACTTAACTTTAACAACCAGCAGCCGATCCTTGACTAACTGTAACTGTCACTCTAACCAACTAACTAAACGATTTTGAGGAATACCTCCCTTTTTATACTTTATTCAAACAATGGCACCATATTAGCAATAAGGCGCCATTTTCTACCAATCACAGATCGTCATACATTTTAGCCAAATATCTATAAACATTAGCAATAATAATAAGATACAATTCAGTAGAACCGTTTTAAAACATGATAGGATAATTAAGCTAATTTGAAAACCAACAAATGTATTAACTTTAGCTTTAACTCGGTAAATATTGCGTCAATTGACAGTCTTATATAAATTAAAGTAACAGAATAAAACCTGAGGATCATTTTAAATATCATTAATTAATTTATAGTCATTAAACATATTAAACATATTTATGCTAATAAATATGTACTTTGTATTATTATAAATACTACCATAGATCATAACTTTCGTTCCGAAATCATGATCTATGCTATATAACAGCTTTAAAGTAAAATATTACAGAAATATTTAAAAACAGAACCGAGGGATATATACATATCTAACACGTGCAGTAAACGATATTCGGACCTCATTAGCTAATGAGTTTGTTGTTCTCGGTTATCGTCGTTGACCTTGAAGCGGACTAGCGCATCGTTAACTAATAGAATTATGTCGGTTAGAATAATTCTTTACAATGGAGGAGGATAATGAACTTATTAAAGGAGGCGTGGAGATAAGGAGTGTTTTGTCTAACAGCAGCAATTCTATAGTGGAACAAGACATAGTGGAGCAGTACAAAATGGACGTGGGAACAAATGAAGATTCGAGGAGACCGATAAAACGAGACAGAGAGGAGGATGAGACAGAATGGACAATAGTGCAAAGTAAGGAGAAGAAGGTCAAAGAAAGCAGTGTTGAGGTTTACATTTCCTCTAAAGAACATCTGCCAAGGCAATTTGCCCTTGCAAGTTTATTTAAAGATAAAGGTATTAAAGATATATTGAAGGTAAAATACATCAATAATTACAGGGTTCGTATTAATTGTACTAACGAGTTGAGCGCAATTAAGCTTGAAACATGTAAAGACCTAATAGATATGGGTTGGAGATTGAGCAGACCAGATATCAAAACCTATTCCTATGGTGTCATCAAAGATGTCGATCTTGACCTAACTGAAGACGATCTAAAGAGTTGTATAACTTGCCCAGAGATCTTTGATTTGGTTTCATTGCAACGACTAAAGAGTCGTAATATGAATGAGTCACCAGAAGATTTATGGATTACAAGTGGAGCAGTCCGCTTGTGTTTCAAAGGAGATTTGTTACCAGCATATGTTTACGCAGATGGCTTGAGGATTAGGGTGGATCCATTTATATTCCCCGTATCACAATGATCACGTTGTTGGAAGTTCGGACCTACAGCAAGAATGTGCCCGTCTAAGAAAACTTTGTGTCCAAAATGCGGTAGTAATCACCCAAACTGCGAAATACAAAGGTTTAAATGCTTGAACTGTAGCGGACCACACATGGCGTTGTCTAAAACTTGCCCTACATATTTAAAAGAAAAGAAATTGAAGGAGCTCATGGCAGAGTTTAATTGCACCTACAGGAAGGCCTTATCGTTATATGTAGCACCTTCTCCACATAGAGAAAATACGGACCATATTAACGCCACAAACACAGCTGATTTATTTCCTCCATTGCATAATGACATCGAGCCCACTCAGGGATTAAGCTCTCCTGTATTTGCAGAGGTCGTCAAAACTAAAGCAATAGTCCATAGTCCATCAACTACAAAAGAGCAAAAAAGCACTAAAACGCACGAAAAGACACGAGTTGTTAAAGAAGATGATTGGTCCCAATGGTTGAAAGAATCAAACAATCACGATGACCCCGAGACATCTCAAAAGAGAGGGGTACATTTTGATGAACTCCTAACTAGGCTAAAGAAGATTTTATTTTTGAAGAGACATACTGTAGCGGAAAGAATTAAAATGGCGATTCAATGTTGTGTAGATTGGTTGATTTTAGTGGTTGTTGACAACGTGTCAGATTGGAGTATGATGAAGAAAATATTTGAATTATTTTATGGATAGCAACAAAAATAGTATTAAGATAAACATTCTACAATGGAATGCTCAAAGCGTAAAACCGAAGCTGAATCTATTGGATCAACTGTTAAATCAAGAACATATACACATTGCAGCGATAAGTGAAACATGGCTGGATACAGAAAGTGACGTGAGGCTGAGTAACTACACAATCTATCGTAAGGACAGGTTTGATGGTTATGGGGGGGTTGCAATTCTTACCCACAAATCAATAAAATCTCAAATGTATGAAGTTCAATTTAGTAATCAAGGTATAGAATTAGTTTGCGTTAAAATATTCAACTGTGGCGACATTAAAAATATAATTTCTGTTTATTGCCCCCCGGCGATCAGAACTACTCAGCACGATTGGGATACTTTACTTTCCATTTTTACCAAAAATACAATCATTCTCGGTGACTTTAATGGACATCATTCTAATTGGTCTCATAAAACGGGCTCAGCGCGAGCGCACAGAACGGACGTGTTACTATTTATTTTAATAAATTCAAAAAAGGTAATTAGCCAATTACGAACCTTACGGCACCTAATTACGACATCTTCTTCAAAAACGAACGCGAGTGACATACACCGTAATTGTTTTGTTTGTTTTGAGCTTCGAGTAAGGAACGCAGCACCGACCCTCTCCACTAACTCGAGTAACAAGGACGGAATATCTACTACTTTATCTCCGCACTGTACGCACCTAACGGCGGCGTAGACGCAACTACCACGTGAGTAATTTTATACATAGATCTACAATGAGCATACCACGCTCACCGCCTGGAGGTGGCATGGTTGTGGGACGCAGCGGATCTTATCCGAATTTGTCTGAACCACACAATGAAACTACACCACAGATTACTCTTCGTAATAAACGAAAGTTACCCGATGATAATGAAGCGATTAAGTCTGATATTGCTGAAATAAAAAAGCAAATGTCTGAAATGATGGAATTACTAAAATCTTCGAAGTACGAACAAACTGAAAGTATAAATAAGCTTTCTCTAGATGTTGCTGCGATAAAAGTTGAAGTCAGTAATATTAGCTGTACTATGCAAAATATTAAATTGGAAAATAATTAGAGATTAAACGAACTTACCTGTTAGTGAAGTTCTATCCTAATTATACGAAGGCTTCGTCCGAAGAGATTAGCATTTTAGACACATGTAGTAACGCGTAGCACACACCATTCCACACTATTTTGAGATAATTTTTTTTTTTTTGAGGGTAGTCGTAGGTTACTCGATATCTGCGTTCGCATTCTGCCTCATTTAGTTTAGAGATTAGTATTTTATATGTATATTTTACGATTCCTAAGGGTAGAGAGTTAATGAGTGGGTGGGAGGGTTGCTAATCTCTTCGGACGAAGCCTTCGTATAATTAGGATAGAACTTCACTAACAGGTAAGTTCGTTTAATCTCTAATTATACTTCATGCTTCGTCCTCAAGATTAGCATTTTAGACACATGTAGACTTTTAGAGATGTGAATCGTAAAATAGACATATTGAAATGACTTACGCAAGTTATTAGTTGTAAAGTAACTAATATTTATTGTGGTAACAAAAAACCAAAAAATAACTTATTAATTTTTGTAAATGGGTAGGTACTTAAGTGAAAAGTTTATTCCTTAATTGAATCATTCATAATAGCTAAACCAAAACAATCATTAGATACATTATTAATAGGTCTACTATAAAATTTAGCAAATGTTTGGGAGCTAGGGCTCCAACCAGCAGTTTTTCTAATTATATCAATATTAACACCTAACCTATGCGCAGCAGACGTGGCAGCATGCCGAGTGCTATGCGCAGTGAACGTGGAAGTATCAATTCCGCTTAAACTTAAAGTATGTTTTATCCATCTAGATAAAGTTTGTGCACAAACCGACTTATGGGGCTTTTTAAAACTAATAAATAAGTAGTCTGTATTGATACGAAGTGTTTCTGTCATTTCGAGGTAAACAAGTAAAGTTTTTGCTGGACAAATTTCTGGCTTTTTATCAAAAAACGGAATAACTAACAAAGGTTGCGATGTTCCAAATCTAGATGTTTTTATAAGATCACGAATTTTAATTTTAATTTCTTTTTCGGACTTATCTATATTACAAATTTTTATTTTTGATAATGTTTGTACCCTATGAGCGGTTACTAGTGCTAACAGAGTAATTAATTTTTTAGAAATTTTTTCCAGGGTCAGGTCTCCATTAGGATACCATTTTTCAAGATAATTCAAAACCAAAGATGTGTTCCACGTTTCGTTATACTTAGGTTGAGGGGGTCTAGAACGAAATATTCCTTTAAAGAACCTTTTAATATCTTCATTTCCAGAAATATTATCTTTGGCAATGAGACTTAAAGCCGACCTGTATGAATTTAATGTTCCGTATTGGGCACCATCATTATAAGCAATCGTTAGGAAATTAATAATATTGGGAATTGATACTTCGTACATGTTCAATTTATTCTCATTACAATAAATGAACCACTTTTTATAGCACCCTTCGTATTGTTTATAAGAGTTCTCCGAGAGAGAGTTGAGGACTATATCCATAGCTGAAAGTGGAATACCTCTCCTTATCATCGCCTCTCGGATAAGATCCCTGCCACCAGGGTAATGTTGTTGCGCACGTGGCGGCGACTGAAATCAGTTGATAAGATTAAATTTTCATTAGCCTGAAATATTACCATTTCTGATACTAAAAGTCTTTTAAATAGTGGGTACCACGGCTGTGTTGGCCAGTGTGGAACAACCATTATACCTTTGGCGTTATCCGATTGAATTTTACGTAATGATTTCAGTATCATGGTAAACGGCGGAAACGCGTAAAAGTAAAAGTCTGACCATGAAATTGTAAAAGCATTTACAGTGTACGCATCCGGATCTCTATGCCAGGATACATATCTCGGGCATTTATAATTTAATCGACTGGCGAATAAGTCTATGTTTGGGGAACCAAATTTGGTTATTATTCTTTTATAGGCATAGTCTGCAAGCTGCCACTCAATATCCGGATGTGTACGTCCTGACTCCTGATCTGCTTCAAAGTTATCCGAAGAACTAATATATGAAGCGAAAACATACAGCTTCCTATTTTCACACCATTGCCAAAGTTGCCTCGTAACATCTGTCAAATGTGGGAACTGGATACCGCCCATTCTGTTGACGTAGGAAATGGCGGTGGTATTGTCGATACGCAGAAGAACTTAGATAAATGTTTTGCAAATATTTTAAGGCCAATATATGCAGCCAGAATTTCTAGATAATTAATATGTCGACTGAGTTCATCGTTTCCCCACAAGCCACTAGCCCTCTGATCACCACAAGCTATTCCCCATCCCGTTGTTGAGGCATCAGAGAAAATTTCAAGTTCGTAATTATCAGTTTTGATTTTACAAGCTGAATGGTCAATAATATGATTCCACCATTCAAAGTCTGGTTTTAACGAGTTTGGTATATTCATTACCTTTTCATAATCATTTGTATTTTTTAAATTAAGGTATTTACATCTTTCAAATTTTTTTGTATAGAGCCAGCCATACTCCACAGCTGGACAGGCAGAAACTAAAAGACCAACAAAACTAGCTAAAGTTCTGATTTTGCATCTTTTTAAATTCGATATCTTTTTGATTTCTAATTTTATTCTATTAATTTTTTCTTTTGGTAACGTGACCTGAAATTTTCTTGAATCTAAAATATAGCCTAAAAATCTGCAAGTATGGGAAGGATTGAAATTACTTTTTTCTTCATTTATGATAAAACCCAGACTTTGAAGGAGGTTTTGGGTTTCTTGCAGGTTTTTATAACACGTGTGATAATCATGACCAATAAGGCAAATGTCATCTAAATATACAGTAGATAGGTATCCACATGTTCTCAATAATTTAATCACTGGTTTCATCACCTTTGTAAATACAAACGGAGCAGTATTCAAGCCAAAAGGTAAGATGTTAAATTCATAAATTGAATTCTCAAATTGGAATCTAAGATATTTCCGATCATCTTCGTCAATCTTTATTAAATAGTATGCGTCCTTTAGGTCGATAGTGCATAAAAAACAATCTTTAGACATTAGTTTTAGTACAGTTCTCAAGTCTTCTAGTTTGAAATGATTGGTATCGATAAATTTATTTAAGGATTTCAAGTTTAAGATAAAGCGCATCTTTCCATTTGGCTTGGGTATTAAAAAAATATTTGACAAATATTGGTCAGGTCGAGCTTGACAAACTGAAATAGCTCCTAATAATAATAAATTATGAATGGCTTCAATGTAGTGTGCCCTTTCTAACTGGGAATATTGGCGAATGCTTGGAGTTACCGTTTGAATTGGTAACTTCGAAAAAGGAATTTTATACCCCTTTATATATGAAAGGGTCATTGGGTCATGAGTGATCATCGACCATTCTTTATAAAATAAGGACAATCGACCGGCAGGTTTTACCGTGTTTAGCGACGCCCCGGTCGCTGCTGCTGATGCTGAGACTGCTTCGACGAGCTGGCTGGTTGCCTGGATGTCGAAGATGTCGCAGGCTCCTTCATCCTTGGTGGACCCGTCGGCCTGCGAGTCGGACCCGGATTCTTCCAGTTTAAATTCCTGGAAGGATTAGCTGTACTCTGTGTAAACTTCTTATTTGGAGGTTTAGGTGCTGGTGGTTTAAGATCTGTACCACATTTATTGATGGTCTTTGCAGATTTTATGGTTTCGGCTAAGTTTTCGCCGAAAAGAAGTTTATCTATTTTGGTGTTTTGTAGCTGCTCTCTAACTTCTTTCTTCACAGCATTCAAAAGGAAGTTTCTCCTCGTCACAGAGTCAGCATGTTGGCAGTCACAGATGATGCGCGAAGAATCCATTAAAAGTTTGAGTAGAGTGGTATTTTTGTCTTTCGCAGATAGTATAAGTGTGATGGCATCTCCTAAGGCAGTAATAGCCAAGGTAAGTTGTTTTTGCTTATTTTCAATGGCTTTGTCACGTTTAGCAATGATTTCTGAAATTGCGGCTTTAATTTCAGCGTTCAGTTCTGGAGGATCAATCAATTTAGCATTTTCAGGAGTTAAATACTTTTCTTTAAGCTCCTTGCGTAACTCCTTTGTTATCCCCTTCGTAGTCCAATGTTGAAATCGAATCGACAAATCATTTTGTATATTCTTACCATATTTTTTATCTGATGTAGGATCTGTGCCTAATATATCCAGTAGCTCACTATCAAGTACTAAGTCTTCTGTTACAGGTAATGCCGACTCTGCTAGCGAAACGGGCTCTGGGACTACTGACGAAGAAAGGTCCGCAGAATTCAGGGAGACTGCTACGACAGAGGGTATCTGCACAGCGTTCTCAACGCGTGATGTACTAGGGATTGGTTCTGGTTCCGGCTCTATCTCGGGCTGCGCTAGGTCTTCATCTGCGTGTAGCTCGGGAGACGGCAGGTCTCGATCTAATATGACTGGTTCATTGTTAGATAACTCCATATATTCTTCGTCTGAAAAGGAGACGTAAGATCCCTTGTAGCCCGTTTATGCGAGTCAATTTTATTATTGTAAGAGACAGTCCCAAGTTATAATAACCGTACTGTCCGCAAACAAATTTATCATGCACCATGAGACAGTCCCATTGTACTGCTCGGTGGGCCGGGATATGACTGCACCATCATCGATAAGGTACTCGTAACAAGTTGTTCATTATGTTAAAATCGTAGTGATTTTAATGTAAAATACTGGTTATGAAATTAACAGTAAGAAACAGTCCCAATGCAAGCAAGTACTGTCCGCAAACTGTATATTTCCAAAAGAATTATTACATCTTGTTGTATCCGACTCGTATTAGTGAAAAAACAATCCCAATGTATTGTCCGTAACACTAATTTCTCGAGCAGAAGTAACTATAAAGTATACTCGTATTATAAATGTATGTAGGTATGTTAAGAAGAGTTAACATGAACTTTAAACAACGACTTATTTAGAAATTAAGTCTTGTCAAATACCTATTAACGTAAATACTGAAAAAAGTATTTATTATGCAAGTAGGTCACACCTCACCGACAAAATTATTATATTTCAAAAATCCTTACCTTGATAATGCAACGGTGAACGGCGGGACAAATTGGATGATACCGATAACACTGAGTCATCTGAATAATAACGGTCACGAAATTGACGCCGTTTGCGTCTTAATTTCCTTTCTAATCTTCTGATTTTTTGTTTAATACGATCACAATCATCACTTTTTCTTTTAGGCATTATTATGACTAAGTATATCACCCTTTATTATATTATAATATTCTGCTATTGCGAGCGCGTGCGGAACGGTGAAGCACTAAAAAGCGAATGAGGCAGAATGCGAACGCAGATATCGAGTAACCTACGACTACCCTCAAAAAAAAAAAATTATCTCAAAATAGTGTGGAATGGTGTGTGCTACGCGTTACTACATGTGTCTAAAATGCTAATCTTGAGGACGAAGCATGAAGTATAATAATTTAAAAGACCAACTTTCAAAATTATCTGTTGTTGCTGAAAATACAGGAAAAAAAGTGGAAGTTCTTGAAGCCGATGTTAATGACTTAAAAAACATGTCACCTTCATCCTCCGTCCAAACAATTACTACGCATGATGAAATCTTCACCGAAATCGAAGAACGAAACTTCCGAGCCAAAAATATTGTAATTGTTGGAATTCCTGAATCCCAGAATGATACTGCAACATGTCGACAAGATTTCGACAGAGTAGAAATACTGCGAATAACTGGGCTAATATATAATGGCTGCCCCCAACCTACAAAAATATTTCGTCTAGGAAAATATAAATCAGAAAAAACTCGTGCAATAAAAGTATGTTTCTCGTCTGAAGACACAGCAGGAAATATATTACGTAATAGGAATAAGATTAATGAGGAACACATCAAAATATTTTCAGACCAAACTCCATATCAACGGAAATACCTTCAAAATTTAAAAGAAGAGCTTCTACAACGCACCTCAAATCGTGAAAGTGGTCTTAACATCAAGTATATCAAGGGCATACCAAAAATAGTCACATATAAAGAAACGCATGCTGCATCTACAACAAAGGCAACTCCAAAAAACTAACGTCGACCAAGGAAAAAATAACTTACCAAATAACCAACAATTACTCAGATATTATTTTTACAAAAAAATCTCTGAAATGTTTTTATGCGAACACTCGTAGCATTGTTAAACCAGGAAAATTCGACGAGCTTAGATGTATTATCGCCTCCCTACAAGTAACTATACATATTATTATACTTTCGGAAACTTGGATTAGGAGTGAAGATGAGGCAAAAATGCTCCAAATACCCTCATATACCCATTACTACAATTATAGACAAAATAAAAGGGGAGGAGGAGTATCAATATTTGTGCACAACAATCTCAAACATCACCGTGTTGAAGAACAATGCGTGGATGATACTCATTATCTCTGGGTAATATAACATACCATCACGCCTGTATTCCCCGAAAGGTTAGGCAGAGGCGTACTAATGTACACTCACAGTTCGCCGGTATGTTTAGGTCCCATGTAATAGGGGGCGAGCCTATTGCCATTAACCGGGCACAAATCCAGACTCCGAGCTGCTACTGAGAATTTCATAGAAAAACCCAATAACACTTTGCTCGACCTGGGGATCGAACCCAGGACCTCTAGCGTAGCAGTCGCGCTTGGGACCACTAGACTAATGAGGCAGTTATCTCTGGGTATACGTGAAAAAATTCTCTTTAAATATTGGTGCTATCTATAAACCCAATAAAATGAACGTGGACAACTTTCTCGAAATATATTCGCAACAATTACATAAATTGAAAAGAACAATAGTCTTTGGCGATTACAACCTAGATTTACTCAACCCGGATTTAGCGACACGAAATTATAAGCTCACTTTAAAAGAGAACAACTACAAAATTCTGAACAAAATAAGTCGAAACCACTGCACCCGTGAAACAACGTCAACAAAGACAATGTTAGATCATGTTTCTTGTAATTTAAGTGAAAATAATTTTCATCTTGTCACTATGGAATCTTCAATGTCTGACCATAAACAAATACTTTTAGAGATACAACAATACCAACCGCCACCTATCATAAAACAAAAGTACAACGCAGTAGACTACAATAAACTTTATCGATGCTTAGATGAATTTCCAAAAAATCACGAAGAACCAGAGTATGAGACATTGGCAGACAAATTACAATCTTGTTTGAATAAGTGCAGAATTACAAAAGTAAAATTTTTAAATCCTCCGCGGCAAGACTGGATAAAAAAGGAACTATTAGACGAGATAAATAACAAGAACATACTATGGCAAAAATACAAAACAAACACGACAGACACGGAATTAAAGACAGAGTTTGAGCATATAAAAGCTAGAGTATCAAACAACATAAATAAAGCGAAAAGAGACTATTACTTAAAGAGGTTTCAAGAAAACTCAAGTAAACCAAGAAAAATGTGGCAACTCATAAACGATTTGTCGAAGAATAAACTGCATGTAAAAACTGGACCGGACAAACTTGAAACAGCAGCTGGCACTATTATAGACCAAAAAGAAATATGTGAAAGTTTCAACTCATACTTCTCGACTATTGGTTCAACCCTAGCAAATATGATATCTGAAAAATCAAAGGGACGTCGAATTTTAGAAGAATGTAGACTAACTGATAAAACGGAATTACAGTTTTTGAAACCAGCAACTACGAAGGAAGTTACTACCATAATTAAACATTTGGACTGCAATACTGCATGTGGCATTGATGGCATTAGTACAAAAACTATTAAATGCGTAACAGATATTATTGCAAAGGAAATAACAGCCTGCAATAACTACTGTATGGCACGAGGTATATTTCCTAACGATTTAAAAGTTGCAAAAGTTGTACCAAATCATAAATCCGGAAGTAAATTTCACCCGTGCAATTACCGCCCTATATCCGTTCTCCCGGTGATTTCTAAAGTTTTTGAGAAGATTCTTTACAACCGATTAGAATCATTTCTTAATTCATAAGGATTCTTCTACCGTAAACAGTATGGATTTAGAGCTCAATCAAATACTCTCGCTGCTACAATTGATCTCGTAACTAAAATTAAAAACAAAATTGATCAAAAACAAGTTGTCTTAGGTATATTTATTGATCTTAAAAAAGCCTTTGACACCATTAGCTTGTTGTCATGCAGTACTTGCTTGACATGTTGAAGCTCTGCAGCCAGATGTTGCTTATCACAGATCCCACGCGCTCTCTGAAACAATGATTTACCGACGGTAGATAACAATAATAATGATAATAATGATAATAATAATAATAATGATAATATCACACCACCACCCAACACAGTTATCTAATATCTGCAAGCTGCATCTTGCGTATACAAGCTAGATTGTGATTGTGGTCTCTCTTACATAGGCCAAACTAAAAGAAGCATAGGGATCCGCGTAAAAGAACACATCGCTGATGTCAAACACCGCCGTTTCAAGAAGTCAGCAGTTTGTGAACATACTCTAGACAAGGCCCAGCACTACATCAGATTTGATAAACCACAAGTCCTCGCAAAAGAAAACCGATTCCTTCCCAGGATGATCCGTGAGGCTATTGAAATTAAAAAACATCCAAATTTCAATAGAGAAGATGGCTGGGTCTTACCACCTGCTTGGAACCCCATTATAGAATCCATAAAATCAAAATCCAAGCCCAAAACTGCAAGACCGAAGGATACGGTGAGCTCGTTCTGCGTGAATCGGATCGCCAATAATTAACAAAAATGTAAGGTAGCTGTTAGTAATTGTAACATTAAGACGTCCAACAACTTAGTCTACCCGTGACCATGGATGCTGTAAAGGATCCGAAACGTCGGGAATCAAATAATATCAATACAACGCGATAAAATCCGTAAAAAATAGTTTTATTTCAATGTCTAATATTCGCGTAAGTGTCAGAAACCAGTAAAAAAATAATAATTAATTAATGATACAATTACATATAAATAAAATATACACAATAAATAGATTAAGTATATACCTCTAAGCTAAAAATATACATTAGTAATTACTTAAATTAAACGACAACTAATAGATCCAATACATAAAATGTTTTATAAACTAAAATATATTTTAATAATAAACAAAGAATAAAATAATAAAATCATAATATTACGAAAAGTTCTTGATACCAGACTATGCCATCATTGCCACATCCAGTGCCAAAAAAAAAACATTCATGGATCCATGTTCTGCAGACTCATGCGGATGGTGCTAAGCGAGCGGTAGCCTATTTTAGTAAGGTTACTCAAGGCGCGGAAGCGAGGTACCATTCGTACGAGTTAGAGACGCTGGCGGTCGTCAAGGCATTGCAACATTTTCGCCATTATTTAATCGGTGTAAACTTTAAAATTATAACCGATTGCAATGCGTTGAAGGCCACCGAGCGTAAAAAGGACCTTCTTCCATGGGTTGCACGCTGGTGGATTTATCTGCAGGATTTTAATTTTGAAATTGAATATCGTAAAGGCGTGTTGATGGGCCACGCGGACTATTTAAGCAGGAATCCACCAACGTTGCAGGTGAATAATATCGAACGGTCTTTAAACTGGGCACAAATGGCCCAATCGGCCGATTCTGAAACTTTTGATCTCATACAGAAACTCAGAGATGGTTTATTAGACTCCAGTCGGTACGTTTGTCAAAACGATGTCCTCTCCGCTCCGCTACTCACCTGTTGGCGAGGATTCGCGTTTACTATGCTACATTCCCAAAGGGCACAGACTCGGCTTGTTACGAGCACGAGCATATCGGGGCTGATAAAACTTACGACCTCATTCTAAAGCATTTTTGGTTCCCCGGTCTAAAACAGTTTGTCCGGAAGTACACTTCCCATTGCCTGATATGCATTTCTAAGAAACGTGTCCCGAGAGCTCCTTACCAGCCGGTTACTTCATGGGAAAAATCTGAAGTGCCGTTCGACACGATCCATGTGGACGTGTTAGGCCCCTTACCAGAATCCAATGGGTACAAGTTTGTGCTTATCATCGTAGACTCCTTCACCAAATTTTGCCTACTCTGTCCGATGTATCGACAGGATACGAGAGAGTTAAAACGCGTTTTCGGTAGTGCATTGTATTTATTCGGGGCGCCCAAACTGATAGTCTGCGACCGTGGCCGCATGTTTGAGGCGTCGGGTTTCACTAACTGGGTTTCCGAAATGGGATGTGTTATTCATTACATAACGCCCGGAATGCACCACTCCAACGGGCAGGCAGAGCGTTATGTAAGGACTGTACTTAATTTGATCCGTGTAGAAAGTAACAATAAGAGATCTACTTGGTCTGATGCTCTGTGTAACATTCAACTAGTTTTAAATGTTACGAAACAAAAGACTACGCGGTATTCGGCTTTGTACCTACTAATCGGTACTAATGCGACCACTCCTGTTATTCGTGCGCTGGTCCGAGATGTCGCCATTGAAAACTCAAGCACCAACCGTGAAGCCACAAGAGAACTTAGCAGGAGTACCGCTAAAGCATCACTCGACAAAAATAGAGTTGATCAAGATGCACGGGTCAACCGTCAAAGACACCCGCCAAAGAAGTTCCAGGTCGGCGACCAAGTATTTGTGATAAAATACTCTCAGTGCATTGGAAAACTTGATTCCGGCATGAGGGGTCCATACCGTGTCACTAAAGTACTACCAAGTGACCGCTATGAGATGAGACTGCTAAGCGGAGCCAGAGGCAAGACCACTCAGGCCGCGGCTCAATATATGGTACCCTGGAAAGGCGAATGGTGTCCCGAGAGTTGTTCTGCATTTTTTGATAGTAAGTTTCAACCGAACTTTCTAATGTTATTCTGTTTGTAGTACGCTGGGTGTGTGTACGGACATGCGTGCGAGTAGAAAGGCGAATATTTGCCTTGCTGGTCGGAATGAGCTGCTGATGCGGCTCAGTGGTGGCTCCCGATGTCGATGACCTGGAGTACCCGGCTTCGGCAGACGTGCGCTTCGTACGGATGGAGGGCGCAATCCCTGGAAGACGTGTTCTTTGAATGCGCATCAGGCTCTGTCCTGGAGGGCTCTGTCCCTGGAAGACGTGTTCTTTGAATGCGCATCAGGCTCTGTCCTGGAGGGCTGTCCCTGGAAGTCGTGTTCTTTGAATGCGCATCAGGCTCTGTCCTGGAGGGCTCTGTCCCTGGAAGTCGTGTTCTCTGAATACGCATCAGGCCCTGTCCTGGCAGGCGCAGTCCTGGTTCACGCTTAGCGTGGGAACTTGCAAGTTCAAGTATGAGTATGACAGAGCTGTTTTGAGTGACGATGTATGCATACTTTTGAAAGCGAAGTGCTTTAATCTTTTATGAGAGTGTTTTTGTATGAGGGCCTTGTATGCGTGATGAATAACAGAATAGGCAACTACGTGTGTTATCATGATTAATTAACAACACTTCATCTCATGCAGATCACAACTCTGATGATGACGATGCTGGTGAACCCTCGGGTGCTCCTACAGATCTTGCTGGTACTCTAAGTACAGGCGAATTACACACGGTTGAAGACGGCGAGCAAAATCCCACCGTAATCGCCAGTGCTTCTGAGAAGACCAACTCCAGTGCGGCCGAGGACGGCGCACGATCAGGAGAGGCCGTATTAGAGAAACTTACAACTGACAGCGTCGATCCCCACCACCGCCTATAAAACCAAGCGCTCAGTCGAATGCCGGCTCATTTTCCGCTTAGTCGCCGGTCGGTAAGGTGGTTGGTTTCGACGCTGCTCACTGTGAGTTCGTTTCATAATTACTTAATGGTATTTTTTTGATGTTTGGAAATTAACGGCTGCTTGTATGTTCGAAATTGTTGATCTGGTCATTTATTATTTAATTACGTTAAATTTGAATTAAATTAGAGTAATTGTTAATAAGCCTGTAGTTATTTTTTTATATTTTAACACTTCTGGTTGCTAAAAATATTATTATTGATGTGCCTCTGGAAAACATACAGCATTGTTTATGAAGAAGCAGTGTATACTAAAGCCGGATATGCGCGGTCTGTGCTACATATAGTAGTTCAACCTAGGAACACCAGATGGCGCTACTGTTACTACCAGCTAGGCGGGGCAACCGCTAGTCATTTCAAATCTTCATAGCGTTGTGTACTTTCGTCGCGTGCGGTCGTCTAAAGCGATAATATTCTGTTATCCGTTACAAAATTAATTATCATTAATTTAGTTTAAGAAGTGTATTTATTTCTAAATTCTAGTTTTGATTCCATTTCGAATTTAAAATAAAACGGTTGACCGGTTGCGCTTCGTGATGAATCCCGTGCCGAACCACGATCTCGATGAGGCCATCGGGGCTAATCGATCGATCGGTTCTTCATCACCACCGTCCGAGAGGGTTCCAGGAGCTGAAAAAGATGACTCCTCGTGCGCTAGCAGTTCACGGGACAGCGAAGGAGAACCTCCATGCAAGAAACAGAAGCGAGCTTCACAGGTAACGGTCGATCCTCGGATCGATGCGTTATACAACCAGGTCAGTTTTCTTACAAACTTTATTATGCACCAACAATGTGTACCTAACACAAATATAAACACAAGTGATGCAATTGAGCAACCAGATAATACCAACTGTGGCATTTTTACTAATCCAGCGTTAGAATCGGCTAAATCTTTAGATTTAGGCCTATGCACGACAAATTTTGATGAGAAAAAAGTTCTTAAACCCGCTGATGAAAAATGGTTACAACAGTTAATCAACCTTCAACATTTTAATACCCCCACGTGGCAACATATTCGTTATAAAAAGGCGTTGGCTGACATGCTCGCTTACCCAGGATTTTGTAATTTAAAAGTTAACGATGAAATGTGCTGTTTGAATAAAGGAAAAGATTTCTTAGCCTCAACGGAAGAAATAATGGCCGCAATCACTAACGCCTTGTTATATCAAAGAGAATTATTACAGTCTGGCTTACAATCCATAATTGATTGGGCTCATAATAACCCAACAGAGCTTAGATTCGATAACTTATTTAATAAAATCACTGAAACATTTGGTAACGCGTCTCCGTCTTATAAATTGACCGAACAAACTCTACAAATAGTTTGTGGTAAAAGGGCTGAGTGCATAGAAACTAGGCGTAAAAGACTAATAGGTGAAATTCCTGATAAGAGTATCCAGGCAGCACTCAGTAATATACCTCCTAGTGAAGAATTTTTATTTGATAAGACTAAACTC
The DNA here is from genome assembly GCA_910591435.1 of Acronicta aceris. Classification (NCBI taxonomy): domain Eukaryota; kingdom Metazoa; phylum Arthropoda; class Insecta; order Lepidoptera; family Noctuidae; genus Acronicta; species Acronicta aceris. Next base: position 9,266,159 of record OU342757.1, on the reverse strand, counting down.
ATGTCGCTTGTGCAATCACTCGGAGGGCCTCATTTTTGGATATCACCCCCACAAGTTGCCAAAACAAAAGAACAGCTGAAAACCAAATTTAAGGAACAAGCACCATCCACCTCCAAATATAGATCTCAGACACAAAACAAAAATAATTTTCGAGATACCTGCAAAAAGCAACAAACGAAACAAACTTATAAAGGCAAAAGCGACGGTCCTAAATCGGGCAAAAATTCTTCATTTCGAAACAAAGATGGGAAAAAGTGACTATCCGATAAATTTCAGGGGAGGTTGTTTGAACATGTTCAAAAACCGCTGGCAGGCACTCGGTGCCAACAAATTCATAATTTCAGCAATCACGGGGTTTCGAATACCTCTATGCAAGAAACCTCCTCTGTTAATGCCAACAAAACTGATCATGAAGCAATATGCAACTATGTCATTCCCTGCAATGTCTCTGATAATAAAAGATTTATTGGATCAGGGTGTTCTGCAACAGGTTTCTTGGAGAACGCCCAGTTTTATCTCCAAGCTTTTTCTTCGGAAGAAAAGCGATGGATCCATGCGACCAATTTTCGACCTTCGGGAACTGAACAAATTCGTAAAGACAAAACATTTCCGTCTGATTTCTCACGTTCCGGTACCAGATTTCCTTCAACCGGGAGACTGGATGATAAAAATAGATATTTCGCAGGCCTATTTTCACATACCGGCAGCAAAAACTAACCGCCCGTTTCTGAGAATCAGTTACAAAGATCAGTTATACGAAATGACATGCCTACCCTTCGGCCTGGCTTCAGCACCGCACCTTTTTTCTTCTGTAACATGCTGGGTTGCGGAGACCTTGCGTGCCATGGAATGTCGAGTGCTAGTCTACCTAGACGACGTCCTTCTTGCCAACCAAGACCAATCCAAGTTATGTCTTCAAGCTGCGGAAGCTGTGAGGCACTTGGAACACCTCGGCTGGCAAATCAACTATCGAAAGTCGGTCTTGGCACCAACCCAAGACTTAGAATACCTTGGTATTCGTTGGCAAACGGCGCAAAATACAATGTCATTACCAGCAAAGAGGAGAAACAACCTCAACAACACCTTAGACCGATGGTTGCTGCAAAGCCACATCAGCCTCCGGGAATTGCAAAGCCTACTGGGGCAGTTAAACTTTGCAAACTTTGTCGTATCCCGGGGCAGGCTGCATTGCCGAAAAATGCAAATCTTCCTGCGACAATTCGACAAAAACCAACCACGCCAAAAGCAGCCGATCCCCCAAATTGTGTATCAAGAGATGACTTGGTGGCGCGGAGCCACAGGTCACACATTGCCTATACACAAAAAGCCGGCTACCCATTTCCTAGCGACGGACGCTTCGGATTGGGGTTGGGGTGCTCACCTAGACGGGAAGGTGGTTATGTCAGGTGCTTGGTCAATTCACCAATAGAGATGGCACAGCAACAAAAAAGAACTCTATGCAGTATTAGCAGCAATCAAGATGAATGCAAAATCATTACAGAAATCGCATGTGCTAATTCAATCGGACAATCGAACTCTGATTGCATATATTCGGAAGGAGGGAGGAACCAAATCGTTGGGGTTACTAGCACTAACCGTCAAACTCATAAATCTAACGGACCAGTTCCAGATTACCCTATCAGCGCACTATCTACCGGGGAGATACAATACAATAGCAGACGGGTTATCACGGGGAAAACTGCCGGCAGAGTGGCGCCTTCTTCCTCAAGCAACTGCGGAAGTGTTTCGGAAGTGGGGTCGACCAGAGATGGATCTTTTTGCGACACGGAAAACTGCTCAATGCAAATAGTTCGGATCTAAGACCGATACACATCATTATCGTCTATCTGCATGGAGGCTTTCTAAACATTACGATAAAAACATTTGCCCAGTTACTTTAGTTAGACTCTTCATAGAAAAAAGTCGTGCACGGAGATCTGAAGTTATAGATTTGAACAGTCTATTCATAACCGTATGTAGTAAAATAAAAGCTGCATCACGTACTGTGATTGGGAACTGGGTACGCACAGTTCTCAGAGACAGTGGTGTTCATGCATCCCCAGGAAGCTGTAGATCGGCAGTGGCTTCTTTGAGGTGGCTAGATAATCAACCAATAGATGATATTTTATCACGGGGCAATTGGAAATCATCCAATACATTCTTTAATCATTACTGTCGTGAAATTAAGCTTCCCAAAGATAATCGTAACTTATTCTTCGATACATTTGCCCCAACTTGAATTATATTTCTTTTTTAGCTGATTAATACGAAATTACATAAACACTCTAGGAATATACTCCAGATACTGACTTATACTGTATAATTATAACATTATTCATTCAATTCAAGTCCATGTTATTATTTTTCTATGTAACCATAACATATGTTTAACAATATCATACTCTGGTTCTATAACCTCATTTTGAGACCATCCTAATTATCATCATAGCGTTGTGTTATATCGTAAATTATTTCACCAGCAGATAACAAACACATCTTCATAAACAATGCTGTATGTTTTCCAGAGGCACATCAATATAACGGTTTTACATAAAAATAAAACCGATATTATGTGCCGAGAAGGAAAACATACAGCATTGCAGGAAGTTCTTCCTGGTGAAGACTATGAAGATTTGAAATGACTAGCGGTTGCCCCGCCTAGCTGGTAGTAACAGTAGCGCCATCTGGTGTTCCTAGGTTGAACTACTATATGTAGCACAGACCGCGCATATCCGGCTTTAGTATATGTAGGAAGTGGGTCAGACATAGTGAACGAAAACTAGGATACGAGTTTTATATTTTATATTAACTTAATTACATATAGTAACTAATAACAAACAGCAAATTCTAATAGATTATTATTAATGAGGGGAAGATATAATGGGTAGGTAATTTAACAATAGATTAGCCTAAACTAATCAACTGTCAGCCGAGGGTAGAAATTAATTCGTTTTGACAAATTAATTATCTAGAGCGTCAAGGTTAAGCCAGTAGCGGAATACGAGTGCACCGAGCCACGCCAGAGCCAAGACTGCAACTACCGCCGGTCGTTCCGCCCGTTTTTATAGAGGTAACAAGTTTAGTAGTGGGGAGAGTGGGGGAACGACGCGCTCGGTGGCGTGATCGGTGCACTTGCTGTTTACAGAACTGTCGCTAGGTACACACGAAGGCGCAGGCGCCGTCACGGCCATGCTGACGTGCGTGCGTCCTCGCACGTGGCCCATAGTAATCTTAGATATCTGCAAGGGGGAAAAAAACATCATTCGACTATCCTGACAGAACATTATCTGGTCCGGTCCAACTGGACCCTTCAGATTTATGGTAGTTAGTTTTGGTCCGGCATTACGCCCTACAAAACTTTCGCTAGTCCGGAATAATTATTCCCTGTGGCATTTGCCAGACCGGAATCATCATCATTCCCTGTAGGTTTTGCTAGACCGGAATCATCGTTCCCTGTAGCTTTTGACCGGAATAATAATTCCCTATAGACATGTTATTGGACCGGCTCTTGCCCTTCAATTTAGTTATTAGATCTGTGAACATCTGCTTGTATTACTATATTTATAGGTTCAGAACATACAGATGGTGATAGCATAGTACCTGAATTGGCAGACATAGTATCAGATTGTGCGGATAAGGTATCGGAATGTGCAGTCATAGTATGGTCGGTACTAATCGAGATAGTATCTGAACTGTTCTCGGATTGGTTGTAGTTTCTGAGGTTTTTCATTTGATTATTAGTTTCAACATCGTTATCTGATCGGCAAACAATTTCACGAGCAATGTTATCTGACTGATACGCCGTCACGTCATCATCACTACAATAGTCGACGATCTCAAGAAATTCAGAAGGGCCTCGGGGTACCTCTCGTAAATTTTCGTGGGAAAATTTATAAACCCGACTTGAACCATTAATATGTTTCAATTCGTAGCGATCGTTATCTAATATAGCAGTTATTTTAAATGGGCCTTTAAATTTTCTATCTAATTTTGTCTGGCGTCTTTCTTCAGATTTTACAAATACAAAATCGCCTACTGAAAAAGGTCGCACTCTTGCTTTGCCTCTATTAAATCGGAGTGAGTCTGCCTCTGATGACTTAATTATATTGCTGGAGGCACTAGCTCTAATATCATCCAAGTTTAATCTGGATATTTCATCGTCACATGGATTAGAGGTTATTTTAGATAGTCCTAAGGAATTTCCTTGTATGCCGAACATCAGTTCAAGGGGGGTGAATTTAGTGACTCTAGACCGGGTACTATTAAGGGCTAATTGAATTTCTCCCAACTGATCCTGCCATGTACTATCGGAATCACATTCTATTATAGTTAATAATTTTTTTAAGGTACGCATGATTCTCTCGACCTGACCGTTGGCCCTACTGGTTCCCGTGGCAATGAGGTGTAATTGGATGTTGTGTTCTTTGCAAAATGTTCTAAAGTCGGAGTTATCATACGAGCGACCGCGATCAGCAACTATACGTTTTGGTGCACCAAACAGGTTAACGATATTTTTGACCGCCTTAACAGCATGAAATGAATTTAAAGTAGTAACATGTTCCAGAATTACAAATTTTGTAAAGGCATCTATTGCCACAGAGCAATATTCTTTCAGACTACTTTTTCCACTTAGTTTGCCTGTCAGATCCAAATGAACAGTATGCCAAGGGATAGCTGGTTTTGGAATTGGATGTAATCGGACTTGTTGAGCACCAGAAGGACCCTTAGATGCCTTGCAAATCACACAGGAGTACATATTTTTTCACAAATTTTGCCATGTTGGGGAACCAGTAGAGGTCATACAGCTTATCGAGAGTTTTTTCATATCCAAGGTGTTTTATTTCACTGTGAACATGGCCGATAAGAGTCCATGTCAGGGACCTAGGAATCATGGGAAGCCAATTCGAGAGCTTACCACGTTCAATTTTTCGGTAAAGAATGCCTTGTCGTATATCGTATGTGTGTGATATTTCGATTGGAAAATTATCCGTTCTTAATTTTGAAATAATATCCTTAATTTCAGAATCCCGTTGTTCTACAAATAGCCATCCCTTTTCTAATTCGGAGAAGTTAACTGTTTTGGGCATTTGGTTGAGTTTTGGAGATTGATTGTCTAGTGTAAAGTTACGAGATAGGAAATCGGCATGAGCCATATTTTTTCCTTCCTTATAGACTACATCAAAATCGTAGGATTGTAGAATAGCCCACCATCTGTGAACTCTTGGTGTTAAATCTTTTTTTGAATGGGAAGCTTTCAAAGAATTGCAGTCGGTAAAAACTAAACCTGCGCCCATAAAGATAATGTCTAAAGTGTTCCACAGCCTTAACCACTGCTAGAGTTTCAAGCTCATACGAGTGATAACGGCTTTCTGCATCATTTGTTACTAAAATAAGCCACTAACGTGGGGCAAGTTATTAACTTTTTGTATTAGTACTGCTCCGTAACCATCACTACTTGCGTCCGTATGGAGCTCGATTGGTAAAGTAGGATCAAAGATCTTTAGGACGGGTTCTGTTGTTAAGCAATCAATAATAACTTTGAGAATTTTATCATGTTCGGATTTCCATATGATTTTGCCTTTCCCTGCAGCAGTTAAGGGATACAAGGGCTTTAATAATTTTGAAAAATTTGGGATAAATTGACGGAAATAAGATGCCAAACCGATTAGTTGTCTTACTTGTGTTACTGTACTGGGGGCCGGCAACGATTTTAATGCTTCTATCTTACGTGGGTTTGGTTTAATTTGCCCAGAAGATATTACAAAACCCAGATACTCAATTTTAGTTTTCATGAACGAACATTTTTTTGAAATTGAAAGGGTTTCTAATAATTTATCTAGTCTGGCTAAGCCTTCTTCAATAGTTTCCGATGCAGAAAGTACGTCATCCATATAAACGAGGATTCTATCGTCGTTGAGCCCTTTAAGGGAAGTATTTATAGCTCTTTGAAAGACTTGTGGAGCATTTCTAAGTCCAAATGGCATTGTCAGATACTCAAACTGACCAGTTGGGGTAACAAACGCGGTTTTTTCTACAGAGTCTTCGTGAACCTTAATCTGGTGAAATCCAGAGGCCATGTCAATAGTGGAGAAGAAATTTGCCTTATGTAACTTATTTATTTGGTCACTAATTAGTGGGAGGGGATAGCTATCAGTTCGGGTGTTTCTATTTAATTCCCTATAATCGACACAAATACGATCAGTGCCATCTTTCTTTCTCACCAGCAAAATGGGACTTGCGAATGGTGATGAACTCTCTCGAATAATTTTGGCATCTAGCAATTCTTTGATTTTAATACTGACAATATCTAATTCGGCAGGAGATAATCCATAGGGACGTCTATGGACTACTTTATTAGGATCAATTAAATCAATTTTTAAGACACCGGTATTAGCTTGTGTAGTCGGCAATTTATCAATAAAGTGGACAGAATACTTATTCAGAATATCTATCAACTGTTTTTTATCATTACCTGTTAAATCGGTATCTATAGACTGCGAGTTATAACCATATTTAGAACAAAAGTTATTGAGTTTAGATTTTAAAAAAATCAGTCTGTCATTGCTAATTTCCACAGAAACTCCATTTTGCAATATATCACGGCCCAATAACACCTCTTCGCTTAAACACTCATTTGGTAATACATGAAAAACAATATCTAGGAGATAATTTTGAACGTAAACTGGACATTTAACTTGTAAAGAAGAAATAATATTATTACCGCCTATGCCCTTCAATGTTACTTGTTCATAAAATCTTTCACCGATCAATAAGTTGCTCTTACATTGCTTTATAAGACTACATTCTGATCCCGAGTCAAAAATAAATGATAGTTTCATACCACTAGTTTCTAAAGTCCCGTGAACAGCTTTGCAGCACAGGTCGACTTGCTTGCTGCTCGAAGTGTAGTCTTCTTTCTTCATGTACCGCTTCGGGCAGGAACTGGCTATGTGGCTGGTATCTCGGCAGACGTAGCAGTAGGATTTAGTCTTCGCAGAGTCTGGCTTAACTGGCATAGAAGCGTTTTTTGTAGTAAAACGATTTTTATCTCGACACTCGCTGCCCCGATGTCCCATTTTTCCACAGAAGTGACAAGTTCCTCTGAATGATGTAGATGGGCGGAACTTTTTGTGTTCTGCTTCTGAGGTGGAAGAATCGTCATTACATCTCTTAAGTGAAAAGCTTCTTAACGTTCGAAAGAGTTGATGTTTGTCATTAATAACTACAGAGTTTAACTCGCGACGTATTTTGTCGTCACATTGTGATAATACCGAAATCGCAAAACCTGTTATAACATTTTCGGGTAAATTAGCGTTAGGGATTTTTTCTACAAGCTGCCATAAGCGCATGCCCGCTTCAGCTGGGTTTTCCTTGTTACTAAGGCGAAACTTAATAACCTGATCAAAATAGTCTTGCATCATCATTGGCTTTGAAAAGTTTGAAAAGGCAGGTAGCGGCCCTCCCTTTAAGAGAGTGAGTGAGTGCAATGATTAAGTCGACGCCCTCTAAATTCTTATTATTAATGATCATTTCGGTTAGGGTACACCAGTTAATTATGTCGGAATCTATTTCATCTGGATCAAATGACACCAACTTGATGGGAGTCGTCCGAGTGACAGGACGTGGATTTAAACTATCTGCAATTTTCTGAAAAATAGCTTCCATACCGGAAGAGAAAAGAGACATTTGCTGTTCCATGTGGTTAGCCAGATTAGTTTGACTGTGAAGTGGGGGTGGATCCGATCCCACTTCTGATGTAGGAAGTGGGTCAGACATAGTGAACGAAAACTAGGATACGAGTTTTATATTTTATATTAACTTAATTACATATAGTAACTAATAACAAACAGCAAATTCTAATAGATTATTATTAATGAGGGGAAGATATAATAGGTAGGTAATTTAACAATAGATTAGCCTAACTAATCAACTGTCAGCCGAGGGTAGAAATTAATTCGTTTTGACAAATTAATTATCTAGAGCGTCAAGGTTAAGCCAGTAGCGGAATACAACGAGTGCACCGAGCCACGCCAGAGCCAAGACTGCACTACCGCCGTTTTTTTTTTTTTTTTTTTGAATGGTGATAGCTGTTGATTCAGGGAATCTTTACAGCGTAACCGGACTTGGTGGCGAGGCACCGAATGCCTCCAGCCAGGAGCATCTTATAACTAAGCAACAGCAGCTAAGGGCGTCCCCTGCGGGACTCGACCTCGGCTTAGGGCGTTGCTGGGGGGACAGCTAGGGACGGCTGGATCTGGGTTAAATTATTTAGGGGCTAATTTAAAGCTACTGGCTCGGCGCGGGCCGGCTCGAGCAAGGGACGGGGAGGGTTACCATTAGAGGGTCTTCGCGACGGGCCTCGCCGGCGAGGACGGTAAATCGGAGTGCGTCTGTGTGTGTGGGTTTTGAGAGTGCTCGTCTCTCGGTTAGATTCCTGTAGGAGGGTGATAGGGTCGTCGGGGTAGGTCAGAGCGTGCCGTGGACGGCGGACTCTACTGATTTGGGAGGGTTTGTAGTCGGCGCTACTAACCACTAGGGGGTTGGGGTGATGGGGGGCCCGATCGAAGAAACGCTTGGAGGTGCGTTTCATAAACTGCTTGATGGTGGGCAGTTTTAGATCGACATGGAGTTCCCTATTGCGCACGAACCACGGGGCGCCCGTGGCTTTACGCATGAAACGGTTTGCACTACCGCCGGTCGTTCCGCCCGTTTTTATAGAGGTAACAAGTTTAGTAGTGGGGAGAGTGGGGGAACGACGCGCTCGGTGGCGTGATCGGTGCACTTGCTGTTTACAGAACTGTCGCTAGGTACGCACGAAGGCGCAGGCGCCGTCATATACACTGCTTCTTCATAAACAATGCTGTATGTTTTCCTTCTCGGCACATAATATCGGTTTTATTTTTATATAAAACCGTTATATTATTAATTAGTTTACGACTTACCATATATACGCAGGTCAAACTATACTATATTTGTATTATTGTGAATTTCGTACTGGGTAACGATATTTTAATAGACTAAATATAACTCATAATAGCAGTTACGGATCAAGATTGTATGTTTCCGCTGCATTGCATGGCAACGCACACTACAATTGCCAGAGATAGTTCGAACGCACACACACGCACTGCGCTTCGATAACTACCTATTCTAGTAGCGCGACGAAATTGATAGGGACTCTTAAATCTTCTGTTCTTAATAAGCGATCTCGTATAACCGTGCTTTTCGTACCGCATACAATTCGGTCACGAATTAGATCGTCCTCCAAAGTTTTAAAACAACAATTTCTGCTCAAATTGGATGAATATAAATAATTTAAAAATAAATTTTGTCAAAACCAAAATCATGACATTTGAGCAAAGGACGAATTATAACAAACCTCACATACAATACGAAGACAAAATAATTTCAGAAACTAATTCTACAAAATTTCTAGGACTCGAATTAAATAGAGACATGTCCTGGAAATCTCATACTGATAGTGTATGTAAACGCCTGAGTCAGCACTCTTATGCTTTATATAATCTATCGAGGGTAGTGAATAAATCAACTTTAGTTACAGCTTATCATGCATACGTTACATCAACTTTGCGTTACGGCATCATATATTGGGGTAATTCCACAAATATGGAAACAGTATTTAGAGCTCAAAAAAGATGTGTCAGAGCTGTTTGTGGTATACAGAGTACCGATAGTTGCAAGCCGTTCTTTAAGAGCCTTGGTATATTAACAGTTCCCTGCCTGTATATATATATGAGGTAGCTCTGTTTATTAGAAATAATTATCATTTGTTTGAGACCCTAAATAGCATACGTCACAGAAATAAAATACGCTACAGAGAACATAACAAAGCAATATTTAATAAAAGTTTCATAGGAATGGCACCTAAGATATATAATAAATTACCAAAATCCATATTAGATTGTCACAATATAAATTTATTCAAGAAACAAACTAGAGATTTATTATTAAATAAGGTATACTACACAATCACTGAGTACTTGACGGATGGCAGTGTAAATTAATATCGAAATAAACTAATATGTATCAAAATAAACTTTTGACATTTTGGTGAACGCTCTCTAGGTCCGATTTAGGTATTAAAATAATAATAATAATAATTGTGTAATTTTGTATCATAAATATTCTGTACTACTTAACCATAAATTTTGCATGCCTCAATTGGTAGAACATAGTGAACTTCACATTCACCCTACAACATGAAATGTACGTAATTGTAACCTATGTTCAGCAATAAAGATTTGATTTGATTTGATTTGATAATAATTTCAACGCAGTTACATATTGATCAATTGACTCGCCAGTTTCTTGATTCCTCGTGAAAAAATTATACCTGGCTAAAGTTATGTTTTGTCTCAGGCCAAAATATTCATCAAACTTCTTGATTAACAAAGCGACGTCATCCTTTTGACTATCCTGATCAAATGTAAAAGACTCGTAAACATCAAACCCTTCGGGTCCGATCAGGTTTACCAGCAAGCTGGCTTGTACACTACACTCTTCTTTATGCACCCCAGATGCTTTCAAAAATAACGTGAATTGTTTTCTCCATTTCGTCCACGCGTCAGCCCGGCTGACGGAGCTGCCTTCCAAACTTAATTCCGGTGGTGGTCGCGCGTGTTCCATACCTATCAACAATTTCTTCGATACTATTTAACACAATAACTACTGATTTTCGAGAATTTTACTATTATTTTCACCGCTGCCACCATGTAACGTAATGAAACACCGCAGTCTGGTTAACAACTACTTTATTACGGAATTGAAGGTACTTGTACATAAAGTTCATATTATAAAAAGATATGAAAATACCCACAACATGCTTCTAATCTAGTTATTGCTGTTATAATACTAATTGTAGTTCTTATTTTTTCAGTCAATTTTTGTTTTTTCTTAGTTCCATTTTTCAGTGTAATATCTTTGATTGTTTTTCGCCATTCGTAAAATGATACATTGCTATCAGAAACATTAAAATATTCTAGATGGTTTGATGAAGGAGTGTTACAATTTCCATTTAAACAAGCTAAATTCCTCGAGTCACAACACAGTTTTGATAGTAATTGCTCACAAGTTCTTACATTTACTACACGAGCTCTATGCAAACCTTGTATAAATAACTCCATATTAAGATGTCGTGAACAGATACAAGTATCCCTATTGGTAGGTTTTGGAAAAACTGTTCAAAACGGTCAGAGTTTACAAAAGGTCGAGTAACTTATTTTTATATCAACTTGAGAAAAATTTTTTTGATAAAGTATGTTTAGTGGAGCATTTAGATACCGTTTCTGCATCTTTATTTTATTTTTCGTCACGAATTCTTTCTACTAGCGTACTATTAGCATTATCATTATAAAATGTATGAACTTTTTCTACATATGATTTGTGACCTGATATTATGCATAAAGATGATAATTTAGCTCTACCCTGTTTTACTGACTTAGAGATGTTTTTTTTTTTTTAATCTATTTTATTTATTGAGGGTTTTAATCATACACTGATTATGCCACCTTCATCGGTACAAACACTTATTCCTTACTATCTAAATCCTATTTTAGCTAATTTATATTTTTAGCAACCAGAAGTGTTAAAATATAATAAAAAAACTACAGGCTTATTAACAATTACTCTTAATTTAATTCAAATTTAACGTAATTAAATAATAAATGACCAGATCAACAATTTCGAACATACAAGCAGCCGTTAATTTCCAAACATAAAAAAAAAAGACCATTAAGTAATTATGGAACGAACTCAGTGAGCCCGGTTACTAAGCGGCAAATGAGCCGGCATTCGACTGAGCGCTTGGTTTTATAGGCGGTGGTGGGGATCGACGCTGTCAGTTGTAAGTTTCTCTAATACGGCCTCTCCTGATCGTGCGCCGTCCTCGGCCGCACTGGAGTTGGTCTTCTCAGAAGCACTGGCGATTACGGTGGGATTTTGCTCGCCGTCTTCAACCGTGTGTGATTCGCCTGTACTTAGAGTACCAGCAAGATCTGTAGGAGCACCCGAGGGTTCACCAGCATCGTCATCATCAGAGGCCCAGGAACTGGCGCACTTGTTTGACGTTAGGAGTAGGGGCCTTGACCAATGCCTCAATTTTGTTCGGGCTCGGCCTGACCTGACCATGGTTAATAACGCGTCCTAAGTATTCTACTTCTGTGGCGAGGAAAGAGCACTCACGTACATTAATGGAAAATCCGGCTTCGGTCAAAGTTCTCAAAACTTCGCGCAATAGAGAAATACCTTCTTCGATAGTCATGCTCAATATTAGGACATCATCGATATACACAAGGACACACCCGGATTCTATAAATTTACGCAAGGTGTTATTAATGATACGTTGGTACACAGTTGGAGAATTACATAAGCCATACGGCATTTTTAGGTACTCGTAATGAGCTTCAGGTGTTACGAAGCCTGTTTTATGTATCGAGTCTTCATCGATTGGTATTTGATGAAAGCCCGATGCCATATCCAAGGATGTAAAGAATTTCGAGACCCCGAGCCGATCTATGTGGTCATCAATTAAGGGTAGGGGGTACCTGTCTTTGACAGTTACACGATTGAGCGCCCGAAAGTCCACGCACATTCTATCTGAGCCATCTTTCTTCTTGACCAGAATGACTGGGCTTGCGTACTCTGAATCAGACTCCCTAATGATTTTTTTGTCTAACAAATCCTGACATATGTCGCGAACTTTAAGTTTCTCCTGATAGGATAGTCGGTACTGATGATAAACTACAGGTACGTCATTTGTCAAGTTAATGTGCATCTTGCCAGTCTTTACAGTCGTTGTTGCTGTACCGGATATTAGAAACGGAGAGAATTCGTCTACGATGACCATCAACTTGGCGAGGTCCGAACCTTTGAGAGGTGTATTTACTCTATCAGGCTCGCTAATATCAACCGTGTTTACTTTTAGTACCGGTGTGTGAGTCAGATATTGTCCGTGTTTTGTACGAATGAACGTGACGCCATCACGATTGAGTACGTCTGTTCCTATGATGATGGGAATATTCATGTATGACGCGGGCACAATGACAAAGTCTACTTCGAGTGCGATATTACTGAATTCTACCGTTAGGGTAACGTATTCACGAGCAACAAACTCTTTATCGCCTATTCCCTTTAAAGAACAGTTAGCATATTTTCGTGGACCTACGAAGTGACCGACTATCGCTGACGATATTAAAGATACGTTAAGTGCACCACTATCTATAAGGATGTCAACCGGTATACCCTGAATCACGGCTGTGCCTATGTCGTTGTTCCTTTTCGTGTCTAAAGGTTCGCTACATAAATTAACCTTACGTTGGTTGTCACCGTTACCTTGAGCCCCTGATCGAGCCTTGGCAAAGCATTCACTCTCTTTGTGCCCTGACTTTTTACAGAAGGAACAGACAGGTCTAGTATTTTTAGTACTTTCGAACTTATCGGTAGCATTCCGTTTCTTGGGACATTTGTCCTTAAAATGGCCCTTTTGGCTGCAAATAAAACACCTGTCGTCGCTTCTATCAGAACTGTTAAAGTTACGCTTTTTGGCTGTATTAGAATTGAATGATACGGGTCTATTAAAGTTTCGATTATCGGACTTGCGGGTAGGCTTGACATAAGTGGCTAAGAATGAAATTAGATTGTCTGTCGTTAGGTCGGCGTTGGTAGCTGCTGCACGTACTTGTACATCACTAATGCCATGGATCACTATTTGGACCATAAGTTCTTCGCTTAACCCTTTGATTACACGTAGGCGTAATAGAGAACGACGTGCATACTCGGCATATGAAAGAAACTTGTCAGATGTCGAATTTATAACGTCATGAAGAATCTGTGCGTAGTTCACTTTTTGCGGACATAAGGACTTAAACTCCCTAACAAAATTGGACCATGAGCGGTCATTCGTAGTCCACTCATTTAGCCAGGTTTTGGCGTCACCCTTTAAACAATGAGCTACGCGGGAAAAACACTCAAGATCATCCCAGTGGTTTGCATGTTTAGCCCTCTCCACTTCATTGCACCACACCTCGAAAGTTATTTATAGCCGGGTCGAAATTAGAGACAATAATTGCTAGGCTTATTTTTTGTCAACACGGTTAACGCCTCAACGAGCGTTTTAGCTGCGGAAGTGCTGTTTGCATTTGGCAAAGGTGTGTTGCTACGAACGGTTGATGGGTCATGCGATCCACTAGCCGTACTTTCTTCGATAGCAGTTAAACGCGACATTATTGACCCTAATGCGTTGTCTATGGAGATACTCTGATGATGGGTTTGTGATTCACTCCGGCGACAGCGTGAGTTGAACACCGGTCGTGCCCTGGACCTTTCGCGTGAACGATAATGGACACTAGTACGCGAGTCACTGCGGTGTAAGCGAGTTCTATCGTAAGGTGAATGCGAACGTGAGCTAACAGAACGAGAACGTGAACGTGAATGACCCCTAGTGTGGCCTGAACGCGAACGACTTCTAGCATAACGCGAGCGGGTTCGCGATCACGCCTTGCCATGACTCGGCTGTAGACGTGATCTGTTACTATGCGACCGCGAACGGCGCCTGCCGCGCCTTGGAGATTCACTACGACGACTACGCTCAGCTCCAGAGCGAGGCGGCGTCTCAACAGATCGTTCACGTGTTGCCCGTGGTATTTTTGTTTTGAAATTAACGGCCGTTTACTTTTTAAAAGGCAGATTGTGAGCGAAATCCTATCCCACTTCTGATTTTAGCAACCAGAAGTGTTAAAAAAAAAAAAAAAAACTACAGGCTTATTAACAATTACTCTAATTTAATTCAAATTTAACGTAATTAAATAATAAATGACCAGATCAACAATTTCGAACATACAAGCAGCCGTTAATTTCCAAACATAAAAAAAAAGACCATTAAGTAATTATGGAACGAACTCACAGTGAGCAGCGTCGAAACCAACCACCTTACCGACCGGCGACTAAGCGGCAAATGAGCCGGCATTCGACTGAGCGCTTGGTTTTATAGGCGGTGGTGGGGATCGACGCTGTCAGTTGTAAGTTTCTCTAATAATCTATATTTGGGACATTTTACACAGCATTATACCGGCTGACTTTTTTTACCGTCTTGATAAAAATAGGGCGTGATAGGTAAATGGAGTAGAAGCCTATGGCATACATATTCTGAAATTAGTCTACCAATATACATTACTAATCTACAATTTTTTTTTCATATTAGAACATTAAACAGAGAAATTTGAAAAAAATAATTAAAATAATTATAAATAATTCAGTTTTGTAAACATAGTCACCCTAATAAACGCGCTTACGCGCACCAAATTATGAATGATTACGTTTCAAATAGGTAAAACTATCTTCAAACACACGCGCCGGGCGCCCCTTGCGGCGGCGGCGGCGCAGGACCCCCGCTTCCTCCATCCCCCCGTCCACCTTAGGTATTATTTTTTAGTCCAAGAAGGCTAATTACTTATATCCTGATATATAAAATTAGGTCCTGACCACCATAAATTAAGATTTTGAATTTGACTTACATCAGTTCCTCGAGATATAAGATCAGCGGGATTAAGATGAGTAGGAACATGTCTCCAGGTACAATCGGCATTAGTTTTTTCTACTATTTCTGCTACACGATTACGTACAAATGTTTGCAGCTTACTTGGTGGCATTTTTAACCACCCCAGCACTATTGTAGAATCACTCCAAAATGTACTACTTTCAATAGGCGCTGCTAGTGACTCAATTACTTTTTCATACAGCCTCACCCCAACCAAGGCAGCACAAAGCTCAAGCCTTGGGATTGTAGTCGGCTTGATAGGAGCCACTCGACTTTTTGCTGTAAGTAAACGCACCAAAACTTCATTATTATTATTGATAGTCCGTACATAAATGCATGCACCGTAAGCAGTTTGTGATGCATCACAAAATATGTGTAAATCTATCACCTTCCAAGACTCACAAAATACTAAGCGAGGGATGCGTAAACTATTTAAAATAAATAACCGATCTACAATATCTTTCCATGTCTTAGCGACATCTAGGGGTAAGCAGTCATCCCATGACAGTTTATGCAACCAAAGCTTTTGCATTATTATTTTCATTGGTATAATACCTAATAGACCTAAAGGGTCGAATATTTGAGAGGTAACAGATAAAACTTCACGTTTTGTTACATTACTTGGTTTTGACGTATTACTTATTGAAAAACAGAGCTCATCGGAGTCTGTTTGCCAGTTAAGACCTAATGTTTTACTAGGTTCAGTAGCGCCAATGTTTAGATTTAATGATGATGTTGAGACTTCATCTGAGATAATCAGAGTATTGTTGGACTTCCACTTCCTAAGTGGCATACCAGCAGAAACCAACTCGGCAGTGACCTTTCCACAGATATATGTGACGTCAGATATGGTGTCCGCATCTGTGAGCAAATCGTCAACGTAAAAATCATGGATTATAATATTAGCAATTTTATTATCCTTACAATCCAAGCCAATTTGCTTTAAACATCTAGTTGCTAAAAAGGGTGCACTGTTCCATATGTCAGTGTTGAGTTCATAGGTTTTAATAGATTCTGATGGGTTCTCCCGCCACGTTATTTTTTGCAAATATCGGTCATCAGTGGTTGTACAACCACTTGCCGATACATTTTTTCTACATCAGCAGAAATAATGTATTTATGTTTTCTAAATCTAAGAAGTATAGACGTTAAGTCGTCTTGAACAACTGGGCCTACCATTTGAATGTTGTTCGATGAGATGCCAGAAGTAGTAAGACTACTGGCATTAAATACTACTCTTAACTTCGTAGTTATGCTACACTCACGTAGGACACCATGGTGTGGAATAAAATATGCCAGTTGTTGTGAATCAACTGAACACACAGACATGTGTCCTAACGAAATATACTCTTTCATAAAATCACAATAAAGAGTTTTTAAAGCTGGCTGACTTGAATCTACGTTCAATAGATAGAAGACAATGTTTTGCTCTAGCCAGTGAGTCACCCAAAACATGGGGTGATTGTTTTAGTGGTATTCTAACACAAAGCCGACCGTCTGACAGTCGAGTTGTGTTTTTTACAAAATGTTCTTCCCCCGTGGATCTCGACACGAGTAGACGTGCACAAAAGTATTGTGGAGTTATTTTTCATTTAAATTATTTATTTACTGAAATTAAATTAAATTTAGAATCCGATTTATTCGAACGGAATACTAGGAGCGCATAACTGCTAAGGAATCTAGCTCCGCCATTAGCAAAACTACACTGTGACGTAAACTCCACCTACCTGCGCGTGCCCATCAACACCCCACCGGAGCCAAGACACACCCACGGTCACGGACATTGATCGGCTCCGCTAGAAGGATGCACCCAAACTCCGCCCGCCAGGTGACGCTAATCCAATTACTTTGCTACTTGCTACTGTTCCTGTTCGCCTAGTACTACATAAACATTTACGCACATTCAGATACGAATCGGGGACGTCCTGCACCTAAAATAGTGGGAAATAAAATAAATACTTGTATTAGGCTATCTATTGCCATCCTTTTCTGTCAGAAATCAAGGTGCATTACATTACACTTTGCCAAGCCAACAGATTTATTGGTCCCAATTATTCTCGCAATTTTTTTTTTTATTTTTTTAGTAAAGGAAAAAATTCAATCGCGGGCAGGATTCGAACCTGCGTCTTCTGGTTTGATATACCAGAAGCTCTGACCTCTAAGCCACCGCGAACCCTAACCGCATGATTGAAATTTTGCCTTCACATTCTGAATTTACGTCATAAGGTGACGTTGGTAACATCTATGAGAGGCAAGTTACTTTACTTCTCAACCGAGACGACTTACTTTACAGTTAGTTCAGTGTCGTACGATGCCACCTTACCTTTTAACTATCTTATTGTAAAGGATTTAGTAAAGGATTTTTTAGAATTTTTTAGTAAAGGGAAAAATAACTTAATAATCTTAGCATGGAAAATGCAAAAAAATCACAAAAAGATACTCTCGCAATGTCACTGCCACGAAAACCACGTAAATCTACCAAAGCAAACGTGGACTGTTCTCTGCAAATTCAGCGTGACTCGGATACTGCATCTGACAGAATCTGCTCCGACAGTGACTCAACGAGTCTTCTTCACACCTCGCGTAAACTTAAGCGCAAGCATGGTGACTTAAATTTAATTGAAATAAACTTTTTGCTGAATTTAACGAATCTCAAAATACCAAATTTGATTCAATAACTTCAGCTATGACCTTGTTGAAAGATGAGACTGCTGAGATGAAAAAATCACTTACCTTTATGTCCAATAAATACGACGAAATTCTGAAAAGCTTGGTAAAAATTCAAAAGGAAAACTCCATGTATAAAACGCGGGTTGAATTACTTGAACAGAGAGTTGACTTCTTAGAAAGAAAGGCAAAATCTACCATAATTGAGTTGAGGAATGTGCAGCAATCACCTACCGAAAGCAAAGAAAACCTTTTAAGAATTATAAAAAATGTCGGCGACGTAATTAAACAGCCCGTAAGCCCTTCTGACATTCGTGATACTTACAGATTGAAGGCCAAAACAAAATCTATCCCTCCCATTGTTGTGGAATTCACTTCCACTTCTATTAAAGAAAATGTTATACAGAAGGCTAAAATGTTTAATAAGGCCAACAAAGAGAATAAACTGAATAGTTCGCATCTAATGATCGACGGTCCGATTCAACCCGTTTATGTATCCGAGTCCCTTACTCCATTTGCTAAGAAACGGTTTTATTTAGCGCGGCAACATGCTAAAGAACTCTTTTACGGGATGCTGGCATTCATATGGCAAAATTTACATGAAGAAAAGTGACGATCAACCAACCATACGCATAGATAATGAAGAGAATATCCGGAAACTGGCAGTAGCATGACTGTACCCGAATTTATTATGCATCCTATGTTTACTTTGCATTATTAGTCTTATAGGACTTAGATTAGTTTTCTTTTTCTTTAAGGTTGTTTTATGTTTACGTCATTTTACATTTTTCACACTAAGACATACACACTCATCACACTTCCAAGCTGTACGCATCATCCGGTATAATTCCATCAATTTCATGTGCTCTCCTTCAACATTCACCACTAGTTTTGTATTTACGTTAATCCCAAATTCGATAATATAAATAACATTTCCGCTGACGTTGACCTTATGTCTGTGGCTATATGGTATAGATCAATGCGCATCATTAATCCCGTCGTCACAAAAAGCTTTTAGAGTAATCACCCAAAATATTAGAAGCATAAACTGCAACCTAGCCGGAATGCTTACCTTGTTAGCTCAATCAAAAATTTACTGGGACTTGATTGTTTTGACCGAGTGCTGGTTACGTAGTGTACTGAATCCTCCTACAATCGATGGCTATGATTATTACTCGACTACTAACAATAAATTGCAAAATGATGGGGTGGTGGTCTATATTAAAAAAGGCATTAATGCATGTATTAGGGAGCCATCTATCGGGGATTGTAATAGTCTCCTTATTACGCTTGATAAGCACACTACGGTTCTCGCTATCTACCGTTCACCAAGTGTTAAGAATATCGACTATTTCTTGGAAGGCTTACATACTGTACTGCAGGACGAGGCTCCAAATTGTACAAGTTTCATTTTAACAGGAGATATTAATATCGATATTGCTGAAAATACATCGGATTCACGGAAGCATAGCTACTTGACTCTTATAGCGGCACATGGTATGTTATCTGATTAGGAAAAATCACAACCACTTACTGGTAGAGCCAGGATCAGGTTCTTGGATGTCTGGAGATCAGCAGGATGATAAGTTTTTAAGAGAGACGCACGGCAGAAATTCATAGTTCTTTTGTGTGTGTGGATTTTTTTAAGGGGCAAGGGAAGGGAATATGGCGGGCGGCTGCAATCCACCAATCAAAATGGTCCAATTTAAAAACGCGTAATTAGCGTTCCGTTTTATGCATTATCTTTACTAAACATACCCCGCCCCAAAAGGGGGTTACCCCTTTTTACCTAATAGTCAGATGCTGGTACTAATAAATATTAGCAAAAAAAAATACTTATGTTGTAATATACAATGTTTAGTGGACTGTATAAGTTTAAGTAATCACTAAATTTCACAGAATTACGTTTAGAATCAATTTTTTTTTAATAGGTATGTGACGAATCATACACTTCAGACTTCAGAAGAGACTTGATTACAAGTATTTATTCATCCAACAGTATGTAATTATCAACAATCACTTATCACTTAATCGCTCAATATTTATTAACAACTAGCGGACCCGACAGACTTCGTCCTGTCAAAAAGATTGACTCTTTGACGTTAGGATCACACCTACATTGCTTAAACAACAATGAGTGCTTGTAATTTAATATGCACTTTATGCAATAGCAATAAAGCTCAAATTTACTCTACGTTTTAGTTAGAAATCGTTTGTATGGGAAAAAGAATAGGGCTGTTTTTACGGTTTTTCCGGCAATTATTCGAATTTTTCTCGCCGTAAAAACCATCCTTGAACTTCAACGAACATTTAAAAAAAGAATTGGCCAAATTGGTCCAGGCGTTGTTGAGGTATGCGCTTACCAACACATTTTGCGATTCATTTTTATATTATAGATTATACAACAACAGCACTGGCTTATAAGATATTATGTCTACTGCTCAACGCCTCGGAATAGAATGTCTCAGTACAGATTGATCTGTTACCAGCCGAATGTTCCCCACTCTTAAACGTAGGCAAACACTCAGCTGGGTTAGACCAATCAGAGCGAAGTACACAGTACGCATGATCAACTGATTAATTTAAATACATTAGATTATCTTTAAATTTAGCAATAGTTATAAATTGATTACACAGACAAATTGATAATATAACACCTACTTATATTTGACTAATTTGTAATAAAAAGGGCGTTTAATAACGAATAGTTCAACTACAAGCGCCATCTGTCGCTCGTGATAAGGAAACCTATATAAATGTCTTGTCATTATTTTATAAAATCATTACATTCGGCCATCCGACAACGTGCGATCTCCTGACGCACGTTATCGTAATTCAATAACATAAGTCATACATACAGAAATATTACATGCTTAAACTGTTTGAACAAACACGAATCAAAATGCAAAATCATTACATTCGGCTATTCATTGATGTCCGACTCCTTTCTATGAAATAGTTTGTCGTTATCATTATTGCTTTCAGAAGATGGGCTACTATTACGATCTGATGAATCTTTATGGTCAGGCGAATTTATATTTATATTTACATTTTCATTATATTTATTTATATTTTATAAGGTCTAACACGATCAGCGGAAACGACGCTCTTAAATGAATCTCTACGTTTGCTAAAACCGGAATTTCAGTGATTTTATATCTGTCATTGCCCAAAACTTCTGTGATTTTATCAGATCTATGAATTTAAAAAGTTTTATTGCCTTTATTATTATAGTCAGTTCTGGTAACCTTAGTCAAATCACCTTGTTTATAGGTTCTAGGGGTGCTACCGGCATCATAATAGTGTTTTTCGCGACTTTAGTATTAGTACGACCTCATCTCTTACGCTTTGTAACATGTTTTGTATAATGTCAGCTCCAACATCGAACTTATTACTCTAACTATCTCTGAATGTCAAAGTCAAAGTTCTTTAATGCTTCATGTGTAATTTATATACATAGATCTCTAGTTTGGTAAGTATCAACATGAAACCCCGTTGGGGCACAGCATAGAATACATGGGTACTAACAAGTTAATTACATAATTATAATTTAACAAATTACAATATTAGAAAATAAAATTATAAACTTTTACTTAAAATTAAATAACCATTTAGGTAGTCAATTTACAGAAATTTAAGGTATTGTTATTATTTTGGTAAATGTTTTTTTTTTTTTTTTGCACAAAGATTTTATTGTTATTAATTATAATTTAATTATCTTTTATTTTTATCTTCAAAGAATTCTTTTAGCGTGTACATGTAATAACATTATTGTAATAGGTGTTTATTTAGTCTGTTTTTTAAATACATCGTCATTTAGGATATCTTTTAGTTCTCGAGGTATTTTTATTGTGGTGCCAAATAAAGCCCCTATGGCAGTCTTTTTAGTAGAAGAATCAACAGAATTATTTACACCCCATTGGATTTTGCCAAGACACATTTCCCAATTGCGTTCGTCATTTTCGTCATTATGTTTTGCTAATGCGTTTAAGATGGTTTGGTTATATCTTTCAGTTTGACTTTTTGCCCTGCGACAAACTACAGCGATAGGGACATGTTTAGTGCTATGACTGTCGCAAAAGCTCGTGATCAGGTATTATTGGAGATGGTAAGCCAAAGTCATTTTTTTTGTTTTCGTGTCTTTTACCGCTTTCACATATATATATTTTGTAAAGCAATCAACTATTGTAATAATTTAGGCATTGCCGTTTTTACTCTTTACAAACGAACCAAGATGGTTTAGGTGAATTGTATGGAATGGGACGCTAACTTTTTCTATAGGATACAATTATTCAGTCTTTTGTCTGGATGCATCATCTTTATTATAAGCGTACCGAATGTACCGAATTTTATCGCCGCAGCCTTGGAAACCAAAAGACAGATTGAATTCTCTCAGTCGTTTTAGTAATGCCTAAATGTCCTATATCATCATGGTTATAACGGCATATTTTCCAGCGGGCACTACGAGGGACAACTAGGCGTATTTCATCGTCAATTCTTTATACTCTATGATTTTTAATAACATAATTTTTCCTAATATCTTTAGATTCTTCGTCAGATTCAGGCTTAAGAAT
Organism: Acronicta aceris; assembly: GCA_910591435.1. NCBI lineage: Eukaryota > Metazoa > Arthropoda > Insecta > Lepidoptera > Noctuidae > Acronicta > Acronicta aceris. The sequence goes on along the minus strand of OU342757.1, from coordinate 9,243,365 downwards.
TTTTAAGTATACGCGAAATGTCTGGATCTACATTTGTAGTGTTAATATCCAATTGTCAGTCTCGATACTTTAACAGAAGACTCGTCTTTAATGTCAGAAGGCAGAGAATGTTATTTCAGCTTAATGCATCGACATGTGTCATACGAATACCGGGTCTATACTCGTTTGGTTAGTATGGTTCGGAGCGTATTATGGTCTATTTTAAATTCTAATCCCAACAGATAAACACAAAACTTCAAATTTCATAAGATTGTAAATGACGCCTTTCAGGTGTCGTCTGCCTACTAAAATAAGCAACCGGCTTAAGTACCCGAAGGCTAGACTGCCACTGTACTAATATTTCTCCCACACCTAAGGAACTAACATCTGTGTGCAACTCCGTATCAAGTTTAGGATTGTATAAGGCTAGTGTTGGTCTATTACTCAAACTTTTATTTTAATGCTTGAAATTGATCTTCTACCCAAATGATACTATAGGACTAGCACAATCGGAATCGGATTCTTTTATTATATCATTTCGCAACAAGTCATCAATAAATTCTCGTACCTGTCCTCTCTCGAAGTGCGATAAGCGATAGGGTCTATGTGTCTATCTAGGTCTATCATTAAGCAAGTCTATGTTCATTTTAATAGAGTTATTACAACCTATCTCGCTCAAGTTAAATGCAAAAAAATTCACGATACGACTGCGATAAAGCGTAGGTAAGGCTTATCCATTTGCCAACTTGAGGGACCGACTTTGATTTCAGACTTTATCAAAGGAGTTAAGTCAGTAATATCTCTCGTGATTTTGTTAGGGCATATAATTCTTTTTTTTTTTTACAAAAGGCATTGCTTTTGCAATTAGGGCATCGCAATGCAACGAATCTTGGGCAAAATTCTTTGGGAAAATTCAGGGTTTGATTAGCTAAATTTGATAATAAGGTGACATTTACCCATGCTTAGACGATCTGTGCCTTGAGGTAAGTTATATTCTTTGCCAAGTTTATTACTATTATAACCTTCTATATAAACATTCCCAGGATAAGAAGAACCTAAATCCGAAACTTCAACTAATTCCGATTTGTTTCTGGCTAATTGTATGAAATCCGATAAGGTAAGCTTTAAGGGGCCCAAATCATTGGTTTGCTGCGAAGCTCAGGACTTTAAAATTTTATCCAATGAGTAACGCAGTCTGCATAAACCCATAATTAACCATAAGTAGGTACTTCTACATTCGATTCGATTTCATCAATCCTAAGAACGTACTATATACGGGTGTCACTACCAAAACCTTTGACTATAGGTAATCTCGACACAGTTTTCACGGGGTCAAGGCTGTTTGCATCATATTCACGCATTACATAAGTCAAAAGTCAAATCATCCATTTCAAATAAACCAATAATACAGGTACTTTTGAATTGCCAAAACTAGGTGCACGGTTCCAAATAGTGGGTCCTACTATACCCAATCTTAATAATCTATCAATCCCAACGAAAACTCGATTATTTACCCGTTTGTAAAACTTGTTATTACTGTTACTGTGTGTAGAAGTTGTAAGGACTTTACGTTCTATTTCATCGCTTGACTTTGGGTCTATTCATGGAATTAACGGTGTCGGTTTGCAATTTTCGTTCTAGCGCCCTGTCACACTTTAGACGCTTATCAAGGGACTTGGGACATCTGGTGTAAGAGTGTTCTTTACGACGACAATTAAAACAAATAATTGGAGGTATCATTTGAAGTCGAAGGCGAGGTATGATCATGAGTTCATGACGCTTTCTATTTGTAGAAATAGGTTCATTACAATTTAAAGCTTGAGCTCCATTTCTAATAGATTTATCATAAATGCCGTGAGTTGCACAACCTACAGCCTTTTTATCACTAATATCATATCAGCTTGTATATCAGCATCAATTTATCATAAAAATATTCACGTAAACTTTCATTACTTCATGTTGTACCTTTTCATTTTGACACACATTATTGTAACTCGTAACATCCTAATTATATATGAAAACAATAAAGATTTGAATTTGAATTTGTACGTACCAATATTTCTTTACCTTTCCTTTTTTTTTTGCTAGCCCGACAAGTTTTTGTCGGGCAAAATGTATGGTCTGCTTCTCGTCCCATTCATATATTACACACTTACCTTTCATAAACAACCTTCAATACTCTGAGATTTACTGGAGGGATTGCACTTCGGTATAACATTTGGTAAATGGTTGTACGACTAAACTGGCGGCTCTTCGTCTGGAGTATGCATTCATTGGTTTCATCATCATTCATTAGTATCATCAGATTCCATGGCCTCAAAACATAAAAATGTATAAGTATTGTTTCAATTTGACACTAACAAGTTAAAAGCTCCTTTTTTACTATTATTATTAAATTCATTTTATATTACTAAAATATCTACTCGAACTGGTTAAAATTAATAGCTCCATAAATTCGAAGTTATGCATGAAAAGATCAATCAAAAATATACGTCTTCCAATAAATGTTTCCCATTTCCAATTTATAAAATTAATAGAGGGTATATACACAACTATCTGCAACGCACTTAGTCGCATAATAATTCTTTTAATTGTTCTCTTAGTATAAATCATGCTTTACTTACGCGTCTGAGGATAGTTCCGTTCCTATTGGGCACACTTGGCCCAAAACTTTTGACTCACTTGGCCAAAATAACTTTAAGCACACTTGGCTTACTATCTTTAAGCACACTTGGCTTAATAGGCGTACATAGCCTCTAGTAGCTAGAGCACACTTGGCTTCCTATTGTAGGTACACATAACTCCTATTCCTACTGGTATACTAAAACTACTTTATACTTCTTTAGTGGAATCTATTTTGGATTATGCTCTTGATTGCTACGGCCTCACATTTAAAAACCTATATAGATAAACTGGAGAATATCCAAATAAGATTTATAAAACTGCGTGTAGATAAAAAAAATAAAATAACTTATAGATACCCTACCATAAAACATTAATTGTGCACTCCATTACTAATTATGTACCTACCTACATGTTATTAAGACTAAAATTGATCCCACAGTCAAACTGTTTGTACAGTTTTGTGGGGCTTATATTACTTCGTAAGACCTAATATGTACCTCATAAAAATTAAATAAATAAAATAAAAATAATTAACCTCTAACAATCTAAGCACACGTGGCTCAATAGGCATACATAGCTTCTAACAATCTAAGCACACATGCCTCAATAGGCATGTATAGCCTCTAGTAACTCAAGCACACTTGGCTTCCTATTGTAGTCACACATAACCTCTAACAATCTAAGAACACATGGCTCAATAGGCATACATAGCCTCTAGTAACTCAAGCACACTTGGCTTCCTATTGTAGTCACACATAACCTCTAACAATCTAAGAACACATGGCTCAATAGGCATACATAGCCTCTAGTAACTCAAGCACACTTGGCTTCCTATTGTAGGCACACATAACCTCTAACAATCTAAGCACACATGCCTCAATAGGCATGCATAGCCTCTAGTAACTCAAGCACACTTGGCTTCCTATTGTAGTCACACATAACCTCTAACAATCTAAGAACACATGGCTCAATAGGCATACATAGCCTCTAGTAACTCAAGCACACTTGGCTTCCTATTGTAGGCACACATAACCTCTAACAATCTAAGCACACATGCCTCAATAGGCATGCATAGCCTCTAGTAACTCAAGCACACTTGGCTTCCTATTGTAGTCACACATAACCTCTAACAATCTAAGCACACATGGCTCAATAGGCATACATAGCCTCTAGTAACTCGAGCACACTTGGCTTCCTATTGTAGGCACACATAACCTCTAACAATCTAAGCACACATGGCTCAATAGGCATACATAGCCTCTAGTAACTCGAGCACACTTGGCTTTCTATTGTAGGCACACATAACCTCTAGACATACGTCACTCAACATTACTGTATCTGTGGATTTTCTTGTAGGCATATCCCACTTCTGAAATGTGACGAATCATACACTTCAGACTGAGTATTACAAGTATTTATTCATCCAACAGTATGTAATTATCAACAATCACTTATCACTTAATCGCTCAATATTTATTAACAATTATACAACAACAGCACTGGCTTATAAGATATTATGTCTACTGCTCAACGCCTCGGAATAGAATGTCTCAGTACAGATTGATCTGTTACCAGCCGAATGTTCCCCACTCTTAAACGTAGGCAAACACTCAGCTGGGTTAGACCAATCAGAGCGAAGTACACAGTACGCATGATCAACTGATTAATTTAAATACATTAGATTATCTTTAAATTTAGCAATAGTTATAAATTGATTACACAGACAAATTGATAATATAACACCTACTTATATTTGACTAATTTGTAATAAAAAGGGCGTTTAATAACGAATAGTTCAACTACAAGCGCCATCTGTCGCTCGTGATAAGGAAACCTATATAAATGTCTTGTCATTATTTTATAAAATCATTACAGGTAGGTACTAAGATAATAATATGAATGAAATTAATTTTATTTTTTTTCTAATGAAGAAGAGCGTGAATCTATATTTTCATTACATGGCAACGGGCAGATTTTGGACAACGACCTTCGAATTACTTAGGGAAAGGTGTTGCATTTTATCAGCTAGGCGTGTAATACGTACCAGAGTTTTTAAATGTTTGCGTTGTTTTCGTTTAAAGTGTCAGCCGCCTGAAACGCTCATGGGTGATTTGCCTCCTGGCCGAGTTACTCAGTCTTTGCGACCTTTCTTATCCATCGCGATCGACTTTACAGGTCATTTCAATATTAAACTAAGTTCAGTTAGAAATGCCAAGATTGGTAAAGCCTATGTATGCGTGTTTGTGTGCTTCACAACTAAGTCTGTTCATTTGGAATTAGTCAGCAACTTAACTACAGAGGCATTTCTAGCTGCATTGAAAAGATTCGTGGGCAGGCGTGGTTTACCTAAAGAAATTAGAACTGATTCTGGTACAAATTTTAGAGGCGCTAGTAATATTTTACATTTATTTGCAAATGATATCCGTAGGGATCCTGTTCTGAACCAATATTTGTCTGAAAATTTTATTGACTGGAGTTTTTCACCGCCACTCAGTCCACATTTTAATGGTTTAGTCGAAGCTGCCGTAAAGTCTTGCAAATCTCATTTGAAAAGAGTTATTGGTGAACGTAATTTAACTTTTGAAGAGTTAACTACAATTTTGGTTCAGATAGAATCTGTACTTAATTCAAGGCCACTGTGCCCTATGTCTAACGATCCAAATGATTTGTCAGTTTTGACTCCGGGACACTTCATAATTGGTGTACCTCTGGCAGCTATACCTGAGTTGCCTACTACTAAAAAATTAACTTTAATTTCGCGTTGGCACTTATTGCAGTCAATTGTAACGGACGTGTGGAAGCGTTGGAGTCATGAATATCTTCATACATTACAGCAAAGAAATAAATGGAACTCTACTACATATGATATAAGGGTCAATGACCTGATATTGCTTAAAGAAGACAACTTACCACCTTTGCAGTGGTGTATGGGTCGAGTTGTACGAGTTCTGCCTGGACAGGACTCAGTTACTAGATTTTTTGAGGTCAAAACCTCTAAAGGCTTATACGTTAGGTCGTTGTCCAAAATCTGCCCGTTGCCATGTAATGAAAATATAGATTCACGCTCTTCTTCATTAGAAAAAAAATAAAATTAATTTAATTCATATTATTATCTTAGTACCTACCTATTAAAAAAAATTGATTCTAAACGTAATTCTGTGAAATTTAGTGATTACTTAAACTTATACAGTCCACTAAACATTGTATATTACAACATAAGTATTTTTTTTTGCTAATATTTATTAGTACCAGCATCTGACTATTAGGTAAAAAGGGGTAACCCCCTTTTGGGGCGGGGTATGTTTAGTAAAGATAATGCATAAAACGGAACGCTAATTACGCGTTTTTAAATTGGACCATTTTGATTGGTGGATTGCAGCCGCCCGCCATATTCCCTTCCCTTGCCCCTTAAAAAAATCCACACACACAAAAGAACTATGAATTTCTGACGCGCGTCTCTCTTAAAAACTTAAGTAAAAAATCTGTGAATTGTGTGCCCCTGTCATCCTGCTGATCTCCAGACATCCAAGAACCTGATCCTGGCTCTACCGGTAAGTGGTTGTGATTTTTCCTAATCAGATAACATACCATGTGCCGCTATAAGAGTCAAGTAGCTATGCTTCCGTGAATCCGATGTATTTTCAGCAATATCGATATTAGTCACACCAAGCATTTATGTGTCTTAATAATTTTGTTTTTAATCGCAGACTATCGGAAACGCGTTTCAACAAGCGAGCTAACAATAGGGCACCAGAAAGCTCTAGTTTAGGAATTGTAAGTTTTTGTTTGATAGGTGCAACCCGTGTCTTAGAAATAAGAAGATGTATGGTCACCCTACCATCAGCATATGTGGTTCGTATGTAAACGCATGCCGCGTACGCTGCATCGGATGCGTCGCTAAAACCGTGCAAATCAAAGAAAACGACATCATTTGACAAAACTTGTCGCGGAATAGACAAGTTTGTAAGATAATCTAAATTAACACAAAAGGATCTCCATACAGAACTAATAGATTCAGGTGGTTCTTCATCCCATTGTATACCCACTTTCCACAATTTTTGCATCAAAATCATAACGTTAATAATGCACGGAGCTAACCAACCGTTTGGGTCATAAATCCCACTAATTTTAGACAAAATTTCTCGTTTAGTGCATTTGGTAGAATTAATAGAAACTTGATAACTAAAATTATCTGAAACTGGATTATATTTAAAACCTAATATTTTTAGTGACGGGTTTTCGTTATCTGTAAATTGGATTTCATAAAATTCTGAAGGTAAATCGGAAAGTAACTGCGGTTGGTTACTAGTCCACTTCCGTAGCTCCAGGCCACCCTTTGCTAACAAATCAATGAGCTCGGCTTTTATTTTGCGTGCTTCAGAAAGAGACGACGCGCCCGATACAATATCATCAACAAAAATATCATTTTTCAAAATCACAGACGCGCGGATGAGAATGTTGTCCCAAACATGCAAGTTCGTGTACACACCGCATGGCCAAGAACGGAGCCGAAGTGACACCATAAGTCACTGTGTTGAGTTGATATTCTTCAATCTGACTATCGTTATGATTACCATCACGCCACAAGATCAATTGGAAATTACGGTCATCGGGATGAATTAATATTTGGCGATACATCTGGCGTATGTCAGCGGAAAAAACTATTTCATGCAGTCTAAAATGTAGAATAATGTCTACAATGTCTTGTTGAAGTTTGGGTCCAGCTAATAAAGCATCATTTAAAGAGGTTCCCGTAGTACTCTTCAAGGACGCGTCGAAAACGCAACGAATTTTGTCAGAGTCCTTTTTATACACGCCGTGATGAGGAATGTAGTATTTTGGAGAACGCTGTGCAGTTGAGGGTTCAACTGGCTGCATGTGGCCCAGAGTATATTATTCTCGCATAAAAGATTTATATCTTTCCTCTAAAATAGGATCCCGAGTAAATTTTCTTTCCAATGAAATTAATCTATGCATTGCAAAAGACTTAGTCTCGCCTAAATTGTGGTCACCCTGTTTGAAGGGCAAGCTCACTATAAACCTCCCGTCTTGGGTACGCGAATGCGTCCGCTTGAAATGTTCCTCACAAAAAATGTCGTCAGGATGTTGTATTTTATTCTGAGACATCTCCTCTATCTCCCAAAAACGTCTTAAAGTCGCGTCAACATTAGTAATGCACGAAAACGCATGTAAATTCCCTGTACTATAATTGTTGCAATTAAAATCTCCCATTAATACCCAACCAAACGAAGTTTCAAAAGCAATAGGTAAATTATCACCGAGAACTACTTTATTTCCTTGAAATATTTGAGCACACACTCCAGCGCCTAGCAATACATCTATTGGACCTTTAATATTACATTGCGGATCAGCAAGATTTAATTTTCAAAATCGTTCTAAAAAGTTACTATTTATTGACACTGTAGGTAGGTCGGTCGTAATGCGTGGCAACACAAACATATCAACACAATATAATGACGCAACATTGTTATTATTGCCCGTTAAATAGACCTTTAACTGCCCCTTTGCGCCAAAGCTAGTAGCAGCGCCTATACCAGTAATTGATATGTCGGACTTATTATACTTTGCGTTGAGTCTTTGAACACAATTCATAGAAATAAAGTTAGCCATACTACCCGGATCGAGCAACGCACGCACTTGTTGAGTACAGCCGTCCTTAGTTATGGAAACGTTTACAATGGCTGTTGCGAGGAGCGAGTGAAGCCTACCGCTTTCGTGCGGGATGTTCGCGCCATGCGAAACACACGAGTGTGAGTGAGATGGATCTATGTATTGCGTGCTTGTTTCGCCGTGTGCAGAGTCCGAGAGTAATTTTGGCGGCGACGAACGAATATCGGATGCATTACTGTCAATGTTTACATTATAATCTTGACAATTATTTGAAAAAATAGGTAAATTTTGACTACTAGTTAACTGTACTGATTGAACAGTGTTTGAAGGCGTTTGTTCATTAGATTTATGCAACAATGTATTATGTTTTCGTTGGCAAACTTGACAACGGGACTTTGAAAAACAATCGTATACCTTGTGAGGGCGCAAGCAATTAAAACATAACCTGTTGGAAGTAACAAATTCATGACGGGTCTGTGTATCCATGTTCATGAATTGTGTGCATTTAAATAAACAGTGATTACTGTTGCATAGTGGACATTTCGTATTTGGTGACTCGATCGACTGATTACGATATGAAGCCGCTAAAGAAGTTTTAGGTGAATGACCTCTGTTCTGGGGGGTAGATTTACCGCCGCTTTGTTGTACTTGATGAGCCCTAACATCCTGCATCCCTGACATCTCCAAGGTTTTACATATTTTATCTAAAAATAACACTAAATTATCAAAAGTAGGTATCTTAATATTTTGGTATGCAATTTCGAACTTAGATCGCAACTCATTGTCGAGTTTTCGTAAAAATATGTGTAATAACAATAATGACCACTCGCTGACAGAAAATCCGAGGCTAGTAAGCCCGCGTGTATTTTCTTGAATATTACTTACAAAATTACGTAATTGTGATACGTTTTTAAGTGATACGTTAGGTAAGGATAACATTGCGCTCAGATGTGAGTCGGCTATCATTCTTTTATCTTCATACCTATCTATCAATATTGAACGAGCCACCTCATAATTTTGTGGAATATTAGTTAGATGTTTAACTAAGTTTAACGGCTCATGTGAAAGACAACTAAGTAAGTAATGCTTTTTCTGGACAGGGCTCAGCGACTGGTTACCATGTATTAGACTATCAAATAAACTGATAAAGTTAGGAAAATCACAATAATTGCCCGAGAAATGCGGCAGACTTATTCTCGGTAATTTAACATTGTTGTCAGTACTATCAAACGATTTGTAACTAGATTTTAAGCTACTTTCAAAACTCGGAACAATTGATTGGTACCTGACCTTTACTTCTAGAAATTGCTCTTCAAATTTAACATATTTTAGTTTATACGTTTCTAACTGTTCAGTATTTGTCGTGTATTGACCTAATATGCCAAGATAACATTCTTCAACACTTTGTTTTATGCTGTCTAAATCGGTACATTTTAACTTGAACTTTTCAATTTCTAACGAATCATTTAAATTACTAGATGAAAGCGAACTATAGATATTTTGAATCTTTTCTATGTAAAATTCAAACTTTAAGGCGCTGTGACTAGTCAAAATAGGCATCTTAAAACAGTTTTTTAGCAAAAAGTATACATTTTAACACAGCAATAAAAATATATGTTAATCTTGAACATATTTACGAGGGAACCTTTGTTTTCAAAACACGTTTTCGTTAAATTTTCTCGATAAAAAAAAATCATAAAATAACCATTAAAATTAAATTTCTAGCAGTTGTAACTGTATTATTTATTAACAAATCTTGATCAAATTTATAACAGTGACGTAATATATAAAAATAAAGGGAACTGTTGTTTTTATTTTTTGATTGAAATACTATATTTTTAATAATTAATAAATATCATGATAAATAACTCGCACGAGTCGAAGGAAACATCGCGGCATCGTGGCGTCTTTTTTCTTCTCTTTCATTTCTACGGTAAGCGACAGTGAGCGCTGAGGCGCGCTGCCTGATGGACCTATGTCACTTTGTTCCGCCCGCCGCTCAGAAATAATTTTATATCTGGTCGTTTTGAAAGCTATTTATTTTATTACAATAATAATAATAATATTCATTTTTATTCGATGAAACAAAAACTCATGATAGAAATTGTAAAGTAAGTACATACAAATAGATTATCTATAGATTCGTAAATTCGATGTGTGAATCTATAACTCGATTGGTCTAGCGGTATCGTGTATTGAACAGATATGCACTGGTCTTGGGTTCAAACCCCGCAATAATTTTTCACTTTTTGTTGATTTTCTTATTTGTAGCATATAATTGCTTTTTTTTAATTATTATTTACTTTTGTTATCTTCTTGTTTGAAATAAATTTTCAATAATTATTATTTAACTTCCTATTAATTCTCTTTTTTTATAAGCTTTTACTAAGTTTTTTTTTAATTTTCCTGAATCGTTTTTTTTTGCATTCTATGGTAAAAAGAATCGTCTGGTGATCTATCCGTCAGTAGATGAACCATCGGAGAAAACTTTTCACGAGTATGCTTATATATGGTGTTACAAAATATTGTAGGTAGTAACCAGTAATGCGAAAGGAGATCATTGTGAGTTGAATGAGGAATATCAACAATGTGCATCAGAATGTACATTGTTGATATTACTCAATTTCTAAATGGCAATTATGACAAATAAAAATTTGTCACTGTCATATTTATATTAGAAAATTTGACATTTTTACAATTTACCATTTTGATACTCGTATGCCAATTAAATTAATTAAATTTATATTACGGCCATTTTGAGAACTCGTCATATTGCACCGAAACCCAGTGCTAAGTGATACATACATACCTACTAAAGTTTATAATATTCAAATTATTTGCAGTCTTACAAAAGAGTGTAGAAATACGAAAAGGGGTTATTACAGTCATCACTCATCATTATGAACAACTTTTACTGTGGTGCCAATCCACAAACTATGGTCATTTAGTCTTTTTTTCTTTAAAAAAACGAGGTCATTTAGTCGCGGGTGAATGAGCTTTTTCGGCAGATTATTTTTAGCGATTTTAGGGTTGGAGTTATAGTGAAAGTTGTTCATAATGACATTATTATGAACAACTTCGACGACGAAATGACCATAGTTTAGACTATAGCACAATGACGAATTTGTAAAGTGGCCACAATATAAATCAATAAAGTGGCAAATTTTCTAAATGCATAATATTCATCATTGCATTGTGGATATTCATCATTTTCTCAAAAATCACATGATTATTTATTATTTATTTATTTATTTATTTAACTAGAACGGTCATAGACCAATTACACGAATTAAATAGAATTGTAATTACTTGATTAACTAAACAAATTTCAGAACTACTACATTATGAGCTTCATTTGGCTTTTCATTCATAGAACGATGGGTGTAATATACTAAATAATTCCAATAATCTAAAACATATCACAGATTCGCACCAAATTGAAGTCGATCATAGATCCCTCTCGCACAACTTCAAGGATACCGTCAATAGCCTCACCCATCCATCATCAAACAAATCAATATCTGGGCACGAGTTCAGGAGATCGTTGAGTGCAGAGAGTGTGCGCGGTATTGGGGACTTTGCTCGGGTTAGAGTACGGCAAGTTGGCACTGCAAGCAGTTTATGTTTCCTGCCTCTTAGATAGTTATTAGGGGTAAAGAGTTGACACAGTTCATTAAACAAATCAGCTGAATCAATTTTTCCACGTAGGATTTTGCACACCGTGACAATTTGGTCACGGTTCCTTCTGGTTTCTAGGGAATTGTAATCGAGACAACCCAGGAGAAACTTGGTGGGGTAAAGATATGGGTATCCATAGACCCTCTTGTAAAGATATCTAAGGTATGCCTTCAGTACTTTTTCGAGTATTAAAATTTTTTTTTCTCAAGGGGACTCCAGATAGACCCACTGGTTTCCAACTTACTACGTACCAGCGCATTATAAATGATTCGAATGACACTGGTATTTTGGAAGTCACGTGCGTTTCTGAGGACAAAACCTAGTCTAATATAGGACTCCTTGGCAACCGCGACCATGTGATCATGGAATGTTAAACCCCGGTCGAATGTAACACCCAAGTCCTTCATGGTCGACGATTTAGGTATAGTTTCGTTATTTAACTTATAATCGAAAACAACTGGGTGCCGCGCTCGGCTAAAGGTCATTTTTCATAAATGATGTCTTGATCAAATCAAATCGTTTATCTGGGCTTGAGCATATGTGGTTTTCGTAAATATGGGTATGTCGATACATGCTGTAATTTCTTAAAATTGCGAATAACCAATACCGGCAGAAGTAATTCCTGTAACGGCGGCCACGTTAGCGTCGTCATTGTGTGTACTTGCTAAATCTTCGCTTGTCACAATAAATATTATCGTCATAATTGTTGTCTTTGCACATACCTATTTTATTTTATATTAATTTGTAAATTATAAACTTTAGTAGGTATGTATGTATAACATACCACTGTGCTTGGGCACAAAATGACGAATTCTCAAAATGATCACAATATAAATTGAATAAATTGAAATTTGCATTCGAATCTCAAAATGGTCAATTCAAAAAATACAAATTACTATACAGTAATTTTGAGTAATTCCTCATTCAACTCGCAATGATCTCGTTTCTTTACTAGTTACTAGTTCATCGTATGGTTTAGACGCAGAATGCCAAATTCTCAAAAAGGCATAGTTTTTTTTGGCATGTATGGTTTTGCGAAAAGGTTAGACGTAGGTTAGACGAGAAAAATATTTTTTAGCGATTTTAGGGCAGGCGCCATAGTAAAGATGTTCATAGTGGTGAGTACAATGACCTCCTTTGGTATAACTACAGTCTTTTGTAACATCCTGTATCTGTATTATTTTTCTTCAGAATAAACCATCAAGTTTGGTGACTGTTTTTTATACTACTCTGAAGAAAAATATATACGGGAATAAAAATGTCTGTTTATATTAATTTTTCGCAATTTTGACAATTGCCGTTTTGAGAATAGGCCATTTCTAGAATTGACCATTCTACGCCCAAGCCATTTTATTTATGAATTATTTATTTTTCGTCTAATGAATCTGTTAAGTTTCTCTATATTCTTTTTTTTTAAATAACAATTATTAATTAATTATTTAAAAAATAAGAAAACAAGTGTGTACATTTTTAAAAATAAAAAAAAACTCATAGTATCTATTGAGATTCGAACTCGTGGAAGCGCGATATCAAGCCGGACAGCGGCGCGCTAAGCCAAACGTGCACTTAACCAATGTCGCGAAATTATGTTTCTGTATTTAAAGAACGTCGCGCAAAACTTATTCGTCATTATACAAGAAGTATTGCCCGTGTCTAATATAGCCCGCGCGAGATGTTCATGGTTATCCTTATCATAAATTTTTATTAATGCAGTAGTCAATAGAACTTGACTTTTACATTTATTACTAAGATAAGTAGGAGCAAGTACAGATAATAAAACCGTAGTGTTAGCTTTATTTTCAGATGAGGTGGCATCAACAGTAGCAGTGGTGCCGATTTGCGAAGTAATAGCATTAGGAATAGATTTATGTGAATCACCTTCCACGTGAACCAGTGTATTATGTCTACGCCTACATATTTTGCAACTATAAGACTTACAATGATTTGCGTAATGGCCTGATCGAAAGCAATTGAAGCATACCTTGTATTGAGGCAGTAGCTCAAGCCTTTTCTCGTTGCTGAGACCAAGAAATTGCGGACAGTTGATTAAACTATGTTTATCATTGCAATGCGAGCATGATACCTGTACGGAACTGTTATTAGTTTTATTTTTCTGTGGTGGCGTGTCACTGTTCACTGAAATCATTGCTTTATGCTTGTTAGATTTAGAAGTAGTATTATTACTAGACTGATTGCGAGATAAATCTAATGTTTCAAGCAAGTCTGCACGATTTCTCAGGAATTTAATGAAAATCTCTAATGTGATTGATTTATTTTTATCGATATGACCCTTTTCTTCTTCCCACTGCCGAAAAGTCCTTGAATCCAGGGCTCGGAAACCGGTTGAAATTCTTAACCGGTTTCGGTCATTGACCCCAAACCGAAATGGATTTAGGTTAAAGGTACTTTACCGGTATATGCGGAATACCGGTTTTTCATGAATTTTGGTTTCGGTGGTCAAAATTAACCGGTTAAAATCAAGTTTGATAGGATCCCTGGCCCCCGCAAGCCGCGCTCGCAAGGCCTAGACGTTGCGATGTCATTTAGTTACAAAATTTTAATCGCACTCAAGTTCGCAACGTGGCGTCGCCATCTTCCTTCACCAAAGGTCGTACTGCATATACTGAACATTCTAAAGTAGAACTAGCCCATAGGAATGACTATTTTTCAGATCTTATTAAAGAGGAATTAAGGCATATCTTACCGTGTATGCGTACAAGATGTTATATAAAAATATTAAACTTTTTTAACACCGTAACAGGTTTTCATACAGACCAAATTGAGGTAACTGATACTGAAATAAATTTAAAAAAACATAAATTAATCCACACATACTGGTTTTATTCAATTCAGCTGTATCAAATGCAGAATCTCATACTCATGTAAAATCATTATGGTTTTTGTTTTAAATAAATAAAATACATAATTGATAAAATTGTTTTATTTCTGTACTCTATCAGTCAATGATATTAGAACTCAATTATTTGCTTAATATTAATCACATGGAAAATAGTATTTTTAATGGAAAAAATATATATTTTAGAACAAACAAACTTAAACAATCACAAAAACTGTCAATCCGTACCTCTAATAATCGAACTGATTTCCTCCAAAACTACAAGTCCTATGGAAAAAAGTTAAATAGCAAATTTGTAGGTAATAAAAAGATCTACAACTTTTGTATTTACACTTTTCACATAACCTCTCTAATTTATGTGAAAAAAGTATAACTAAAAAAAAAAAAAATATCTTTTACATATCATTTTTTACGAAATTTGGTTAAAACACCTTTGTAAACACACTGTATTTTTATTTTTATTTAAAATATTAATTTTTCCACCTTATTTTCACTAAATATCGAAAAAGCACCCCAATTTTCAATCGAAAATTCTCATGTCACATCATCAATATCAGGTTTTTAAAAAAGTCGGTGGGCTTAATTACCTATTTTTTTTTTACTTATATAATTCACGGTTGACATAAGATTGCACTTATGTAATCATACGGGGAATGCACTGGATCCTGTAATACAGTTAATAACTAACTCAGGATACAGGGAATTCATGTAACTACGCTACATACTTATGTCAAATAAATAATTATTTATTTATTAAAATTAAGCAATTTCTTTATGGTTAGTTTTGTAACTTGTTATTTAAATTTCCATTTCCAGTAACAAGTTACAAAAATATTTAACACCCCTTCATACTATTACGCCGAGTAACTATTAGGACGACGGAGATGGGTCACGGAGATTCTGGATCAATCGAAGAAACAGGTACAAAACAAACAAAAGGAATACGCTAGAACGCGGCACCCGCAACAAAAAAAACAAACAAAACACAATAGTTGACCGGGCTCTAGGAGGTCAACGAAAACAGTGGCCAAGGTAAAATATAGCCATCTATTGTTTGCAAGTACCCGCTCGCATTCTTGAGACTTATCGTGATTTTTCGAATCCAGAATCTTCGTGGCCCTCATCAACTCATATAAATATTGGTCGACAACGTCGGCAAGCAGTTTTGGACCCATCGAAGTGAAGTACCAAGTGATTATCAGTGCGACGTTAAGTGTAACAAGTACTTGTATAGTGACTGTTAGTGTGATTTTCTGTGTGTATTTGTGGAGTAGATTAAAGTGACGTGTTTATTGCGGTGAAATTAGTGTTTTTAATTTATCCCGAACCCAAGCTCGTAACATTTGGTGTCAGAAATTGTGGAATAAATTATGCCGGTTTTACCGAAGGAAGATACGGGTTGACTTCTTGTACGGGTATCCGTACAAGCTGTATCCGCAGCAAGTCAAGGAGGAGCCGGCACGTCGGGAGGAGGAGCAACAGATGAACCTCATAAAGGAGCTCCACGGGACTCTTAGCAAACAGCTGGGTGTTATGAAGGAGCAGGTGGAATAGGACGAGAGTCGACTTGCCAAAGCCGAGGAACAGATTGCTAACGTGATAAAGGCGTTAGACGATCTAAAGGCAGGAAAGGGATTTATGGCTCCTATCATCGACACTCCCACGAACCATTCAGTACGTGGATTTAAAGTTAAGTAAGTTTGATAGAACCTCTTCATGGTCAGCTTACAGACGCCAGTTTGAAGCTTATGTGGAGTCAAATGACGACCAACGACCAACTACTGGAGGTATTGGACTCAAGATACGCTGACGCACATCTAGAATACGTGTTCCGTGCCCAGCTGAAGGACTGAGTACGGCGCGGTGCAAAGACCCTACAACAGTGGGCTCTAGAAGTTGAAAAGTTGGTCCGGAAAGCCTACCAGTCCACACCTGCGCTTATCGATGGAAATCTTGTTCAGGCGTTCGTCGATGGAATACGTGATCTAGAAGTCAGAGCCGTTGTAAGACTTGGGCACCACAAGACTTTAAGAGACGCCTTAGCACATGCCTTGGAATTGGAAGAAGTAAGACAGGACCATCGGGCTCACCGTATCCGGGAAGTCGTTTTACCAACATGCCACCTTTGCAGGGGAAAGGACCATTTCCAGGCAGGTTGCCCGAAGCGCAACGAGGGTCGAAAGGATGGTGCAGCATCGCTAGATGCTACATTTGCGGAGAAAAAGGCCACCTCTGAGCTAATTGCCAAAAGGGAACCACGTGGCGAGAGAAGATTTATGGTGAAACAGTAAGGCTGGTAAATGCCACCACCGAGAAGCAGCAGGGAAACGAGTAAAAGCCAGGACTGCGGGGCGGGTGCTGGCTGGTGCAGAAGTAGCCCCAAGGATTTCGATATCGCAAGCCCATGATGGAAACAGCCTGATCATCAAAGGTGAAGTCAACAGAACACCCTGTAAGCTGACAATAGATAATGGAACTTCTCGCACGGTCGTGAATTCTCAACTAGCACATCAGGTGCTTGGGAACTGCATCATTGACCGAGAGTGTATAGAATTAGTAACAGCTACTGGTCAGGACATATCCGTCCGAGGTGAAGAGGAGGTGAAATTGAAACTTAGTAACCGAATATATCGGCATAATGTCATCGTAGCCGATATAGTTGACGACTGCATCCTGGGATTGGACTTTATGCGAAAGCATAGTGCGGGACAGAAGAAGTCTTTAAGGAGGGCGCGACCACTGGGAAAGTGTTCTACTGAAGAAAATAATTCTACCTTCTAAGTCGGAAACAATCGTCTGAGTCGCTCTACCACAGAATGCTGGGCAGGAAAATCGATGTGTTCTCATAGAAATGTTGGACGAAGACTTGCCATGGAAGATGGTACGAATGTTGGTAAAGGCTTCAAATACATCGACTGTACGCATACTCAATCCCAGCGATAAGGAGCAAGTGATCAAGTAGGGCACATTGCATTGATGGGTACTTGTGAAGAAGTAGCCTGGATGCGACGTTGCAATGATCATTGTACTAGTAATAGCGCTCACAATTTAAGGTTTAACGTGGCAACACTCTTGGAAGACTGTAGAAATCATGTCTGAAGAAGAAATTAACTAAGCTAAGATGTTGCTTCAGTACGCTGATATTTTCTCTACAAATGATGCCAATAGGGAAAGGGTCTGTGGCAGTTTAAAGTCATGCCGTTTGGATTGTGTAATGCTCCTGCCACGTTCGAGAGACTTATGGAACTAGTGCTCACTGGCCTGATCGAAGACCCCTGCCTGGTCTATTTGGATAACATTATTATTGTGGGCCATACATTTGATGACCACCTGCAAAACCTGGAACGTGTGCTATCAAAATTGATTTACACAAATTGATTGATTGCGAAACATTTACACAAATTGACCGAGGAAATGGCACAGTTCTTCAGGGATACAAACTGTGAAAGTGCTTTTCAAGAGTTAAAGGACCGTCTATGCCCCTACATTGGGCTACCCTGACACTGAAAATGAATTCATCGTGGACACAGACGCATGTAATACTGGAATTGGTAGAGTTTAGTCACAGAAAAAAGGAAATCAGGAGGTTGTGATAGCCTACTTCAGTAAATCATTGTCAAAACCAGAGAGAAAGTACTGCGTCACGAGAAGAGAACTGCTCGCAATTGTCAAGATGTTGCAACATTTCAGCAAGTATTTATTGGGAAGGAAATTTTACCTTATGCTGATAAAATTTCCTTCCCTTGTTATTGCAGTTTAAGAACCCGGAAGGACAAGTAGCAAGGTAGTTTGAGCTACTACAGGAATTCGACTTCGTAATTGAACATCTCAGTGGCAGATCTCACGGTAACGCAGATGCGTTGTCACGAAGACCTTGTCCAGATAAGTGAAACATTGTTCCAGACAAGAGGTTAAAAAAGCCCGTGAAGATGCTGAAAACTGACCTTAGCGACGATGGAAAAACTTACAGCAGGCTCAGGAAAAAGACTCTGATATCAAACCGATCCTCGAGTGGATGAAAGCTGGTGCCTCTAAACAAAAACATGTGATGTGCGTGATGTTGCGTCATTGAGCACAATCACAAAAAGTTATTGGGCACATTGGTTGGGACAGTCTGCTGATACAGAATGGTGTCTTATGCCGGAAATGGGAAAATGCTAAAGGGGACAAGTGTCATCTGCAGATGGTAGTCCCTAAAGCTAAGGTGCCAGATATCTTACACCTTTACCATGACGGATGCTCGGGAGGTCATCTAAGAGTAAAGAGGACTTTATTGAAGATTCGAGAGCGATTCTACTGGATCCATTGGTCTGTCTGGGACGATGTTGAAGCATGGTGTCGTAAATGCACTAGTTGCGTAGCTGTAAAAGGGCCTCACACGCGCAGTAGAGGAGCATTGAAAGTCTACAACGTTAGTGTGCCCTGGGAACGAAAAGCTCTAGACGTTGCGGGACCTTTCCAGAAAGCGAAAGTAGAAACAAGTAGTTCATAGTGATGGATTATTTCACAAAGTGGCCGGAAGTGTTCGCCATTCCTAACCAAAAAGCTTCAACAGTTGCAGATAAATTGGTCCATGAAGTCTTCTGTCGATTTGGAGTACTTTTGAAGATTCACAGCGACCAAAGAAGGAATTTTGTGTCTCAAATATTCCAGGAGACGTGTCGGTTAATGGGTACCTCTGATACCCATCTGATCTGATGGAATGGTTGAACGATTCAATCAGACTTTAGAGAGATATCTGGCAAAAGTCGTGGGGAATAGGCAGAAGGATTGAGATAAGCACATCCAGCCGTTCCTTTTCTCAACCTACTGGATACAAAAAGGACCAAGAGGTGCTCCGAAGATCGTTCATGTAGATCGTTTGGCACGTTATCACGGATCTAATAATCGGGACGAGCATGTCTTAGGAGGGAGGCAGTGTTACGCCGAGTAACTATTAGGACGACGGAGATGGGTCACGGAGATTCTGGATCAATCGAAGAAACAGGTACAAAACAAACAAAAGGAATACGCTAGAACGCGGCACCCGCAACAAAAAAAAAACAAACAAAACACAATAGTTGACCGGGCTCTAGGAGGTCAACGAAAACAGTGGCCAAGGTAAAATATAGCCATCTATTGTTTGCAAGTACCCGCTCGCATTCTTGAGACTTATCGTGATTTTTCGAATCCAGAATCTTCGTGGCCCTCATCAACTCATATAAATATTGGTCGACAACGTCGGCAAGCAGTTTTGGACCCATCGAAGTGAAGTACCAAGTGATTATCAGTGCGACGTTAAGTGTAACAAGTACTTGTATAGTGACTGTTAGTGTGATTTTCTGTGTGTATTTGTGGAGTAGATTAGACTTTATTTCAGTGAAATTAGTGTTTTTAATTTATCCCGAACCCCAGTTCGTAACAATACTACAATAAAAATTTTAGTCCAACTAAAATAAATTATTATTTCTAACCAACAAAACATCATCAATTATTGTGTCATTCAATGACATACGTAAATTATTAAGTACAAATTTCAAAGATGAAAACAGCCTTTCAACACTAACACTTGTCGGTGGTGTCGCAAAAACTACTTTTGCCAGGTTATATAAATATGGATCCGTCATTTTTTTCTGCTCCCAATACTCTAAAATGCTGGTTTTCGATGGTAATACTGGTTCTTGTATAAAAGCAACTAACTTAAAATTAATTTCTCTTTCTAGTGACTGTAAATTCTGTTCATCTATATTTAAATTTCTGTAAGTAAAAAAATGTTGGCGAAGGTAGCTGTCAAAATCGATATTTTCATTAGATGAATCAAGTCCTGCAGAAGTTCCTGGGATAATCCTATCACTAACGCCAGGACTGGAAGGTTCTGAAGTTACTTCTGCAGTCGTTCTTCTTTTTAAATTAGTCAACCTTTTATATGTTTCAATTAACACAGCCCTTGCGCTGTTTTGCTGTGCAGTCGTAAGTGTAGCATTTACTCTCGGGTCGAGGTAAATAGCTGCGAGAAAGTATTCATTGCTGAAAAGCATTTCTTGACGACTTCTTAAACAGGACAGCAAACGCTGGGCAAAAGGGCTATGTAGTTGTTCGACTTCGAGGCGACACTTCATCCAAGCAATGTAGAAATCGCCAAAAGTTAGTTGTTCCATTTGCAATTTTTTCGATAAAATCCTGCACGGCCGTAGGACATTTAAATAATTTTCAATCGAATCCCAAATTACTTGTGGTTCAGAATCTAAGTTAACGATGCAAAAATCTTTTAGTTTATGCAGTCTTTCTAGCATATCTGCGGTAGAATCCCATCGAGTGGGAGTATCAACCACTGCATTTTGCAGTTTAAGTAGTTTTAAACGCATTGCCATATTTGGCGTACGTAAATTACGAGCAATTCTTCGGCAATGCCCAAGAAATTCCTCTATTTCTTGGCAGGCATCTTTGACGGCAAGCTGTAGACAGTGTGCAGCACATCGTACGCTTGTAACCGTGCGAACTGTACCAGATGTGCTATCTGTGCCAATTTCTAACACTAAATTCTGTTGAAAAAAAGCAGAGTCCTCCTCGTTGTATTCACCGTCCGTTTCGATGTCCGATTCATTAAATGATTCGCTAGCTGACTGGTTCATTGACTCCCTGGCTGCCTCGTTTATTTGGTTAGTCATACTTATCATATTAGCTCCATTGTCAGTAGTGATAGTTTGTATCTGGTTTAGGTCTATGCCGTACCTGCTAAGACAATCGGCTACACTGTCTACAAGTCTATAAGTCTCTGTACTATAAGTCTCGTGAAGAACTGCATTACACTTTTGGTGGCGTTCGAAGTTTGCGGCGGCATGTTTTCTTTAGCTGCCAAATTTGTATTGTGGATTTCCTCATATTTTGCTCTATATTGAGAATAAAAATGACGTAACAAGTTTGCACCATGGTTACCCTAAAACCGACAATACAATGTACATAATGCGCATATAAAATATTTATCATTTTAATATTAAAAATAATGAAAAAGAAGTAACAGACAGAGTTAGTTTCAGACGAAACGTCGGGAATCAAATAATATCAATACAACGCGATAAAATCCGTAAAAAGTAGTTTTATTTCAATGTCTAATATTCGCGTAAGTGTCAGAAACGTTTCCCTGCCGAATGAGCTCCCGACAGAACGTTTATTTATGAGTTGTTCAACGACAAAACCTTTCAACTACGAACGATTCGCCGACAAAACGAGTTAATCATGAGCGAATCGACGACAGAACCTTTCCACAACGAAAGTCTCGCCGACAGAACGATTCATTGACAACATTTCATTTTTTTTAACTCCCATATATTGTAATGTTATTTGAAACTAGGTCGAGAAATAGTTTACCCGTATTTTTTATTTTTCTAATATTCAATCATTTTCATATTTATTTTCGGCTTTGAGGTTCTTCCTATTCGAAACAGACGTAAGTGCTAAATGACGTCATTTTTCTGACCCATATAAAACTTGTTTTATGTCAGTTTGGCCTATATCATAATTATTCATAACCTTAAATTACCTATTTCGTTGTTGATTTACTATTATTTCGGCCAAATTTCGATTTTCTCAGTTCCCGCCTTCGATCAACAATAGCAACTAGATATCGGGTCGGCGCAAAAAATACGTCTCGGTGAATAACAGCGCACTTGAAACGTGAGGCTTTATTTTGTTTAGTTCGCTTGCAACACAGCCAATGTAAACACGTCTCACAATGCCGCAGTAGGTGAAAAAAGCAGTGATAACCTAGTGGTATGACCGTTGGACTGCCAAGTCAAAGGTCTCGAGTTCGAACCCAAGGCACGAACCTCTGACGTTTCGAAGTCATGTGCGTATTAAATAGTTAATTATCACGCGCTTAAACGGTGAAGGAAAACATCGTGAGGAAACCTGCATGCCTGAGAGATTTTCTCGATGGCGTGTGAAGTCTGCCAACCCGCACTAGGCCAGCGTGGTGGACTATAGCCTAATCCCTCTCATTCTGAGAGGAGACCCGTACCCAGCAGTGGGACAGTATAATGGGTTGATTATGTAGGTATGTATTCAAAAGTTGAAAAATAATTCCCGAAAACGCAATTTCAGCAGGAGTATCTTACTTTTGGTAAGTACATAAAGAATAAGTTTTATAAACTAAAAAATAATATAAAATTTTGAATAAAATTACTGATTTTAAACAACCGCTACAAATGTTTGTGCAAGGCTCGCCAATGCTCGCCAACACACGGACAAACTTTTGTATAACAGAACAGTGGATTCAAAACGATGTAGCTCTCAAGGCAATAACGAGAAAAAGTACTTATTTGTTGCCGGTTAAGGTTGATTTCACACTAAATGTTGTGTAACTTATGTCTTTTCATTTGTAAAGTCAGAGGAGTATTTTTTTGATTTGCTCGTTTTGCTTGCTCGAATGATCGTAAATATTAGATCATATTTTGAAGATTTGTGACTTTATTACTAGGTGCCATGGTTGTACGGTTGTAGTAGTAGTTTAGTAGGTTTAACTTAGAACTGTTTTAAAACTTTGCTCTCCGTTTGTTAGTAAACAAATGTAGCTGTATAAGTAGGTATACCTATATTCACGCGGACAGCATTTAGTTTTAATTTTATACGTGACCGCCGTATATATAAGTGACGTCATAACACGTTCTTTTTGTTTTTTTCGAAAAAACTTGACAATCATTTAACTACTTACAAAAATAATAAAAATCAAAAAACGTGTGACGTTAGATGTTTAGAATAGGAAGAACTTAAAAGTCGAAAATAAATATGTAAAATGATCGAATATCAGAAAAATAAAAATACGGGTATCCTATTTTTCGATCTAGTTTCAAATAACATATATGGGTGTTAAAACAATTAAATGTTGTCAATTAATCGTTCTGTCAGCGAAACGTTCGTAGTGGAAAGGTTCTGTCATTGATTCACCCATGATTAAATCGTTTTGTCGGCGAATCGTTCGTAGTTGAAAGGTTCTGTCGTTGAACAACTCAGAAACGTTCCGTCGGGCAGAGAAACGGCAGAGAAACGTTTGTCGGAAGAAGAGTTTCAGAATCTTATAGTTGTCTGTCGTGCAGGCTACTTACTTTAGGTACCTACTTCAATATATTTATGCACTTCCAATTGCGCGATAGTCAATCAATATAAAACTTATCTGCATTAGATTAAAGTCGCATTTAGAATGTCGAAATTAATTGACGTACCCACGCGAGCCACAGCTGCACAATGAGTAGATATTTTCGTTTCGATTAAAAGTATTATGTAGGTATATAGTGTACTGTCTATAAGTTGTCATCTACATCACCCACAAAACAAAATAGGTACCAAGCAACCATGATATATTAATATTTATAAAGATTGGAATAGAGAAAACCACTTACTTTGATAGTTGCATTACAACCCTCCATTAGACACTTAGATTTTTTGTTATGTTCGTCGTACATAAACATAGAATAAATCCTATTAACTTTTTTTACTCCCCATAATGAACACTTATACCACAACACAACACAAGAATAAAAATATTTCTATCCCCGCTATGAGTCTATACGAAATCCAAACGCAATGAACGAGGAGTGAGTGGCAACTGTCGTAGGGTTGATAGGTTCGCTCGACTCGACACTTGTGTGATTGACGTCACTCATTGTGAGTGACGTAACAGCTGTGTAGCTGACGAGTGTGCTATCACGAAAAATAAACAACTTTGTTTTTATAAACTTATTTAATCAAATAAACTTATACACGTAATTATACAGTGACAACACGTGATATACATTGGAGTACAGTGTCAGTGATCCGTAGTAAACACATAAAGTTTGAAAATAGAACCAGTGCATTAACGTTCAGAATAACTTACCTTAGTTAAATTAAAATATAAAACTGAATCCACTACACAATACTATTACACTTTACTCGGGGACTTGTCTGTCTTCTTGTCTTGTCTATCTACTACAATAATTACAGCTGTTGCAATTACAATCTCATCTAATCAGTTATTATTTGCCTACATTATAATAGCCATTTGCCACAACTTGACGGTAGTTCCCAGCGGCAAAAAAAAAAACTAAATTGATTAGATTGATTTCTGAATTAATATATTGAAATGGCAAACACCAAATGTGGAGGATGTGGGCAATACTTGGCAGTGTCTGCCTGCGTTCGCTGCACGAAGTGTCACGGAACCTACCATCCCCTATGCGTAGGAGTCACATCAACAAAGGTTGCATCCTGTTGGCTCTGCCCTGGCTGCAAGGTCAAGATTCCGAGAACGGATAACTCTGCTACCCCCGTAAAGGGTACATCAGAGGCAGACACGGGATCCACTAAGCAGCCTGCCACTAGCGAGCCAAGCCAAGCAGGTGTCGGTCCAAAGGCCCACGCAGTCGCGCTTGACGTGGCCCAAGAAATCCGTTGTTTCCGCGAGGAACTGAGCGCGATGAGGGTGGAGTTGCGTCAGTTCTGGGAGGAGATGGCTAGTCTGAGGACCGACGTTATCTCGTGCAGGGAGCGTGTGAGTGCGGTGGAGTCCAGAGTCGCCTGCCTGGAGAGTCGATTCGAGGAGAAAGAACCATCTTCCTACGACGCATTAGAGGGAACCATCGCGGAACTGAAAATTCAGCTCAATGAACGGGATCAAGATATGCTACTGAACGACGTCATAGTAGCGGGTATCCCAGAAACTGCGGATGAAAGTCCTCTTCATATTGTCAAAGTAATCGGGGTGAAGTTGGGGGTACCACTAGATGAGCGTGATGTGGTATACGCGGAGCGCATTGGCATGGTGCGGCGCAACTTTGTAGCGAACGATCAAGGAGACACGACGGGACAACAGCGGCCGCGCGCGCTCGCCGTACGTCTGGCGCGTCGCGCCACTCGCGACCAACTGCTGAGAGCTGCACGTGTGCGACGCGGCATGACCACTGAGGGTTTTGAGCTACCTGGAACGATAAGTAGGTTCTACGTAAATGAACGGCTGACGCCGGTGCTCAGCAAGTTGTTCCACAATGCGCGTGAGGCTGGTGCACGGCACAGCTTCAAGTACGTGTGGACTAAGGATGGCCGCATCTTAGTGAAGAAAGAAGATGGTGCTAAAACCCTAAGAGTCCGCTCAGATGTGGACTTAGTAAAAATTTTTGGCTAGCTAACAGTTTGTTGCTTATGTCTAATCTGAATGTATGTTTCTTATTTAATTTTAATTACTATAATAACAATTTGCGTACTCTCGTGTCTTGTTTACTTTCATATTGTCATGTCGTATCGAGTGGAGCCAGTCCTTCGTATGGTCGCTCTTGCAGTGACAAAATAATATTACTGTCCATGTATCATATTATAAACATTTTACATTATTTTCCACACTTTATTTGCCTCCAATTTCTTAGCTCTCATTTTGTAGATTATTTAGTTTATGCCTATTATTATACTATTTACTTAAATATAATTGCCAACAAATTAACACATTTTATATCGATTATTTGCAGCTACTCTCTGACTATCTGTATAATTTATGCCGTTTTTATTATAAATACTTATAAATTAACATGATAACTAAGAAATGTCTAACTATTGGATTACTAAACGCAGGATCATTGGGCACTAATCATGATGAATTCATTGCTGCAACGGTACGTCGTGATATTAACATCATGGCTATCAATGAAACCTGGCTCAGGGCGGGTGAGGAGGGGCGGGCGTCCGTCGTGCCCGGGTACCGACTGCCGTCGTGCCCGCTGAGCGTGCGCAGCCGCGGAGGCGGTGTTGGGTTTTATATCAAGCGCGGAACTAACGTGCGCACTCATTCTCACCCCGTTGACCCCCTACATAAACCAATCGAGCAAATGTGGCTTGTTCTAAATGCTAATAGATCAAAAATTGCCATTGGTACGGCTTATAGACCTCCGTGGTTAGATACTGACTTGTTTTTTGACGCACTGACTAGCTCAGTTAATTCTTTATCATATTGTAAGTACACTATAATTTTGGGCGACTTTAATATTAATTGTTTAAATCATAATGATGCAAAGACAAAAAAACTTGACATTTTTCTAAATTGTTTTAATATGAAGCAAATGGTTTCCTCGCCTACACATTTTACGAGTAGTAGTCAGACGCTTATAGATGTTATATGTACAGATGCACGTTTGCAGAATATTGTAGTGGATTCTATAGAGGTCCTCGGCTCACACGCATTTATTACTGCTACTCTTCATATCAAAAAAGAAAAAAATGTGCCTAAGACTATTACCAATCGGAATCTTTCTCATATACCTATGGATCAACTTAAACTGGACTTAGACTCTATAGATTGGACTGCAGTTACCTCATCTTATAACGTTAACTTTATGGTTGAAGAACTTAATCACAGATTTAATTATCTTTTTGAAAAATATGCACCCCGTAAGAATCTTGTGATAAATGAAAAATCCTATCCATGGATCACAGATAATATCAAATTTATGATTAATCTACGCGATTTAGCCCATAACAGTTACGTGAAAAATAACAATGACTCAAAAAAGAAATATTACAAGGACCTGAAAAGCCTTGTAAATAGGTCACTTTATTATGAGAAAGTTGCATACTTTAAAACTAATATTAACAACAAAATTAATAACCCTAAAGCTCTTTGGAAAAATCGTAGAAACACATTACTGCCACCTAAAAATGACTTTGAGCTTCCTATACACTTTCACGAACCTAATATGATAAATGATCACTTTATGAACGTACCAGGGCCTGATGTATTACCGCTTAGTTATCTGACTTACTTCGAATACCACAGGTTTGGCGAAGGTCTTGTGGAGGGGCGAGGTATGTTGCCCCTCACACCAAAGGGAGGATCCTCCGACCAGGCGGGTGTTTTGCCTGGCGGGCCACGGCCCAACGGTTGATGTCGGGCAGTTGTATATATGCAGGTTGCGATGCAAACTTCACTTGCGCGATTCAGGACTTGTCCGTATAGTTTGTATGTAGCACGGTAGGTGTCGCTACATCACTCCCCCCCGAGACCGGAGGTCGATGGTCGTGTCGATGAGTCAGCGGTCAGTGCGTCTGAAGAGCTTGCCAGTGCCAGTGGAGTGTGTTCCAGTGAGTCAGAACAGGATGCCGCATAGTCCGCAGTGAGTCGGGACTGTGTTGCGGTGAGAGCCCCAGTGAGTCGGGGTGATGCTGCGTAGTCCTCAGTGAGTCGAGGTGGTGCAGTTTTGAGCAGTGGCTGGCTGCTTCGTCGACCAGGAGAGACTGCCTCTGCTTGTTGACCGGCCGAAGTGCAGTGTGCTGTGCCAGGTTGCTTGATGTCGGCTGAGGGTGCTGACCAGGCATGCGCGTTCGCTGCACGCTTATGGTCAGGATGCCCTTTGAAGCCGGAAGAGTGCTGGCTGGCTGTATGACTCGCTGCTCGTGCTGTGAGGGAAGGAAGACGACGATGATGATGAAGCTGCTGGTCTTCGAAGGCTGCGCTGATGTTCTTCTCGGGGTCCCCAGTGTGGATACACTGGGATCACGTCGGGGTCACCACTGTGGAGGGGCGAGGTATGTTGCCCCTCACACCAAAGGGAGGATCCTCCGACCAGGCGGGTGTTTTGCCTGGCGGGCCACGGCCCAACGGTTGATTTCGGGCAGTTGTATATATGCAGGTTGCGATGCAAACTTCACTTGCGCGATTCAGGACTTGTCCGTATAGTTTGTATGTAGCACGGTAGGTGTCGCTACAGTCTATTTCATCTCGATATGGTCACCCAAAATGATATTGTCAAGATCATATCCAAAATTAAATCAAATGCCGAAGGGTGCGATCACATCACACTAAATATGCTACTTCTAACGCTTCCACAATCACTGGAGACAATAACTAGCATAATAAACACTTGTATATTAACATCTACCTGTCCTGACATCTGGAAGCTAGCTATTGTACGCCCAATTCCCAAGAAGAATAACCCTGTGGATCTATCGGACTTGAGACCTATAAGTATTTTACCGAGTCTCAGTAAAGTATTAGAAAAGGTAGTAAATTCCCAATTATCAAAGTACCTTGAAACACATGATGTCCTTCCTGAAACACAATCTGGCTTTAGGAAAGGTCGTGGAACAGTAACAGCTTTGTTAGATGTCACTGATAACATTTTATGTGCTCAAGATGAAGGTATGTGTACTATTCTTTTTTTATTGGATTTTTCTAGGGCTTTCGATTCTATAAATTTATCTCTGTTACTATCGAAAATGGCGTATTACGGGTTTGATGTATCAACGATCAACTGGTTCGATAACTATCTCAGCAACCGCGCACAGTACGTGGAGATCGTGATTCCAATGGAACCATTCTCACTTCCAAAGTAATGCCAGTAACTAAAGGCGTTCCTCAAGGTTCGATTTTGGGGCCAACATTATATACTTTATATAGCGCTGACGTCATTAACGAAATACAGAACTGTGAGCATCATATGTACGCTGATGACATCCAAATATATAAATGCTTTAAGCCAAATGATTATGACTCGGCAGTTAAAGCCATTAATGACGATCTAGAGAGGATAGTAAAATGGTCAGCCCGGAATTCATTATCACTGAACGCTACCAAAACAAAATACATGATATTCGGCACACCAACTCAACTTAACAAGATACCACAAAGCAACTTATATGTAAAGGTGATGGGTCAATGTATTGAACGAGTGAGTGAGGCTCGAAACTTGGGGCTAACAATGGACGAAAGTCTGAAGTTTGAAACTTATATTTCTAACTGCGTGAAAAATTGTTTTTACCGCTTAAAAATACTATACAGAATGCGTCCCTATCTAAGTGAGGAGTTGCGTATTCAGTTGGTTGAGAGTTTAGTTCTTTCGAAATTAAACTATGCAGATACCGTCATTGGCCCTCGAATTTTGGCTCGTACCGAGAGGCTAATACAACGAGTACAGAATGCCTGTGCGAGATTTTGTTTCAAGATACCGCCAAGGAGTCACATAACACCTTATCTCAATCAATACAACATCCTAAAAATGAAATCACGTCGTAAACTTCACTTAGCTTGTTTACTCTTCGGTATCATTAATTATAAATGCCCGTCATACCTGCACTCCAAACTTGCGTGGGTTAATAGTCACCGTCAGCGTGAGGGTAGGCAGTGTGCTCAGCAATTGTCGATACCGCAACACAAGACCGCTGCATTTCGAGGTAGTTTCCGGTATGCTGCTTCTAAATGCTGGAATAACATCCCTCCGCCTATTCGAAATCTGCGAAATATAAATTCATTTAAATATAAATTAAAAATATATATACGAACTCGTAAAATTGAAAATGGTCAAGTTAATATTGACTTGTCTTTTATTTAGATAATTAATAATCATTATACATCATTCATCATTACCTATAAAAATTTCAAACTAATTATATATTTTAATACTACATACTTATCTTATTCAAAGTGTAACTAATCTCGCAAAAAAGACGCTAGATGTCGCCGCAGTGCGTTGCTACACTCTCTCAGTGACGTCATCGGCGCATCTAAGTGCGGGTAATTTCCGTACTAACGACGACGAGCCAATAAGAGGACTTGATTTGACGCGCCATTGTCACGTCACCGTAAACAGCCAATAGCGATTGGGAATTTCATTCTGCTACCAGAACACCGATGTGTGATTAACGCCGCCACTGGATTATAGAGACAGTCATTTTTGTGTGCGCGGAGCGAAACGACGTTGTCTAGTGCTGCAAGTTGGTGCTTATTAATTATTTCAAGAAGAAGCTAAGTATTGATATTTCTTAAGGTGATTTGGTTATTCGAATAAGTGTTTTAAAACGATTTAAAGCTATGTGATATAATATTTTGATTAC
This sequence comes from Acronicta aceris, assembly GCA_910591435.1. Classification (NCBI taxonomy): domain Eukaryota; kingdom Metazoa; phylum Arthropoda; class Insecta; order Lepidoptera; family Noctuidae; genus Acronicta; species Acronicta aceris. The sequence continues at coordinate 9,212,770 of OU342757.1, read as the reverse complement.
GATAATTGTCTAGTGGCTGATTAAAAGGATTTGACTTTTAAAAGGGTCTGAGTAATATCTGTGTTTGTCCTATAAATATCCTCATAGGTGTAACATTTTTCAGAAGTGGGATAATTGGAGCCGTCCACAAGTGACCATGAGTTCCGAGAGTCGCAGCCAATCTCGCAGCCGGTCTCGCAGCCCGGTGAGGCGGGACCGCCAACGGGTAGAACGAGCGCACGGCTCGAGCCGTAGTATCTCTCGCGAAACCCGGAGATCAGGGCACTCGCCAGTACGGACCTATAGGCGGGACAGTTCTTCTGTCTACTCAACGGATGAACCCGGTAGGTCATTTCCATATTATTCGGGCATTATGGTGAGACCAGATATCATACCGGAATTTGATCCAGAAAAATCTGAGTTACCTGCATCGCAGTGGCTCAATAAAATCGAACAACTAGCCGCTATACACGGATGGAGTGACAATGTAAAAAGCTATTACATGCAGGCGCGCCTAGTTGGCCTGGCAAAGTTGTGGCATAGTGCGTTGCGTAGCTATGAATTTACGTGGCAAGAATGGAAACATAAAATTTTGGAAGCATTTCCCCAAAGTTACGACTATGCAGACTCTTTGAAGGAAATGCTTAATAGGAAAAAGTTGTTAAGTGAAACTATGACTCACTATTTTTATTCAAAATGCACGTTATTAACCAAATGCGAAATTACTGGTGAGAAAGCAGTATCTTGTATTATAGAGGGGTTGCCGTTTCTCATGAAGACTTCCGCGAGAGCTGGTAACTATGGTTCCCCAGGGGAACTCTATTCTCATTTTTTATGCGTAAACGATGAAAGAAGGGCGAGTCAATATCAAGGTCAACGAACTGTTCCTCGCGGTGGGGACCCTACACCAGGGTCCTCTAGGGAGGTAAGCGGAGAACGCAGAGAGAGAAGGACAGGAGTAACTTGTTTTCTCTGCAATCAGCCGGGCCATGTAGTTAGATCGTGTCCTAGTAACCCTAATGCAATTAAATGTGACATCTGCGGGAAAACAAACCATAAGAAAGAGCAGTGCTATCGAAAGCCCGTAAACGTCGTACAAATACAGGTAAATGAATGTTATTTTAAGAATGTTTTGATTAATGGATTTGAATGTACTGCTTATTTGGACACAGGGGCCCAGGTTAATTTGGTAACTCATGATTGTATTCTCAGGCTTGGCGTCGCAGTGCAACCGTGTTATCTTTTTGTTAGTGGATTCGGTGGACCTCCAATTAGGGCTCGTGGACAAGTATCGTTGGAGTTTCAGATAGACGAGGTCAAGATTAATTCAGACGCTGTAGTTATAGACGCTCCTGTGAATCGTGCTGACGTTTTTATAGGACAACCTATTCTAAACAACGAAAGCCTTAAACTTACGATTTGTGGAACGGCAGTCGAGATAGGGTATGTAGGAGATCACAAAAAGGAAAAGGACATAACTGAAGTTAACTCCTTGACTCTCAATGTTATTTCTGACATAGAGAAGGTAACAATTTTGTGCTTTGACGACGCTATTATTCCGCCTCGCACATCCTTGTTTATAAAAACGTATAATGATGTCGAACTTAGCAATTTAACTCCTGTGTTCATTGATGCTCGTACAAGTTCGTATAATGGTTTAGAGTTTTGTATCCCCGCTTCAATGTACTGTTTTCCTGTGCATTCCTTATTTATTATTAATCACGGAAAAAGGTCTGTCTCGTTTCAGAAAGGTCAGGTGATTGCTCGAGGGCTAGTTACGAAGGAAGTAAGTTGTGACTCTTGTAATATTTCTAGTAGATCTACTCCGATCTTAAGCATAGATACAGTAAAAATCAAATGCGGCTCGGAAGACCCTCAGGTTCTTAATCAATTAGAGGTTATTTTGAAAGAGTATTCGGACTGTTTTTCAGTAAACTCACGTGAATTAGGGAAGACTAGCAAAATAGAGTTAAACATTGAACTTAATTCTGATAAGCCAATTTGTTATCGACCCTATAGGCTTTCCTACGCAGAAAAGGATATAGTAAGGGAAAAGATAGATGATATGCTATCCAACGGTATTATTAGAGAATCGACATCCAATTACGCAAGTCCAATTGTGTTAGTTCGGAAGAAAAATGGGGATTATAGGTTCTGTGTAGATTTTAGAAAATTAAACGGCATCACTGTTAAAGATAAATACCCCCTCCCAATAATTGAAGAGCAAATTGAGAAATTAGGAGGTAAGAAATTATTCACAAGCCTCGATTTGTCGCAGAGTTTCTTTCAAGTTCCAGTTGCGGAGACCTCTATACATAAGACGGGCTTTGTTACTCCCGAAGGACATTACGAATTTTTACGTATGCCTTTCGGTTTGTCTAATTCTCCTGCAGTTTTCCAACGATTGATGGATAAAATATTCTCGTCCTTGCGTTGTAAGGTTCTGCCATTTATAGATGATCTACTGCTACCTACTGTAACGGTACAAGAAGGTTTAGACCTACTCAAGATAGTTTTGGATATCATTAGGGATGCTGGGCTTACTTTGAATTTAGATAAGTGTTTTTTCTTACAGACTAAGATTGATTACCTTGGTTACGAGATTAGCGGAGACGGTATAAGGCCAGGGAGCAAGAAAATTGAAGCTGTTACTAGCTATGAAGCACCTAACAACGTACACGAACTTAGGATGTTTTTAGGCTTAACTAGTTATTTTAGAAAATTTGTTAAAAACTACGCGAGCGTCACACACAGTCTTTACGAGTTGCTCAAAAAGGATGCTACATGGAAATGGGGAATGCTGCAGAAAACTGCATTCGATCGACTAAAAGAGATTTTAACAACTCGACCTTTACTTTCTTTATTTCGCAGAGAAGGCGACATAGAAGTTCACACTGATGCAAGCAGTAAAGGCGTAGCAGGAATTCTCTTTCAGAAACAGGAAGGTGAATTAAAACCCATAGCATATTTCAGTCGTAAAACAAGCAAAGAAGAGGCAATGTATCATTCTTACGAACTGGAGACACTGGCCGTGGTTGAGTCCCTGAGGAGATTCAGAATTTACTTGGTTGGGAATCATTTCAAGGTCGTTACAGATTGTGCAGCAGTTAGAGATACTTTCCTGAAGAAAGATTTATTACCTCGAATAGCAAGATGGTGGCTATCAATTCAGGAGTACGACATGGAAGTTGAACACAGACCAGGTAAGTCTCATGGACACGTTGACGCGCTCAGCAGATTTCCGGTTGGACCTCCTTCAGTAGTAGACATCAACGTGATCGACGTATTCGACTGGTTAGTATGTCTCCAAAACCAAGATGAAAAAGTTCGGACTATTAGGATAAAGTTGGAATCTCAGGACCCTGACCCTGACATCAAAAATAACTACAAGCTGAAGGATGGCCGAGTGTATAGGGTCATTAAGGATGGAGAGGAAAGGTTAGTAGTACCCAAATATGGAAGATGGAACATCATGAGAAAGTACCATGATTGCATTGGGCATCCAGGACTAAAACGCTGCGAGGGAATAATAAAAGGTAATTTCTGGTTTCCTGGAATGAGTCGCTTCATTCGTAAATACGTCAACTCGTGCTTGGATTGTTTATACAAGAGAGGTCAGTACGGACGGCCTGAAGGCGAGCTTCACCCGATTGAGAAAATACCAGAGCCTATGCACACCTTGCATGTTGACCATCTCGGTCCTTTCTGTAAGAGTCGATCAGGTAATAGTTACTTACTAATGCTGGTAGATTCTTACACAAAATTTACTTGGGCTACACCAGTCAGGACTACGAAAACTCGAGAGGTAATTAAAAGTCTTACCGACATCTTTTGTTTGTTTGGTTATCCGAAGAGAATGATCTCTGATAGCGGCACAAGCTTCAGAAGTAAGAATTTTAAGCAATTCTGTTTGGATAATCAAATCAAACACATAATAAATGCCATAGCCTGTCCACGCGCCAACGGTCAAGTAGAAAGGTATAACCGTACGTTGTTACATTCATTAAATACGACCGTTGAAGACGAAAAGGATTGGGATACACAAATTGCGAACATTACTTGGGGTATGAATAATTTACAAAACGGTTCCACCGGGTTCACACCCTACAGGCTCATGTTCAGCGCCACCCGGAGCAGATACCAAGGTATATGTGATAACTCATTTGATAACGAGGAGACAGCTGCAAGGACTAAAGCCGAAGCTACTGCAAACTTAAAGCGGACAGAGGCAAACATGCGCAAGTATTTTAACGCGAAGCGAAAACCACCAACAAAATATAAGGTAAATGACTTGGTCTTATGGAAAGGAGCTGCCGATAGGAACGTAAATGTACGCCGAAAATTAAAGGAAAGATACAGTGGACCTTATAAGGTATCAAAGGTAGTGGGAAATGATAGGTACATGATAACTTCCTTGAAAGGTGTGAAAGGATATAAGCGTTTCAGTACCCTAGTATCTTCAGACTCTTTAAAGCCGTTTCAGGAAATTGTCACTGATAGTTCTAACGATAGTGAAGTAGATAGCACCGAGGAACTAATTGATCTATTGGAAGGCTGAAGTAAATCTCCATTAAAATAGTCTGAGACTAAAATAAATTCTGGATCATGGTGAACTTTGTACATTAGATATTTATGGACATGCTCTGACAATGTGGTTTTCCTTTTTGGGAAATGGTTATGATATTCACTGGTGTAAATATGGAATATTATGATTGTTTGGTATATTAACTGGTTTATATATGGAAAATTATGGTTGTTTGGTATATTAACTGGTTTATATATGGAAAATTATGGCTGTTTGGTATATTATCTGGTTTATGTATGGTAAATTATGGTGTTTGGTATGATTTTAACTGGATTAAGTACGTGTTTGGTAAATATTCTTTATTAGAATTGGTACAATTTTTTTTTGTTCCTTTGCAGAGTCGCAAAGGCGTCAGGATGGACGAGTGTAACTAATCTCGCAAAAAAGACGCTAGATGTCGCCGCAGTGCGTTGCTACACTCTCTCAGTGACGTCATCGGCGCATCTAAGTGCGGGTAATTTCCGTACTAACGACGACGAGCCAATAAGAGGACTTGATTTGACGCGCCATTGTCACGTCACCGTAAACAGCCAATAGCGATTGGGAATTTCATTCTGCTACCAGAACACCGATGTGTGATTAACGCCGCCACTGGATTATAGAGACAGTCATTTTTGTGTGCGCGGAGCGAAACGACGTTGTCTAGTGCTGCAAGTTGGTGCTTATTAATTATTTCAAGAAGAAGCTAAGTATTGATATTTCTTAAGGTGATTTGGTTATTCGAATAAGTGTTTTAAAACGATTTAAAGCTATGTGATATAATATTTTGATTACGATAATTGTCTAGTGGCTGATTAAAAGGATTTGACTTTTAAAAGGGTCTGAGTAATATCTGTGTTTGTCCTATAAATATCCTCATAGGTGTAACAAAAGTCACGCCCGGAAACTACGCTCTTGATTGTTTCTCACTTCTTCTTCCATTGTCTGCTTATGACTTGTCTTTCTTCCGATGGCAGATTAAAAATGAAAGAGCTTGTTGCATTCCAGTACGGCACGTCATTTGGAATTACTTTTTCTTTTGATATCATAAGTACCCACCCCTTTTTATCTATTCGTATGGTTATAAACTCACAATTCCCTATTTTTATATTCATTATTTACAAGATATCCTCACATTATGTGTATTATTGTTCGAATAATTATATTATAGGTACCTACTAAGTATTATGTGTTATTTATGTATTGTGACTATTTTCGTTTACGTAACATTTATGTTTCCCGCTTCCGTGCGTCACTGCAAGGGTGCCAACTGAAAATCAGCGCTGGGCATTTGATACCCAGCACATGCTGAGTTGGTAACCCATTCGGTACGGACATGTTGACTACTTTCTTTCTTTTGTAACTTTATTAATTGATATGATTAATTTCTTTGTGATGTGTATGTGTCTGTCTGTCTGTTCTGTTCGTCTGAATAAATGTTTTCTATTCTATTCTATTCTATACACTTGCGGGCGCGCGACTTAGCAAGTCAATACATGAATCTACCCGCACCATTTAAGTTCACCGGTTGTATATGACGCTCTTAGATCGAAAATATTTTTTTTCTTATTAGTTTCTGTGGTCATTTCAATAACTTGTTGGAAGCGTCCAAAAATATGCACGGAATTAACCGGTTAATTTGGGTGTCAAAACCGTTTGTGCATAAGTAACCGGTAACCTTTATCATTTGGGTTACATAAAAACAGTTCACTTGTTTAACCGGTAAATGAAGGAACGATATATTTACCGGTAAATAATCGAAATTAACCGCTCTTTTCAAACCGGATCCGAGCCCTGCTTGAATCTAATTTATGAGTTACTATATAGATAAGCAAAGTATCCTAAAACGTAAGTAACCATTTCAATATTAAATAGGGCTGCTACATGATTTTGAATGAGGAGCCGCTTATTATCAAACCGTTCACACAGTAAATTCCATGCAATAGAATAATTATTTGCAGAAAATTCAATAGACTGTATGACTACGGCGGCTGTCCCCTCCAAGGAAGTTCGGAGATAATGAAATTTATTAATTTCATCAATTTGGTCATTTGAATGTATTAGACTTGAAAACGTATCACGGAACTCTAACCACTTGTTATACGTCCCATTGAATTTAGGCAGTTGGATGGTAGGCAACTTAACCAGCTTATTATTACCAACGCGCGAACACCTATCACTATTAGCGACGTCATTGTGTTTAACGAGTAAATCCTGTGCCCTCGCAACAAGTTTGTAATACGAGGACTAAAAATCAGTTCGTTCTGATAGCTGTAAATTAATATCCTCCGCTATACATTCCAACTTTAACTGAATCTCGTCATATTGAGAATAAACAAGTTCAATCTTACCGAGTCGTAACTGCAGTTCATTAACCTGGGTTTGCGTTAAAGAATCCTTTAAATCCTCTAAGTGGTTAGAAAATACCGTTAATCGACCTTTGTAACTTGTTCGTTTTTTAATGAACTCCTTTTCTTCCTTATCAGTCATTCTTTGGGAAGCAGGCAACCACACTGGAAATTTACAAGTTTTAATTATAATAATTACTCTTATTTCATAATTACTCTCCCACATTTACACGTGGGAGAGCCATGCTTCGGCACGAATGGGCCGGCTCGACCGGAGTGATACCACGGCCTTACAGAAAACTGGCGTTAAACAACGCTTACGTTGTGTTTCGCCGAGTGAGTGAGGTTACCGGAGGACCAATCCTCTTTTAAAGGTCGGCAACGCACTTTTAACACCTCTTTTGGTGTTGCGGGTGTCCATGGGCGGCGGTAATCGCTTACCATCAGGTGATCCGTCTGCTCGTTTGCCCTCCTATCCCATAAAATATATATAAAATATTAGAGAGCAATTTTTCAATTAGTAGAGAAATACCCAGCTATTAAATTACCAAGCACTGTCTATTGCCATAATTCCCAATGGTAAGTAGTATAGACTTTGTATAGCGCATGCACTGTTTGATGTCACAACGTGCTCGCTCTCAACGCTCTCTATCTAGCATAAAATTAAAATGCTTATAACTTCCCTAGTTTTTGTTGTTCAGCTCTGTTTATGGTCAACTTTTTATGAGACTATTAAAAATATCAGTCAACTAGCCTATTATCCGCTTGGCTAGCTATTACCCTCTCTTACACATAAGACTGGCACCAAACAGTTTTACTGCGTTCTGTCGTGTGTATGTGAATCCAAATTTGAGCTTTTCATCACCATAGTACAACTACGGTCAAACACATTGCAGCAATAAAAATAACAAAAAAGTATAATCATGACAGCCGATAACGGTGTCGTAGTCTAGTACAATCATTGTCGTCCAAACAACTCGCAGGTATATGGGAGACACCTACGCCGCCAACTGTCAATTGTATGGACCGAGCGATGAATTTTTCAAGTTAGTCCCTGACAGGGCCCAGGATGTGATGGAAAAGGTCGGTCTACGCATATAGACGGCAACTTTCAACGTATACCTATTCGCCTTCGACTATGAAATCGATTACGGTTGAAAGTGAAAAATCAACACCTACAACTGCTATTATTTATTTTATTTATTTTTATTTATTTATATACTCTTTATTGTACACCAAAAAAGAAAAAGTTACAGACAGGACATAAATCGATTTTTAAATATACAATGGGCGGCCTTATTTTTTTTATTTAAACGTCATGCACCTTAAATAATGCATGAGCGGATTTAATGCTTAAGGCATTCTCTACTAGTCAACCATAGGGTTGTGCAGAAATGATGAGGCAGGTACAAAGTCAACAAAAGGGAAATGAAAACATAATATAAAATGCTTGGCCGGTACCATCTAGATAAAAAAATATTTAAAATATTGACTTGTAAAAGTGTCTATTAAAGATCTATTTACAGAAATAAATCATCTTATTTCAATTGAGGAGGATATCTTATTCCAGCGAGGAGAACTTGTCGGTCGCCAAAGTGCCGACAGCTAGAGGGCGGGCATTTAGCTCGTCGCTGTCGCGTGACGCCCGGGGTCGTTTCATCAAGCGCTCTGACACACCGATGCGCAGCGAGCGAGGAGAACGATGCCAGTACAACCCAGACGCAGCACAACGCTGTGCTGGTGAGCACTAAGGCGGATTTCCAGGCTGCGAGGCGGGAGGAGAGACGGGCGATGGCGACCGATGAGGTCACCGAAATGGCGCGTCAGGCAAGGGCGATCCGCTCTTGCGACCGCCGCGGAGGGCCTGACATCGGCGGCCTTAAGCCGCCAGGTGATGGATGGCGTGGACGTCATCCTGAAGGTAGCCACGAAATCTGGCAACCTAGGGACGTTCACGCGGGCCTTGAAAGAGGCGGCTGGAGGGATTGAGGAGGCGATGGGGTCCTCCTCAATCGCACAGCAACGGAGGAGACGGCGAAGCTTCTGGAGAAGAACGGCCGTATCCAAAGAAAAGTGGAAGCCCTCGAACAAGATATGGCCGCTCTAAGGGCCGACTTCAGTTGGCAACAGGAGCGACCATCCTACGCCGCCGCCGCCTCCACTTCAACACCTGGGTCACTGGGATAGACGAAATTGTGCGGGCCGTTCTGCTCCAAGTCGGGGTCATGATGAATGCCCGCCTCGAGGCTCTGGAGCCGAGGCTGCTCCCAAAACAAACCCTCCGGCCGCCGCTAGCGGCGGATAAACGGAGGGCGGAGGAGCCCTCAAAGACAAGGCCCGCACAGGGAACTCAAAAAGCCCAGGAGGGGGCCAAAAAGCCCGCGGAGGGTAAGAAGCCCGTGGAGGGGGCCCCCCGCAATGCCGCGCAGCAGCCCGTGGAGGGTAAGGCGAAGCCCGTGGAGGGGGCTGCGCAGCCTGCGACCGTGGTCGGACAAGACTCCGAGGGGTGGACCACGGTCACAAAAAAGAAACGCCGACGCTGAGGAGGGCGTAAGGCCAAATCGGGCCCGGCGACCGGGGCCGCAGAGGGCTGCAGGAAGAAGCCCAGGATTGACGTCCCGCGCTCCGCGGCTGTATCACGCTGCAGCTGGAAGCTGTGCAGCGGGGTGTCACGTACAGGGTATGTCCTGATGGAGGCGAGAGCTAAGGTCAAGCTCGACGACCTTGGCATCCAAACTGGCCTCCGCTTTAGGACGGCGGCCACGGATGCCCGGATTCTCGAGCTGCCGGGTGCCGCGAGCGGCGAAAAGGTGGACGCCCTAGCCGCTAAACTGCGCGAGGTCCTCAAGCCCGAGGACCCGCGAGTGCACCAGCCCGTTAAGGGTGTTCGGCTGAGAACGTGACTCGGGTGAAGTGCCCGACGGCGGCTGCCGGAAAAGTCGCTAACGCTGGGCAGTTGTTGGTGGGATGTGGTTCTGCGAGGGTCAAACTCGTAGAACCCAGGATCTTGCTGTGCTACCGCTGTAGTAGGGCACATCAGGGCTCAGTGCACCGCCGAAACAGATCGCAGCGAGTTGTGCCTTAGCTGCAGTCGACCCGGCCATAAGGCGGCCCAGTGCTCTGCGGAGGCAAACTGCTGCATCTTTGCAGCAGCGGGAAAGCCCGCGGAGCACAGAATGGGAAGTAAAGCCTGCGGTAAGGCTCCCACCAGCAGCAAAAAGAAGAAGGCAGAGAACCAGACTGACAGACCCCCCCCCCCCGTAGCCTGTTTGCACTTCGGCCGACTTCCGGCCTAGTAAAGGAGGGGTTGTCGAGGAAATGGAGTGTTAACGATGGCGCACTACCATTTCCTCCAGGGCAACATCAACCACTGCGCCAGAGCTCAGGATCTTCCTTCAGACCATGGCGGAGTGGTCGATACATGTGGCCGTGGTCGCCGAGCCATATTTCGTCCCCGACCGGGATAACTAGGTCGGTGACCTGAGTGGCTCGATAGCCATCACGCGTCCCGAGGTCGCGGCTGGGTGGCCACCCTCGTGGACGACACAGTCACTATTGGGGCATATTAGGTAAAAAAAATTGGTAAGGCGGTGCGCCGCAACATATTCCCGGCCGTTGAAAACCTGGTTTTCAACCCTTTAATTCCTCAGCAGTTGGTAGTGGACAGAGACGCGTAAAAGGGCGCCTCACACAGCCTCGAGAAGTTTTGATCTCTGCGACCCTTGTCATTCCATCAGGTCCAGGAAATAACTGAAGAACTCGTCCAAGCCGCCAGTTCAGTGGAGGAGCATTATCTTCAGCCAGGAGCACCATATCACCTATGTTGAGCTGGGCGTTGCCCTTACGCCATTTTGTCCTTTGTTGAAGTTCTGATAGGTATTCCATCTGCCATCTTTGCCAGAAGTGACGTCTTATTTCTTCAAGACGTTTATATTTGTTTCTTAGGTTGGTATCATTATCTTCCAGGGCTGGCGAGGGTAGTGCAGTTAATGGTCTACCAATGATGAAGTGCCCTGGGGATAAGGAAAGTAGGTCGTTAGGGCAGGATGATAAAGGACACAAGGGACGGCTATTGAGGATCGCCTCCACTTGTGAAAACAAAGTTGTAATCTCCTCAAATGTTAAATGACTATTGCCAATTATTCGTTTGATATGGTATTTTGCTGATTTGACGCCGGCTTCCCAGATGCCACCGAAGTGAGGAGCGTAAGTGGGTATGAATTTAAACTTAATACCTTGTTGACCAGCAAAATCGGCTATAGGCTCGCCACTTTGTTTTAGAAAACTACTTATTTCCTTTGCGGCGGCGACAAAATTACGGCCATTGTCACTAAATATTTCAATTGGTTTTCCTCTACGCGCAATAAAACGCCTGAGAGTCATTACAAATGCATCCTTGGTCAAATCACTAACTGCTTCTAGGTGAATGTATTTGTAACGCAGACACACAAAAATACACATATAACACTTTATGACGCGGCTTCCACGTCCTTTACGATTTAAAATGGAAAACGGCCCAGCGAAGTCCAAACCAACGGACAAGAATGGTAAATCCGGGTTAACGCACTGGGAAGGTAAATTACCCATTTTTGAACACAACGTGTTACCACTCATTCGTCGGCATCGTACTGTTATGGGTCTCAACTGAATTCGCTTTTTTAAAAAAAGATATTATTTAGGCAAGGTTATTTATTATAGGAAATTACATAGGCTGATTTAGGCTGAGACCCTTAGGCAGACCGTCAGGTTTGAAGATTGAAAGCGAACTGGCGCAGAGGCGCTCTATCTGAATTAGCTGAAGGGACTATCATACAATATTGGTGACTGAGAATAAGGGTAAGCACTATTGTATACATAGACGGGGTATAACACCTCCCCCTTTAAGAAGGAACTTTAGGGACTGACCTTAAAAGTTCCTGAAACTAGTAAGGTCAAGTGGATATTTAAAAGTTTGTTTTTATAGCCGGAAGTGGTATCTCATTATGATCTGAATTATCATTTGATGCTTTATTTTCAGCTAATTCTATATTTTGGGTATCTGGGGTTTTATTTATAATTCTGCTGCCGGGTCGGATACAATTATAAAGTTTTAAGAATATGAACAATGTTATAATAATTACAATTATTACGGTTACAATTGAATAGTGCATCCCGTATTTAATTATATGAGAATTCTCAAGGGAATCGTCTAGGTTTTTAAGCTGTTTAAGAAAAATGTTTTTATCTAATTTTAAATTGTCCAAATCAGGGTTTAATAACGGAATAGGGGACACATTATTGATTGATTGGTTGAATTTGTTTATATTACAGCAAGTGTCGTTCAATAAATTAAAATCGGGAAAGCTAATTGGTGCAGTGATATTTAATGTGCTAAATTTTGGAATTAAAACTGTGCTTTTACAATATCCGATGCAATTCTTAGGGATATTAATTACACCGGTACCTAATATATTTATTTCGATAAGTTTGGCGTTTCGACAATCTATCGATACTTTGTTCGACACTGACTGTATATAAATCCACATATTGTTTTCTAAGGGTTTCCAGATATCAAGGTTACCATAAATAAATTTAGTCTCACAAGGTTGTGGTGTTTCAGTAATAACTCTAGTCATGAATTCACTTTCACAAGTAGGTCTGGTGTCTGACACGTAAACATTAGTGACCTCGCAGAGGCGTTTGTCAGCACTTAATAATTTACAATTGTTTAAGTCATCTAAAGTACAATAATGGGTTTTATCTTTGGTCATGGCTATGTATTTTGAATGAGGTAATATTAGACTGAAACTATTGGGTTTCTTAGAATTATGTGGTGTAGGCAGAGCGATGTTGTGGTACAAAATATATTCCTTAATTGAGACTAATGGAATTTGTAAAACAAAGAATATCTTGTTATTACTATAATAACTAACTAGCCTAGATACATTTAAAATAATGTGGATAGAACTTAAATCTAAATCCGTAGGCAAGTCCGAGTCGTTAGGTAAGTATTGGTGGTTATTAGCGAGCTCTCGGAACAGTTGCTGTGTTGTTATTATAGGCGGATGCAGGATGTTTTGACTACTGAATAAAATGGCATTTGTTATGTCTTCTAGTTGAAATGATAAGGCTAAAATCGAAGTTTCTAAACTGTTTAAAATTTGGTTAATATTTGACTGTAATATTAGTTCGTTTACGACAAGGGAGGTATTTGTTAAATTTTCCGAGAGTTGGTTGATAATTTTGTTTAAATTGGCTTCATTAATTTTAATCTTTTGAATACTGTCATTGAAAGATGAAATCGCGGATTGACTTAGTAAGATGTTGTTTTTCATTAATGAAACCAATTTCTTTTGATTATTTTGTAGAGCGTTGATGGCTTCGTCATATTTGAGCCCATCATTTTCGTCAAGGTTACCAAAAACTGTTTTTATAACAGACCCTAAGCCTCCAATCCAGGCGCGCTTGGGCCGTTTTTCCATGATATGGGAAATTGATAAAAACTCTTTACGCATGTCATCATATCGAGCATTTGAAGGTTGGAACATGTTAAGGCAAGTGTTTTCAATTATATCGGATTCTTTGCATAATTTTGTAGCTGTTTCTAGTGAGGACTTAATGTTTTCGATATGTGGGCCAAAATGTGAGAGGTCTAAAGGCATTAGGACATTTAATTGTCCGTTATTAATTTTGAGGTTGCCGAGGTAGTCGAAATAGAGGCCAGGGCTCGATTTTATCGGCTGTACAAAATAGTCTTGCTGACTTCGGGCTTGACTCGGAGTTCTGCAAAGTTAATAACCTACATTAATATCTAACAACTTATATAATATACTTATATCTAGTTTATATGCCTATTGCATAGATGTGTTAAAATTTTCACGATAAGGTAAGTACTAGTAGTAGTTAATAGTAATGGTAAGGATTATTTACTTATTTCCTAGTAATAATAATATTTAGTTTTATTTTACAGGTTGACATCGGCCGGCTTCACTTGATCGAAATGATGCGTGACATGACGGCGGTTTATCAGTAAGGTAAGTGTGTTATTGCCATTAATTTTTATTATTTTATAGGGACCTTTCCAGAACGGAGAGAGTGCTTTACGCAATCTTAAATGATTTTTAAGGTACACGTAGTCACCGACCTTGTATTTTACAGGGCGAGTATGAGTATCGTAATAGGTTTTAGAAGTTTCTTTGGACTTTCTTATAAACTCTAGAGCTTTCTCACGTGAGTACTTCAATCGATTTTGGAGCATACGGACATAGTCTGGGTATGTCGTACCTAGGGATTCGTCGTAAATGGAATTAGGAATAAATGGTTTACGCCCAAACATTAATTCATAGGGTGTGAAATTTGTAGTGGAATGAACGGATGTGTTATATGCGAGCATGGCTGTATATATGTAACGAGGCCAGTTGGACTGCTCCTCGTTTACGTATGATTTTAGATATTCTTTCAGGGTGGAATGGCTTCGTTCTAAGGCTCCTTGAGTTTGTGGGTGGTATGGTGAAGCCCATAGGTTTTTTATTTTAAGAAATTCGCATGTTTTCTTAAAGAGATGTGAAATTAGTACCTTGATCGGTAATGATTGTTTTTGGGATGCCAAATATAGATATATAATGAAGTAAATATTCACTTGTTTCTTCGGCAGTGGTATTACGAATAGGATACGCGGAGGAAAATTTAGTGAGGTCATCTTGTATTGTTAAAACGTATTTCAATTTTCCGGGGCCAGCTTCCGGTAGCGGTCCTACCACATCTAATGCTATTCTCTGACATGGCTCGGTGGAAGTGCTAGTGATTTGCATCGGGGCGCGATTAATTTTCCTGAAAGCTTTATTTTCTTGACAAGATTTGCACTGTTTTACATATGATTCTATATCGTTGCGCATTCCTTTCCAGTAATATATTTGTTTGATTCTATTATACATTCGTGCCGACCCTAAATGGCCAGCTATAGGGATATCATGATTATCATATAATATTTTCTTTATTTCAGTTGGAGCCGGATATATAATATTATTGTGGTAAATATTTATTTTTATGTTCGTGTTATGAAACAGGTAAGTTAGGATATTATATATTTTAGCAAACGAGTGTCTTTCGAATGGGTTTTTCAGGTCAGATACACCAATTTCATCGACGTTTCCGAATATAACTAGTTCGTTTCTTATGTTTTTTAGGGTTTCAAAAATTTCGGGATAGGATGATTCATCGAAGTGGTGTACCTTGAAGAATAATAAATAATAGATTTTATTGTTAAATTCGACCTTTTGGGATAAGAAAAGCTCCTTCTCGGAGTTATGTACAATATCACTGATTTCGGGATTACTCAGTATTTCCTGAATATATGGATTCGATTCATCTAAATCGATAGATGTAGGGACTAGGATTACTTTCGCGGGACATTTCATGAGACTTTCATTGTGCTCTTCTATGTTTGTATTAAAGGATTTATCTTTATTTGACATTGACTTTAGGAATGTTGGATAATCGTCAACTTGCATGTCTGGATGAGAACTTGTCGATGGACTGGGGTCCTGGTCAAATGGAATTTCATTTGGGATAATTTGTCGTGTAGGAGATTCAGCAGGTAAGTCATTATTTTCATTCTCAATTTCATCTCTAATGATGTCAGGAATATTAGAAGGTAAGTTTGCGTCTATAGGTGGTAGAGAGTATTCGTTCGGGCTAAGAGGATTTGAAGAAGGTAAGATATCTTCGTCGGGATTAAATGAAGGAGGGGATATGAGAAGGTCTAAGAGACCCTTGTCTAGCTCTGAGTCAGGTTGATTTTCAATTACAGGATTATTTGTCGGTTGGATTGGATTAACTGGAAATCGGGACAATGCGTCAGCATTGGCATTTATTTTGCCTTTCTTGTATTGGATTTCATAATCGAATTCTTCGAGTTTCAGACGCCATCTTATGAGTCTCGATCCAGGGTCTTTACAATTGAAGAGCCACTGCAATGGTTTGTGGTCTGTCACGATCTTGAAACGATTGCCGTATAAATAGGGACGGAATACTTTGGTTCCGAAAACGATAGCGAGGCATTCTTTTTCTGTAACACTATAATTACATTCGGCTTTGTTCATGGTGCGCGAGGCATATGCGATAGGACGGTCTTGCCCTACGGGGCCTTGAGAGAGGATTGCAGATATAGCATAGTTTGAAGCGTCACAGGTAAGGATAAAAGGCTGGGTGAAATCTGGATATATTAAAATGGGTGCTGTAGTTAATTTTTCCTTCAGGGATTCAAATGCAAGTTGTTGCTCGTTTTGCGAAAGGAATGCAGTGTCTTTCTTCAGAAGTAAGGTGAGTGGTTTAGCTACCTTAGAGAAATTAGAGATAAAGCGTCTATGATATGAAACGAGACCAGGAAGGATTTTATATCTTTAGGAGATTTCGGAATTGGGAAATTAACGACTGCTTTCAGTTTTTCAGGGTTTGGTTTCACACCTTCGTCACTTATGATGTGACCAAGGTAACCGACTTCCCGGCGAAGGAACTCGCATTTGTCTGGTTGTAGTTTTAGGTTATAGGATCTAAGTCTATGGAAGACGGAAGTAAGGTTATCGATGTGGCTTGGCAGGTCAGCTGAATAGATAACTACGTCATCAAGGTACACAAAGCAGCGGATTCCTTGTAAACCAGACAAGCAGGTATTCATTAGTTTTTGGAAGGTAGAAGGTGCATTTTTTAGGCCGAATGGCATTCGATTAAACTGAAAATGACCTTGTGGTACAGAAAATGCAGTTTTCTCTGCATCTTCCGGGGAAATTTGGACTTGATGAAACCCTGACGCAAGGTCAAGAGTTGAAAAGTATTTGCTTTTACCTAATTGGTCCAGTATTTCTGATATTTGAGGGATAGGGTATACTTCTCCGATTGTGATGTCATTTAATTTGCGATAATCAATAACGACACGCCATTTGCGCTGTCCTGAAGCATCAGTCTTTTTAGGGACTACCCATATAGGTGATGACCAGGGTGATGAGGACGGTTTAATGATGTCTTGGTCCAACATTTTATTCACTTGAGACTCAACTTCTTTCTTATGGCATTCGGGAAATCGATAAGACTTGGTGTGGATAGGGGCAGATGGAGTAGTTCGGATTTCATGCTTTAAAGCATCAGTATAAGTTAGGTTATCACCTGGAAGGTGGAAGATATCAGAGTATTCTGAACAGATGTCAGAGAGTTTGGATTGTTCTTCTTCGTTAAGGTGGGACATTCTAAGTAGTTTTAGTACATTTGCGGTACGATGAGAAGCGTTATATTGTACATGAGGGTTGAGGTTAACGGAACATATTGATTGGTTATCTTGGTTTATATTGACTGGTTCTAATTTCAATTTAAGGTTTGAATTTAGTGTGAACGGGTTTTCTGATATGTTAACAACTGTTATATTAATTCGCTTATTGGTTTTAACAGAGGTTAAACAGTTTGCAATAAAGATTTTATCAGAAATATGTTGGTCTAGTATTAATCCCTCTTCAATTTCAGGGTTCTGGACTGTACATTCGATTACCGCTTCCGACCGGGGCGGTATGATATAGCATGGATCATTAAAATGGATATGAATTTCTTGATCATTAATTTTAAGGATGTCTCGATTATAATCAATATTACAATTATTGGCTGTGAAGAAATCATTTCCTATGATGCCATCATAGGGTAGGTTAATATTTTCTATCAGATGGAATTTGTGGCTTATGGATTTATTTTTAGAGACCTTGAATCTCAAATTGAAGTAACCTACGGTTGAGGTTGTCTCATTACCGGGATCTATTCCTTTAATGTTTACAGGTTTCTTGGTTAAATTAGGAAGTGTAACAACACATGATTGCTTCAATAAGCAAATGGCAGAACCAGAGTCTACTAGAAGTATTAGTGGGACATCGGATACTTGTGATTCCACTATAATATGAGTAACAACTTTCTAGAAGTGTCAATGTTAACCTCATGGATCTCCAAATTAGGAGCTACTGGCATTGGAAGTCCAGCATTGTTAAGGATTAGTGGACCATCGGATACTTGTGGTTCCACTATGGAATGGGATAACGATTCTTTGGATATTTTGGCGTTAGCCTTATGGATCTCCTGATTAGAAGCAACTGGCATTGAAAATCCAGCATTGTTAAGGATTAGTGGCCCATCGGATACTTGTGGTTCCACTACAGAATAGGATAACGATTTCTTGGATATATTGGCGTTAGCCTTATGGATCTCCTGATTAGGAGCAACTGGCATTGAAAATCCAGCATTTTTATGGATTAGTGGCCCATCGGATACTTGTGGTTCCACTACAGAATAGGATAACGATTTCTTGGATATATTGGCATTAGCCTTAAAGATCTCCTGATTAGGAGTTACTGGCATTGAACATCCAGCATTTTTATGGATTAGTGGCCCATCGGATATTTGTGGTTCCACTACAGAATAGGATAACGATTTCTTGGATATATTGGCATTGGCCTTAAGGATCTCCTGATTAGGAGTTAGTGGCATTGAACATCCAGTGTTTTTAAGGATAGAGCTTCGGGGTTTATCCCGTCGCGTAGCTCTCTTTGGAATGGAATTATGGATATTAGGCTTAGGATTATCGGATTTATTAGTAGATGGATGGATGCATGGATGCATGTACCGACTTTGGCCTTGAGTCCTGTGCGGTACGAATTCAGGACATTTACTGGTTTAAATGGTTTTCCGTTTCAGGGTTTTCATATTCAGAATCAGGATTTACGTCATTAACATTGGAATCGTCAACGAAGTTCATTCTAGGAGTTCTAGGATTGGGTTGATACCCAGAGGACTTGAAGTTGTTAGCAAAGCGCCTGTTATTATACAATCGTTTCTGACAATTGTACAAGTCATGGCCAACTTCCTTGCAATATCTGCAGGTAAGATTCGGATCGTGTTTATTGGTGGAGGGCGCTGGCCTTGGAGAGGATCTATTGGCTTGATATTGATTGGAGAACCTTGGCTTAAAACGATTTTGGTTGGTTGGTTTATCCTGTGGGTTGTAATTATTGCGTTTCGAAATACTTTGTTGGTTACGTTCTTCGGTGACCGCTAGAGTAGCGGCTTCGCCGATTGTTTTAGGCGCTCTGGCCTTAACAATGTTCGATATACGGGGTTGTAATCCCATGAGGAAATGATGGAGGGTTAATTCCTCCATAGTTGCTGTGCGCCCGGGTATTTCTTTAGCTTTATAATTTCCTAACGAAATTTCATTTAATAGTTGAGAGAGATAATTTTCCATTCTTAATGCAAATTGTGTTACACTTTCTGTAGGGAGTTGCTTACTTTCTTAGACCTCATTTAGGAGGTAAGAATAATGTTTCCTATCAGAAAATTGGTTTTTAAGAAAATCTTTTAATTGGTCCCAAGATGTAAATTCTCGGATTGAACAAGCACTTTCAGCCTTGTCTGTTAGTTGGCATAATATTTTTAGGAATCAGAAGTAGAGATGACTAAAAAAAAACAATGTAGGCGGCTTATAATTATTAAAATATTACAAAAATATAATTACAAATCACTTTAACAAACAGCCATTAATTCAAATAAACAAAAAATAACAACGAATAGCAAATAGCGCCGATCACCTGACAACCTTACAGTTCGAGAGCTAACCGACAACAGAACCCGCTACGAGGCGAGCGCTCTCTTAAATAGTGGCGGTCAGGTGACGTCACGAAATGCTACCCGTCATGGCGTCTATCCTAATAATATATACTTAAAAACAATGTCTTTTTGCGACTCTGACGCTAATTCATAAGCATGATTACAGTGTGTCAAAAATGAATTTAGTTTTTCTCGGCTGCCGTCATATTCTTTGATAAATTTTAATAAGGTATTAATCTCCATTTTACATTCACCTTTGGGTGTAGATCTAGTTACCCTAGTTGTCAGAGTCGGAGATTTTGGTTCTGGGACGTTTACAGTTGGAGTATCAATATGTACCTTAAGGTCCTCTGGTTTAGCTGTTTTTGACATGCTACAATATTTATGAGGTCAAGGTAATTAGTTATAAAATATGTAACAAAATTGTACGTATCAGAACGAGTTGAAAGTTCACAGTTATATTATAATGTTCAATGACTTACAGGAACACGTAGGCGACGATAAGAGCTAATGTTTGGGTTAGCTGCATAGCGGCACACAAACACACACCCACGCACGGACACTAAGACACGACACAGAACACACGCGGGTCACTATATTATGATTTTCGCAGGCTGGAATGTAGGCTTCGGGGATTACTCGTAGGATGCTCACGGATACACGTAGAAACAGGATCTCAAGGATGACGTTGAGTATGGATGCACGAACGATTTACTGGTAAGTATTATGATAATACTTTGTTCCACAGGATTCGAAGAGACACGTAGGAAGAATTCGAAGAAACACGTAGAAATTTGCAGGATATCAAGGATGACCTTGAGTACGGATGCACGGACACCTCACTGGTAAGTATTATAATAATACTTTATTTCACAGGGTTCAAAGATACACGTGGAAATTCGCAGGATCTCAAGGATGACCTTGAGCACGGATGCACAAACTTTTACTGGTAAGTATTTTAGTAATGTTTTATTTCGCAGGATATCACTTTAGGTTAGTTTGGTCACTCACGGTAAGTATTTGGGTAGATTTAAAAATATTACGGATAACAGAAAATCTTTTCACTGTTTTCACTGATTTTTTAGCACAATAGATTTACGCGGATCGGCACTGGGGATTTCCGAATCCCACCGCTGCCACCAAAATGTTATGGGTCTCAACTGAATTCGCTTTTTAAAAAAAAGATATTATTTAGGCAAGGTTATTTATTATAGGAAATTACATAGATTTAGGCTGAGACCCTTAGGCAGACCGTCAGGTTTGAAGATTGAAAGCGAACTGGCGCAGAGGCGCTCTATCTGAATTAGCTGAAGGGACCATCATACAATATTGCTGACTGAGAATAGGGGTAAGCACTATTGTATACATAGACGGGGTATAACAATACGCACGCACATTGCTAAGCAGCTCTTATTATATTTGGTTAACAAGATTAACCTCCTACATCATTTAAAACTAATCTATAAGGGTCTCGTCTGTTACGAGGATTTACAGAGTCTGCTGTCTTAAATAGTTCTTTATTCTTACATACAAACATACATATTTCATAAATATATAGAGATGATAACGGTAACAAACCAAGTCTTTTAAATATCGGTTGACAAGAGTCATCAGGGTCAAGGCCATACATTGACCTAATACATTTTTTTTGGGTAATAAAGGTTCTCTTTACGTCGGTACTATTACCCCACATAATCAGACCGTAGCGTAGTAATGATTCCACATAAGCTCGGTACGATATGATAGCAGTTTTCATATTTGTTACATTTTTAATTTGTTTTAGTGCGTACACAAATTTATTAATTTTAGTATTTACATTATCTACGTGCGCTTTCCAATTAATATCTTAATATATATTATATTATATATTAATA
The DNA here is from genome assembly GCA_910591435.1 of Acronicta aceris. Taxonomy (NCBI): domain Eukaryota; kingdom Metazoa; phylum Arthropoda; class Insecta; order Lepidoptera; family Noctuidae; genus Acronicta; species Acronicta aceris. The sequence continues at coordinate 9,191,393 of OU342757.1, read as the reverse complement.
TTAACCTGCCTTTCGTCAAATTGTCCCATTAGAGGTAAATTGCGAGCTACAGGGTGACTGACGCCACTCATAGGTACAGGTAAGTTTGGTTGACCTAGCTGAAAATTACCACGAGGCGAAATTTTGAAACCGGTGGACATGTCCGAACAGGGTAACGCTCTCATAGCCTGTTGAGTCCTTGAAGGTCCTTGAAATTGAGGTTTGAACATAGATGAAGCTTCTGGTCTAAAGTTTGCATTGTAAGAACCTTGATTGGTATATGGGGTATTATTAAAATTTAAATTAGGATTATAATTGGGGAAGTTAGTTTTAATTTGATTATTCGGAGGCTGAGGGAAATTTCCTTGCGGTGAATTATTAAATCTTTGATAACTGGCTGGTACACGAGACATGTTTCTAGAATTAACTAGCTGATTGTTCTTATTTTGGAAGTATGCTACATTTATTTCTTCTTGTGCAAATTCAAGGGCCTTTTCTAATGTTTCCGGGCGCATGCACCTAACCCGCGATCCAATTGGCTCCTGTAACCCTCGCATGAAGGTTTTTAACGCTAATTTGTTGTACAATTGTCTCTTAGCTTCTACAGTAGTGGAGACAGAGTCATGCAATTGAACATAGGCCATGATTATACTAAGCATATTCTGTACTCGTTCATAGAACACGCTAGCCGTATCGTTACCTTGGGTGAGTTGAGATAAATCTGTATAAAGAGAACATTCATCTCTGTGATCCGAAAAGCTGTTTACTAATGCGTTACGTATTCCTTTCCAATTATCTGGGATACCATTAGTAGCTAGAGTGCGGGCAGCTTTTCCGGTTATTTTGTTAATTATACCGTTCAATAACGCTGAGCTGACCAATTGATTATCTGGCCGCACATATTCTAATACTAAATTGTCACAGATGTGTAAAAATCTTACTAGAACGTGCGAGTTTCCGTCAAACTCTGGTACTAATCTAAGAGCTTTCCAGATTCTATCAATCTTAATACTATTTTCGGCTTGAGCCATATCAGTTTCCTGCTGCATTTCGGATATGCTATGCTCTTAAACTATCTAATAAAATATGCCGTTGATTCGGCTTAATGTTCTTTCTTTTTTCGGGGGAAAAAATCTTGAAAGCTTATAACTAAACTTAAAGGATAAAGGATTACCAGGATCGGAAATAGCAACTGATAGCAATATTATGTACTTAAAATTTACTCACAGTAGATTCTGCATTTGGGATCTCATCGAAGCTTGGATGAAGTAGACTCCGTCAAGGGCACTGATCGTAGGTTTCGTAGCGATAGTCGACCCGTCGGCGATACGACTATCAGGCGCGAATCGAAGTTGGACTGCACGCACTGATTCGACTATCCTACCGACTGCGCCAATTACGTCCTTGGCCGTTGGATAGGAGTTTTTAAAAGGTAATTTTGTCCTTTACAAATTTAATTACTATAATTAGAAGACTACAATAAGACTTAAATTTAATTAACCTATATGCACAACCTCCAGCTACGCCGATTTAACGAGATTGGTGGTCGTTACCCGTCCGATTGTCCCACGGTAACCCAGTTTTGCTATCGTCAGCAATTCGTGTGTTCTCACGGTTTTACACATCACTTTACTATAACTAACTGTCACGTAGGTACGTTTACGTAAGTACTTATGGGCAGATGTCCATAGGTAACAACCTACTAAATATATACTTAAATAAATAATATTTTATGTTCATAAATCTGTTTCATTTCCGTTCCTGATGACAAAGCGCACCGCATTACGTAACATATTGCTTACATAGGATCACCTCAAACTTGTACGAACATGAAGATTTGCAAATGATTCCAGAAATTTCCGTAGCCTTGTGTGAAACATAACACCGACCAGGTGCTTGCAAGTGACGAACTGCGTCGACCGTGCGCACATAGAAAACAAGTTCGAACTTGTAATAAAACATGTGCACAATGCTTTCCGGAGTACTGTTACACAGTCATAATAATATTAGTCTCTCCATTACATTTGGCTGATAGTGACCGGACTGGTCGGACTTCTCAGTTCACATCATCGAATTGAAAACCTATTGTAAGTAAGTAGTTCGTTATTTATACTATAATTACTTATATTTATATTAATTAGCATTATATTGATTCTTATTTTGTTTGTTTCAGATCATCAAAAATGTGTGATTCCCCTGACCTCGTCTTTTCGCAATACGTCCAAGGTTTCCCGACTCCAAGTTTGAGTTGGCATGTACCCAAGCAACGACAATTATCTGAACAACAAAGGCTATCCAATAAGAAACCAAGAGCGAAAAGGGATTATCAAAAGCGGAAGCTGCCTCCTTACCAGTCATACGTCATAAATAATGAGAAGAGAAAAGGTCTGCGACTGATCCAAATACAAGTTTTGGATATAAGTGAGCAACAAGAAACTGCAAATGATAATGAGGACGCGGTAATTATTAGTGCGCAATACATAGTGAGTGAACCTGTGGACTATGTTATGGAAGAGACACAATCATTAATAAATAAAATTTCACACAAAAAAAAAGACAAAAAGCGGTGCTAAATCTTTAAATTGTTTCTCGCTTAATATGGGCTCTGGACGACGTCCGTAATACGACTGTTGAAATCTGGTGTACTGCTCGTATAATAAAGCAATTCTGTTGTCAGCAAAGTTCACATTTAGGTTTTCATACGGGAAATATGTTGAATTGAGATACACTCTAACGTCCCGAACGCAGGTTCTGACAGAACCTGCATTGTTTTTCCTATTTGTTTGTAGGCCAAGAATGATGTATCTTGGTTTTTCTATTTGAGTCGATGTTTTGATAGACCAATTATGTTTTGTGGTTTTAGGTAAAGAGGGATATTCGTACAGATCCCAATTTCTGTATATAATTTGAAGTGCTCGATTTTTTTCTAGGAGTCTTAACAAACTGATTTTTCCTTTGTCTGATACTTTAACATGCGGTACGCGCCATATGATTTTGTTGATCTGAACGTCATCCACAGTTTCACCAGTGTTAAGTTTTACAGCGTTCAAATTAGTGTTACTTCGTAACAGTATCTGTTCATGTCTACTGTTTATCACGACTTTTTTAAAATCTTCAGCAAAACCGAGGATATTACACAGTGGTATAGAAGCTGAAAATCTTCCTCCATTGATATTTTTTATACTGTGGAGGGGCGAGGTGTGTTGCCCCTCACACCAAAGGGAGGATCCTCCAACCAGGCGGGTGTTTTGCCTGGCGGGCCACGGCCCGACGGTTGATGTCGGGCGGTTGTATATATCCAAGTTGCGTTGCAAACTTCACTTGCGCGATTCAGGACTTGTTCGTATAGTTTGTATGTAGCGCGGTAGATGTCGCTACAATACCATCAATATGCCAGCCCCAGGCATTAGATATTTTCGATTCGCTTTCATTCATGGATATTAATGATTTTATGGTCATAGTTATACCTGCATTTTTTATTTTATCAATCTCCACTCCATTAAGCTCGTACCTAATATCTTGGAATAAGTACATTAGCGCATTGTTCGTAAAATTGACACTAGTAGCTTTGTCTTTCGTATCTTTAACTCTTGCTAACGATAACAGTTCCTTCCAACTACAGAGTACTAGCAGATGGTAGTATGTATAAGTCTTGTTGGTTTATAGGTATACGGATTTCATCATTTACTCATACTCATCATATCATATCAGATACTCGCGCGCTCCTTTTAATATAGACCTCCCATACTTCAACGGTGCCAGTGAGGAGTGGCTATCATTCAAGCGATCTTTCGAAGATACCGCTAACACCTACAGCAGCGCACAAAACGTGACCCGCCTAAGGAAGGCCGTACAAGGTAAGGCGAGAGAGGCTGTAAGAAGCCTACTGTTTACTGCTAAAGATCCAATTGATGTGATAGCCTGTCTAGAACATCGATTCGGTGGACCTGGAGCCATAGCCCTGTCAGAGTTGGATAAATTGAAAAACCTGCCTCGAGTGACTGAAAGCCCAAACGAGATATGCGTGTTCGCAAGCCGCGTCAGAAACGCTGTTGCGACAATTAAAATGTTAGGTAAGTCGCAGTATCTTTATTCCCCTGAAACATTGAAAACAATAGTAGATAAAATGACGACACGTTTGGCGTAGCGGCTGAGCGATCGGCTTCTGCGTCACGTGTCGTGGGTTCGATCCCCACACGGAGCAAATATTTGTATGATCTACAGGTAGTTGTTCCGGGTCTGGGCGTTTGTGTATGTGAGAATTTGTGTTTGTAAATGCAACCACGATACAGGAGAAAATCCTAGTGTGGGGCAACGTTTTTATAAAAAACAAAAAACAAAACAAAATGCATCGTGTATGAAGTTTAGATGGTTCGCATGGTACGCGAACCGCACAGCCACAAGCAGGAAGATATCCCCGAGCTGGTACTTATGGATAAGTACTTAAGCAAAGAGGCAGATATGTGTGGTGACTTCGCGCCACCGGAGGTACCGACGGACACTAAGTCGACAAAGCCGCACAACGCAGCCGAGGCATGGGTTTCCAAACGCGATAAACGTCGCAAACCGGTACATACTGCCCAGGAAGAGCGGGGTACAAAGGAGTGCCCTCAATGTAAGAAGAAGCACTGGTTACCGGAATGCAATGAATTCAAAAAGGTGAGCTCTGATGATAAATGGAAATTATGTAAGAAAGAAAGAATATGTTTCAAGTGTCTTAAGTCGCGACATAATAGGGTACACTGCAAGGCACCTACATGTAAGACATGCAGCAGGTGGCACCATTCACTACTCCACGCAGAGAAGCAACAAGAAGGTAAGAGCACAAAGTCACCAGAAGAGAGGGTGACATCTGTTAACAACACAGCCACGGGAGATAGTAGGGCAGTATATCTGAAGATGCTACCCGTAGAGGTGTACGGTCGCACAGGATCGGCACAGATACTAGCTCTCATGGACGAGGGTTCGACAATATTTCTCTTAGACTCGTCGGTAGCCCAGCGAATAGGAGCGAGCGGCAAACAGGTATCACTCCTATTAGAGACAATAGGGGGTAAAGAAATTGAGAAGGCCGACTCGCACCGAGTATGCATCAAAATAAGAGGAGTGCATCGCAGGGATAAGAGGCCGATCGAGGTAAGGACAATGGATGGGTTGAATCTGTCATCTCAAGAAGTCTCGGCAGCCACCATAGACGGCTGCGAGCACTTGCGCGGAATCAGGGATCATCTTGTGTATATAAGGGAGCGACCACAGTTGTTGATAGGACAAGAAAACTGGGGTTTGATCGTGACCCGCCGGCTTAAAAAAGGTAAGAAGTCGGAACCAGTAGCCTCACTAACGAGTTTGGGGTGGACACTCCACGGGTGCGATACAAGCACGAGTACATCCGTGAAGTTTATAAATCACTGTAACGCCAGTGAAGCAGATATGGACGCGCTTGTCAGTATATGTATATATCCCTCGGTTCTTGTTTTATATATTTCTGAACTGTTTTACTTTAAAGTTGTTCTTTAACATAGATCATGATTTCGGAACGAAAGTTATGATCTATGGTACTATTTATATAATACGAAGTACATATTTATTGTCATAAATATGTTTAATTACTATAAATTAATTAATGATATTTAGAATGATCCTCGGGTTTTATTTTGTTAATATAATTTATATGAGACAGTCAATTGATGTAATGTTTATCGACTTAAAGCTTAAGGTTAATACATTTGTTGGTTTTCAAACTTGCTTAGTTATCCTATGATGTTTTAAGATGGTTCTACTGAATTGTATCTTATTATTATTGCTAATGTTTATAGATATTTGGCTAAAATGTATGACGATCTGTGATTGGTAGAATATGGCGCCTTATTGCTAATATGGTGCCATTGTTTGGATAAAGTATAAAAAGGGAGGTATTCCTCAAAATCGGGGAGTCAGTAGTTAGTAGTCAGTTGTGTTGGAGTTTTAGTTAGAGTTACAGTTAGTCAAGGATTGACTGCTGGATGTTAAAGTTAAGTATTCTGATTGTTACTATGCTGTTATTATGCCATTGTTACTATGCTGTGTTCTATGTTCCTATTTGATACAAATTATGTGATAGTTGTTATAAGTTGTTTTATGTTGGACTGTACTTTAATTATCAAATGAATATGGCTATGGAGTTTCTTGCCGGTTCTTCTCCATAGTACACTATTTGGAACCGAGCATTAATGATCAGATTGAAATATATTACTCTTTCCATTGAGAAATATATTACGTTAAAGTCAATTTATGCATTGTTTCATTCCTTAGCAAGTATTTCCAATAATTATTTTATTAGCAGATTAGCAATAACTAGGTCACATAGTTATAACTTGATAATATCATAATCCTGACATTTACATATATTTATATAGGTAATATGTAATATATAACTCCTTTCTGACACGCTCATAAGTCGACGGAATACTGATATCGACTCGATCGGCGTTGAACCTCACCGGTCAAGCTACGATGCCGACCAACGCGCCATAGATGTCTTAGAAAAGATAGACTGCCATGCGGGCAGTTTGAAACTAGTTCACCAGAGAAAAAGGAAGCTGAGATTAAGGAGCTCATGCGTCCACACAGGCGATGGGTACCTACTAAAGTGAATCCAGCAGATGACGCCACAATAGGGATCCCGTGTAAGTTTTACAGCTACTCACGGTTGTTCACCGGCCCGGAGTTCCTGCATAGCGGTCCAGAGGGATGGCCCTGCCGGCATTTCAAACGTTTGGCGGACGCAGCTGCGACAGGAGAAGAAAAAGGCACGGCGATAGTGGCGGCAGCTAGATCCTGTATAAGAACCCCGGAACTAGACCAGTTCTCAAACTGGATAAGGTTACTGCGTGCAACAGCACGTGGATTTCAGTTCATTCAATTACTCCGCACGCGCAATAAAGTCGCGCGCCCAACACGCGGAGATGAGGGCAATGCCAAAAGGTATTTCATAGCTGTAAGTAGTAAAGGACTACAGCAAGCAGAGGAAGCTCTTATTAGGAACTGCCAACATGAGTGCTTTGGCTTTGAAATTACACACCCGAAAGGGATAAAGTGGAAATTCATCCCACTAGGGTGCCCCAATATAAGGGGCGCATGGGGGCGAATGGAAGCGCTTAGTGCGCTCGGTGAAAACGGCACTATTGGCTGTATTAGCCCATAAAATGCCACCGGAGGATGTCCTCCATATTAATTTGATTTCAGAGGTAAAGCATATAGTTAACTCACGGCCGCTCACCGACGTCAGCATGGACCCAAAAGAGGAGGAGAGCCTGACGCCCAACCACTTCCTGCTAGGGCGATCCTGCGCAGCCATGGCGCCGGGAGAGATGAGCAACCGAGACCTCACCGGCAGGGCGAACTGGCGCACTGCACAGCGCCTCGCTGACCACTTCTGGGCGCGTTCGGTGAGGGAATATCTCCCCTTACTAATGCCCCGGAAAATCACGGGTCGTGACATGACCGATCCGTGTACAGGAGACATCGTGTTGGTGGTAGATTCCACACTACCCCGCAACACCTAGCCTCGGGGTGAGGTGATCCGCACCTACCCAGGACCCGACGGCAGAACGCGCATGATGGACGTGCGCACACCAGGCGGCGTGCTGAGACGCCCCACTCGTCGTATCGTCGTGTTGGTGCCAGCGGCAGTGGAGACGGCGTCGCCCCTACAGGATGGAGTGCTACGCACCGCGGGGGAGAATGTTAGCGACGCGACGTAATATCATACGTAAATATAGGTAGTCAATAAGTTAAATAAGTAGTTACGAAATAGAAATACATACATAGGTACTTATTACTTTTGTGGAACTTTTCGACGCAGCTGCAGCTGCAACATTGTATGTTTAGATCGGAATATCGGACACTCTTGTCAGAGTGGTCGTGGTAATAAAAATGGTGTGGTCGCTGGGTTCTCGTCGGCATCATTCTCTTATAGTATAGTGACACGTAGTGTAGTAGTACCTTTATAATAAACAACAAAAAACAATTTTGAGTTCAGTGCAATGCACGCTCGACTACGGACGTATTTTGTGCTGCGCGGCACGAATATTTAATTCGCGTTTTGTGCGGCCATATAGCCGTTGCCGTCTGTTGTGTCGCTATGGGTTCACAACAACTCATACCCAACGAGTTGCTGGCATTCGTACAGCATGCCATTGACTATATGGATGAAGTCAGCATCATGCAGATTGCAAGACTGCCTACAAAGAGGAGGAGACCAGCAGTGCCAAACTGCTGCTATTCCAAACCCTCGGAAAAATCGACCAGATGCCGTCCCGCTTAAGGGATGGAACGGAAAAGAGCGTCCAAGACATCATCACCCTGTTAAAGGAGGTCGACCCAGATGATGTGCCTGCTTTCGTGGCGAAGGAGTTGCATAAGCTGCCCCCCGTCACGTTCGACCACGTCGACGTAACCAGGTTGTTGAAGGATATAACGACCCTGAAAACGAGCCTGGCAGAAGTGAAGTCCAAGTTGGAGGTGTCAAACAACACCATAGGAGAACTACGTGCCGAAGTAGTGTTATTACGCAACATTGTTTCGACAAGTAGGTCACCCGACGTCTCCAACGTGAACACACGTCGCGGGGCGCAAAATGCCACCATCAGCAGTTTTGAGTCGGCGAGTTCCGCTCATGCGTCACCAACCGCTGATTCAGCTGGCGAAGCAACGTGCACCGCGGCCGATCCTGCCTTGACACAGGCAACGTCACACGTCGTCGACCCCTAAACGTGCCTACGCAGCTATTGTCGCAACCGGCAAGCCTGCTGTGTCGCAGAACCAAATAGGGGGTAAGCAGAGCCGCAGCGATTCTACGCGGAAGGTTCTGCAGGGGGTGGGTCCAGAGAAGGACACGGGCGACAAGGATGGCTTCATCAAGGTGGAGAAGAAGAAGAAGAGGAAGCCTACCTGTCTGAACAAGTGCGGGAGCGCACCGACCGGACCGAGACACCTGCTGCGTCCTGCAGTACCAGTGACGCCGCTCTACGTGTCCAGACTGCATTACTCCACGAAGGCCGAAGAGGTCGTAGAGTATATTGCAGTTAAGAGCAATGTTACTCTGAGGGTCGAGCAGTTAGACTCTAGGCACAACGTGAACTTCAAGTCCTTTGTGGTTAGAGTACCGACTGAACATCTGTCGTCCTTCATGAGGGAGGAGTATTGGCCGAAAGGTGTAGTTTTCCGGCGCTTCCGAGGCCGGATACCTAGCACCGTACAACACACATCGACTTTAAGTGTGAAAAAATAGTTATAGTTTTATTGTTATATGTATGTTATAGTATTTTATGTTTTATACTTTGTAAACTTTTATATATAGTATTATATATTTTTATATGGGCCTTGTTGCCTGAAATAAATGCAAATAAAAAAAAAATAAAAAATAAAAATAAACACCTACTTAATGTAACCGCATCTATTACCAATATAATGTATTTGCTATTAGTTCAGTATTAAACGAGATCTTGTTAGATTTGGTTGCCTTTCTGTTCATCTCCCTAGCGACAACCTTACATGGCGACCCTGCCATACGGGTAGTCCGCATGTAGTAGTCCGCACGGGTAGTATGCATGGTATCATAATGAATTATAATAATAGCATTGCGTCCCACAAAGCTCTACGACGTGAGATTGGCTACTTTTTTCGTCACAAAAATTTCAAAGAATGGGTTCCCCGCAGTCTACTCAGAAGGAGGAAGTGATTGTAGCCCAGACGGCATCTGGTGCTGGAGTAAATGCGGCCAGTATTGATCAATTAAAAGAGCAGGCATCTAATACGAATTATATTCTCGCTGGTATCTGCGTATTATTGAGTGCAGGCGCACTCATTATGTTATACAAGTTGTATCGGAAATGCCACCGGGACTGGATGGAACAACATTTGCACGAATTCGCATTGAGGCGGTCTGCGAGCTACTTTCGGCGTTGGCAGCGGAAGCCTGTTGAGGCTGTCAATGAGGAAAGCGTTTAAAGTGTTCTGTGCGTTAGTGTTCGGCTGTGCAATTTATTGTGCGGGTATTATAGTGCGTGCGCATAAAAGTCATCGCGAATCGTACCTAACTAACGCAATGCGACCTTGGACTGATACCGGACTAACGATAATGTAATTTATCCATAACCATATATATAACGGGGAAAATGCGGGGAGGGGGTTACTATTATTACGTGTCTCGTAATCAGAAGTGATAGCCAATCATTACTTTAGTGGGCGACAGTGGGTCATGTTGGTTCAAACATTAAAACACACATTTAGAAGTCATTAAATCTCTCATTTAATCAGACTTCTTGTAGTACTTTTCTTACGTCAATATTACAACCCAGCAAACCCCCAAAACGCCAGCGTGGCTTCACTAGTGCTATTTCCTACTGGGAGAAGAAGCCACAAGAAACTCCCAAGCACGTCCGTTAAGATTATTAAAGTGACTTTCAAACTATAACGTTAACAATAACTATGTAGGTAGAATTACAAAGGAACGCGTGACGGTTCCACGACGTGCGCACAAGTCGACCACCAGATGTGTCGTGTGACTCCGCAGCTCGACTTCGCCGTCGCAGTATTTGCCCCTTCCAATTGTCACGCCTTTGATACCATTTAGTGCCACCAGGTGGCGCTAGCGTCTCGATTAGTCAACAGACAGTCCGTAATCATTCTCTCTCCGACACGGCCATTCTGACAAGACACACGTCCTCGTGTGTTAATCTGTAACAAAAACTCAACAAAGTACTTGTCCGACTCGGCCAATCCTGACCTCGTCTTGACTTTAAAGCAAGGTAACTTTAACAGGAGACTACAGCTCGGTACATCATGGTAGCTCAAGAACCAAGATACCATTCAACATCACATCACATCGTCACCAGCTAGTTCCAAAAGAAACTACTGTTAAGCATTTCACTATGCTTATCTTAGACTAACTTTAACGAACAAAGTCACAGATTACATGATTATAGCTCTTAATAAAATAACACTTGGTTTTCAGAGTAACACTGAAATGACTCAAAATCTCAATCAACAAACAAAACTCGTACTCTGACCTTCATCGGGTCTTCATCACACTTATAACCTCCATCCGGTCATAAGCATCATACCAAACGACCTCTATCCCGTCTTCAACACACTTATAACCTCCATCCGGTCATAAGCATCATACCAAACGACCTCCATCCGGTCTTCAACACACTTATAACCTCCATCCGGTCATAAGCATCATACCAAACGACCTCCATCCGGTCTTCAACACGTAACCCCCATCAGGTTACTAACACAACAGGCAACCTCTATCCGGTCACCTCCACACGTAGCCTCCATCAAAATAATCCTTAACTAGTTACAGAAACGCACGTCGTTACTGTTATCGTCATCATGAGGCCCTGTTATTAAGGCTTCGTACACAGTGCTTCCTGCACAACGTCACTTATTGGAAAAGGTCCGATAAACAAGTTACAACACAGTAATTAAAAAAAAAAAACTAAAAATAAGCAATGCATACCCAACTCTTAAAACTTTATTTTTTTAATCTGTGCACCAACACAAGCCAGAATCGCACCAACGATTCTTTACGTATCTGCCGCCACATATGCTACAACACATGAGGGGCTCTGTGCACCAACACAGAAATCGCACCAACGATTCCTTCTAGACCCATCGCCACATGTTACTCATGAGGTGCGGTCTTAAGTTTTAAGTTTGAGCATACAAGCCATCTTTAATCAGATTTGGTCTCACTACCAATCATCAACTATGACATCTAATTCTCGAGGAACTTGGTGATCGGGGATCTTCCTCACAGTGACCCAAAAGTGGTCTTAGACCCAGACATCATATATCTAGCAGAGCTTTGTGCCCTGAACGACTCATAGAATCGCAGTTACAACTACGACTAGACTGTACAGGTTAATCTTAGTCATTGTCACCAGACAATACCAGGATAAACTACAACTTATCATTGTAACAACATTAAAAACATGTTTGCTACGAGAGCATTCAGATCCAGAATTATAAGGAAAACAATACAGCTCACCATTCTGTTCCTATGTGTCCGGCGATGGTGCTGGCTGTTCACTCTGTGCCGCGTCGCGTTATGGCGATAACCAACTTGATAGCATGTCCACACTTTGCATACAGACTCGTTTATTTATCTGAAATAACAAAATGTCTACGCAGCATCATTTACGTTCGGTCATGCCTGACCTGGCATAACTTCTTAATAGAAATAACTTTTCTTAAAATGGAATCTATGGCAGTATGCAATACTTTATATTTCGATGCCAGATGCATGACAAACATCTTTGTGATTACCCCACAATAACGACTTAAATATCATCATTACGTTAAACGGAAAACTATACCCATAATCATTACTACAATTTCTATCCGGCGTCTGATAGTCCTGGTGGCGTATGGTCACTAAACTAAGCGGTCGTGCTACCCTTCCTATAATCAACTGGAGAGGGCCAGATTTAGACCCTATTAACAAAGTTCATAGCCAACTGAACTTCTAATGCGTCCTACCAAGAGCGGTCATACTAGTCTCTACGGCTGTTAACATACTCGTTGATGGTACTCAATACCCTTTCGATCTGACCGTTTGCGCGACTACCTCCAATAGCTCAATCAAGTGCAAGTTAATGTTACTAAAATCACAAAAATCTTTAAATTCCTTACTCGCGAAACATCACCCTAGATCCGCGATAATACGAGTTGGTGCGTAAAATAAAGCTACGATATCTTTTACTGTTTTGATACCGTATTTAGAGTCAATATGAACCGGATGAAATAATAAAACGTACTTGGTAAAAATTGAATTGAATTGAATCGAAAACGTTTGAACACCAAAGTCAGTATGCAATTTCGTACTAACCACCAAAAATTCCAAGGTCAAGAATACTGACAGACTTTTCATCAATCACCATTACTTAATTAGACATGGAGAAATTGAGAATAAGCGAAATTTACTATCACTAGCCAAGGCCATGTACCACAGTCATCCTAATCAACTTTAACTTTATAACCGAAATCGTAAAAGCTTACAGAAACCTTCGAGTAAAAGCTCTAGCGCCATGGGTCTCCAGCCGACCGGCAATCGTATTGCCATCACATATCCAGCGCATGGATCAAAACTTTGCACACATAAACCATCGAGTGGATTGCCCATGTGTATCACCCAGTGACTACACACACTACGGTCTCTCCAGACCCTGACCTCCGCCAGAGCTAAACGCGCATCGCACACCCACAGACTGATTTCTACTGGGTTACGACTACGCAATAACCACTGGTACGGTCAAACACAATACGGCCGCTAGAACCCTTTACTCGAACTCAATTTAAGCTTGCTTATCCACTACATCCAAATCATTATCAGTATCAAGTTCGACTGGTACGTGACCTGCTGGCATCTTCCTTAACCGATCGGAGGGTATGATAAAATCTTTGAACGGGATTAATTAGCACACAATTTAATATCGGGTATACTTTCTCACGAACAAAGCTGGATTACCCAACGGTGAACATTCAATGTTATCACGGGATATGTGCGACTACCCACATTTTAATGACCATGGCAACAGTAATCTTCATTTAGAATTGAACAACAATAAAATGTAACAACATTTTCGATGAGTAGGTACTCATTAATCATAACTTCCCATAAAATCTGCACTGCATTTTACACTTTTACATTAAAATATCGACTTCATGAACTAACTTAGTAACCAAATGTCGGTAATGAGCACTCAATACTAGAATAGTTGTGAAAATGACAACACTCACCAGATCTCGAAGTTTTCCTGATAAAGGATTCGACTGTACGCTTGTCTGTGCTACTTTATGCTTGAACCAACACTTATCCCACTTCTGATAACGGGGAAAATGCGGGGAGGGGGTTACTATTATTACGTGTCTCGTAATCAGAAGTGATAGCCAATCATTACTTTAGTGGGCGACAGTGGGTCATGTTGGTTCAAACATTAAAACACACATTTAGAAGTCATTAAATCTCTCATTTAATCAGACTTCTTGTAGTACTTTTCTTACGTCAATATTACAACCCAGCAAACCCCCAAAACGCCAGCGTGGCTTCACTAGTGCTATTTCCTACTGGGAGAAGAAGCCACAAGAAACTCCCAAGCACGTCCGTTAAGATTATTAAAGTGACTTTCAAACTATAACGTTAACAATAACTATGTAGGTAGAATTACAAAGGAACGCGTGACGGTTCCACGACGTGCGCACAAGTCGACCACCAGATGTGTCGTGTGACTCCGCAGCTCGACTTCGCCGTCGCAGTATTTGCCCCTTCCAATTGTCACGCCTTTGATACCATTTAGTGCCACCAGGTGGCGCTAGCGTCTCGATTAGTCAACAGACAGTCCGTAATCATTCTCTCTCCGACATATATATGTGTATTAATATAAATGTATACCCGTATTATTAAATAATTATCTACTCGTATTATTACATCTTACTTAAAGTTAATTGTGTACTCGTAATGGAAATAAGTATTTGGTAAGTTATTTACTTTATTTATTTACTTTAAAAAAAGAGTATATTATAGGACTAAACCCTAATTCTCGATCATGCTAAGCGCGAGACGTTTTCGTGAGAGAATTTGAGTTATTTTGTGAAAGAAATGGTATAAAAGAGGTGTACGTGATACAAAACAATGAAACTCTTAAATATATTAAATGGTTAACCAGTATGAAGACAAAGTGGACCGGTCCATGAATTTGTGTAGTGAAAGGAGTTAGAAAGGTAGATAATGATGATGACAAATTAGTAATTCTAAATGATTTTCATTTATTGCCGACAAGCGGCCATGCAGGAATAAGACGCATGATTAACAATATAAAAAAATATTACTTTCGTTCAAACATGGAAGAGGATGTAAAAAGATATGTGAAAAAATGTGCTAAGTGCCAGACACAAAAATATTCCCTGCCTACTAAACAGCTGATGGAAATTACATCTACTGCACAGTCGGCATTCGACAAAATATTTTTAGATATAGTTGGGCCCTTAAGTAAGGATTATTATAATAATTCATATATACTCACGATCCAATGTGAGTTAAGTAAGTACATAGAGGCTTATCCTTTAGAAAATAAAGATAGTGTTAGTGTTGCTAAGGCTTTTGTAGATAATTTCGTTTTAAGGTTCGGCATACCTCGGGAGATAGCAACGGATCGGGGGACAGAGTTTTTGTCCACAACAATGAAAGAGGTATGTAAACTACTTCATATAAACCAAATTTCCTCAACCGCTTATCATCATCAATCGATTGGCGCTTTAGAAAATTCGCATAAATCTTTAAATGCGTATTTAAGGATACAAACCGACAATAATCCAAGATACTGGAGTACATGGTTACAATATTTTTGTTTTTCATATAATACGGCAGTACACTCAGAGACAAAATACACGCCATTTGAATTAGTGTTTGGTAAAAAATGTAACATTCCTAGCAATTTAAGTTCAGGAATTGTAGAGCCACTTTATAATGATAATGACTATGTAAAACAACTAAAATATAGGCTACAGGTAGCCCAAAATGATGCCAAATGTAACTTAATTAATAATAAAGTAAAACGAAAATCTGTTTATGATAAATATACAAAACCTGTGAACTATAAAGTTGGTGATAAATTGTTAATCAAAAGTGAAAAGGATAATAAAGAACCAGTGTATTTAGGCCCTTTTGTAGTCATTGAAGATTTAAATTGTAATGTAAAAATAGAGCGTAATGGAAAAGCAGAAATTATCCACAAAAATCGTACAAAGCCCTTTAATGTATAGTTATAAAAAAAAAGCAATGTATGTTTTTTTTTTTTTATTCGGTAAGGGCGTATAGTATAGTGACACGTAGTGTAGTAGTACCTTTATAATAAACACCTACTTAATGTAACCGCATCTATTACCAATATAATGTATTTGCTATTAGTTCAGTATTAAACGAGATCTTGTTAGATTTGGTTGCCTTTCTGTTCAGCTCCCTAGCGACAACCTTACACTCTCTTCTGAGCGTCACGGCTTTCGAAATGCTTCCCCACTTTTGACGATTAGTAGCATTACGAGAGCACTGTACCATTGTGGTCTGGGTAGCTTTCACAATAAGGTCAGTCCAGCGAGTTGGGGATCGGCCACGAGCTCGTCTTCCTTCAACTTGACCCTGGATGACCAGCCTTTCCATGGAGCCCTCGTTTCTGTAGACATGGCCAAAGAACTTAAGTATTCGCAGTTGAATAATCGACAAAAGTCTATCCTTAATGGTAAGTTCCTTTAAGATAGAGTTATTTGTACGAAACACCGTCCAATGAATCTTTAGGAGGCGTCTCCAACACCACATCTCCAGTGCATCAATTTTGCGGCGATCTTGTTGTCTTAATGACCAGGTTTCAGCACCGTAGAGAAAGATTGGAAAGACAAGGCATTTCATTTGTTAGTTACAATGTATGTTTAGAATTGAATAAAGTATTTTTGGGGATTTTTCCATAGCAGCTGCGGCCTATAAAAGTGGATGTAGCACAGAAATTAAAGTAGTATTTTCCAATAATTCGGCAGAATAACACCAGCTAACAGTGCAGTAAAGTCGGTGTATTATCTCTCAATCTAGGTCTTAGTCGTAGCCTAAGTGAAGCTGCGGCTAGGTAATAGGGATAAGTATAAGTTGTGATCAAGTATACGTTCTATTTAGCGTAGGTTGCTGTATTAGGTCTAAGAGAAACCTATACAGTAATAGGGTGCCCACGGCCGCCTAAGTGAAGCGGGCGTGCGGCAACTAGGCTAGATTAGTCAGTGCGCAGAGGCCTGAGCGAAGCCCCCTATTGTACCATTAGACGCTTTAAGTGATAATGAGAACATTGTAAACTTGTAAAGACCGCTGATTTGTGTAATTACTGTATGAACCTGTTATGTTGTGTTGTATATAAACTCAGTGCGGGTACCTAATTATATGTGCTAATGCGTGTAAGTAGTTTCGGATTCTGACTGATTATTGTATATACTCGCCATCAGACTAAGACAGTGAATTCTTGCTTCTACATTATAAACTATTGACTATACCTACGTGTCTTGTGTATATTTATCTAGTGTGTGTTGTACCTATATCAGTGTGATTACTTGTGTAAAATATAGATTGTTTTATTGAACCACGACGAGTGTTTATAATATAATAGCCCAGAACCCCCTTAGGAATAGTCTTAGACCAAAAGGCAACCAGTGATTAGGCATTGTGGCGCAGATAGATCCCGCTGGCGCAACAACAATAGTATGTATAAGTGAGTACTCGAAACTAGCGTATTGCACCTGAACGTTTAGGAAAACGAGCTTCAGGTCACTAGGCGAAGCTGTCGTCTTCTTCTACTTCTTCGAGTATACCTAACATTGTTCTGGTTCTCCGAACCGGATCGCAACATTTTTCCGGTCCGCCGAGCCGGATTGTTTGTAATAATTTTCTTTGTTTAAAATTTAACATTATTCTTTCAAATCAAGGTCAATTAGTAATATTCATTAGTAAAATTGATTACATTTGTAGTACAATATCACAATTTTATAGTTATTTGGTTAAAATTTAATTAAAATCGAAATTTAGTTGCAAGGAAACATCTTAAATTTCAAGTCTAGATTGCCAGCGCTATTCTTTGTTTGGTGATAAATACTTAGACGTCAACGCCGATAATTACAGATTGATAATTTGCCGAATGCATTATCTCACCGACTGCAATCAGCTGTGCGGACGTAACTGGTTTGCTGTTCGCCAGGTGTCGTCGGGTCGAGGAGCGTGAGCCATTCTTTTGTTTGCATAATAGATTAGTCATTCTGCATTTGTTTTAATAATTTATTGAGCTTAATACTATTGTTTACTTACAATGCCTAACGAATCTGTAGATAAAAATCACTTGAAAGATTTAATAACTAAACGATCGTCTGCTAAAGGGCAAATAACTAAATTTAAAAATTATTTAACTAATATTACAAGTGTCGCGGTGTTAAATAACATACAATTAACTGAGTTAAGTTTGAAACTTGCAAAATTCGAGGCATTGTCAGTAAGAGTTGATGACTTGCAAAGTGAGATAGAGGTTTTAAACTCAGGAAATTTATCAGCCGAAATTGATGAACGTGATAATATCGAGCGTGATATTACACTCAATATAGCCACTGCAAAATTTTTATTGGATAAACTCTCTAAAATTGAATGTGAACATAGGCGTGCTTCCATTCATGATAGTTCTTGTTGCTCAGATCATCACGCAGCGGGTTTAAAACTACCTCAAATCCAAATAGCCAAATTTGACGGCGCTTATTTCCGATGGAAATTTGATACACAAAACTGAACGTATAACACCAATCCATAAGTTTCATTATCTTATGTCCTATCTAGAAGGTGATGCCGCGAGAATGATTTCAAATCTTGAGGTGTCTTCCGCAAATTACTGCCTGGAACTTGCTTTGTAGCCGATATAACAACAAAAGAATTTTAATTAATCACCACTTAAATTCACTGTTCAACATAAAGCAGCTTCCACGTGAATCAGAGAGGTCCTTGAGGTTTTTAGTAGACCATGTCATGAAAAACATTGCGTGCGTTGGCCAGTTTGGGACAGCCCACGGACAAATGGGACGTCCTCATTATTTTTATGTTGTCGACAAAATTAGATGGAAATACTTTAACTAAGTGAGAGGAATACAGAAACAATTTAGACGGTGACACCCCAACATTAAAACAGTTTCATAAATTCATGATTGACCGTGCAGATGTGCTTGAGGCATTAAATCGGAGTAAACATGATAGCAACCTGCCTAAGAGTCTAATGCCTAATTCACGTAACAGTTCTGTCGCAAATAATCATAAACAGAATTCAAATACTGATAATACAAAATCATTTGCTGCGTCTAACTCTAAAGCTAACAAATCTAGCAATGCTAGTGTTTATTTATGTGTTATTTGTAACGAGAATCATAGGATTTTTGATTGTCCCTCTTTCAAAGCGAAAGGGATAGATAATAGGTTGAAGGGTGTCAATAAATACAAGCTGTGTGTCAACTGTCTTAGACAGGATCACCACTTAGGTGCATGTCGCATGGGACCGTGCCGTGAGTGCAGTAAAAGGCACCACATATTGCTACACCGCCCTGCTACATCCTCTAATATTAGTAATTCCGTAATGGTAGATGAGCCGAATGATAATAATTGCGAAACGATTGTTAGTTTCGAATCGAATCGAATCGAAGTTCATGCCAAATTCTTTTGTCAACGGCTATGATTGAAGTCTCGAATCCATTGACCCATCAAAAGGCGAAGATTCGAGCTCTGCTAGACTGTGGTAGCCATTCATCATTTATTTCTAAAGCATTAAAGTACAGTGCCAATTGCTCATGTCTTATTATAAAGGAATTAACTGGTTTAATACCGAAATATCCCGTCAATATTAATACATTAAATTTGCCTAAAGACATTGTGTTAGCTGATCCTACATTCAACCAGCCAGCACGCACAGACGTCTTAATAGGCGCTGATTTATTTTGGGACATATTGGGTAACGAACAGCTTTCCCTTGGCCCGCAAAATACAAATTTAAGAAATACCAGTCTAGGCTGGATTATATCTGGTCTTATACAAGGTTAGTTTTAGTATAGGCGAAAGCCGAAACACGTGTCTAGTATTTTTATGTAAAGAATCTATGTACAAAATTTCAAAAATATATCACGAAAAATCATAGTTACAGGCGTGTTACGTTACCTGGTTATCCGTACAAAAACATACACACCACGCGGCGCCCCCGCGCAGGCCGCTCGGCGTCGGCTTGCGCTCATTGATAATAATTTGGCAGTAGGTACCTAACCGTAGGTACGGCGATTGTATTGTATGTAATTAACTGGTGATAACATTTTCCATCACATTTGCAGGCTTTGGACTGTCGTAATGGTCAAGTGTAGGTAGATATTATTATGTAGGTACCTACTACTACGTAAATGCAGCCGTAAGTGATAAAATGTAGTCAATGCGATTTGTTGCACCTTATGCCAACCACTTAAAAAAGTTCAATCTGGATGAAAAGTGTTAAAATAAAAATCGCATTACTTAACCCCAGCCGGCGGTGGGTAGCTACTAATAATAACTTTCCACAATTAACTATCTTGGCGTGTTTAAAAATGTTAATCATCGCTATTTACAATAATTGACTTAATCACTATTTACAATGTCAGCTGTCGAAGGCCGAAAGGTACCGTACTCCCTTGATCTTTGTGTAGCGGTCAGCATTGTGTTCCACGATACTCTGATACCGAATTGCTCCTCATACCGCCGCACTGCCAGGAATACGTTATCACCACAAACCGCTAGTGTACGTACCATTTCTGTCTACTGGACGTTTGTGTATGAGAAACTCATGGTACTACTTACGATACTTTCACAAATAAACGATTTGATTTAACTTTTCACATACGATATTTACAGAATCAATCAAAACAACTAATAGCTACGGCGCCGGCGCCGGCCGCGCGCTCGCGATCGCATTACGTTGCTGAACGGGAGCGTGACATGCGCGCATCAACCTGTAGCTTCCGGGCGACTAAATGACCGACTGAAGGGGTTGTTTTACCCCCCGCCCCGCTGTGCGCTCGCGCCTAGTGCCGCTATGACCTGCCGTGACCGTGTTGTACGCATATGATTGCTAATAGGTACTTAGTGTCGCTCGGTGTCCAACTTGTAGCCTTTTTTTAATATTTTTTGGTCAAAATATAACATGATGTAAAAATTATTGGAATCGATTCAGTTACTTATTGTTGGAGCGCCTGATCAATATGCCATGGCAGAAACTTACTCGTCCGTCTTAATTAGCTCTAAGCACTTTTTTTAAGTATCGATGTACCTCATTAGTGAGACGCATTCTGTATAGCACACGAAATAGTCATTCACCGTATTAAATCATATTTTATCCTTTACTGAGTATTCCTGCAGTTATTCCACCAGCTAATCCTATTTCTTCTACATGGTCCTTCGAGCCGGATTACGTATTATCAGAAGATCAGCGGTTATAATCAAGAAATTAAGGATTATTAAAATCATCCAACGTGACTTGGAGGTTATTTGCCGGTGGATTGGACTGACCTCAAGCAAGTTGTTAATCGGTGGATAGCATTAATAAAATTAAGATCGTCACCCAACACTCAGGTAGTATATAAAGTAAATCGTCCAATTATAAAAGGTCAGTATTATGTTAGATTAATAAATCATTAGGTACCTTCTTACATTGTGATTAGTATTTGTTCATCAGCAATATTAAGTTTAAAATCATACGTAATTCAGTATAGTTAGCTTATTTGCTACATTATTTAAACTTAATTTATATTAGTCTGTAACTAATTCACAGATTTATTTAATTAACAGTAGTTGTTAATTGTTAGTAGGTATCTTAACATAACACATACAATAATTGAGTGTTAGATATAATTGGAGTTCATTATTTAAAAATCCGTATTTATTGGTATTTAGAATCATTTTACTCATTGTTTAAAGATTCGTGTTTAGTTGTGCCTATTTATTAAGTAGTTGGTAGTAAAGTTTACAACGTAAGTAAATTGTAGGTAGGTAAATGAAAAATAAAATTTGTTTTCCGAGATTTTATGTATTTAGGTTTATATCCTTGTTGGTATCGTGCATCACGTGTATCAAATACCTATTGTTCAATTAATACAATTGTATTCCTATATCAATTTCAGGTTGACGACACTCGTATCCCAGTATGTCCGAGGAAAGGGATTTAGTTAAAAAGCGAGGCAGCTTTAAGGGCCGTTTGACTGCTTTCGTCAACTTCCTGGACTCACTCAAGGACAAAGCGTTAACTAATTGTGATGTATCTGAATTGCAGTTACGTATGGGCAAGATTGAGTCGTTGTACGAACAGTATGATGAGGTACAGTTACGTCTAGAATGCATTGTAGATGATCTCAAATTACAATATTCTGAGCGGTCTGATTTCGAGTCTCTTTATTATAAATCCTTGTCCAGAGCTCAAAATATTCTAAGTGAATTTAATAGGGATAATAAATCGATGGAAAGCTGTAAAAGTGTCAATACAAGTACGCACAAACCAGTTAAATTGCCTACGATTCAGTTACCAACGTTTAGCGGATCATATTGTAATTGGTTGGAGTTTCGCGATACCTTTACCAGCCTAATTCATTCTAATGATGACATTGACGAAATCAATAAGTTCCATTACTTGAGAGCATCTCTTGAGGGAAGTGCAGCTGTAGTAATTCAATCAATTGAATTTTCTTCAAGCAATTACTCTGTGGCATGGAAGTTGTTATGTGATCGATTTGACAACAAAAGATTACTGGTCCAAAATCATGTATCCGCATTATTTAATATTGGGTTTATCTCTAAGGAATGTTCTGTTGCCTTAAAAAGTTTAATCGATCAATTAAATAAAGACTTGAGAGCATTAGAGTTGTTAGGGGAGCCTATTAAACATTGGGACACACTTTTAATTTATATTGTTACTCGCAAGCTTGATCAAAAGACCTTTCGTGAGTGGGAGGAGTGCAAAGGTAGGATAGACAAGAATAGCACGATTACGTTTGACGTATTTATGCAATTCTTACGTAATCGCGCCGATCTCATCGAAACTTTAGAACTAACACGCAATAATTATTCCCAAACGGCAGGTAAATCAGGCCCTAAGATCAAGTCCATGGTAGCCACACCATCTCCTAATAGTTCTAGTAACGAATTAGCTCCTAAAGTATGCCCTAAATGTAATAATAGCGATCACAATTTAAATAATTGTCCACAGTTCCTCGCATTAAGTAATGACGCACGTCTCAAATTACTACCCAGTTATAAGATTTGTTTTAACTGCTTTCGTTCAGGTCACTACGCTAACAAATGTAAAAAACCAGGTTGTAAACTATGCAAACGTAGGCATAACACACTAATTCACACAGATTCTAAAGTCACTATTTCAAATAGTAGAATTAGTGATAATTCGATGACTAATAATTCAACAGCTGATAATACTCATTTGTCTCCACCGTCCGCCGTATCGTCTGCTACCACTGACACAAATAATGTAGTTGTCAGGGCAAACATTGCATCCTCTCGTGGTCATACGCAGCGAGATGTGCTGTTGTCGACCGCACTGATCAAGCTGCGAGATCATACTAATTGTGTGCATCTCGTTCGCGCGGTTCTGGACAGCGGCAGCACGTCGTCATTCATAACGGACCGGTTGTGTAGACAACTAAATTTAATAACTAGCCAGGTAAATAAGTCAATACTTGGAATAAACAATGTGACGTCGCACGTAGGTAAAACATGTTGTGTTAAGATAACATCGTTAGATGATAGTTTTGCTGTCGAACTTCATTGCTTTGTTTTGCCATACATTACAAGTAACGTGCCGTGTCGTGAAATAAATATTTCTGATTTAAATATTCCATCAAATATTACTTTAGCTGATCCTACCTTTTATAAGCCCGCTGATGTCGATATTTTGATCGGTGCTGACCTCTTTTGGGAGTTGTTAGGATCACAAAGATTAAAATTAGGTACTGGAAACCCAGTGTTATGTGAAACCCGTTTAGGATGGATAGTTTCTGGTCCAATTACTCAAAAGTATAGCTCGTTGCTTTCAAATGATATAAAATGTAACTTTTCTAACATTGTTTCCGATGAAAATAGTAACTGGGAAAAACTTAGATCTGATTTGACCAAATTTTGGCAGTTAGAGGAGGTGAACGCAAGATCTTCAAATTCTTACATGCCAGAAGAAAAATTGAGTGAGGATCATTTCGTTAAAAATACGACACGACTATCTAATGGTCGCTTTTGTGTTCGCATACCCCTTAAAAAGGATCCTTCAGTTCTAGGGGATTCTTTTAACAAAGCTACACATTGTTTACAATCATTAGAGCGTAGGTTAAAAATTAAACCCGATTTTAGTAGATTGTATCATGATTTTATGTTGGAATACGAGTCGCTTGGTCATACGACTAAAATTAATAAATCGAATTCTTGTTCAAGTTATTTTATTCCGCATCACGGTATATTGCGTGAGTCAAGTAGCACGACCAAACTTCGTGTTGTCTTCAACGCAAGTTGTCCTTCTTCAACGGGAGTGTCCTTCAATGACCTTCAGATGGTGGGGCCAACCGTACAGGACGATCTATTGTCTATACTTCTTCGATTCAGATTCCACAAGTATGTTCTATCTGCAGACGTGGAGAAGATGTATAGACAAATAGTCGTCCACCCGTCAGATAGGAAGTGGCAACAAGTTGTTTGGCGTGAAAATGTGAATGAGCCTATTGATGCTTATGAGCTAAACACCGTCACGTACGGTACGGCTAGCGCACCATTCCTAGCGACACGATGCCTCAAGCAAATAGGACTCGATTGTAGGAACCCTAAAATATCTGAAATCATCAGACATGATTTTTATGTCGACGATTTACTGACCGGGGGTAATGACTTATCCGAAGTAAAATTTATTCAGACTGAGGTCACCAAGGCGCTTGCGTCGGCATGTATGCCATTGAGAAAATGGAAGTCAAATGACCCTCAGTTGGTACCGAATGTTGTTCCTGCTTCATTTGACTTAAACATTGGATCAAAAGAGCCTGACAAGCTGCTTGGTCTCGGTTGGCATGTCAGTTCTGATGAGTTAGGGTTTCCTATAAGTATGACTTTGTCTTCGACTGGGTACACTAAGCGTGATTTGCTATCCGTGATTGCGAGAATTTTCGATCCCTTAGGTCTGTTAAGTCCTATTGTTGTCACCATGAAAATCTTTTTACAAAAAACATGGTTAGATAAATTGTCATGGGACCAACAACTACCAAGTGACATTAGCAAACATTGGGATACTACAATTAAGTATTTGCCACTTTTAAATGATCTCCGTATTCCGCGAATTGTAGTCTGTGATTCATATAGGGAATTAGAACTCCATATTTTCACAGATGCGTCTGAGTCCGCATACGGAGCTTGCGCCTACATTCGCAGTGTTAACAATGAGGGTGAGTATTTTGTTTATTTATTAACAGCTAAGAGTCGAGTGGCCCCCATAAAGCCCACAACAATTCCACGGTTAGAGTTGTGTGGTGCGGTAGTGGGTGCGCGTCTTTATGAGAAAGTGATGAGTTCACTTCGAGTTGAGATCAGTAGGGTCTATTGTTGGACTGATTCGACCATCGTGTTGGGATGCTTACAGATGATGCCT
This sequence comes from Acronicta aceris, assembly GCA_910591435.1. Classification (NCBI taxonomy): domain Eukaryota; kingdom Metazoa; phylum Arthropoda; class Insecta; order Lepidoptera; family Noctuidae; genus Acronicta; species Acronicta aceris. Next base: position 9,166,170 of record OU342757.1, on the reverse strand, counting down.
ACCAAACTTCAGCCGTTTGTACGCAACCGCGTTGCTGAAGTTTTGGATAAGGCAGGTAACTGTACCTGGAGGCATGTCCCAACAGAAAAAAACCCAGCAGACATAATATCTCGAGGTGTTGATATTAATGTTCTGCAGGGTTTAGATCTGTGGTGGTCTGGACCAGATTTTTTAGGACTAAATCCGTCTGAGTGGCCTTCTCAGGTGAAGTGTCCAGGACTAGAGATGTTGCCGGAGACTCGACTTAGTATAGTTTTAAGTACTGTAATTGAGGATTCCAATAGTAATGTCTTGATTGATTTTAGTCGTTTTTCTAATTACTCACGACTTATACGTTCTGTAGCCTACATGTTGAGATTCATAAAGTCGTGCAGGAGATGTTATCCCAAAACTAGTTATTTGTCACAGGATGAGTTACATGATTCATTAAATGTCATCATTATCTTATGTCAATCTCAATCCTTTCCTGAGTATGAACTACTTTTAAACAAAAAGAATTTACCTAAAAAGAGCAACCTTCTAAAGTTTAACGTTTATTTAGACGATAAAAACTTAATGCGAGTAGGAGGACGTCTCGATAATTCTAGTTTTGCCTATAATAAACGGCACCCTATATTACTACAGTCCACTCATGATTTTACCAAATTATTATTTAATTACGAACATAAAAGGCTAATACACGCTGGCCCACAATTGCTACTAGCTTCCATCAGGGAATCTTACTGGCCAATAGGAGGTCGCAACTTGGCGAAGGCTTGCTATCATAAGTGTATTCTATGTCGTCGTATTAAGGGCAAGGTTGTAGCTCCCATAATGGGCAATTTACCTCAAGAACGACTTCGTCCAGGTTATCCCTTTGAGAGTACGGGCGTGGATTATGCCGGGCCTATAATGTGCGCTAGTCGTCAAGGTCGTGGATGCAGGCTGGTAAAGGTGTATGTCGCAATTTTTATCTGTTTCACTACCAAGGCCATACATTTGGAGCTAGTTGGCGATTTAACTAGCAATAGTTACTTACAGGCTTTGCATCGATTTATTTCTCGGAGAGGCAAACCAACTGATATTTTTTCGGATAACGGTACCTCATTTGTCGGTGCGTATAACGACCTTTCAAAATTTTTAAAATCATCTAGTTCGTCCTTGGGTGAAAGTGCAGCAAACGACGGAATACGATTCCATTTTATACCCGCGTATACACCACATTTTGGTGGTCTCTGGGAGGCGGGTGTCAAGTCAACAAAGTCCCACCTTCAGCGAGTGTTGGGAAATTGTAATTTGACATTTGAAGAGCTTTCCACCGCACTAACCAAAATTGAAGCCATATTGAACTCTCGTCCACTGACACCGCTATCTTCAGATCCAGCAGATTATACACCGCTTACACCGGGTCATTTTCTTGTTGGACGGCCTCTTACTTCCTTGCCGCAACCTGATTATCAGGATCATTCTGCTAACCATCTGTCTCGTTTTCAAAGAATAGAGCAACTCCGTCAGCATTTCTGGAGCAGATGGAGTAAGGAGTATGTTGCAGAGTTGCAGCTGCGAACTAAATGGCGTTCTTGCAAGGACAGCCTGAAGCTGAACTCCTTAGTCGTAATTAAGGAGGACAACCTTCCTCCTCTGAAGTGGAGACTTTGACGAATTGTGGCTGTTCACCCAGGAATAGATGGCATCGCTCGAGTCGCGGATATTCAGACATCCACTGGGATCATCAGGAGGGCGTTTAATAGAATCTGCCCATTACCTGTGTCTTCGGAATCTGGTTGAAACCGTTGCTTTCAACGCCCGGGGGCATGTTGGAGCGCCTGATCAATATGCCATGGCAGAAACTTACTCGTCCGTCTTAATTAGCTCTAAGCACTTTTTTTAAGTATCGATGTACCTCATTAGTGAAACGCATTCTGTATAGCACACGAAATAGTCATTCACCGTATTAAATCATATTTTATCCTTTACTGAGTATTCCTGCAGTTATTCCACCAGCTAATCCTATTTCTTCTACACTTATTCTGAACATACTATATTCAGGTTTCGCCTATACTAAAACTAACCTTGTATATTCAAATATATCAAATGAAGTTACTCATTGTAATCAAGTAAATGTAGATTCCGTATCAAAGCAAACTGATATTGAAAATTCAATTGCCAAGTTCTGGGAGCTGGAAGAGGTTCCTACAAAACGTGTGATGAGTGAAACTGAAAGGGCTTGTGAAACCCACTTTATCACTCACACTCGTAGAGAAACCACCGGCAGGTTTTGTGTAAAACTGCCACTTAAGGACACTCCAGACTGTCTGGGTGACACGTCTACGTGTCACGTCTTAAAAATTGAATATTCAAAATTTATGAAAGAATACGCCGAATTAGGACATTGCTCGTTAGTTAAAGACGAAAGAAGTATAATTTATTTATTTATGTCACCATGTGGTATTAAAAAAAGAAAGTGAATCAACTAAACTACGTGTCGTTTTTGATGGATCTGCTGTTTCTACGTCAGGTTATGCATTGAATTACATCTTAATGGTAGGACCGACCCATCAGGATTCTCTTTTTGCTATATTAATACGTACCCGACAATACAAGTTTCTATTAACCGGGGACATTGAAAAAATGTACCGTTAGGTCTTAGTAAATAAAGAAGATCGCAGTTTGCAGCGTATTTTATGGCGAGAAGATGAGTCACAACCCATTAAAACTTATGAGTTAAATACACTTACGTATGGTACTGCGAGTTTTCTTAGCACACGTTGTTTATGGCAGCTTGATGAGGAACACTATGACGAGGTTATTAAAAATATAATCCAAAGGGATTTTTACATTGATGACCTCATCACCGGTGCAGATGATGAGCAGACATTACGTTTTATACAAATAAGCGTTTCAGAAGCGTTAAAAAATGGTTGTTTAAATTTAAGAAAATATAAAAGTAATAATCCATCAATTTTTGAAAATTTAAATTTAAATCATGAAGATAATTTAATAATCAGTGAGTCTTCAAGCACTCTTGGTCTAGGATGGACTCCTTCAAGTGATGCGTTATACTTTCCAATTAAAAATTGTATGCTTGATAAAGGTGCTGTACGGGCTAATGACCGTACATTTGCTGTGTCAGTATTTTACTTACATCGCGCCATTCGGCCATGTCACCGGCAGTTCGCCGTCAGCAAGCGTATGGTGTACTCGCTTGTTATAATTTAGCATTTATCATTATTAATTAGCAATATTCATCAGTGTATCAATTTAATCTTATTATTATTCTAAAACTATCAATAGCATTAAAAATCCTTGATCCAGCTATCCTCTTCGTATCATTTATCATTCAATGTACCCGTACATTTATTGTATGAGCATGCTCTACAATTTTACGCTGACGCTTGCGTTCACGCGCACATTATAATATTTGCACATAACATGTAAGTTAGTTCTGAACAATACAGCTGTTCGGTATACACGTATCGGTGTTTTCTTCCACATTACACATTTAGGATTCCCGGTACCTACATAAATACCACGGCTGCAGAACTCAACATATTTTTGGTCCTTCGAGCCTTACTCGGTGAAGCGTGAGTGAAGAGTGCCTTCATCGACAGAGCGGATCGGCTTGACGGGTCTCCCAGAAGCGAGTCTAACCAGTTAAGTTGAGAAGTCGCATAATATTGTGAAGGACACCTATTCACGCGACACTAACAGTGACCATTGGACTTCAAGTTCATTACTTACACATCTGGACAGTGACAGTGAGTAAAACAGACAATTCTGTGAGTTTGTTCTATACATCTCCACAATGGAAGGGCTATTGCAACGTCAACAAATAATCGCTGAAGCTGTACAGAAAATATCTATAAAAACTTTAAAAAAGATTCTGCAAGTCGGAAGACATCAGAATATGTGAAGAAACGGCTTGTATCCCTTGAGGTGTTATGGGACGAATTTGATAACAATCACTCCAAGCTTATTTTAATATGTGACAAGAAACATGAGTACATCCAGTCTGGTGCTTACCTTTCTGTGAAAGAACTTTACTCTGCCACATGTGCTCCGCTGATGGACGCAACAAAGGCTGTGAAGCCATGGCTATACCAGGAACAAGTCACCAAGAGGAGATACAACACAACTTGCACACGGAGGAGAAAGGTACATGGTCCAAAACTGACGAGCTCATTAGCCTGCAAAGAACAAACTTTCGAGCTTTTTCAAGAGTCGTAAAGGGTATCGACATCAAGAATATTTCCGAGAAGTGGGAATTGGAAGACAAACTGCAAATATCTTTTTGTGTTTTTTTTGCATTTTCCATGCTAAGATTATTAAGTTATTTAATATATATATATATATAATGATATACCAGACGCTCTGACCTCTAAGCCACCAGAAGACGCAGGTTCGAATCCTGCCCGCGATTGATTTTTTTCCTTTACTATTAAATAACTTAATAATCTTAGCATGGAAAATGCAAAAAAAAACACAAAAAGATAGTTAAAAGGTAGGGTGGCATCGTACGACACTGAACTGACTGTAAAGTAAGTCGTGTCGGTTGAGAGGTAAGGTAACTTGCCTCTCATAGATGTCACCAATCGTCACCTTATGACGTAAATTCAGAATGTGAAGGCAAAATTTCAATCATGCGGGTAGGGTTCGCGGTGGCTTAGAGGTCAGAGCGTCTGGTATATCAAACCAGAAGACGCAGGTTCGAATCCTGCCCGCGATTGAATTTTTTCCTTTACTATTAAATAACAAACTGCAAATGGTACAGACACGCTGGAAAACGGTTGACGAACTTCATTGGCAGATAGATAATCTACTGATTGGTACGGAAGTGGATTATGAACAAGAGTACGCTGAGAATGAATGCATTTACGAAGCAACTAAGAGACAACTTAACCAAAAACTTAGCCATACAACTCACCAACATAAAGCTATGCCGAAACTGGAGATCCCAGTATTTAGTGGAAACTACACCCTTTGGCCGACCTTCATGGCTCTATACTCCGAAGCTATCCATAACAATCCCATGATAAGTAAGACACAAAAAATGCAACATCTTAAAGGTAAACTCAAGGGCGAAGCGGAACGATTGGTCCAGCATTTAAATATTTCAGCAGACAACTACGACGCCTGTTGGGATATACTCATACGCAGGTACAACAACACACAGCTACTTTTTACAAAACAAATCCAGATATTTTTAAACCAGCCGTCTGTACACAAACATTCTGCTCAAGAGTTGAAACGCCTCAACGATACGACCTTGGAAACAATTCACGCCATACACAATCTCGGAATTGATACCACTACGTGGGATCCGTTTTTAGTGCACATACTTACCGAAAAAATGGATCCAGAGACCTACAGTTCATACATGGAATCCAGAAAGGCTCCTAGAGATTTGCCTTCATTTGATGAAATCATCTCATTTTTGGAGAACAAATTTACAGCTCTAGAACCAGTCAACAGGAAGACCAAGGTTCCTTAAACGAAACCGGAGGTGAAGGAAAACAATGATGTTAAAGAATTTTCATCAAAATCAAATCAGACCACATTTTGGTTTTTTGTAAATCGTTCCAAAGTATGACTCCAAGAAACGAAAATAAATACAATTGCGCAATTAAATATATATGAAAACTGAGCAGCAGTGATAGCCTAGTGGTATGACTGTTGGACTGCCAAGTCAAAGGTCTCGAGTTCGAACCCAAGGCACGCACCTCTGACTTTTCGAAGTCATGTACGTATTAATAGTTAATTATCACGCGCTTAAACGGTGAAGGAAAACATCGTGAGGAAACCTGCATGCCTGAGAGATTTCCTCGATGGCGTGTGAAGTCTGCCAACCCGCACTAGGCCAGCGTGGTGGACTATAGCCTAATCCCTCTCATTCCGAGAGGAGACCCGTGCCCAGCAGTGGGACAATATAATGGGTTGATTATGTATATATGTATGTATGAAAACTGTTTATACTGCCATAATGATAAACAATGCAATTCTACGAAAACATGTAAGGTATGCAGCAAAAGGCATCATACGACATTACATGACGCCATAAAAGTCAAGGTAGAACATACGATGCCTGCCACTAACACGACACCTAAAGGCGGCCCGACTATTCCACAACATAAGGCTAATCACGTTGCTGGGGACTTTGATGAAGTACTCCTTGCTACGGTTGAACTTAATATTACGGCAATGGATGGAATGTCTATAAAACTTCGAGCCTTACTTGACCAAGGCTCCCAAATCGACTTGATTACGGAGTCCGCTGCACAACGATTAGGACTTCATAGACGAAAACAACATGCTATCGTGTCAGGGGTCGGTATCTCAAATAACAAAAGTCATGGAACGGTGCAATTACATTGCGAATCGATATACAACAACTACAATTTTACTATAGAAGCGCTTGTGATGACAAAATTGCTGAATAATCTGCCCAACCGTACATTTGAAAAGCAAAATTGGCCACATTTAGAGAACATTAACCTCGCAGACCCGAATTACAACATTTCAAGGCCGGTAGACATTTTACTCGATGCAGGAGTTTACGCTGAAATAATCATTGGAGGTATTCTGCGGGGACCCATACATGCGCCTATAGCCCAACAAACAAAGGTTGGCTGGGTTCTTTTAGGCAATGCTAAAACATTCCATTGTCACGCGGTGCTTAGTAACCTTGAAGATATTTCAAATTTCTGGAAATCAGAGGAAATAACCGAACAAACTACAACGATGACATCTGAGGAGCAATACTGTGAAAACTTATACGTAAATACAACCAAGAGGAAAGCTGACGGCAGATATGAAGTCAGAATACCCATGAAACAGGGCTTTGAAAATCGGTTAGGATCGTCAAGGTCACAAGCAATGGCGCAGTTTAGACAAATGGAAAAAAGGCTTTGTAGAGATGAGACTGTTTCAGAGAGTTACAAGGCATTCATGGCCGACTACTTACGTCTCAATCACATGAAAGAGAGTTTAATAACTCTGGAACCATATTGCTACCTACCACATCACGGTTTCATCAAATTAGATTCTACCACGACAAAATTGAGAGTGGTATTTAATGCGTCCAACAAAACTACGTCAGGTTACAGCTTAAATGAATTAATGGAGTGTGGGCCAAACCTCCAACAGGATTTACAGGCACTGATTCTTCGATGGAGGGGGTTGCAGTATGTTTATTCTGCAGACATAGAAAAATTTTACCGACAAGTTGGAACAAGAGAGAACAAGATCAGCATCTACAAAAAATTCTGTGGAGGAATTCCAAAGAGGAAAAGATCAAAGAGTATCAGCTTAGTACCGTGACATACGGCACTAAGGCGGCACCTTTTTTGGCGATGCGCACAATTAAACAACTAATCAAGGACGACGGTCATTATTACCCACTTGCGGCGGGAACATTAGACAGCCAGCTCTATGTTGATGATCTTCTCGGTGGAAGTAATGACATCCAAGAAGCCAAGGTCACTCAACAGCAATTGATTGACCTATTGAAACGAGGCGGTTTTAATCTCCGCAAGTGGGCAAGCAATGATTTTCGATTATTAGAAGAACTAAACCAAGATCAAACAAGTCAAAACGTGATCGACTTTAAGCACGCTGAAACTAATAAAACATTAGGAGTTATGTGGAATCCTTGTACGGATCAATTTACATTTCATCATTCAGTTGAGACAAAGAATAGCGGCGATATCATAACAAAGAGATCGTTGCTATCGGAACTATCAAAACTATACGACCCACTGGGATGGCTTTCGCCTGCTACAATAAAGGCCAAACTAATTTTCCAGCAACTCTGGACTCCTAACATCAACTGGGATGATCCCGTGTCCGAAAATATACAGAACCAATGGGAGGTATTCAGGAATGACCTAAAATACATAAGGCAAATTTCTATACCTCGTTGGATTGGAGACACTCAAAAGCCGATAGAACTACATGGATTCTGCGATGCGTCAGAGAAAGCATATTCATGTTTTATTTACTGCCGGAGTATCAAGGAAAATGGTCAATACCTATGTAGAGTAGTAGCGGGAAAAACAAAGCTCGCGCCAATAAAAAAAATGATGACACTGCCCAGACTAGAGTTGTGCGGTGCATATTTGCTTTCAAGACTTATGAAAAAGGTTACAGAGTCATTACACAAACAGACAATAACAATATATGGTTGGACGGATTCTATGGTCGTTCTGGGATGGTTACAGGGTGACGTATCTCGATGGAAAAACATTTGTGGCAAACAGAGCTACGAAAATTACTAATATCATGCCCTCATCGTGTTGGAGACATGTTAAATCCGAAGAAAATCCGGCAGACTGCGCTAGTCGTGGGCTGCTTCCGTCACAACTTATCATACATAATATTTGGTGGGAGGCACCTACATGGTTGACAAAAAACAACATTCCTGAACGCCCCATACAATATGAAGTTCCTGAATTAGAGCAGAAGAGCAAGAAGCGAGTCTATGCATCTCAAACATCGCCATTAATTATCGAAGAACTTCTATGCAACTGTAACTCTATAACACGTGTAGTGAGAATTCTAAGTTGGATTTTACGTGTTAATAAAAACAAAAGTAACGCGCGGTCGCCTTACTTGACAACAGCGGAACTTGAGAATGCACACAATGCAGTAATCAAGGTCGAGGCAATATAAATACTTTGTTGAAGATATTATACAATTACAGAAAACTGGCAAAGTACATTCAAAAAGATGTATAATAAATTTAAACCCGTTTTTGGACAAACAAGGCCTTTTGAGAGTTGGAGGACGTCTGACAGAATCAAACTTGCAAACCTCGCAAAAACATCCAATAATTTTGCCCCACAATGATCGACTTACAGAGCTTTTAATTAATCAATCACATTTGACAACGTTGCACGGAGGGGCAAGACTCATATTGGCACATTTGCGAAACAAATACTGGATACTCAGAGGAGTCAAGACAGTAAAAGGTCAGATTGTTAAGTGTGTCAGATATCATCGCTTCAAAACGTCTACTAATAAACAACTAATGGGAAACCTAACAAAACCCCGAGTCACTCCGTCACGTCCGTTTGCGCATACAGGAGTGGACTTTACAGGACAAGTAGAATCAAGGCTAACAAGGGCAGGGGAATTAAGACAACAAAAGCATATATATCGATATTTGTCTGCCTAGCTACAAAAGCCGTCCATTTAAAATTGGTCTCAGATTTGAGCACTGCCGCCTTTCTCTGTGCTTTCAAGCGATTCTGCGCCCGGAGAGGAACACCAAGGTGTATGTACTCGGAAAATGGCACAAACTTTGTAGGGGCAGCCAAAACACTTATTCAAGAACATAAGGAAGCGCTGAAATATTACATCAATGAAGAACTTTTGGGCGAGCTAGCGAACCTTGGAATCGAGTGGAAATTTAACGCTCCAGTTTGGCCTTCAGTAGGTGGACTGTGGGAAGCTGCAGTCAAAAGTATGAAGTATCATTTCAAGCGCGTCATCGGGGAGCAGAAACTAACTTTTGAAGAGCTATATACGCTGATCGCTCAAATTGAAGCCTGCCTCAACTCGAGGCCACTAGTCCCTTTGACAAACGACATCGATGATTTAGATTGCCTTACGCCTGCACATTTCTTAGTGGGAGAACCGATATTGTCAAGTCCACTATCACCGATGAGGACAGCAGGAACATAAAAACAAGATGGCAATTGCTGGAAAAAATGCACAAAGATTTTTGGAGGAGATGGTCATCTGAGTACCTGCAAACATTCCAGACACGTAGCAAGTGGCACTGTCCCACTAGGAATCTGGAGATTAATGAAATCGTCCTAATCAAAGAGGATCACTTGCCACCATCTAAGTGGCTCCTAGGAAAGGTTATTGAAACACACCCTGGCAGAGATGGACTTGTGCGGGTGGTGACGCTTAAAATGAAAAATGACACTCTAAAGCGCCCTATTATCAAATTATCACGACTACCAATTGAACAAAATGACAAAGATAGGGCTGATAGTGAAGACGGTCACGCTACGGCCAATGACACACATAAGGGGAGATCAAAGAGGAACCAACCTGCCAAAAGATCCTTTAATAGTTTCGTCAGCACATTCTTATTATTAGCATTCTGCATAACGACGTCTCTGCAACAAACTGTTATAAATATAACTACATTGTCGTCAGCAAAATTAGTCTATTTCGATAAACTAGCTGACTTGCAAATAAGACAAGATGAGTGGAAAATGGTTGTATATTACAATATGACCACATACTGGCGAAGTTTACGAAACATTGAAGATTATGTTAATCAATTAAGCAGTATGTCTAAAGAAGAATTAGCCTTGAAATCCGTCGCCTCTCAATTAGATCATGAGATTAAGGCAATACAGCACTACAATGATGTTTTGCGGTCAGAGCATGGAATTCGCAGAAAAAGAGGTTTAATAAATGGAGTCGAGTACGCTGCAAACTATCTATTTGGAGTGCTTGACGACAGTTTTGCCCAAAAATACGATAAGGACATCAATATCATACAAACCAACGAAAACCATTTATTCAACCTATTCAAGGAACAGACATCAATAATAGAGGGTGAGTACAATATTTTAAAAAGAAATGAGGACATCATGAACAAGCATTTTATGCTTATAAACAAACGTTTTCAAGAGACCAACGAACGTATACAATTGGATCGTAATAATACACTTAACATGATGTCGTCTGCTTTAGCTGCTAATTTAATTATTTTCAACATAAGAAGAGTTCAACAGATACTACTCGATTTAGTCACCGATGTCAAGGATGGACGTGTGGATGCACATCTACTGAAGCCAGATCAGCTACAAGAAAAGTTGAACATCATATCTGGCCAACTGACTAACGACCTATCACTACCATGCACACACAGCTATCAATGCATACGGCAGATATATAAATTATCAAGAGTCCACGTCAAGTTAACAAGAGATTTCTTCATCTTTGAAGTAAAGCTACCTTTAGTGAATAACGAACAGTATGAGCTAAGTCGCGTCATACCCATCCCATACATACAAGGACTTACACAAAAACATATCATACCGACGTCGGAATATTTAGCGGTAAACCTAAAGAAGGACATGATGATGCCTCTAGGATACAATGACCTCAGGACATGTGTGCAATTGAAAACACACCTATTATTATGTGCACTAAGTTTGCCTGTATATGACATTAAACAAGACGCAACCATCTGTGAGGCTCAAATTATAAACAACTGTATCAAGCATGTCGCACGACTGTATCAAGTTGCACCGACAAGTGGATACAGTTACACAATGATGGTGCGTGGCTCTACTCATGTTGTAAACAATGTCTTACTCGTATTTTTTGCCCATCTGGTACATCATCACGACAATTAAATGCTTCTCGTATTATTGAACTCGAGTCTGGATGCATGTTGAAAGAAGACAACGTCATAATTCGTTCACACAACAAATTTCGCAGTGAGATCAGCGTTAACGAAGACGAACTGTATTTGACAGAATCTAACATAAACCATCTTCTATCCAACAACAACTACACCTTTGAAGCCGAAAATCATGATGTAATTATGAAGACGTTGAAAATCAAGATAGAACAGGTGAAGAAGCATCAGGAGACATTGAACGAAGTAGTTTAGTAATCTCATGACACGCATCGCTATATCTTGTATAGTGTTATATGCGTTGTTGTCCTTGGAATTTTGCTATGGATCGCGCTTAAATTGAATAACCGATATCGTGCTGTTCTTCGTGTCGCCAATAGAGAACATAACTTGGACCCTGGGACAAGCACCAGTGAGCCACAACCAAGGATATCTCAAAATGCCTGCTGTACGAACAACGTTGACAGAGCGACCTCGCCTTCCAGCGGTTATTAAACATTAGGACATAGTTTAGTGAACACTGTTTAGTATTATATAATCATTACGTTTTACACATTAAGGTTTTTTTACACATTTTTGTTTGTTTCTTGTGATTTGGGAGCATGTACGAGCATGCTCTACAATTTTATGCTGACGCTTGCGTTCACGCGCACATTATAATATTTGCACATAACATGTAAGTTAGTTCTGAACAATAAAGCTGTTCGGTATACACGTATCGGTGTTTTCTTCCACATTACACATTTAGGATTCCCGGTACCTACACAAATACCACGGCTGCAGAACTCAACATTTATGGTCCTTCGAGCATTTTGACCTAGCACGCGGTTTGGTCGAAAGCAGGATCGTTCGCGTGTGAAGTGTAGATCAGTGACTATCAAGAAGGAATTTCGGCGCCGAGCTAGCAAGCACGCGTTGACCTACAGCAGTTACCTGACAGGTGGTGCAAGAACAGATATCAGGTAAGATCTTTCCAATTTTTAAATAATCCGTAAAAATGGAAGATTTTGACGTGAGCGCAGAACAGTCGACTATATCAGGAGATAGTTGGATACGCTGGAGACTTATTGGAAAGAATTCCAAGCAAATCATTCTCGGGTGTGTGAATTCGGTGACGATAATCATGAGTACTTCCAGGACAATAAGTTTGAGCAGATGTTTAACTTTTACAGCAACACTAGAGCTCACCACTGTCTGCCAAGTGGGGCCAAAGGACAGCAAGTACCTTCCGACACCAAGCCTTAGCATCTCGGGAACATCGTCAATTGTAACAAACCCTCCTATGAAAACTCAAGCAACCGATAGCAAAACGACTGACATGCTGAAAAAGCAAGCCGCAATCAAGGTGGTCAGTCATTGACACTCTCCATTGGCAATTAGACAGTGAGTTAGACGGGGAAAACGAGGAGTACGAAAGTACATTTTCAGACAATAAAAAAACCTATAACTTTATGAAAAGGGCAATCAATAACAAATTGTGGTCTACGTCTCATAGGGAAAAATCGACCTCAAAAATGGAGATTCCATACTTTAATGGTAATTATTACCAGTGGGTATCATTTAAAGATCTTTTTACGGAGACAATTCACAGCAACCCCCTGCTATCAAAAGCTCAAAAGATGCAATTTCTGAAAAGCAAGGTCAGAGGGAAAGCTGAAAAATTAATACAGCATCTCCAAATTAGCTCTGATAATTATCAAGTGTGTTGGGATATATTAAACCATCGTTATCAGAATACAAGGCTAATATTTACATCTCACGTAAACATTCTGTTCAATTTATCAATCATGCAACAACCGAATGCAAGTCAGATTAAACGCATTCATGATACCACCAACGAGTGTATTAACTCAATAAAAAATCTAGGAGTTGACGTATCAACGTGGGACCCACTATTGGTTTACATTCTATCACAAAAATTAGACACAGAGACCCACAGTGATTACATGGAATCTTTACAGCAACCAAGAGATCTTCCTACTCTGAAGGACTTTCTTGCTTTCTTGGAAACCAAATTTACGACAATGGAGTCTTCAGCAATACGCAATAAACAAGGAAATCAACACAAATATAATATTTCCTCTTCAGGAGTAATGCAAAGATAGCCAAAGTCCCAACAATTTAAATCATTTGCAACCAACAAAAACTCTGAATCTTTCAATCAAAATACAAAGAAATTCATTCCAACGAAATCCAATAAAAGATTTCCAATTTGCAGTGAAGAACATGGGATTTATCATTGCGAGCAATGTATGTATGTCAGCGGATATGAAAAGAAAAACAGTTTCGAAACATAACTTGTGCAAAAATTGCTTATTTGACCATAACGGCAAAAATTGCATTTCTAACAAAACGTGTCGAGATTGCAACGACCGGCACAATGCGATTCTGCACAAAGCATTTGTCAACGACCCAATACCTAGCGCTTCCACAATTATGACGTCAACAACGGACCCAACCCTTCAAGGCAGGACTTACGTGTCACAACATAACGCCCAGCACACAACATCAGAAATACTCATAACAACCGCTATGGTTTGCGTTCAAGCTGGTAATGGGACATACCATCAGATGCGAGCTTTAGTCGATCAATGCTCACAAATAACTCTCATAACAGAAAAGGCTGCACAGTTATTAAAACTACCGAGAAAAGGGTGTAAAGGCTTTATCTCGGGCGTAGGTGAAAAGGAAAACAGTTGCAAAGGTGTCATCACTTTATCATGCACTTCGCGTTACAGTCCCAATTTCAGTTTCTCGGTAGACGCATACGTTATGAATAAATTGGTAAAGAACCTTCCTAGTTCCACATTTAAGAAGCAACATTAGCCTCATTTAGAAGGACTACAATTAGCAGATAGTGACTTCAACATTAGTCGTTCTATTGACATCATATTAGGGTCAGATATATATCCGGAACTTATATTAGACGGTCTTCGCAAGGGTAGCAGTCCATCTATGCCGGTTGCACAATATACCAAACTCGGATGGATAATATGTGGAAGTACTGAGACATCACCGTCACAGGTACGTCAATGTTATGTCGTCAACTATATCGACGATATTCAAAGATTTTGGGAGGTGGAAGATATCACAGAACAGAGCCCGATGTCATCTGAAGACCAGCATTGCATAAAATACTTCAAGGAAACCACGGTTCGCAGAGAAGATGGACGGTATGAAGTTCGCCTTCCCTTTAAGCAAGATCACACTGAACACTTAGGATCATTAAAATCACTAGCAAAGGCACAATTTCGACAATTACAGCGTAGGTTTTCTAATAATAAAAATATTGAACAACAATATAAAGCATTGAAATAAAACTACTTTTTACGGATTTTATCGCGTTGTATTGATATTATTTGATTCCCGACGTTTCGGACCCTTTACAGCATCCATGGTCACGGGTAGACTAAGTTGTTGGACGTCTTAATGTTACAATTACTAACAGCTACCTTACATTTTTGTTAATTATTGGCGATCCGATTCACGCAGAACGAGCTCACCGTATCCTTCGGTCTTGCAGTTTTGGACTTGGATTTTGATTTTATGGAATCTATAATGGGGTTCCAAGCAGGTGGTAAGACCCAGCCATCTTCTCTATTGAAATTTGGATGTTTTTTAATTTCAATAGCCTCACGGATCATCCTGGGAAGGAATCGGTTTTCTTTTGCGAGGACTTGTGGTTTATCAAATCTGATGTAGTGCTGGGCCTTGTCTAGAGTATGTTCACAAACTGCTGACTTCTTGAAACGGCGGTGTTTGACATCAGCGATGTGTTCTTTTACGCGGGTCCCTATACTTCTTTTAGTTTGGCCTATGTAAGAGAGACCGCAATCACAATCTAGCTTGTATACACCTGCATCTTGCAGAGGTATGTGGCACTTGACAGGTGGTAGGAACTGACTAATCTTCTTCAGCGGCTTGAAGTATGTTTTGATTGAAGCTCGCTTCAAGATATAGCCAATCTTGTCTGTGACTCCTCTAACATATGGTAATATAGCAGGTAGGCGTTCGACTGTGGCACGTTTCACGCGGTTTCTGTGACGAGGGCGCGGTATTCGGAGCTTGTTGTCATGTAGTACTTGTTTGACATGTTGAAGCTCTGCAGCCAGATGTTGCTCATCACAGATCCCACGCGCTCTCTGAAACAATGATTTACCGACGGTAGATAACTGTGTTGGGTGGTGGTGTGATTCACCATTTAAGTATTTGTCTGTATGGGTTTTCTTTCGATACACTGTGTGACTCAAGGTGTTATTGGGATTGCGAATTACTAAAACATCTAAGAAAGCTAAAGAGTTATTGGCCTCTGCCTCCATTGTAAATTGAATTTTGGAGTTTAAGGAGTTAAGGTGGTCAGAAACCAGTATGTTATTCTTTATAGTTCTAATCAGTGCTTTTTTAGTAGAGAATGATGAGTAATGGTTAATATTGTACTTTTTCATAAGAGATTGAAAAGTGCTGTTATAAAACTCTGTTCCTTTATCAGTTTGTAAGTTAACGGGATTTTCAAGACTGCTACACAGTATTTGTTCGAATGCACGAGTAACATCAAATTTATTTTTCGATTTTAACGGTTCAGCCCAGGCGTACTTTGAGAAGCAGTCAATCACTACTAAAATAAAATTGTAGCCTTTGTTATACTTTCTCAGGTTTTGCATATCCATTAAATCTGCTTGCCACAAGTCACGGACTCCTTTCAAAATAACATGACGTCGGAGAAAATTTCGTCGTGCTGCTTTATGTATTTCATTTACGATTTGCTGTTTTGCCATTATGGAGTTTTAGTTTTTAGAAATAACTTATCTACTTCTGCTTTGGTGTAAAACTGTTCTTGCAAATGAGTTAAAATTTCAGGTGTATTTGCTTTTAAAGAAGTTTGAACTGCGCTTCGAGCATCCTTTATGATTTGAGAACGCAATAAACCAATCATTTTATTAAATTCTTTTATCGTATTAGCATTCAAATGATCTACATAATCTTTGTTCACAGCATCATCTGCTTCTATAGGAGATCTAATTCCTCTCAATCTCAAGGTTTTAACATCAAAATCTCCATTTTCTGATTTTAACAATGCCTTTTCATTAAAATCAAATAGTTCTGATAGTCGCATTCTTTTATGAACATGATGACCAAATTTATCTATATTCATGATGTGTAGACAGAAAGAAAGCTATAAGTAAAATGAAAAGCATAATTGTTTATCAAGATATTTATTAACTTATAAATTGACCTTCACGTAGTTCCTCTATGATAGATATTATTTCGTTATCTACTCCTGTATTTCCAGCTTCCCGAGATACCATAAGAAGTTTTAATCTTTCAAATAACTCGTTAGGATCATCCCAATATATGTAATCAAAATCTTTGTTTAATTTTTCCAGCATTAGCAACCCTTTTCCTTTAGGTAAATTTTTTTTTCCCCCAAAATCGTTTGGCAATTTAAATAAAGGTTTAATAACATCCATATACTTTTTTCTCTTGTTGCTTTTTATAGCTTTTTTCGGATCATAGTCACGTCCATGAGCATTTGTATGTAGCATCATCAATTTATAATTTTTCTTATCGTCTTCGGTAACCAAACTTAAATTAGGATCTTTTTTGAGCAGCAGTTGTTTTAAACCAACCGTATTTTTATATTTTTGACCAGCCACGATTATAAATTGATCGCTAATTGTTATGGGAGCAGAACCTAGCATCAATTTATCACGTTCTACTCTGACTCCAAATGGAATATCTGCCAACGCTTCTGAAGATACTGACCAGGATGATGTGTCACATTCTTGATTTTGATCAACTATTGATTCATATGAAGAGTCTTGAACAAACTTGCCGGTGACCTACCACTGTTAACACAGTCACTTTGTCACTCCACAAAACATCCAACTGAAATGGCCACCATAGCTGACATTGCAGAGACCCAGCGTCTTGCAATCACATCTTTGAATCAGCGTATGGCTGATTTTGAAGCACACCTGAGGGCATCTTCTAGTGGAGCAGATTTGAGCAGCTTACACAAAGACTTTGTTGCGTTCAAAGAGCATGTCTGGAATGTTCTCAGTGTCCTACAGCAACAGATTGTGGAGGTGAGCAGAAGTGTTGATGTAATTGAGATGCGGCACAGAAAAAAGTTTGTCTTGCTTGGGGGTGTGCCTGAGAAACCTGATGAGAAGGTGACCGATATTGTAACATCCATAATGCAGACTCAACTGGGATTCAATACATTCGAACCTTCTTCACTCACTGTTTGTCACAGGTTAGGTTCTGCCACTAATGGTCGCCCTAGAACCATCCTCCTTCGCTTTAATGATGTTACAATTAAAGATACCATTTGGAAGTCTAAGACTAAGTTAAAGGGTACACCATATGTGCTATCTGAGTTTCTGACACGGCAGCGGCAGACAGCTTTTTCGGCGGCTCGCAAGCTGTTTGGAGTGTCGAATGTATGGACGATAGACGGTAACATTAACGTCAAGCTCCCAGATGGCAAGCGTCGTCGGATATACTGTAGCGAAGATGTTGAGGCGTTGA
Source organism: Acronicta aceris (assembly GCA_910591435.1). Lineage (NCBI taxonomy): Eukaryota > Metazoa > Arthropoda > Insecta > Lepidoptera > Noctuidae > Acronicta > Acronicta aceris. The sequence continues at coordinate 9,148,274 of OU342757.1, read as the reverse complement.
GTTTGGAGCATGGCAAGACACTGGAGGCTCCTCCGGTTTCTCAGGCCAGCACGAAGACTGTAATTCAAGCGGCGCCAGCGCAGGTTGCAGCGAGACCAAAGCGGAACGCCTCACGTAAATAGTGTTGCTTCAGTGAGCTCTGTTATCATTTCATTGAGACTTTGTTTACTTTTACTGAGCTTAAACTGTTATAAAAACAGTTTTAATGTCGGTATTTCCTGATGTAATTTCCTGTTTGTTACTCGTATCCGCTTGCCTTGCCGTCTTTGATTGACACCGAATCTGATTGACAGTTTTGAGCTTGACAGTTATAAATGTCAAATCTGTAGTGACACTGTATATTTAAGTATTTGGTTTTTGAGCCGAGTGCGTTCGGAAATCTGTTTGTGAACAGTCAACCGGCAGGTTATGCAAATAAAATCTTTAGCTTCATTTTATAAATATTATATATTATATCATATTCATTCTATATTACATAATATTTTTTAATATTTATCTATTTATTATTTATTTTATTTAACTATGTCAGATGATGATGATTCCTTCTATTCCGCCTGTGACAATTCTTTTAATTCATTCTCCTCTTTTGACGATTGCGTTTCAGTAAATTCCCATTTATGTAACGAATATCAGCGTTTTTCTAAGTGTTTTAATGTAGCTCACGTTAATGCACAGAGTATACCGCAACATCACTCTGAGTTGCTGGACATATTTAATGATGTTTCAGTACACGCTATTTTAATATCAGAAAGTTGGCTCAAACCCGAACTCCCTTCTACTTTTTTCAGTCTACCTGGCTTCGTTCTTATTCGCAACGATCGCACGGGAAAAAGGGCCGGGGGTGTCGCTATTTATCTTCGTAGCGACATACCCTACAAAATTCTTATATCTTCTCCCTCGCCGTATAATGGTAATCCTGAATTTCTGGTCCTTGAAATTGCTGTCAAAGGGGTTAGGGCCGTTCTCGGAGTTGTATACTGCCCTCCTGCTATTAATTACTTTTCGAGTCTAGAAACTCTTCTTGAATCTATTTCTTCCGAGTACAAGCATATCATAGTCATGGGTGATTTTAATACCGACCTATCGAGAAACAGTCCGCGTTCACGCAAGCTGAGAGGAATCCTGGAGTCGTCGAATCTTTTGTCTCTCCCTCTTAACCCCACTCATCATAATCTTGACTCTGACGATTCCTGGATTGATCTTATGCTGACGTCTTCTTTAGATCATATTGCTAATCATGGCCAGGTTGCCACTCCCGGTCTCTCAAGACATGACTTAATTTATTTAACTTATAAAATTAAGCCACCCAAACGGCAACCGGCTATAGTTGTTCTCCGTAGCTTTGCGAGGGTAAATAAAACGATGCTCAACAGCGACGTACAATCGATTGACTGGACCAATGTTTTTCAGGCAGCTACAGTAGATGAGAAGGTGGATTTGTTTAATAAATCTATTTTAAATGTTTGGGACACGCATGCCCCGCTTAAGGCTGTTAAAGTTAAACGTCCACCTGCGCCTTGGATTACTCCTGGCGTACGCATGGCGATGAGACGGCGTGACAGGGCTTTTAGAAAGTATAGAAGAGATCGCAGTGAGGAAAATTGGTGCTTTTATAAGCAAGTGAGAAATCGTTGCAATCAGATGGTAAGGGCTTCTAAACGCCGTTATATTCACGATAATGTTCTTAGTTCTTCTCAGGCTGATATATGGAAGTTCCTTAAATCCCTTGGCATAACTCAGTCCCCATCAAATATTATACCATCGTGTTTATCCCTTAATAATCTCAATCTACATTTTTCTGCATCAGCTCCTCTTGCTGTTCATATTAAAAATAATACTATTCTCGATATTACTTCCGTGCCTACATTACCTCCAGACTCCTTTTCATTTTCGCCCGTGACTGAACGCGACGTCCTGAAATCTTGTAATGCTATTAGATCCAGAGCAGTGGGCTGTGACGGCGTAAGTAGGATTATGGTTGATCTTATTATTGATAGCATAATCCCAGTACTAACCCATATAATAAATTGTTCCTTGCAGACTGGGGTTTTTCCTTCATCCTGGCGAAAGGCCCACATCATTCCCCTTCCTAAAACCTCCAATCCCAGCCTAGTAAATCACTTTAGACCTATTTCAATTCTTCCTTTCCAATCCAAAGTTTTAGAAGCAGTAGTCCATAAACAAATCTCTTCCTTTGCATTTAAGAACGCGTTACTATCACCTTTTCAGTCTGGTTTTCGACCTAGACATAGCACGTCTACTGCTTTGCTAAAAGTCACTGAAGATATTAGGTCTGGCATGGAGAAGACGATGGTAACAGTTTTGGTTCTCATAGACTTTTCCAATGCTTTCAATACTGTTGATCATGATATTCTCCTTGCCATTCTTGAACAAGTAGGGATGTCGACATCATCACGTGGTTGGTTCTCTTCATATCTTCGTGGTCGCCAGCAAGCGGTGCGTATTGGTCAGGATTTCTCCGACTGGTGCGACTTGTCAACTGGCGTACCACAAGGCGGTATACTTTCTCCTCTCCTATTTTCTTTATTTATTAACTCTATCACTAAAATCCTCAAATGCTCTTACCATCTGTACGCTGATGACTTGCAACTCTACGCACAAGCCAGCATAGAAAATGTAGACGGTTGCATAACCAATCTCAATGCGGACTTGGATGAGATTAAAGGCTGGTCTTCTAAATTTGGTGTTGAGGTAAATGTCAACAAGTGTCAAGCCATCCTCATCGGCAGCACGTTCCATTTAAAAAGCTTTGATGCCAAGAATCTTAAACCCATTTTATTTAATAACTCGGTGATTCCTCTCTCACAGAGCGTCAAGGATCTGGGGTTGCACATTGATGATAGGTTGGGCTGGGACAAGCAAGTCACCCACGTGAGTCAGAGTGTGGCAGCCTCACTGCGATCTCTCTATAGGTTCAAACACTTTCTTCCCCCCTGCACTAAAACCCTTCTGGTCCAGTCCCTTGTGCTTCCTGTAATTGACTATGCTGATGCTTGTTACTGCGATTTATCTCAAGAACTTCTCAACAAATTGGATCGTCTACTTAATAACTGTATTCGCTTTATTTTTGGTCTTCGGAAGTATGACCACATATCCATCTTTCGTTTCCAGCTTAAATGGCTGCCTATCCGTCAAAGAAGATCCCTTAGATCTCTTTGTATGCTTTTTTCTATCCTCAACGATCCTAATTCCCCTGAATATCTCAAATGCCTCTTCCAGTTTTTGGGCTCAACTCATAATCGCGACCTTCGAGCTTCTGAAAATCTCATACTACAAATTCCTTCGCACCGTACAGGTTTCATCGCTAATTCTTTTGCTGTATCAGTTATAAAGCTTTGGAACGGTCTCCCACTTGACATTAAAAAAGCTCCGAGCAATTTCTCATTCAAGTGCAAAGTACGTGAATACTACCTGAAGACACTGAATTAACAACTGTCCTTTTCCCTTGGTTTCATTTATAGTTTAATTATAAAAATACTTTCTTTATTTCATCTCTGGCACTTATAGTTGAATTGTATGTATGTATAATAAATATATGTATGTATTTAAGTATATATTAAATTATTGTCTATTTATAATCTGTCGCTAGTTACTCAAATATTTATTTTTTGTACCTATTATAATTTCTCCCAAACCCAAAGGTTGACTGGTAGAGAATGCCATATGGCATTAAGTCCGCCTTATGTACTACTATTGTGCATAGAAGTATAAATAAATAAATAAGAGTCACTGTTAATTTCTGATTCATCTTCATCCCCATCGGGTCCTTCTTTCTGCAAGGTTTCGTCTATAAACGGAACTTCAGACTCCTCTTCTGCCACTGCTGGCGCGCTCGCAAGTGGATGTACAGAAAGTGCTCCGTAAAGTTTTAATATTTTTATTATAGGAAACAAATAATTTCTATACAAAGTTAATTAAGTTATAAATAATTTCATCAGTGCTACAGATACTTATTTTCGTATAGTTTAAATAAACTACGATACATTGAATTTCAAAAAGTGCAATATCAATAATACATTACAAGCAACCAGTGAGTCACGCTACAGCTGATTCCTATGCGTCGCAAGGCGGTGAGTCATACGGCGCACTGCGTGCAAAATTCGTTACCTTATATGGTCATCAATTGAGCTCCTGCACTAATTGCCTCTTCATAAGCGACAAAATAGGCCAACGATTTGAACGTACAAAGTCAAGTTACAGTAGCGCTAGGAACTCGGAGGCGGACTTGCAAATCAAGTACTGTAAGTTCGAAACCCAGGAAGCGACGACACTTTTTGGATTTTATTTTAAGTTTTAAAGCCTTATTTATCCATAAAGGCAAACAAGTTTTGGAATAGAAGTGCTATTTTCCTAGTTTCTGTTTTTATTTGTTGACGATGCCGCCAATTCGAACACCGCCGCCGACCCCAACTTCTGAGTCTAAAGACGGACAAGGCTTGCCCATACCTGCTATCACAAAAGCCGCTCGCGGCCAGCACGTGACCGACTCTGAAAATATCACGACCCGCAAGCGAAAGTCCAGGAACCCTAAAATAATTATAAGAGGCGAATCAATAGACCATGTCAAAACAGCTTTCAATTTGGGACTATTAATAGACCCAGAACTGAGATTTGAGGCACACATTGCTAGTGTAATGAAGACCTGCTTTTATAGACTGAAAATCTTATATCGAGTTAGACAGTATTTGAGTGTAAATATCAGGAAACAACTAGTGGAGAGTCTGATACTGTCTAAACTTAATTATTGCGACACTGTCTATGGACCGTGTCTATTATCTAGAACAAAGCAACAGGTTCAGCGCATTCAAAATGCTAGTGCACGCTACTGCTTCAGCATTCCGAGAAGAGACCATGTAACACCATACCTTAATGAGCACAAAATGCTTAAGATGGAAGCACGAAGAAAATTGCATTTGGCTAGTCTACTGTTTGGGATCATGGCTACGGGAAAACCTGATTATCTGTACAAAAAACTGGAGTGGAGACAAAATAAACTAAAGCTTCGCTTACGTTCATTAGTTAACCCACTGTCAGTACCTAAACACAGATCTACAGCTTTTAGAAGGTGCTTCAAATATGCAGCTACACGCTGCTGGAATGATCTGCCGCCCCCAATCCGCAGCCTGAAAAGCAAATATAGTTTTACTAATCATGTAAAAAGATATCTCATTGGTTTACAACTTTATTAGCTTTATTAGCTTTATTAAGAAGGGTAAATTTTATATATACAATCTGGAGCAATTGAATTTCTGTGTTGTGTTGCAGTTTTTCCTTTGCATTTTGTTAGTGAGAATTTGTGATTGTAAATGCATCCAGGATACAGTAGTAAACCTTAGTGTAATGTTTAACAAAACTATACATAAAAAATATATTATTTACACTATACCTCAAGGTCATGGCTGACAAGTATGGGTGCAGATGCATTGCAGGATGGACACCGTTGAGGTTTCTCTGTGGTTGGAGCGCTATGGACAGCTTGGATTCATGGAAATACTTGATCCATATCGCCTGAAATATTTTATTTATACTTGTTATTCTATAACCGTATATGCATTGAATTTAGTTAATATTCTTTATTTAGATGCTATAATTTAGAATTCATTTAAAGTACTTATATAATGAAAATAAAATTAAGATTACATACCTATTGATAAATATTCACAATTTATTCCAATTACTTGTTATAAGTAATATTTAAATCTTAATTATTTATTTATTATCTATTTATTAAATCCACTCACATGACATATTGATAATAATGTATCTTTTATCAATATAATTATTTATTAATATACAGCAGCTTATTCATGTATTTGTTTCTGAATGTGTTCTTGTGGGTTGTCGCCATCAATGGTGGCACGAGGGTGTCGCTGAAAATCAGCGTTGTTGGCATTCCCATGAGTGCTGATAACTTCAAAGCTGAGCGATAGCCTATTTCACCTCATACGAGTGACACACAACTGCTCCACATTACTAATCCAATCTCTATAATATTATCTTCCATTATAACCTAAATTTGAAATTGATAGCTATGTTGACATAATTATTAAAATATTTTATTATTGATTTATAAGCATGTCTACAAGTGCATTCTGTTGTCACTGTCAGTGTCATAACGTTGTGTGACATTGGAACAGTGCTGCCAAGTTAAAATTGATACTTAAGCAAAGTTTTTTTTTTTTTAATAAGTTTATGGTGTGATACTTTATATCTGTCTCTGTGTGTCCTTGGTTGAGGGAATAAATATGTTTTCTTTCTTTCTTTCTTTCTTCTCTTCTTCAATAGTATGTAGGCGAGGAGTTGGTTTGCTGCTATTAGCAATTAAGCTAAGAGATTCTGTTACAGGCTTAAAAATTGCATCCAGTGCTTGTTTACGATCAATCTCAAAATTTCGCATTTTTCGTACTTTCTTCTTTACAGCTTCTGCAGCATTTACAATTTGTCTTTTCAATGATTTATCCATATTGGTAAAAATTGATCGTAATCGGTGTAGCGCCGTGTAAAGAATGATGAAGTCATGTTGGTGCAGTCTTTTATATTTGTATATCCTTAATCAAAGACTACAAAAGTGTCAAATTTATTTCTGTAACAACCTTTATTTTTGAAGCAATCTTTATTAATTACAACATAATTGAATGGTTCACTCCATATTTTTGAACACATTTCACGAAATTCACTCCAGGTCATGTCAGTATTGACGTGTTCTTCATACACGTGTCTCATATTAATTTCATCTTGTTTAAAAAGTACGATTAGGTTTGCGTTGTCTCTGACCAACTGCTTAGGAATTTTACTATATGTCTGATTTAGATAAAAGCAATCGATAAACTTATGTCTGCCCATTGCAAAATAATCACGCATGTTGCTTTGATTTTCACAAGCCACATCATCGAATACAATGACAGAATTGGATTTTGCGTCGTGAACATTAAGTACTTGCTCATTTTCATGATATTTCTGAAATGTGATACCTGGTACACGTTGCAAAACTTTTTCTAAAAGATTGTACTTGGGTTGTTGCACGGTTTTCGAATATACATAAACATTTTGAAATTTTAAACCATTTTCATGTATAAGAAGACCAATTAATAAATTAGTTTTTCCACAATTTGAGGGCCCGCAAATGATGCATCGTATCGTGTTAGGTAATAATTCTCCATGGCGAAAACTAGTGTTTCGTGGCTCAACGCAGAGTTCGTTTAAATGTAACGATTGTGGTTGTTTTACAAATTTCATGACGACTGTTTAAACGGTTTATTGAATAATGAGAAAATTTACCAACCACGTCAATATTTATAAAGTGAAACAATGAACTGGTACAATATATCTCGGGTTTTGTATCTACTTAAGAATGAGTTATTGAAATTTGGTGAAGACAACGTCTGTCTAGTCAAAAATCAAAAAGATGATTATGGCCCATGAGGGGATCGAACCCAAGACCTTCGCGTTATTAGCACGATGCTCTAACCAACTGAGCTAATGGGCCGATGAGAGCTCTCTACTAAAACAAGATCCTCATGGCTCTCATGTCAATTGAGTTTTACGGAAACGAAAATAGTGGAACAGCGCCCATTCCGTAGGATATTATTGGGCTTTCTACAACACCGAAAGTGACGCAGGCGAACGAAGTGAGACGTAGGAACGGCAGGTGGAGTAGAATGCCCAATAATATCCTACTCATAGGCACAGGCGGATCAAAATTGCCTAGACGCCTAAAAATGCAATTAAACATAAAAACGCCACCCGACGCCAGGCACTTAAATTGCAGAATCCTAATATTCCGCGTTTATTATTTGCTCAAGTTAATCACCTACAGCACAAAATAAAACTGACATTGCAAAATTCAATGACTCACTCTGGAACAAAAAGCTAGCGAAAGTGGATAATCCGAGTTCTGATATATGGCGTCTGGTAAACTCTATTAAACACAAACCACTGAGTGTACCACCTCTGAAGATGTCAGACGGATTCCTTACCTCAAATACTCAGCAACAGTGCGAAGTTTTAGCGGATGCTTTCTTAAGCAACATGCATCTTACAATAGACTGGCGAGTAGACTCTAACACTGAAGCTGCAGTTAGAACCTCAATAAATACTCTCAATAGCGCAGAAGCGTGCGATCAAATTGCGCTAGTAAGGCCTGGCGAAGTCCTCAAGTATCTAAACAAATTAAAGACCCGGAAGGCTCCTGGAGTCGACGGACTTCAAAACATCTTGCTAAAGAACCTATCCCAGAAAAGTGTTGTCTTCCTAACTAAGATAATAAATGGTTGTCTTACACTTAGCTATTTTCCATCGTCTTAAAAAGTAGCCAAAATATTAGCAGTTAAAAAGCCGGGTAAAGATGAGACTGTCCCTACAAATTATCGCCCTATTAGCTTACTTCCTAGCCTGGGAAAATTATTTGAAAAAGTTATCTTAACTCGTCTTGCTCGAACCACTGAGACAACATTAATTCTTGAACAATTCGGCTTTCGCAAATTTCATTCAACCACTCAACAGCTAGCAAGAGTTGCGGAACATATTGCCCACGGATTAAATCAGAACAAGAGTACAGGAATGGTACTGTTGGATGTTGAAAAAGCCTTTGACACTGTCTGGCATGAAGGCCTTTTACATAAATTAATTATAAATAAAGTGCCTCTTTCAATTGTTAAACTCATACAGAACTATCTGAATGATCGGTATTTCTCTGTCTACATAGGTGCCTATTTCTCTAAGCTTAAACCTATCCCCGCTGGAGTCCCACAAGGCTCAATTCTAGGACCATACCTTTTTCTTTTGTATTTAAATGATATGCCTAAACATCCCCATACTAATTTAGCAGTCTACGCAGATGATACAGCCACATATACCACTTCAATTGATACGGATATTGTCATTTGGCGTCTTCAGTTCTCTTTGGAACTTCTTATCTCTTTCTTTTCAAAGTGGAAACTTAAATTAAATACAGCAAAGACAGAAAGTATCTTATTTACCCGTAAACGCTTATTACCTTCTAGGCTGGTCAAAATAGGTGGATACTCGATACCTTGGAGCAAGACGGTAAAATACTTAGGAGTGATGTTCGACAGCAAAATTAACTGGAATAGTAATACCGATGCTCTGCGGGCAAAAGGCATTAAAGCCCTTAATGCACTAAAGCCCATTCTGAATCGCAAATCTAACCTCAGTGCTCAGACAAAAATACGCATTTATACCACCCTCATAAGACCATGTTTGACCTATGCAGCTCCAGCCTGGAGCAGTATCACTGACCCAAATTATGAAAACTTACAGCGCGTTCAGAACAAATCTATAAAAAACCGCATATATACACCCTTTAAAACTAATTTAAAAACGTTGCATCACAGTATTATATACCCATTTATAAAAGATTATATATTAAAATTATCGCGGAAATTTTACAATTGCACGAATAAGTCACATCATAACATATTGATCTCAAAACTAGGTGTAACCAGAATGACATCGTTACCTTATCGACAAACATATAGACGCTACTGTTTGCCCCATCACTATTTCTTAGATGATACGTAACAGTAGCTCGCTTACCGGCTGACCGGCAGTCACAAAAACTGTTCCGATGTAGCCTCAGTTAATTTTCTGCTATGAATTATGAATACTATTATGAAAAAATCAATGCCTTCAACATGTTGGAGTTACATCAAATCTACAGAAAATCCTGCAGATTGCGCGAGTCGAGGATTATCGATAGCAATACTCAGTGAGCATAAGCTTTGTTGGAATGGACCGTCCTGGTTATTATCATTCACGAAGCCAGATCAAATCACATATACAATAAGCCTAGAAGTCCGAGCATCAGCAAAGCAGTCGAACGCCATTATCAAAAAGCAGCAGGATTCGGACGTTGAAAAACATATAATTCATCATCTGTTAAATAAATATAGCTCTTTTACCCGAATTACTCGAATATTTGCATGGATATTACGATTATCGACTTACAAAAACAAAATTCATCAACCTTACCTTACGTACTGGTTTCTGACTTACCTTACGTTGCAAGAATTGCGTCGTTCGAAACTGCGTATTATCCAAAACATACAATTACAAGAATTTGCGAATGTCATAGATTCTTTGAACAAATATAATCAACTTTCAACTAAAAGTAAACTGCTTAATCTAAATCCGAGCATAGATCAAGACGGAATATTGCGTGTAGGGGGAAGATTAGAAAATGCAAGAATTGGTATGGAAATGAAGCATCCAATCATTATTCCACATGACAGTCGTCTCACCAGCTTGCTCATCCAACAAGCGCATGAACTCACCTTTCATGGCAGAGCACGACTTACATTATCAAATTTTAGACTAAAATATTGGATAATAGGTGGTAATAGAGCAACTAAAAAGCATATAAGAAAGTGCGTAACGTGCCGAAAGCAAAACCCGATTTTACGGTGTCAGCTCATGGGTGACTTACCTTCATCAAGAATAAATCCTGAGAGTGCTTTTTATTATACGGGCGTCGATTATACAGGATATGTAGACGTTAAAGCAAACAAGGGCCGAGGTATAAAAACTACCAAAGGATATATAGCGGTATTTGTCTGTATGGTAACAAAGGCCGTTCATCTAGAGCTTGTGTCATACCTGACAAGCTCCGCTTTCTTAGCAGCACTAAGCAGAATATCATCACGGCGAGGAGCACCACGGCACATTTTTAGTGACAACGGAACTAACTTTGTCGGAGCAAACCGACTGTTACAAGAACAATTTCCCCGCGCTCGCCCACAGTTAGACGTGCAGCAAGTTACTCCATAAAAGATTAATTATTCTACTTTACCTTGCACTAAAGTGATTTGAAGAACATATGAAACAATTTTGCAAACAATAACAATAATCTCCAAAGTATACATTTATAAGTGTAAACGCATTTGCAATTGAAGAATATTCAACAAAGAACTCGCAATTCAAGTAAACAGTGAGTGACTCATCGTCAACAGTCCTCCTATTCGCCGATCGTTGGTGAGTCACTCAACGCACTGCACCTCAATGCGTGACCATATATGGTCATAAAACTATCATTCCACGATCGTAGAAGATCTAGAACTTAAGACCCTATATTTCGAAGGCAAATTGTCAAGCGTGGTGGCACATTAATAGTTGCCGCTGCCAGGCAGTGCTTGTGGTCCGAGTTCGATCCTGACATCGTACGATTCTTTTTGTGTTTTTATTTTATGGTCCGTTCCACGTAGTTTGAAATTTAAGCTTTGCTACAATATATAGACGGTCTATCTCAAAAAATTTATGTATGATGACATTTAGGTCATTGACATAAAGTTCAAATTTGAATAATTTTACTGCTTTCGTGGGGTAGAATGTTTATAACCAATGGGTCTGGCTTAGATATAATTAAACTAGCTATAGCAAAACAATGTTTGTAATAATATTGTGTCGAAGTCTTTGCACTGATCGTTTCGACATTTACATTTTGTGTCTGTCTACGGTCACAGACCTCTTATCTTGTAGATTAACACTTGTATTTTGTGTACTTCAAACCTAATATTGAGTGAAACTCGTACTAGGACGCTTCTCTGTATCTCTTATCTAGAATATCGATATCTTGAAATCTACTTAGTAGATAATAGTTGTTGTGATATATTGAATGCCACGAATACGTCATAATATTAGTATTTAATAGTTTCTATTCGCAGAAAAAATATTTTAGTTTTATTTTGTTGTTTATTTATTTATTTATTTATTTATGCTTCTTGTACAGAAGTGTACAAAGGCGGTCTTAATGCCTTAGGCATTTTCTACCAGACGACCTTAGGGTGGTGCAGAGACGATCATGGTAGATGCACTAAAAGAGTAGAAGTGAAATGTGTGATTTGAAGACTTACCAAAACTATAAACTTACACAATATATACATTACATAAATATTTATTATATATATATTTATATATATACAATATAAAATAACATAAAATACAATACATATATACTATACATATATACAATACACAATAGATATAAAAAGAAAAGTCAGTGTCGAGATGAATCTAACAGCGTTTTATCCAGCAAGTATTTGCGCACACAAGTTTTAAACGATTGCCGGCTGTTTATCATTCTGATTTCAAGGGGGAGAGCATTCCATAACAGTATTGATTGGACGAAGAAGGTAGAATGTATAAAGTCAGAGTGGTGAGAAGGACATCGAAGAAGACGATTATTAGTTGAACGAAGATGTTTATTGTGTAAGGAAGTAATATACTGAAAATGAGATGATAAGTACGATGGAGAATTAGGAGAAAAAAGTATAGAATAAAGAGTAGTCAGCGCCCTCAGATTTCTTCGTTGGCGAATGGGCAACCATTTCATTTTTATTCGATATTCTGAGACATGGTCATATTTACGGAGATTAAAAACGAATCGAATGCAATTGTTGAGAAGGCGGTCCAATTTATTGAGCAGATCTGCATTCAGGTCAAAGTAGCAAACATCACCATAGTCGATTATGGGGAAAATTAAGGTTTCGACAAGCATTGCTTTAATGTGCGCTGGAAGGAAATTTTTGAGGCGGTAGAGAGATCGCAGGGTACCTGTAACTTTTTGACTTACACTTGAGACTTGGGATCGCCAACTCAATGTAGGATCAAAACTCAAGCCGAGATCTTTGACGCTGGAAGTGACAGGTATGGCTATGTCATTGAAGACTATTGGTGAAATATTTATATTGCTCAACTTGCAGATATTGCGATGGCTGCCCAAAATGATAGCCTGGCATTTATTGGGATTTACTGCCAAACCAAATCTATCAGCCCAGTCCCTGATTGAGTCAAGATCGTGGTTCACAGCTTCGATCGCGACGGATAAATCTTCTATTCTAGATTGAGAGTAAATCTGTAGGTCATCGGCATATAGATGATACGCACACTGAAGCTTTTGGGTAATAAAATTTATGAAAATTGAAAAAAGCAGTGGAGATAATATTCCGCCTTGGGGAACGCCAGTTTCCAGCTTGCACCAAGTTGAGAAAGACTCCTCAATGTGGACTGACTGCTGGCGATCTCGAAGGTATGATGAGAACCATTCCAGCACTTCAGGAGAGATCATGAAATGGGAAAGGATGGACAAAAGGATATCGTGACTGACGGTATTAAAAGCATTGGAAAAGTCAACCAGTACCAATACAGTAACCTTAGTGTCTTCCATGCCTGCCCGAATATCGCCAGTCACCTTAAGGAGTGCAGACACAGTACTGTGACCTGGTCTAAACCCAGATTGATAAGGACTTAGGAGTGTATTTGCATAAATGAAGTGAGAGAATTGTTTGTGGACACAGGCCTCCAGAACCTTGGACAGGAAAGGAAGAATAGAAATTGGCCGAAAATGACTGGGGAGAGAAGGGTTAGGAATCTTAGGTAGAGGCAAAACATGTGCTTTGCACCACGCAGACGGAAAAGAACTCGATTCAAGTGAAGCATTTACAATGTGAGAAATTGCAGGGAGTAGGCGGTCCAAAACTGTGGTGATCATATTCCGACTGATGTTGTCACAACCCACAGCATTTGATTTAATGGATAGGATTATTTTTTAATCTCACCCGAGTCCACTGGAGAAAAGTGAAATGGATTTATATTGGGACGCGTTAGACCAGCAATGAAATCAATGGTTTGACTTATGGTTAGACGATCTAAAGGAGAAGATGTGGAAAAATGATTGTTGAGGTCGTCTAACCCAATGGAACTCGGAAGGTCTAAATGTCGCGGTTTGCCAATACCTAGAGTTCCTAGGAATTTCCAAATATTGGCAGAAGAAGAAGAAGATATGTTATCAAGAATATGGCGGCGTTTGGCGTTACGTATCATCTGATTACACCGATTCCTTGCAGCTTTGAAGAGAGTCCAGTTATCCTGATCACGATCTTTTTTGTATTTACGAAAGGCACGATCCCTCCGTCTCATTGCCATCAGAATACCCCTCGTCATCCAGGGCGCAGGTGGTCGCTTCATTTTCACTTTTTTGATTGGAGCGTGGGTGTCATAAAGATTGGTTACCACCTGGTTAAAAATACGCACTTTGTCATCAATTGTGGTTGCCACCATCAACGGCTGCCAGTCAATAACAGACGCATCATGGTGTAACCCTTCAACGTCCATTCGAGCAAAACAACGCCTGTATAAAACCTTAGGCTTAGGTTTGGGAGGTTTTAGGACATATGAGAGGAAAATGAGGTCATGGTGGGAGAAACCGGAAGCAGCAAGCTGCCCATGAGAGGAAACGAGGGATGGATTGGAGATGAGGATTAAGTCTAGCCATGTGTCTTCACCCTTAATATTGTGGTGAGTGGCTTGGAGGGGTAAAACATGAAGGCTAACGGACTCGGTGAGGTGCAGGAGTTTACTTGATCGAGGGGAGTTTTGAAAAAGGAGGTTGGTGTTTAAATCGCCCATGATGATGTGATGAGTATACTCCGAACCCAACGATTCTAAATCCGATTCTAATTCAGTGAAGTAGTCTATTGTGGGGGGACAATAAATGACGCCGAGAATTAATTTTGCTCCTCTGACGCAAACCTCTAGAAAAAGAAATTCTGCTGAAGCAGAATAGTCCGAAGGGGAAGAGCATAAAATTTTGTAAGGAAAATCACTACGAAGGTAAATGGCAACACCACCCCCTCCTCTGCCGATCCGATCGTTCCGGATAAGAACGAAGCCAGGCAGAGGGTAGGACGTAGATAAAAGATGAGGTTTGAGCCATGTCTCAGAAATCAAAATGGCGTGAACATTGCAGTCAGTAAAAGCTTCATACAAGTCGCTGAAATGACTAGGGATGCTTTGGGCATTTAAGTGGCAAACATTCAAGAGCCGTCCCTGTGGTTGGTCAAATTTGTCACGCAAATTGTTACCAAGTGTGTCACATGCAGAACAAAAACTGTCATTATCAGATGATCTACTAGATTCATAGGCAGAAAGAAACGATTCATTATCAGATATCATAATTATAAGTAAATAAAATATATATTGTAGTTTAATAAATATAAGAATATAAATAAGTTATCTAAAACGGAAGAAAACAAAAAAAAAAGGAGTGCAGAAGGCTATTAAATAACGTATGCAACCCTGCACCACCCGCCAGCTGACAACAACAAATCATCAAAACAATGTACAATGGATCACAAACAAGAAATTTCCGAACGCGAATAGAAATGTCAGTTTGTGAATCATAATAATAATAGTGACATTGACGGAATGACACTTTGACAATGACGTCTGAGAAAGACAAGACAAACAAAACCAAAAATGGAGAGTTTCCTCTCGGTAGGTTGATGGTTACACGTGTGTCAAAAATTTCATTTTATTAATTTGTGTGATATTGTGCTTTTGTGAGTTTTTCTTACCCCTGCTTTGCCTTTTAGCTTGCCAGGTACGCTTGCTTATTATCTATTGCTAATTTTTGCTAATCAGGATGGATAATAATAAACCTCCCGATCCTCCTGACATTTCTTATCCTTCTACTCCCCCATTTGGCTCTTTCTGTAATTTATCCCAATTAAATGATGATGTTTGTAGTATAACAGAACCACAGAATGTATTACTGATTGGATCGCGAAAACGTCCTGTTGATGAAATTTCCCCATCTCGCCCATCCAAACAACCAAGAAGTCAAATAGGGCGTGTCAGGTATTCTGCGATTGACAAAGCCCCTTTCATAATTCATATCTCTCGAGTTGAACCTCATCCGAATGCTGGCACCACTCTCCACCCTGTTACTTTCGGTTTATTCTTACAGAAAAACAATATCGCCAACATTGTCCGTGACGGCGTGAATCGTATCGGCAGAAACCGAGTTTCTGTTGAGTTTAGTTCCCCTCAAGATGCTAACTCCTTCCTAGAAAGCTCTACACTTAGTAAAAATGGCTATTTCGCTTTTATTCCCTCATTTAACATTACAAAGTTGGGTGTCGTTTCTGGTGTTCCCTCAGATATTTCAGAAGAAGAGGCTAAAATTCTTTTATCTGTTCCTTCAGGCTGCGGGCCTATTCTCAAAGTGCGTCGCATTAACAGGAAGTCTGTAAAAGATGGGGTTGCAGAATGGAAACCTACTGAAACATGTGTTATAACTTTTGACGGACAAGTTCTTCCCAAAAGAATTTATTGTTGCTACACCGCTTTACCTGTCACTCAATACATTTATCCAACGATCCAGTGTCGCAAATGCTGTCGGTTTGGTCATGTTGAATCAATTTGTAGGTCTCAATCCCGCTGTCCTAAATGTGGTCACGATCACCCCGGTGATGGCTGTAATATTCCTGAGCGTGAGGCCTTTTGTTTGCTTTGCTCTGGAAACCACTTTGCGAATAGCAGGTCGTGTCCAGAGTATGGCAGACAGAGAGCCATCAAAACTGTCATGGCTGAAAAAGCCATCTCATATGCGGAAGCCAGTAAATCTATTCCACCTGTTTCTCGTAATTATGCTAATGTCACAGCTTCTCAGTCTCATCGCAAAACTATATCTCTTAAGCCTAAGGCTCATGTCCCTCTCTCCCCGTCTTACGATAAATTTGCTCATCAGCAGATTATTAATACCCCTCAACTTTCACAATCAAATGGCTGTGCCTTTTACAATGCCCCGTCCAAATCTTCTGATAATTTGTCTTCTCTTATTGAACTTTTAATAAATTTTTTAACATCTATTATTTCTTCTCGAAACTTCCAATCACCGTCCAACGTTGCAGATAAACTTATAAACTTATTATTAAACCTTAAAAATGGCGAACCGCATAATCTTCCTACAATGGAACGTGAGGAGTGTCTGGCATAAAAAGCACGACCTCATATTCCTTTTGAATAAATATAAACCTTTAGCTTGCTCAATTGCTGAAACTTGGTTGATTCCAACTCTCAGCTTTCGTATTCCACATTTTAACATCCTCCGTTGTGATAGATCTGACGGTTATGGTGGTTCAGCTCTGCTCATCAATAACCGCGTTCCAACTTTGCCCTTGTCCCTTCCTCCTCTCGTGGGGGATCTAAACATTGCTGCAGGAAGGCTCGAGGGTATTACAGTAGTATCTGTTTATATTGCTCATCCTCATCGCGACCACATGACTACTATAAAGAACATGTTAGAAAACATAAATGGCCCAGTTCTAGTTATGGGCGACTTTAACTGTCATCATTTTAGATGGGGATCTGACCATTGCAATTCCTTCGGGGAGGATCTTGTAGCTGTCTTGGACGACCTTAACTTATGCATCCTAAACAATGGTTGTCCTACTCGGAGGTCGCTGCCTGGTCAGCGGAAAAGTTGTGTGGACCTAACATTTTGCTCATCTGAGATTGCGACATCTGTACTTTGGGAGTGCACAGCTCTTACTCACGGCAGTGACCATTACCCTATTATAATTTCTCTGGTTAATAAGACTTACTTAGAAAAAGTTTCCACCCCTCTTTTGAAATACAACTTGTCCAATCCCGACTGGACAATGTTTTCATCAACTTTAGAAGGGAAAGTTTATAATCTCCCAAATTTAAATACAACTTTTTCAGATCAAACGGATTTTCTCCATGCAAAGAGCTGCTATGATAATTTCGTTTCGGCTATTACATCAACTGCAGATTCTTGCTTTCCCCTAAAAAATAGTGCTCGTAACAAAATCCCTTCTCCACCATGGTGGGATCGTGATTGTTCTTTAGCGATCATTGAGAGAAATGATGCTGAAAAGCGTTACAATGCAGACATGAGTACTCAAAATTTAATTTTTTACAAGCTCGCATATGCTAAATCTAAACGTCTTCTCCGAAAGAAGAAACGAGCGGGCTGGGTTCAGTTCTGTTCCTCCTTATCCCCCTCTACTCCCCCGTCAGTGGTTTGGAAGAGCATTAATAGATTCAGATTGGGCTGTTCCCCATCAATTTCCTCTCCCATTACTAGATCAACTGCTGAACTTTTTTTTGATAAAATTGCTCCTCCCTTTGTCCCTCCCGTGGTTGAGCAGCTCCAGTTCCCTATAACCCCATCGGAGAATTTCTTTGACATGCCGTTTACAATGGATGAACTGAATATGGTTCTCAAACTCGTCCGGGATTCAGCTCCTGGTATAGATGGTATTCCCTATTCATTTATAGTGAATTCTGGTCTTTCAGCTAAAATTTATTTCCTAGAATTTATTAATTTTTGTTTCTGTCATGGTTGGGTTCCAGATCAGTGGAAAACCCAAATAATTGTTCCCATCTTGAAACCAGGTAAGCAATCTGTTGATCCTAATGGTTGGAGACCAATTGCTTTGTCTTCTGCCCTAGCTAAATTACTGGAACATCTTATAAAAAACCGTTTAGAATGGATTGTTGAATCGAGAGGTTTACTGCCAAGTTCACAATTTGGATTTAGAAAAGGCCTTAGTACTATGGATAGTGTAAGTGTTTTGGTCACTGATATCCGTTTGTCTTTCTCCAAAAAGGAATCAGTTGTCGCTGCTTTTCTAGATATTTCGTCCGCTTATGACAATGTCCATCTTCCCATCCTCAGACAAAAACTGCTTCAGTTGAATATTCCTCTTAAGATTGTGCAATGTATTTGTGAACTTCTTATGTCTCGCTTTATGACTTTGAGAGTTCAAGGCGAGGAATTCGATATGAGACAGACCTGGAAGGGTCTACCACAAGGTTCGGTTCTTAGTCCTATATTATATAACCTATATACAGCAGATATTTGTTCTTGTCTAAACAATAATTGTCACATTTTACAATATGCTGACGATCTAGCTTTATATGTTTCTAATGTCTCCATTGTGGATGCTGCCATATCTCTCTGCGTGTCACTGGACTCCTTGAATCAATGGCTATTTAATCATGGTCTTAGTCTATCTGCTCCAAAAAGCTCGGCTGTAGTTTTCTCTCGTAAAAATGTGTTACCCCAAATCTCAGTTGGGATTCAAGGTCAACATATCCCAATTGTCAATAATGTTAAATTTTTAGGCGTTTTTATTGACTCTAAATTGACTGGCTTTCATCATGTTAACTGGCTTATTCAAAAATGTGAAAGAAGGATTCCCATTTTAAAAGCCCTTGCGGGAGTTTGGTGGGGTGCTCACCCCTTTACTATGAAATTAGTTTATAATGCTTTAATCCGGAGTGTCCTGGACTATGGTACATTTCTTCTTCTTCCGTGCAATAAAGGTGCTTTGTCTAGGTTGGACAAAGTTCAGGCTAATTGCCTTCGGATAATGTCAGGTTGTATGAAGTCATCTCCGATTAACGCGTTGCAGGTTGAATGCGCTGATCCTCCTTTGTCCTTAAGGCGTCAATTCTTAGCCTCTCGTTTCCTATCAAGAATGATTTCTAAAACAAGTCATCCTCTCTTACCAAAACTAAATGATTTAGACATTTCATGTAGAAGTTCTCCATACTGGAAACACAAGGAGGTACCTCTATTTCTAACGACGTTTCGCTCCCTCCTAAATTTAGAAGCGCCGATCGTTCAGAATTCCACTCTCCCCCTTTTTAATGTTCCTTATGCTACCTTATGTTTCCAACCTAAAATATTTTTTGATATCGGTATATCGAAAAATAGTCCTTCAGCGAATTCTATTTTTAACAAAGTTGTAGGAGAACGATGGAGTGCCTTCCAGAAATTTTTTACAGATGCGTCCAAATTATCCGATGGTAGCTGCACTGGTGCTGCAGTTTATTTCCATGAGTCTAAAATTAATTTCCAATTCAAATGTCCTAAACTATCCTCTGTGTTTACGGGTGAGTGTGTAGCTATTCTGGAAGCCTGTCTTTTTATAGAATCCCATAATATCAATCAGGCTGTTATTTTCTCTGACTCCCTCAGCTGTCTTCAGGCCTTAGCTCAAAACCCTTTTATGAACAAATTACACAGCACACTTCTTTTAAAAATTAGACATTCCCTTTTCACATGTGCGTCTAAACAAAAGATTGTTCAGTTAGTCTGGATTCCTAGCCATTGTGGCATCAAAGGTGTAATGTTTTAAGCCTACCCGCTTCATAGTGATT
This sequence comes from Acronicta aceris, assembly GCA_910591435.1. Lineage (NCBI taxonomy): Eukaryota > Metazoa > Arthropoda > Insecta > Lepidoptera > Noctuidae > Acronicta > Acronicta aceris. The sequence continues at coordinate 9,128,264 of OU342757.1, read as the reverse complement.
ATTAGTAATTAGTTAAGTTTTGTTCTCTGTAACCGTTGTCAGTTGAATTATACGTTTGCACTAGACCACCCGTTTCATTTCGCTCCTCGCTAAACATTACAGTGGCGACGAGGATTGGAATAATTGGTATTCGGAAGATCGTAAATATAAAATAAAACATGTCGGTCGGGAAAATCGGTAAAATAAAGGACTTTGATGTGAAGTCAGGGAATTGGACTTTGTACGTAGAACGGTTGGAGATGTACTTCCAGGTGAACAAAGTGGATAAGGAGATGTGGTTACCGATGTTGATCACCGGTGTGGGTGATGAAACCTATGAGTTGCTGAGTACGTTGTGCAGTCCAAGCAAACCAGCGGAAATTACATATGAAAAAGCCGTTACGATTTTACGAAACCACCTACAACCAAAACCAGCTGTCATGGCGGAACGTTATCGGTTTCGTCAAAGAAGACAGACGGACGATGAAAACATAACACAATATCTAACAGTGCTAAAAAAACTGTCGAAGACTTGTGAGTTTGGCGGGAATTTAGAGGAAAATTTGCGGGACCAATTTGTGTGCGGAGTCAAAAGTGACGTCATCAGACAACGTTTATTTGCAGAAGATCATCTGACGTATCAGGGAGCAGTTAAATTGGCTTGTGGGTTGGAAGCGGCGGAGCGGGATGCTGCAATGGTGGAACAAAAAGCAAGCGTTGAGGGACCATCAGCCGTACTAACGTTGAGGGCAAAACGTGGCCGGGAATCACGTGGGGGTAACGAACGAACGGCACGGGTAACGGACAAAGGCAGCTGCACGGCGTGCGGCTGGCGGGGGCATACCAGTGACGAGTGCCGCTATAAACATTTTGTGTGTAGCAAATGTAAACAGAGTGGACACTTGAGACGCGTGTGTCTCCAATCAGTACCGGGAACAGGTACGAGACGCAAGATGAACCACCTCGAGGCTACCATGAGAGAGCAGCCAGCTGAGGAAAGTGAGGATTCTTCCAGTCAGGACGAGCTACAGGAGGATTTACATCAACTATGTTTAAACGGTTATACTCCGGTAAGCTTAACATTACAGATTGATGGCAACAATATTAAAATGGAAATAGATACCGGTTCTGCCGTTTCATGTATAAGTAAAAAAACGTATGATAGGTATTTTTGTGCTAGATCCATTGAACCATTTAATTTAGTGTTAAATTTTTATGATGGCAGCAATGTCAGGCCACTAGGTGTTATAAGGCCGAAAGTTCAGTACAAGGATAAAATTAAATATTTAGAACTGTTTGTAATTGAGGGAGGTACAACTTCTTTATTAGGCCGACAGTGGTTATCTGAATTGGAAATAAAAATACCTCCATTTCAACAAAACATCCATTATAGTGTAATGAATAAGAGCCAATCTGATAATTTGAAAATTTTGTTAAATAGGTATAAACAATTATTCAGCAGCGGGTTGGGACGATACACGGGTGGCAGGGCAACGCTTCGGTTGCGGGAGGGCGCAACCCCAGTTTACTGCCGTGCGCGGCCGCTGCCTTACGCTCTGAAGGGTCCGGTCGATGCAGAACTGGATGCGATGCTGCGCGAAGGCATCATTGAGCCGGTGGAGTGTGCGGACTGGGCGACGCCTCTGGTACCGGTACGTAAAGCTGACGGAGGACTCCGAATCTGTGCTGATTATAAAGTTACATTGAATCCGGTCTTACTGGTCAATAGGTATCCGTTACCGAAAATCGATGATCTTTTAGTAAGCTTAAATGGAGCCACAATTTTTTCAAAAATTGATTTGTCCCAGGCTTATAATCAGATAGAATTAGATGATTCGAAAGAACTGACGGTAATTAATACACACAGAGGTCTGTTTAAATACAACAGACTCGTGTTTGGTTTATCTTCGAGCCCAGGCATATTTCAGCGAATTATGTCTAATCTCCTTGATGATATACCCGGGGTGGAAGTATTTTTGGACGATATTATCATAGGTACGTCGGGGACCGTAGATAAACATTTACAGACTTTAGGAAACGTATTCCAAAGGTTACAAAGCCACGGTATGAAACTTAAGAAAAGTAAATGTCTATTCATGGTCGACGAAGTCAAATACTTAGGGTATATTATTTCTAAAGATGGTATCAAGGTTGATAAGGATAAGATAAATGCAATATTAAAAATTCCTAGGCCGAACAATGTTACCGAGGTACGGTCTTTTTTGGGTTTAGTAAATTTTTATGCTAAGTTTGTTAAAAATTTGAGCAGTATATTGTCACCACTTTATGAACTTTTAAAGAAAAGTACAAGTTGGAAATGGAGTTTAAAGTGCGAGGAAGCGTTTAAAAAGGTTAAAAAAATATTAACCGGTGCAGAAGTGTTGGCGCATTATGACCCCGATAAGCCATTAGTGTTAACGTGTGATGCGAGTGCTCGCGGTATAGGTGGTGTACTCACACAACCGTCCGCCGACGGTCGGGACCGGCCGGTGGTCTATGTTTCGCGCACGCTGAATAATGCCGAGAAACATTATTCACAGATAGATCGGGAAGCGTTAGCTATTGTATTCTGCTTACAGAGGTTACATCAGTACGTTTATGGACGTCGCTTTATTTTACGAACTGATCATAAACCATTGGTAAGCATATTTGGCCCAAAATACGGTATTCCAGCGATGGCGGCCAGTAGATTACAACGTTGGTCGATAATTTTATCGGCCTATACGTACGATATAGAATACGTCAACACTAAACACAACGGCGCGGACGGACTGTCAAGATTACCGGTTCCTTGCAGTAACGATGAGTCATTGCACGTACCAGAGCAAACATATTTACATTTTGCACAAAATGCATTGTTACTAGATTATAATACAATTAAACAACAGACTTTGAGAGATCCAATATTAAGTAGGGTTTTAAGTTATATTCGTGATATGTGGCCCACGGATAATGACATGCGGGAATTACAGCCGTATTTTAACCGTCGTAGGGAACTATACGAAGAGTTAGGGTGTGTGATGTGGGGACACAGAGTAGTTATTCCGGACAGTTGTCGTACTAGGGTATTAGAGGAACTGCACGAACCACACATGGGCATAGTAAAGACGAAGGCGTCGGCTAGGAGCTATGTTTGGTGGCCGGGCATCGATGAGGCGGTGGAGGCGACGTGTCGGGAGTGTGCGCTGTGTGCGGGGGAGGCAGATGCGCCGCCGCGGCACGCGTTTACCTCTTGGCCCTGGCCCTCCAAACCATGGGCTCGGCTGCACCTCGATTTTTTAGGACCAATCTTTGGTAAAATTTATTTAGTTATGGTTGATGCCAGGACGAAATGGCTAGAGGTATTTCCCGTACCTAGTACGGCGGCTAGCTTTACTATTGAAAAACTCGCAGAAGTCTTTTCAAGATGGGGTTTTCCTAGACAAATTGTTTCTGATAATGGGCCCCCTTTTACAAGTAAAGAAATGTCAGATTTTTTAACGTCTAAAGGTATAGAACATATTTTTTCTGCCCCATACCACCCAGCTTCAAATGGGGCAGCGGAAAATGCAGTGCGTACTATTAAAAGGGTCATTAAGAAAGCAGTAAAACAAAAAGAGCATATTAACTTATTTTTGAATACTTTCTTGTTACATTACCGAAATACGGAACACTGTTCTACCGGGGAGAGTCCAGCTACACTAATGTTAGGTAGAAAACTACGTACAAAATTAGATGCTTTAAAACCTAACAGGGAAGATAAAGTTAAAAAGGCTCAAGAGCGGCAAAACAAATTAGGGACGGAAGTTAAACGTTCTATACAGTTAGGGGACGAAATATGGATAAAGCAGTATAATGGTACTAAAAAGTGGAGCCCAGGGCAGGTAATAAAAAAAATGGGCGCTACTGACTATAGGGTGGTAGATGAGACAGGTAAAGAAACCCATAGACATATTGACCAGTTAAGACAGCGTACACGGAGTTCGTTGGTTTGCCCAACAAGTATGTCGGAACGGAGTCCTCTAGTGGTGGAACCTACCAAAGTATCGGAGGTGGCGACAGCTTCAGTTATCACGGAAGGACCGACATGTGAGACGCAGGGCCCTCAGAGCGTAAGGGAGATAGGTCCAGATCGAACTATTTCAGTCGAGATGTTGCCCCTTACACCTGTGTCTCGTTCACTTCCTCTCACCAATACTTCCAGCCCTGATCCTCATATAATTCCATGTAAGCCTGCGGATCCGCCGCCAGAAATGGTCCGGTCACGCCCTTTACGAGAGTGTCGTTTGAAAAGACCACCGAATTATATTGATAGCTAAGTATATATGTATAGGTACATTTAATATTTTGTAAATTAGAGTTAAGGCAGTATATATAGCTGGTATATTATTGTTGCAAAACATAAATAAATTTATTATACAATCTTATGTACCTATTACTATTTCTAAGATGTGCCACACGGTGGTAATGTGAAATTATTGTTAATGGCCGTTCAGAAGATGTGTATTAGTTAAGGTGGAGAGTTGTAATGTTTTAAGCCTACCCGCTTCATAGTGATTATTAGTAATTAGTTAAGTTTTGTTCTCTGTAACCGTTGTCAGTTGAATTATACGTTTGCACTAGACCACCCGTTTCATTTCGCTCCTCGCTAAACATTACAAAAGGGAATGAACTCGTTGATTCACTGGCCAAAGACGCTATTTCGTCTGAAATTGCAGATTTAAAACACTTTTGCTATCTAGGGTATGACCTATTAAAAATTCCTAAATTAAACCTTCGATCCTCTTGGCAGAATCAGTGGGATATTTCCAGTAGAAAGAAAGGCAGACACTATCATGCGGTGCAACCGAAAATAGCTATCAAACCTTGGTTCGTCCATTTTAAAAAAGTTTCTAAAATAGTTATATCCGTTTTGTGTCGAATACGTTTAGGACATTGCTGCTCCCCTGTCTTTTTACAAAAAATCCGTGTTAGGGACTCCTCTATATGTGAATGCGGAATAGACGAAGGCACTTTGGATCATATTTTTTTTGACTGTCCAAACAATAATCCATTTCTTGACCTTTACAGTCTCCTCCCTAAATTAAAGATTCCTCTTCCAATCAACTTTTCATGTCTTCTCACATACCCCTCCCTCAAAATACTTGAAGCCTTGATGATTTTTATTCGTGGCAACAATATTAAACTTTAAAATCTTTTCATACTAAGCACTATTATCCTACTTTTAATTCTTGTCGAAATTTATGTTTAGTTCTTCACACGTTTCTCCATCCTACTTGTTATTGGCTGAATTGTCGTCATCGGCAAACATGCCATTAATTAAAAAAAAAAAAAAAAAAAAAAAAACCAAAAATGAAGTTAAAGGAACGAACAACTCGGAGAGGAACAAAATAATTAACAATAGTGGGTAAACAAACAAAATAATTGCGGCTGTTGTGAACAAAATTCGAATAAGCAGACATATCAGGGTGTTGTAATCAATGTCACCTAAACCTACATAATCGAAAACAATGTCACAAAACACGGTGAGCACTACAGAACAAAGTTAGAGTAAACTGTTTATTAATTACAATATCTAGCAATGCGACTATTTACGTGCTTTTTGTCTATCTCCGCCAGACTCGGAGCCACTCCCACTTGCTGCTACTGAAGTAGCTTGTGCTCTCGGATGCTTGATAACAAGGGCATTCAGATCATCGGAGGTGGTAATCTTGTGCCTGCTACCGTCGGGAGATTTTATAACGACTATGCCGTCCTGGGTCCAGCATGCGCGCAATCCGAAGTGCAGGCGCGCCTTGGCGAAGATGGACTGCCTGACTGTTGTTGTCTTTGTTAGTAATATCTACTGTAATTATTATATTTCTACACTCCGTCCAGGGGAGGGGGTGGAGCTAAAACCACTTTGAGCAATGGCAGCATTACTAGTGAAGTTCTAAATGGAGGTTGTGTAGTCAATGGCATGGAGATCTATTATACTTACGTGATATTCTAAACAAAACAAACGATCTTGTTCCATTGTATATTCTGTTCCGAGACAATGCCTTCATATTGTGTCTTACCACAATGCTCCTCCTTCGTCCTGCTGCAGCTACCGAAGCTAAGTGCCGCCCTCTACCGGTCGGACCTCGCCTCGAAGCCCTCGCCGAACCCTCCCTGAGCTTAACTCACCCTACTCGTTATATCTTTGTACTTAGTTTTATGTGTTAACATCAGTAGGTTAGAATTGGGGGTTCTGTATCACTTGACCCCTATCGCTAAGTATCACTTAACCCCCGATTCTATTTCGGTCCTACACGTTATGACGCATGTTTTCGACGGCGCATCGCATTCAACCGTAAAACACAAGCGAATTAGCATTTTCTTCGATTCGTAACTGTACAGTCATCGGGGAATACGACCTGCTCGTATCGTGATGTAGGTTGTTATGCGCTGTACCTAGTTAGTTGCGCATTTGTTATGCTTATTAGATACATTTAAAGATACATGTGTCAATCGTCCAAATTTTGTTTCATCGGTCCTAGCGGCTGTCGTGTATATTATAAACTGGCATGATGTCGAACGAATAATATAGCGACAAAAAATTATGGCATGTACTAAACAACAATGACACGTTCGACTGCCGCACAGCGTTGCATCGATGTGGTGCACATCTAGTACTGACAAATACATAGGCTGCGCGTATAATGAGAGGTCAGCTTTTACAGGAAATTATAACTTGATGTATAGCCGTATGTGAAAGTAACTGGATTATGGATATAGAGTAATTGATTATAATATAAAAAAAACTTAAAAACAAAATCCAAACCGGAACACATACCCATTTCGTTCCGTGTAGGAATCGAACCTTGAAATCGCAAACACTTGACGCATTAGTTGCAGCATATATTAAATCTACTATTTACATTGTGATGTCGAGCTCTTAGCCAATGCGCCAAACGTGTCGTCAACGATGTGATAAAATATTGGACTACCTTTGTCCTATGGTTTGTAAACTTAATACATATAATACCTATATAATTTATTAAGGTATAATATATCAATTCATACGTTGTCTGTTAAATACTCTACTACTCTATATCCATTATTATTAGGGAGAAGGTAAAGTATTCATTAATATTGTCATTAAAATACGAACTTAAAATATATAAGTGCTATAAATCTAAACACAATATCTATATATCAATATTAAACTATACAGATAATTTTAATATTATTTAAAACACATTTTCTTTTCACTTTATGTTTCTACGTATACTAAATAAACTATAACAGGCTTCAAAACAATTCATTTTTTAGGAACCACGTTCTGTTTAACAACGTTTTATTTCCATAAAATATTTTTTTTTTACGTCTTATCAATAAAATATTTCGGAGTTCAATTTATAAAAGTCAATTTCAATGTTAATATGAAATAACCATATGTAGTTTTTTTTTTTTATAATCTTTATTAATTAAAACCTAATTTGGGGTTTTTATCCACATGGATACGTCAACCCCATCATGCCTTATTCAAACTAGGCTATACACACTATATAAACAAATTTTGGATCTCCTCACAGAATAAGAAAATTTTAGTCAGCGAAGTACAGCAACTAACTGACATAATCTTTTTGCAACGTCTGATTTTGGTTGTGCTAAAATGGTTTGAACTAACCCCACCTCTAATATATTCAATTGAAATTCACTGATTAAAATTTGCCTTTCATTCTGGTTCTTAACGCAATCCATCAGCAAATGATGCACATCCTCAACTACATTGCATACACTACAATTCGGTGAATTAGCTTTTTTTATCAAGAATGCAAACTTTGCCGATGGATAGTGTCCTGACCGTAATCTTAAGGCTAACTTCACATAGCTTCTACTCAATCTATTACTATCAAACCAGGGTAAAAGAGGAAGTTCGCCCTGAATTGTCTTGTACCAAATTCCTTTATCTTTTGACTTTATGTTATAATGTTCTTTCCAGTTGTTATGAGTTTTCATTTTGAATTTAGAAATGTATTCAACGTAATCTGGTAAAAAAAATAACTCGGTCCCTTCTTTCGCCGCCATTTTAGATATATAATCCGCTTCCTCATTTCCCCGTAAGCCGACATGCGCTGGAACCCATTGCAACTTCAGCCCTGTGCCGTTTTTAATAAAAATATAAATTATTCTTAAAATGTCGTAGGCTATCGATGCACCTCTGATCCCAGAGGCGCATCGAGCCACATGTTGCAATGCGCTTTTACTATCGGTAAAAATAACTACCTTACTTAATTTTTTTTCAATAGCATAGGACAGGGCTTGCATGATTGCAATGAGTTCCAACGTCATAACGGATACATTTGAATTTATTTTAAATCCTGCTCTGTAATTAGAACTTGGATCATAAAAGCCTGCGCCTAATCCATGTGCGCCCTTAGACCCATCAGAATACAATGTGTGCCATCCACTATAATTCCTATTTAATTCAATTACAACATTATTTATCAAAACATTGGGCTCATACTTAGATTTAGCTAATGATATACTTTCTAAATTAATAACTAAACAACTTTTAAAATCAACAGCTGATAGCCAAACATCAAAAGTGAACATCTTAAGAATGTCTGTAGAAGTACAATCAATCTGTTTAACCTCCTCAAGTGTTCGCGTGAGTAAAGGTTTCTTTTTATTATCCCAATATCTGATCTGGCACAGAGCACTCAATTCGGAAATCAAATTAATAGTATTATTTGAGGTCCACGAACTAATTTTTAATGAGTATTTATATGCTAGATATTGTCTCCTAATAAATAGAGGCGCGATGTGCAACTCACTCTCCATGACGTGAATTGGAGAACTTTTGATAAATCCTCCAATTACTCTCAAAGCTTGATTCTGAATTTTATCAAGTTTGCTCATATGCCTGTTAACACTAGTGTCGTATAGAAAGGACGCATAATCTATACGACTTCTGACTAGGGACATGTATAATTTTCGCAAATGTGTCATGTGTACACCCCAAGAACTTCCTGTTAATAATTTTAAAGTGTTTAAAAACTTTGAACATTTACTGACCACCTCATTAACGTGCTTTCCCCAGTTAAGGCTCCTGTCTAGCCACATACCCAAGTATTTAATATTTTCGGAATAAGTTAACGGGTTGCCATCCACCTTTAACACGGGTAGATTCCTTCTACGGCCCCTGCTAAAAAAGCAATATTGTGTCTTGTTTGCCGACAGTACCAACCCTAATTCATTCAATAACTGCACTGTCAAGTTTATAGCATTTTGAACATAGGTTTCACATAATTTAATGTCCTTATTACTGACATACACAACAAAATCATCTGCGTATTGCGATACTAATACATTTTGTAGTCTGTGACATATTTTATATGTAATCAAGTTAAAAAGTAGTGGGGAAAGAGGGTCGCCTTGCGCTAGACCTTTATTTGTATATCTGCTTATAATGTTACTGTCACTTAGTCTTAATTTTAGATGTCTCTCGCTTAATAGCCTCCAAAGATACTTGCAAACCTTCGAACCGATTTTTAAATTATCAAGCACATCCATAGCAACATCAATTGAAACATTATTGTATGCATTCTCGATGTCCAAAAAACAAGCCAATGTAGGAATATTTTTAGAAAAGCCAATCTGAGTATAAGTTACTAAACGAGTCAAACAGTCTAAACAAGACTGTGATTTTCTAAAACCAACCGCAAACGGTGAGAGTATGTTTTTTGTTTCTGTATACCATTCCAATCGTTTTAAGATCATTAAATGAAAAGTCTTACAAATACATGATATCAAGGATATGGGTCTTAATTTAACTTCACCATTACTATTGTTGTTGTTTTTGGGAATAGGAACTATTTTAATGTTTCGCCATTGAGAAGGGATAGTACTGTATCTAAAAATACTATTATATAAATTAAGTAAATATTTTTTGGCTATATCCGGTAAATAATAAATCATTGTATAGGATATACCGTCTTCCCCTGGAGATGAATCCTTTTTTTTCAAAACAATTCATTTTTGGATGTGAAATTTGGTTCTGAGTTAGAAACATAATCGGCAGTGAGTGAATGTAATAAATCCTGAGATTTTTTAATTGGGGGATATACCTTTGACTGTTTAAACCCTTTTATCCATTTCATACGCTGCCAGATATGAGAAGCTGAAACTTTTTCATTAAGCGAATTACAAAACTCATACCAACTATAAGATCTTGCTTTTCGGATTAACATTTGAGATTTTTCGGTCATATTTTCTAATTGTGTAAGATTATCAGGCGTAGGGTTTCGTCTGAAATTTGCCAAAGCCAATCTTCTCTGTGCGACGACTTGAGACAATTCTGGGCTCCAATATTCCTTTGGTTTAAATTTTTGTTCTGGTTTGTTACATATTTTAATAAATGGTATATGCTTATCCGCCGCCGAGTTAATTATATATACAAAGTTGTCGTACATCTCCTGAATGTTTTCAGAATTGTGATGAGAAAAATAAGAATTTTCGGAGATAGTTTGCAAGTACTTATTCCAATTGGCACGTTTATAATTGCGTTTTATTGTGTGGCAAAAAATATTTTTGATATTTAATGCCATCTTAATTATTAGGTGGTCACTACCCAAATTTTCGTTATAAACTTGCCAATTAAAATTTATCGCAATATCCGATGAGACAAACGAAATGTCGGGTGATGTTTGTTGTATATTCCCACTTACTAATTTAACCCGTGTGAAATCCCCGTTATTAATGGATATGAAGCCGTTCTCTAATGAGGAATCCATAATTTGGGAGCCTCGTGTATCTAATTTAACTGACCAATTTGTATGGTGACCGTTAAAATCCCCAGCTATCAAACTTTTCTTCGTGAAGTTTGCAAAAATATCATCCCAATCCGAGCCTTGAGTTTGTACACTAGACGGACAGTATACGGAGATAACATACTCTAAATCCTTGCAGTTGATCAGTTTTACACAAACTACCTCTATACCAACATTATTAATACTAAATGGTTCGAGATAAGACTGAATTGATTTGTGGACAATTACAGCAACGCCGCCGTATGAATCATCTCTGTCCTTTCTATATAAGTTATAGCCGTTAATATTTATATAGGATTCAATATCTAGCCATGTTTCGCTAATGATCGCTATGTGTATAGTTTCTCTTGCTAACAAATCTGAAAATGTTGCTAATTTCGGACGTAGGCTTTGAGCATTCCACTGTAATATGTTAAGTTTAATATGACTAGGCGTATTATCCATTAAAAAGATCAAAAATATGTTCTAATGTATCCCCTCTTAATAACTTATTAACAACAAAAATTTTTAATTCTTCACATATGACTTTGAACACAGACAATGCTTTTTCTTCAAAATTATTATTAGACATAAGAATACGTTTTATTTTAAACCAGAATTGTTTACACTCAAACTTATCTTTCAAATGCTCGTTTGTTTTTCTATTTTCCTCCGTACTCTGTAATTCTTGATATTGTACTTCCATATTTACTTCCATAAGACTTTCTGAATTATCCAACTTCTTAGACACATTCCTAGGTTTCTTAGTCAAGTTTTGAGTTGAGCTTGGGCTAACATTTAGTGTATAACATTTACTGTGCTAACATTTTCTTCATTATTTTCTTTTAACCTTTCCTCCCTCTCCTCTCCTCGTTCATATACCGAATTCTTACTGACTATGCTGCTGTATGTATTTGTTTCATTTACTGGTCTTATCGGCGTGACGATAGTTGATGTCGAGGCATCTTCTTGGGAATTTATATTATATATTTTTATATTTTTCCGCGTTTCGGTATATAATTGCAGGGCTTTTCGATATGTTACTTGTTCTTTACACATAATACTTCTAATTTCTTTTTCTCTGACAAAAAAAGGGCATGTTTTATTCAAAACAAAGTGGTCACCCCTACAATTCAAGCACTTTAACACTTTAGTATCACAGTTGTCATGATCAGCGCTTCCGCATTTGGGGCATAAAAACTTTTTAACGGGACAAAACTTCTTTATATGCCCGAATTGCCAACAACCTGTGCATTGCGATACAGGGAAACTGTATGAATCAACTTTAAGACGGCACTCGTATGCATGTACATATTGTGGCAAAGTATTGCCTTTAAAACATATTTTGATGACTTCACTCGCAACCCATGAGCCATTAACACTTATCCTATTCAATCTCTTCACGGCCAAAATTTTGACGTCGCATTCCAGGATTTTAATAAGTTCTTCATCGCTCAAATCAAGGTCAATACCTTTCACTACACCATGAATTACATTTAGTTCATGTGTAAATTGACAGCGAATGCCCATCTCCTTAAACTTTTCACAATTCATCAATTTAAAGGCATCTTCTTTTTTAAAAAATGTAATTATTGCTTTGTTTACATACTTATATTTGATAAGATCAATACCTGTAATATTTTGAGATCTCAATAACTTAGCCATAGAAATTTGTTTGGGTAAACTTTCTGAAGCCGTAATACATACTTCGTAGTTTTGAACAAATTCTAACTCTTCATTCTTTTTTTCCAAATCTACCCTCATATTCGTTTGTGTATCTAAAGAATCGCTCCTGATTAAACGTTTAGGTCTCCTTCGAGTCACCGTTATAAAACCTTCTTCTTCACTGTTTAAACCATCTCCCCCACTACTTTCATCCCTTTCTTTCCTTTTTCCCAACTTTTTCTCAAAACCTTCATGTCTTCTATTGGTGGAATTTACATCAACTGATACTTCTATCTCTTTTTCAACCTTCTCTAAAAAATCTGAATCACTTAAGTCCTCCTCACTCTTCCATCTTCCCGCGGAATTACGAACTGAAAAACCGTCACTCGTTAATCAATGTAAACAAAGCGTACGTGCTCACGGTCCGACCGGTCGAAGATGACTCGAAACCATATGTAGTTGGTCTCTAGAATTGTTCATGATAGAGAGATCATTTGTATGCAAGTACATACGATTACCTTATTAAAATTTCGTCTCAGTTTTCATCGACAGCGTGCCGCCGTATAATATATCCTCCTAAAACGGTAAGTAAGGGCGAAGTTATAATTGAGTACGAATGATGTTTAAAAAATAAGTGATTATAAATCTTATGTACTACGTGCATAAGGATTAAAATTGTATGTCACTATGTATGACTTATTTTAAATAAACTATAACTAATTATCATTTCTCAAGTGTGTATACCGTTTTACAATTTGGGAGTATAAAATCAGTGTCATTTGGGATCATCTAACAGAATATTTTTAACAGAGCATTCTGCAGTCATTTCTATATAGATTTACATCGGTTAATCAGTGTGTTTAATAAATAAAAACAGTAAGTATGTACGTGTCATTTAACTCTATCAATTTTGTGATCAGTGTGTGCATATGGGTGTGACCGCGTCTCATAAGCTCAGAGGTCGCGAGTGTATTTAGTGAGAGTAATTTTATGAGTTCGATTCCCATGCAGGAAAATAGCTTGTCTGTACAGAGGGGTCTAATATTATCATGAATGGGCGGGGTGATAACAGTTGTAAACAAACGAATGAATGTAAGTAGACCTGCTTTTCAATGTATTATAATTTTGTTTTATTTCAGTTTTTCCAATCCATTTGACTCCGATACCGAAGTGATCCCTATATCACAAAAGCGGAAGCCAAATAAGCCTTCAACACCTAAGCCGTCCAAGCCGAAAGCAAAATCTGAAAAACGGGTGCAAGAACAGCTGTTGCCGGCTGCTGCTGGAAGTGAGTCTGAATCAGAGGCTGACCTTCCGCCTGCCTCTGCGTCTACATCGGATAAAAGGAAAATAAAACGAGTCATCTTCCCTGATTCCGAGGTAAATTTATGGTTATTTAATAATTAATGTAGAAAAACAGACCAAACTATTTTTGTGTGGCAGTGTAAAGCATAGTTACTAATAAGTATATAGTAGAGCAATTGTATAGCAGCTGCATGGAGTTTAACTGTACGGAAAAAAGGACGATGTTATGAATGTTATAAATCTATAGTCCCGAGAACATGGCAGAGACATACATAATAATAATAGCATAGGCTTGATGATTGTCATGAATCATCAGATTATGATAAAATTTGCTATTTATTTTGAGAAATTGATTTGTTACATTAACTAATGTTTATTATTGAAATAAAACTACTTTTTACGGATTTTATCGCGTTGTATTGATATTATTTGATTCCCGACGTTTCGGATCCTTTACAGCATCCATGGTCACGGGTAGACTAAGTTGTTGGACGTCTTAATGTTACAATTACTAACAGCTACCTTACATTTTTGTTAATTATTGGCGATCCGATTCACGCAGAACGAGCTCACCGTATCCTTCGGCCTTGCAGTTTTGGACTTGGATTTTGATTTGATGGAATCTATAATGGGGTTCCAAGCAGGTGGTAAGACCCAGCCATCTTCTCTATTGAAATTTGGATGTTTTTTAATTTCAATAGCCTCACGGATCATCCTGGGAAGGAATCGGTTTTCTTTTGCGAGGACTTGTGGTTTATCAAATCTGATGTAGTGCTGGGCCTTGTCTAGAGTATGTTCACAAACTGCTGACTTCTTGAAACGGCGGTGTTTGACATCAGCGATGTGTTCTTTTACGCGGATCCCTATGCTTCTTTTAGTTTGGCCTATGTAAGAGAGACCACAATCACAATCTAGCTTGTATACACCTGCATCTTGCAGAGGTATGTGGCACTTGACAGGTGGTAGGAACTGACTAATCTTCTTCAGCGGCTTGAAGTATGTTTTGATTGAAGCTCGCTTCAAGATATAGCCAATCTTGTCTGTGACTCCTCTAACATATGGTAATATAGCAGGTAGGCGTTCGACTGTGGCACGTTTCACGCGGTTTCTGTGACGAGGGCGCGGTATTCGGAGCTTGTTGTCATGTAGTACTTGTTTGACATGTTGAAGCTCTGCAGCCAGATGTTGCTCATCACAGATCCCACGCGCTCTCTGAAACAATGATTTACCGACGGTAGATAACTGTGTTGGGTGGTGGTGTGATTCACCATTTAAGTATTTGTCTGTATGGGTTTTCTTTCGATACACTGTGTGACTCAAGGTGTTATTGGGATTGCGAATTACTAAAACATCTAAGAAAGCTAAAGAGTTATTGGCCTCTGCCTCCATAGTAAATTGAATTTTGGAGTTTAAGGAGTTAAGGTGGTCTAAAAATGCTGTTACTTTATGAGATGGTAGTATGGTAAAAGTATCATCTACGTACCGCTTGTAGAACTTTGGTGTTACAGGTGCAGATTGCAGGGCAGTCTCCTCGAAATCCTCCATGAAGATATCAGCAACAATGGGAGATACTGGAGAGCCCATTGCTACCTTCTTCTTCAACTGGTAAGCATGTAAATAACGACTGAACATCAAAACTGACCATAGTTTCATTGTCGGTGAGATGTAGATGTTTTATTTCACTGACAAAATGGTATGAGTCCTTAACATATGCTGCCGGATAAGGACTCATACCATTTTGTCAGTGAAATAAAACATCTACATCTCACCGACAATGAAACTATGGTCAGTTTTGATGTTCAGTCGTTATTTACATGCTTACCAGTTGAAGACTGCATCAGAATTGTATCTAAGAAACTGTTAGAGAATAACATGCCCATTGAATATGCTGAACTATTAAAACATTGCCTCACATCTGGCTATATGTTATGGAATAATAAATTCTACACGCAAGTGGATGGTGTAGCAATGGGCTCTCCAGTATCTCCCATTATTGCTGATATCTTCATGGAGGATTTCGAGGAGACTGCCCTGCAATCTGCACCTGTAACACCAAAGTTCTACAAGCGGTACGTAGATGATACTTTTACCATACTACCATCTCATAAAGTAACAGCATTTTTAGACCACCTTAACTCCTTAAACTCCAAAATTCAATTTACTATGGAGGCAGAGGCCAATAACTCTTTAGCTTTCTTAGATGTTTTAGTAATTCGCAATCCCAATAACACCTTGAGTCACACAGTGTATCGAAAGAAAACCCATACAGACAAATACTTAAATGGTGAATCACACCACCACCCAACACAGTTATCTACCGTCGGTAAATCATTGTTTCAGAGAGCGCGTGGGATCTGTGATAAGCAACATCTGGCTGCAGAGCTTCAACATGTCAAACAAGTACTACATGACAACAAGCTCCGAATACCGCGCCCTCGTCACAGAAACCGCGTGAAACGTGCCACAGTCGAACGCCTACCTGCTATATTACCATATGTTAGAGGAGTCACAGACAAGATTGGCTATATCTTGAAGCGAGCTTCAATCAAAACATACTTCAAGCCGCTGAAGAAATTAGTCAGTTCCTACCACCTGTCAAGTGCCACATACCTCTGCAAGATGCAGGTGTATACAAGCTAGATTGTGATTGCGGTCTCTCTTACATAGGCCAAACTAAAAGAAGTATAGGGACCCGCGTAAAAGAACACATCGCTGATGTCAAACACCGCCGTTTCAAGAAGTCAGCAGTTTGTGAACATACTCTAGACAAGGCCCAGCACTACATCAGATTTGATAAACCACAAGTCCTCGCAAAAGAAAACCGATTCCTTCCCAGGATGATCCGTGAGGCTATTGAAATTAAAAAACATCCAAATTTCAATAGAGAAGATGGCTGGGTCTTACCACCTGCTTGGAACCCCATTATAGATTCCATAAAATCAAAATCCAAGTCCAAAACTGCAAGATCGAAGGATACGGTGAGCTCGTTCTGCGTGAATCGGATCGCCAATAATTAACAAAAATGTAAGGTAGCTGTTAGTAATTGTAACATTAAGACGTCCAACAACTTAGTCTACCCGTGACCATGGATGCTGTAAAGGATCCGAAACGTCGGGAATCAAATAATATCAATACAACGCGATAAAATCCGTAAAAAGTAGTTTTATTTCAATGTCTAATATTCGCGTAAGTGTCAGAAATCAGTAATGTTTATTATTTTGTTTGTTTCCAGGATGAAGAGCAACGTGAACCAATCCGGGCAGCAAAGCTGAAGAGCTACCTAACTCGGCGAGTGGGTTCTGGATACACTATGCAAAGTGACCCCACAAGACGAGGAGAATTTTATATTGAGGTCCGCATATCGAATTGCCGGGAGTTGGAGGCTATTTCAACTAACCGTTGGAAACATTCACTGCTATGTTTCAAAACAGCGGTGAATGACGGTAGTCCAACTTGGAAGGCGGTTACTCAGTTGGTTGGAACAGTTAAATAGGATTACTCCTCTATCCAACCAATTTTGTACCCCCAAAATCCTTTTCGAATCTGTTTTATCATAACTATTTTATATTGAGCCATATTATCGATATTATACAAATTTTATAGCCATATTATGTAACCTAACCATGTATTTTTGTATTAATTATTATTAATAAATGCATTGCTCTCTTACAGAATCTATTCGTTAGATAAAAAAGACCATATAATTAAAAACTATAAATAAGTTAAGATTAAATCCTAATGTTACATGTATTTTCTTACAGAATCTACTTAGTAGATAAAATAAAACACTAAATAAAAACCTAAAAATAAAAACAATACAATATTTCATAATATAAAAAATCTGACTAAGAAAAAATAGAAATACCTAAAGCTTTTCTGAAATTATTCAATATGTTTTTCTGTCAAGCTTGTAACATTAACGTTCACACTTATTCTTCTCACAATAAAACCAACATCCATAAATCTAATAACCTCATAAAAACGCAATTTGATAATATTCGTATAATAGCTTGTGGTTTCAAAAACAAAATAGTCAGTTATAAAATAACCCCTCAAAGTTATTACTCCTGAAATGTTTTTAACTGAAATTTCAGACACATGTTGCTATCTAATCAAAGAGTTATTAAAACAACACGTTTCTTTAAAAGTCAATTTCGAACTTTTTGTTTCGTACAATTTACCTAAAAATAACGAAATAAGTCTTAAATCATTTAACACGAGATACTTCAAATTATACTTCAAAGCACAGATATATTATCCATTTATCATGCATTTGCGGAAAAAATCTTAAATAAATGTTCAGAGTTCGAACTAAGTGAGTCAGGTGAGTGGACGATTGAATCCATAAGTTATTTAGAAATTAATTTTGTTAAATACAGTCCTTTGAGAGCCGGTTCTTATTTAAAATTACCTAAGCGAATTCAAAAAACAAAATCATGTCTAAACATAGTCAATAAAGACAATTACTGTTTTCTTTGGAACATTGTAGCTTATTTGTACCCAGCAAAGCATAACTCAAATAGAGTAACATCATATCCTCACTATTCAAAAGTGTTAAACATAGCAAACATGACATTTCCACCCAGTTTAGACGATATAAAATTATTTGAAGACTTACATCCAAACGTAAGTGTTAACTTCTATGGTTTGGAACAGAATGACTATGTAACAGGACCGTTATATAAAACTTTAAAAAGAAAAAATTTTCATGTTAATTTACTTTATATCAATAATACATAACTAATACCTTGAATTTGCAAAATGATGGTGTTACCACATACATTAAAAACAATCTTAATGCTACCGTCGAAGAACCCAGTTGTACAGACGCAAACTGTCTTATCGTAAAAATTGGCAAGGAAATGGCTATAATAGCGATATACAGATCTCCTTCATATAAAAACGTAAACCAATTCCTTGAAACTCAACAATATCCTACAAGATCTCTCTAGTTTTAAAAACATTTCCATCATTGGAGATATCAACATCAACATCTGTCCTGATCAAACTTCGAGAGCACAAACCGAATACTTAAATATATGCTCCTTTCATGGCCTTTTGCCAGCCCATAATCTCCCTACAAGGCATGGAAAAACATGCCTGGATCATGTGATACTTAAAACTAAATTACCTGCACTCACTTTAGTATTACAATCCACTGTTACAGATCATCAGGCAGTGCTGTTGTGCCTTAAAAACAATCATATAAGGAACTATGCACATGTTACCTTTAATCAAATAAATAAAGAAAACCTATTGCTAGAATTGACCAATACTGACTGGAGTCTTATTTATAATGCATGTAATGCCGATACAGCAATGGAACTTTTCTGTACAATCGTCCAACAGACTATCGCTGATAATACTGTAATAGTAAAATTATCTAGACGACAGAAAATAATTAAACCATGGGTAACACCTGGTTTGTTGCGTTGTATGAAGCATAAGGACAACCTTCATAAAAAAGTGCGGCAATCCCCCGATAATGACATTTTAAGGTTGACCTATACAAGATACAGAAATTTTTGCAACGGTTTAATTAAAAAACTTAAAAAATCTTACGATACTAATCTCATAAAGAAGGCAGGTAAAAACAATAAAAAGCTGTGGGATGCAATTAAAAATATTACTAACACAACCAAAATCAGAAGTACGGCAACGGAATTAATTGATAAGGCGTGCCCTAAAAGATCAGTCGATGAAGTGAATCGTTTCTTTGTCACAGTCGGCAAAACTTTGGCTGAGGAGACAATAGTAATAAATAAATAAATAAATAATATCTTTATTTGCGTAAAAACATGGTATATAAAGGTGTTACAAAGAAAAATATAGGTACATACATGTTTTGCTTAAAAATAAAGCATGCAAAAGTTTTTGACGAAATCAATTTAAGTACATTTATGTTCAAAAAAGTCTTTAATACAGTAGAAGTTATTTTTATTAAGCCATTTGTACAGTTTTATTTTAAATAGTTTGGAATTAAGTGCTTTTAAAGTATTCGGTAATTTATTATAAATTCGTATACACATGGCTAGACAGCTTTTATTATATTTTGATAACCTAGGAGTTTCCTCTAATACAAGTCTGAATTGGTCACGGCGACTTCGAGAACTCACATCCTCTGCTGTTTTGAAGAGTTCTTTATATTTACGTACATACACGCTTCATACAAATATAACGAAGGTAATGGTAGCAAACCAAGCTTTTTGAATATTGGTTGACATGATTCGTCCGATGGAATCCCGTATATAGCACGTATGGATTTTTTTTGTGCAATAAATGCTCTATCGCCGTCGGTACTATTTGCCCACATGATTAATCCGTATCGTAACGAAGATTCAACATAGGCGCGGTATGACATCACAGCAGTTTTGATGTTTGTGACATTCCTAATCTGTTTGAGCCCTCAATATACAAATTTATTTATTTTCTTGTTTGTGAAAATCCTCTGCATCATCGTAATAATTTAATGCAATCAACCCGGGCTGTGCAGTCTTTCGTAATAAATTCTACACGCAAGTGGATGGTGTAGCAATGGGCTCTCCAGTATCTCCCATTGTTGCTGATATCTTCATGGAGGATTTCGAGGAGACTGCCCTGCAATCTGCACCTGTAACACCAAAGTTCTACAAGCGGTACGTAGATGATACTTTTACCATACTACCATCTCATAAAGTAACAGCATTTTTCGACCACCTTAACTCCTTAAACTCCAAAATTCAATTTACTATGGAGGCAGAGGCAAATAACTCTTTAGCTTTCTTAGACGTTTTAGTAATTCGTAATCCCAATAACACCTTGAGTCACACAGTGTATCGAAAGAAAACCCATACAGACAAATACTTAAATGGTGAATCACACCACCACCCAACACAGTTATCTACCATCGGTAAATCATTGTTTCAGAGAGCGCGTGGGATCTGTGATGAGCAACATCTGGCTGCAGAGCTTCAACATGTCAAACAAGTACTACATGACAACAAGCTCCGAATACCGCGCCCTCGTCACAGAAACCGCGTGAAACGTGCCACAGTCGAACGCCTACCTGCTATATTACCATATGTTAGAGGAGTCACAGACAAGATTGGCTATATCTTGAAGCGAGCTTCAATCAAAACATACTTCAAGCCGCTGAAGAAGATTAGTCAGTTCCTACCACCTGTCAAGTGCTACATACCTCTGCAAGATGCAGGTGTATATAAGCTAGATTGTGATTGCGGTCTTTCTTACATAGGCCAAACTAAAAGAAGTATAGGAACCCGCGTAAAAGAACATCGCTGATGTCAAACACCGCCGTTTCAAGAAGTCAGCAGTTTGTGAACATACTCTAGACAAGGCCCAGCACTACATCAGATTTGATAAACCACAAGTCCTCGCAAAAGAAAACCGATTCCTTCCCAGGATGATCCGTGAGGCTATTGAAATTAAAAAACATCCAAATTTCAATAGAGAAGATGGCTGGGTCTTACCACCTGCTTGGAACCCCATTATAGATTCCATAAAATCAAAATCCAAGTCCAAAACTGCAAGACTGAAGGATACGGTGAGCTCGTTCTGCGTGAATCGGATCGCCAATAATTAACAAAAATGTAAGGTAGCTGTTAGTAATTGTAACATTAAGACGTCCAACAACTTAGTCTACTCGTGACCATGGATGCTGTAAAGGATCCGAAACGTCGGGAATCAAATAATATCAATACAACGCGATAAAATCCGTAAAAAGTAGTTTTATTTTAATGTCTAATATTCGCGTAAGTGTCAGAAACCAGTAAATTATTCAAGCTCTCCTAAAAAAGAAATAAAAGATAATCTAAATGTCATTGAAAAGTAAAGATATCTATGGTATTTATGATGGTGTAAATGTACCATTTCGAATAAGGAACTACAATAAAACTTTACTGATGGGTAACTCCATAGTATCATTTTCTAAAGTTCAAAATATTGGCAGCGATAACTTAGTCTTGGTTAAAATTGGAGATAAAAGTTATGATTTAACCCCGGGATTAAAAGAACTTTTACTTCGAAAAAAAACCTGATTTAAAAAATATAACTGAAATTGATAGACTTGTCTACAAAGATATACTACATTATACTAACGCTCGTAAGAGGGATTTTAATCCTAGTGGTCAAATAAGAGGTGACAAAGGATTCAAATATCGAGAAATAATTAGACCATTATTTTCTGAGACTTTATTGGAAAACAATCAGAATAAAATTGGAGGCAGTTTGCCAACGCTTAAAGCATACAAAAAGGATACTGATTTAATATATTGGGACAATCCAAATGAACTAGTTGAAAGATTAAAATTATTAATAGCTTCAAGCGATGCAGGTAATACAAATCATGACAATGAAATTTTATCAATAATTGAAGAATTAAAAGAAGCTAATATAATTAAGAATAAATACTGATTATCAGGAAGCTTTTCATTCAGTATTGCAATGTCAGTCATTCATTCAGTCAGTCAGTCATTATGAACATTTAAAAAGTTGATGCCTTCTATAAGTATATAAATTATTGTACCCAGAATATGTATAGCTATACAACAATATCTAATTAAAATATATTCGAGATTTTTTTTAAATGAGCAAAGCGGATGTGGTAAATGAAATTCATAAAAGCGCTAGAGTGAATTTCCCGCGAAGACAAGTTATTATGAAGGATATAGATGATCTATGGCAAGCGGATTTAATAGATATGCAATCAATGTCAAGAGAAAATAATAATTATAAATATATTCTTACTGTAATTGACACATTTTCAAAATATGCTTGGGCGCTTCCTGATGTACTAGCTCCTGCACTATGTCATCACTACCACTCAGGGTGCAAATATCTACGTTAATGTTTATATCATCCATTTAATAGTAACAATTCAATTCAAATACATTTATTTCAGATATTAATTAAATCCATAGACATTAATTTAATCCACAGGTTTGTTAGTACAACTTAAAAACTATGTTAGTATTGTAATATTTATCATTATTTTAAACTTCTCGCAATCCTAGGACTCCGCGTACATATGTGTGTATGCACCCAGTGTCCAAGGATAGGGCTATCAATTTTATCTTTTAAGACCTTCATTATTATGTTAGGGCTCCCCCTCACCCTACTCATTACTGAGGCGATGCTCTTACGCATAATCGCAAAAAAGTCGTTAGTTTGCGCACGTGCAAACATTTCAGACGCGCTACTATATCTTGGGAGACCCAGCAAAATCCTGAAGGCATTGTTATATTGTATTCGTAGGGCATTGTAGGCCCGATGTTTATACTTCACCCATAGGCTGCAGGTGTAAAAAGATTGGCAGTATGCCTTGAATAACATAACTTTTACACCAGCTGAGCAACGCGCAAACCTACGGGCTATCATATTACATCGGACCGACAATGCCCTGCGCTCCCTCTCCATATCCATATCATCCGAGAGATCCTCTGTCACCACATGACCCGAGTACGTAAACCGAGATACACGTTGTAAGGGTACTCCATTCAGTGTGATCGAAGGAATCTCGGACGACACTCGGTTTCTCCCTTTGAATAATAGGAACTCACTCTTTTTAATATTATAAACGAGTCCGTGAGAGGCTGCGTATGATTCACAAATAGTGACTAGCTTTCTTACAGCGTTTACTGATGGCCCCAGCAGCACCATGTCATCCGCATAACTCAGATTATTGACGAACATCCCGTCAATGGAACAACCCACATTAGCACTGCTGAGTTCATCAATCAACTGATTAATATAAACATTAAAAAGAGATGGCGATGTTAAACCACCCTGCCTGACACCACACTCTAATTTATATGGGTCAGAAAAGGTGTTTGCCCACTTGACTCGATTTATCTGGTTCGTGTACCAAACTTTTAGTAGACTAATCAACTCACCAGGCATATTGAACCCTGCAAGTTTTTCCCATAACTTGTGATAGCAGACAAGGTCGAATGCCTTAGAGAGATCAAGAAAGACCGCATAAACCGGAGTTTTCCTATCTGTATAGTACCTGACTGTCTGCTTGAGCGCCAATATTGCACTTTCAGTTGAGAGTCCAGTTCTAAAACCAAACTGTGCATCGTTGAGTTTTATAAATCCGCTAAGTTTGAGCTCCAGCAGACCATCAAGCACCTTACCTATGATTGTTGCCAGAGAGATCGGCCGATAATTATTTTTGTCCGAAATGTCACCCGTCTTATTTTTAACAACTGGGACCACAACGGTCTCCATTAGCTCAGGTGGTAGATATGAATGCCGTATACAAAAAGTGAACAACATTGCTAGTAAGCGAGAAATGTGTGGTCCAGCATGCAGAAGGTGTTCGACGCTCAGTCCGTCATGTCCAGGAGACTTACCTTTGGAAAGACTCTTTATAACTTTGGCTACTTCTTTCGCCGAAAAACCAATGGGGTTCTTGGACTCACCTGGGTTAGCCTCGATCACCCTCCGCAAGGGCGACATTTGCGACTGAACACTGAAGTGATCTTTAAAGATGTTTGCGACCCGCTTCGAATCCGTCACACCATCAACACTCACAGGAAGGCCCGTTTTTGGCTTCAAGCTGTTTGTAAGTTTCCAAAACTTAGAAAAACACTTTTTTTGATGTTGTTCAGCTATAGCGTCCATACGTATTTGATCCTTATGGTTGATACAATATCTTAACTTACTTTTAAACGCCTTTTTACTGTGTAACATGTCTTCATATAAGGGGCCAGATGATGGCATGTCACACATTTTCCAACTATGAAATTTTTCACGAGCCTCCTTGTGTACCCCCCTAACATGCGTATTCCAGCCTAATACCGTACGGCCCTTCCTGACCCTCCTCACTTCGTAACTACATATAGCAGCTTGCCTCAATGAGTCAACTATTCTTTTATACAAATCACAAATGACTGCCCTATGACTACTTATTGAACACATTTTGTCGCAACAGTTACTTAAGTCCGAGGGGAAATCTATAAGTTTTAACATATTTGTACATAACATAATAATAATTCTTTTGATTAGAATTCCTATTGCCCCATTTTACATTGAAGTTGACATCATTAGCTTGTCTAGTAAGTACAAACTTTGTTCGACTTATACTTAAATTACGTCTAATCTCTAACGGGAAGTGGTCCGACCAGTATAACACACACACTAACAGTTTTCCACGCTGCCTCAGTAACCAAACAGTGGTCAAGCCAGCTTCGACTAGCGTAATAGTAAAATAAACGTAAAAGTATTTGAATTACGTCCAAGATTAGTTACATCGGCACAGATCTATTTTTGATCTACACAAAAATTGTCTAACTCCTTTCCAAATATTTCGCCCAGATGAGCATTAAAGTCTCCCAACATATAAACGAACTCAATATTCTGACTTTCTATTACCGCTGTTATCTCACTGAGACACTCACTAAATTCCACTAAGTTTTCTTGTGAATTAGTAGGCATGTAAACATTAAAAACCAAAATCGAGTTGTCATTTAAAGTTTACAATTTAATAGCCGTGAGACTACACTACGTACTACAAGATACAATAGACACATCACAAAACGTACCTTTTCGCCATAAAATGGCTACACCACCATACGGCCTTCCATGTAAAATACCGTCCGCTAAGTCAACCGCCGACTTCCCCGTGTATCCAAAATCACCGTCAACCTCCGCCAGTATAGGTATTTCATGATGCAGTAACCAAGTTTCTTCTAGGGCCACTAAATCGGCTGTCTTACATAATGATTTAATATATTCAAAGGACCTTTTTAGTCCTTTGCAGTTAAAACATATAAACGTAGCCGTCTGTTGTTTACATTCATCCATTACCGAATATTATTGTGAACAGTTTCGCTAGTCTGATCTGTATCTTTACTATTATTTTTAAAATAAATAAAGCGGCGAAAAGCTACTCCCTCAGGCCACATGTTTTCGTCCATGAAAATAGATAATTTTCTATATGGGATATAAACATATAGTAACGTACGATAACTTAATAACATAGTTATTATGTGGGTAGAATTAAAATACGGCGGTACAACTAAGGTAAAATTACGATACGGCTAAGCGTGTGCGTTCGGCTCAACCGCTCGCGCGCAACTCGAGTTATCATTTGATATTGCATGCATTTCGATTGTCATACCTTTGATATCGTTATTAAACTGGAAATTGCAGGTTCGATGTGAAAGTGACAACGAAATGATAACATGAAAAATTCATTCATTCACTATACGAGTCCATGAACATCAGATTTTCGTCATTGAAAAAACTCCCTTCTTTGATGGTAGCTACAATATTGGACCCAAGGTTCAAGTCTAAATACCTCAATTCCAATGAAGTGGACATTGCTGTTACAGAGCTAATATCTTTCTTGACCGAGTCTGAAGTCAGCATGCAATCATCCCACAGCTCTGATAACGCCAAAGTTTCTTCGGCTTCAACTACATGCGTCTCGCAAGCTCACCACATACAGCAACAAAAAGAGAGTCTTTGGGATGTACACGATAATACGTCTAGTTAAACAGAGACCACAGAATCTGTAGACATAAAACACTTTCTGAAAGAAAAGATTCAGTCTTACCTGTCGGAACCATTATTACAACGCAATGCTGACATATACAGTTATTGGAACAGCAGTCCATATCCTATATTGAGAAATGCAGTTTTAAAATTCCTTTCATCTCCACCTACCAGTGTCCCGAGTGAACAGCTGTTAGGTGCTGCTGGCCATATATACTCGGATCGTCGCAATAATTTACGTGGCGAAAACGTAGAAAAACTGCTTTTCTTGGTGTACAATATAAGACTTTTTAATTATGAATATTAATTACACGAGAAACCAAAAAAGTAACCCTAAATATAAAATATTCAGAAGTTTTTTTTTTTATTTGATTTTATAACTGTTTTCAATTTAAATGTTTACTGTAATTTAGTAGCGAGTTACATGCACTGTTTATTTGCTTTTTTATATAAAAATATATTGGTCTAGTTTAGGTGGTCTCCAGCATGTGGAATGTGGAGTCGAAAATATTTATACATATTATTATTATTTTTTTTATTTTAAAGGAATACACTACTCACTTTTGTGTTTTATGTACCACTAACAATAAACTATATACATTATGAAAAGAAAAAGACGTGTGGCACTCGGGGACTGCCGCGGTAAAGCTATTGCATAGCGTTTTTTATCAACTTATGTAATACAACCAATGCCACCTAAAGGCGGGTTGCTGAACTAAAGAGACAAGCGTGTTTCTCTTTAGTTCAGCAACCCGCCTTTAGGTGGCATTGGTTTTTGTGCACGACTGACCCCGTGCAAGACGATGGGTGCAAGTAGTGCGCGTCGCAACCCCTCACAGTGCGCGGATAACAGTGACATAAAAAAATAGTGCAAACACATTTTCATGTGAAGGTGCCAAACCATTGGTGTACTTGCGATAAAAGTAGATAATTTAGTTAGAGGACACCTACGTTCATGTTTTAAAATAAAAGTATACAAAATCTAATGACGCGTTTGGCACCTATACAGAAGTAAAGTGTTAAAAGTTTAAACCTAGTAAAGTAGCCTAATTATGAGTGAAAATACTTTAATCTTTATGAATATAGTTAGGTCTTAGTTAGTTCTAGGTATGTAAGTTAGTAATTAAGAATAAATAAGAAGAACTTAGAAGTTATAAGCACTATAATATCTGAAAATAAAGATTTGTCTTTGGGTGTGTTTTATTACCTAAATACTTGTTATAAATAGGAATAAATGATTAGGATTAGGTATCTAGGTCATAGAGATACCTAGAATAAGTGTAAATGCACACCACGACGCTCGGTGTAAGAATGACGCACCGCCGCCGCCTAAGGGGCGTTTATATAGTAGTGAAGCGGGGGGCGGGGTAGTATTTAAGCGCGCGCACAAAGATTGCGCCGCCATTCCCAAACCGAGCGGCGCGGAGTGATGAAATATGTATGTTTAGATTAGGCTAAGATTAGATAACACCTAGGCAATAAGTAGAAAACAGTATTATGTAAGGTTTTTATTTAAATAAAGAATAAAGGTAAACGGGGGTGAGGTAAGGAAAATTCTAGTAAAATGGCCGCCAGAATATAAAAGAGGGCGCTATTCGGCTAGCGCGGTACCAGTACAGTTCCAGACCTCGACAAGAGAGGAAGCTCAGAAAAAGGATCCTCACCGCCGTCTGCCTCCAGAATATTGTGTAAATCCCTACTGCTGTGTTTTATTTAAGCGGAGTTCAGGCGATCCAGAACATTATTGGTCCTTCGAGCCGGATCCCTGTTCAGCAAGAAAATGGTGTTAACACGCAGTAGGGACGGAGAACAAGTGAGACGGCGAAAGGATGAGCGTGTTGTGTCTGATGCCGTACAAGAGGCGTCTACAGAGAACTCTACTGCGAGTGGTACGTCGAACACCGCGTCGGAAGAGACGGGAACAAGCAACGGTACTAGTGGTTCGACGGCCACGGATACAACAGGTGCTACCACCACGACCGCAACGGAAGAAAATAGTACGTCGAAAAATGGAAATTCGCAACGGACCGTGAAGCCTGCTGACGCCCGGTCACACCGCTCCGTAGTCTCCCGCAAGAAACTCCTCGCGGAGTTGGAGGCGAAAGAACGGTTGGCTGAGCTGAAGCTGGAGGTACAAGCCGAGGCTGAAGTACAACGACTACGAGTACGACGTCTGCAAGCGGAAGCCGATGCCACCGATGAAGAAGAAGAAGAAGAAATAGAAGATGACCTCGCATCGGTACGCATCAGTACGTGGCTGAAGGAGGCGGACACGAACGTACCCCCCCCTCCCCCGCAAGAGGCGCCTCCAGAGAAAAACGGGACGTGCAAGAAGATACCCGAAGACGTCGTAGTGGAGAAGAATAAACAAGAAGATAGTGCGCGGACACATCAACCATTGATAGACGTGTCCACATTAGCCGCCGCACTCTCGCAAGCTGTACGAAGCAACAAGGAGCCGCCAAGGTACCTACAGGAGTTACCTATTTTTAACGGAAACAGTTCAGAGTGGCTCAACTTCAAAACGGCGTATGAAGAATCTCATCGGTATTTTACGAAAAATGAGAACATAGCGCGTATACGCAGAAGCCTACGTGGGAATGCAAAAGAAGCTGTTGGGTGTTTACTACTGAGTCAACCGGATCCTGATACAATTATAAAAGCGTTGGAAAGAAGATTCGGAAGACCGGAAGCGCTCATCCATGTGGAGTTGGAGAAGCTGAAGATGTTGAGCAGAGTCACCGACAACCCAAGAGAACTGTGCATCTTCGCTAGTCGTGTGGCCAACATAGTCGGCACTGTGGAAGCATTAAGAAGAACGCATTACCTACACAATCCAGAGATGGCGCGAGTTATTGTGGAGAAGCTTACACCTATACTGAAAAGCAAGTGGTACGATTATACAGCTAAGAAGAAAGAAGACATACCAGAACTAAAGAAGATTTCTATCTTCTTGAACGAAGAAGCAGACAAGTGTGGTGCCTACGCTATGCCCGAAGTAGTTACAGAAGATTACACTGGGAAGGAGCGAAGGAACAGAAGACCTGAGAAGACATTCGCGATGGACAAGAAGAACAATCCAAACGAAGACTGTCCTCAATGCAAGCAAGATCACAAGCTGCCTGATTGCAAGAAGTTCCTCGCCTTGGACACCAGTTCAAGATGGGAAATAGCAAAGAAGAACCACATCTGCTACCGCTGTCTTCGAAGCAAACATCGTCGACTTGTCTGCAGAGCGCCGCCGTGTGGGAAGAACGGATGCGTCATGAAGCACCACAAGCTGCTGCACCATGAAAAAGAAGATAACTCCAACAAAGAAGAAACAACAGTGGAAGTAACCTCAACAGCTAACCCCTGCGATCGTCGACGCGCATACTTGAAGATAGCTCCAGTAATACTGAAGGGACCTCTCACCAGCATTGAAACATATGCACTATTAGATGAAGGGAGTACAGTCACCCTAGTAGACGCATCCATAGCAGACGTCATAGGAGCGGACGGTCCTGCGAACACCATGTGGATTCAAGGAGTCGGAAGTGAAATGAAACATGAAAGCAGCAAGATCATCAGTCTACAAATAAGAGGGAAGTACGCGCAAGAGGAATACGAAATAGAAGCAGCACGTACAGTGGACAGATTGAACTTCATGCCAGAGACAATCTATGACCGACACCTGGATGACTGCCAACACCTGGCGGACATTAAAGAAGAAGTGACATATGAACGCGCTTCACCCAAGGTGCTGATAGGACAAGACAACTGGCACCTCATCGTATCAAGAAAGCTGCGCACCGGACATCGCAACCAACCGGTGGCCTCCTACACCAATCTCGGATGGGTCCTACACGGATGCCACAGCTCACTGACTGCCACCGTGACCTTCTGCGGCAGACTGCAACATAAAGAAGAAGAGACATCCATGGAAGATATGATCAAGAACCACTTCAAGTTGGAATCTCTATGCATCGAGCCCAGAAGACCAAGAGAAGATCCGGAGCAGAGAGCCCTACAAATACTAGAAGAAACAAGTAAGAGGTTACCTGATGGGAGGTTCGAGACCGGTCTTCTGTGGAAAGAGAAAGATGTCAAGATACCGAACAACTACAAAGAAGCAGAGAGGCGCCTGCGTTCATTAGAAAAAAGGCTGGAAAAAGATGAAGACTTGAAGCAGAAATATGAAGAAAGAATGGAAAACCTGTTCAAGTCGGGATACGCAGAATGCGCACAATCACCACCACCAGAAGGGAAGACCTGGTACCTGCCACACTTTCCAGTCGTCAACCCAGCTAAGCCACATAAGCCACCAAGATTAGTTCACGACGCTTCAGCAAAGACGGCCGGCGTGTGTCTGAACGACATGCTACACTCGGGGCCAGATCTATTGCAGTCTTTGCCCGGCGTGATAATGAGATTTAGGCAGCATCAGTATGCAGTGAGTGCGGACATAAAAGAAATGTTCATGCAGGTGAAGATAAGAAAAGAAGACAGAGACGCGCTGCGGTTCCTGTGGAGAGGCAGACGGCGGGAGGATCCACCCCCAGAAGGCAGACGGCGGGAGGATCGACCTAGAGGAGGCGAACAACCGGAGGACCGACCTACAGAATATCGCATGACATCCGTCATATTTGGAGCCACGTCATCACCTTGCACCGCGCTCTACATTAAGAACAAGAATGCTCAAGAACACGCTACGATGTATCCAGAAGCAGCAGAAGCAATACAGAAGAATCACTACATGGACGACTATCTTCAGAGCTTTGCCACAATGACAGAAGCAATCAAGATAAGCAAAGATGTAGACTACGTACACAAACAAGCGGGCTTCGTGTTAAGCGGATGGACTTCAAATGAACTCAAGACAATAGAAGAGCTAGCACTACAAGAAGTCAGCGCTGCTACTGTGAATCTGGGAGGTGCGGAAACAGAAAAAACCCTGGGATTACTCTGGCACGTAAAAGAAGACAACATAGGTTTCAACACGAGCACCATGAAGATTCCTCCAGAAGTGAGAGCGAACAGGCGAGCACCCACGAAGAGAGAAGCATTGAGCGTGATAATGGCCCTCTTCGACCCACTGGGGCTGATATCACCTGTCACCACTCCTGCGAAAAGGATATTTCAAGACACATGGCGCTACAAGACCGACTGGGATGATCCACTGCCAGCAGAACTAGAGGAAAGATGGAAATCATGGCTGACAGCGCTCACTACCATCGAACGACTAAGGATTCCACGGTGCTACGACTACGATGAAGTCACATCGCGACAGCTGCACACCTTCGTCGACGCGAGTGAAGAGGCATACGCGGCAGCTGTGTACTGGAGGTTGGAACACGCAGACGGCAGCGTGCAAGTATCCCTCGCCGCCGCCAAGAGTCGCGTCACGCCGCTGAAACCAATCTCTATACCCAGACTCGAGTTGCAGGCGGCCCTACTAGGAGCGCGACTCGCACGCACAGTCGCAGAAGAGCACGACTATGAGATAAAAGAAAAAGTCTACTGGAGTGATTCGCGAACAGCACTGGTGTGGATCAGATCAGAACCAAGAGTTTACAAATCCTTCGTAGCACACCGCCTAGCAGAGATCGAGGACACGACCAAGAAAAACGAATGGCGATGGCTACCCACACACGAAAACGTAGCAGACGACGCAACAAGAGCAACGCCTAGTGACTTCGACGCGACACATCGGTGGTTCCAAGGACCTTCATTTCTACGAAGACCAGAGTCAGAATGGCCCCAAGAAGAGAAGACTGTCAGATACGACACCGGAGAAGAAAGAGAAAAATGCCACTTGACTATAGAAGAATACGGTCAGAGTCATCTTCCTAACATAGAAAAATTTTCCAAATGGATTCGTCTCATTAGAACGACGGCAAGAGTCCTACAATTCGTTGAGCTCTGCAGAAAAAAGGACGTCGTGACAGCTACAAGGAAGCGCACCAAGAAGACAGAAGAAAAGGACTCCAACTGGAAAACGACAACCAACAAGAAGAACACCCCTCCTACACCACAACAGAAGAAGATCAACCACGTAAAATACATCGAGATACCGGCCTCGCTCCTGATTAAAGCCGAGCAGCTCTGGATCGTCGCCAGTCAGAAGAATAGCTTCCCAGAAGAAACGAAGAGAATAAGAAGAGGCGACCCTCCCAGCAGCAGTGACAGACTGAGTAGCATGAGCGTATACATCGACACAGAGGGAATAGTGCGACTGAAAGGAAGAGTGGCAGCGGCACAAGAAGTCGCAGAAGAGACGTCACATCCCCCGATACTAGACGGAAAACAAGCCTACACCCGCCTGTATATAGCACACGTGCACGAAAAGCTGCATCACAGATGCATCAGAAATGGTGGTAAATGAGTTACGCCAGAGACTGTGGATTGTGAAGATACGCCCCGCTGTAAGGAACATAGTCAAGAGCTGCATCCCGTGCCGCATAAGGAAAATAAAGCCTGCGTCTCCTTCCACAGGAGACCTACCACCCGCACGTTTAGCTCACCACGCGAGACCCTTCACATTCACTGGGCTTGACTACTTTGGCCCCATTGAAGTCACCGTCGCACGCCATCACGAGAAGAGGTATGGAGCCCTCTTCACCTGCATGACCTCCCGCGCCATACACATAGAGGTCGTGCACTCACTCAGCGCCGACTCAGCAGTATCAGCATTAAGAAGATTCATGGCAAGAAGAGGGTGTCCCAAAGAACTGTGGAGTGACAACGCAACGTGCTTCAAGGCGGCTGAGAAAGAACTCGCCGAAGCAGCCCTCCAAGCCCAACAACATGAAACAACGTGCCATCGCATCGTCTGGAAATATATTCCCCCGGCTGCTCCGTTTATGGGAGGCACATGGGAACGCATGGTGCGCTCCGTAAAAGAAGTCCTGCGCGTCATCCTGACCGAGAAGTACCCGAGCGACGAGACCTTAGTTACCCTGCTGGCGGAGGTCGAGAATACAGTGAACTCACGACCTCTCACTCACGTCTCGGTCGACCCAGAAGAGCCTGAAGCCCTGACACCGAACCACATACTCGTCGGCCCCAACTCACACGTGCCAGTAGCAGGACACTTCGACGAAAAAGACCTCACAGCCCGACAACAGTGGAAACGTGCCCAAGTGTTAGCCGACAACTTCTGGAGACGGTGGGTGAAGGAGTACCTGCCCCTACTGCAGCACCGGCGGGAGCCCATCGGCACCGGCACACCTCCCAAGGTCGGTGACCTCGTCATCATCTGCGACAACAACCTGCCACGCAACACCTGGCCACGGGGACGCATCAGCCGAGTGTATCCGGGCGCCGACGGAGAGGTACGAGTAGTGGACGTCACCACCAGCAGCGGACACGTGCTCAGGAGGCCAACGAGGAAGGTCGTCGTGCTACCAACGGAGTCGCAGCGTGGCGACGGCGGGAGAATGTGCACGACTGACCCCGTGCAAGACGATGGGTGCAAGTAGTGCGCGTCGCAACCCCTCACAGTGCGCGGATAACAGTGACATAAAAAAATAGTGCAAACACATTTTCATGTGAAGGTGCCAAACCATTGGTGTACTTGCGATAAAAGTAGATAATTTAGTTAGAGGACACCTACGTTCATGTTTTAAAATAAAAGTATACAAAATCTAGTGACGCGTTTGGCACCTATACAGAAGTAAATTGTTAAAAGTTTAAACCTAGTAAAGTAGCCTAATTATGAGTGAAAATACTTTAATCTTTATGAATATAGTTAGGTCTTAGTTAGTTCTAGGTATGTAAGTTAGTAATTAAGAATAAATAAGAAGAACTTAGAAGTTATAAGCACTATAATATCTGAAAATAAAGATTTGTCTTTGGGTGTGTTTTATTACCTAAATACTTGTTATAAATAGGAATAAATGATTAGGATTAGGTATCTAGGTCATAGAGATACCTAGAATAAGTGTAAATGCACACCACGACGCTCGGTGTAAGAATGACGCACCGCCGCCGCCTAAGGGGCGTTTATATAGTAGTGAAGCGGGGGGCGGGGTAGTATTTAAGCGCGCGCACAAAGATTGCGCCGCCATTCCCAAACCGAGCGGCGCGGAGTGATGAAATATGTATGTTTAGATTAGGCTAAGATTAGATAACACCTAGGCAATAAGTAGAAAACAGTATTATGTAAGGTTTTTATTTAAATAAAGAATAAAGGTAAACGGGGGTGAGGTAAGGAAAATTCTAGTAAAATGGCCGCCAGAATATAAAAGAGGGCGCTATTCGGCTAGCGCGGTACCAGTACAGTTCCAGACCTCGACAAGAGAGGAAGCTCAGAAAAAGGATCCTCACCGCCGTCTGCCTCCAGAATATTGTGTAAATCCCTACTGCTGTGTTTTATTTAAGCGGAGTTCAGGCGATCCAGAACAGTTTTTATCAACTTATGTAATACAACCAATGCCACCTAAAGGCGGGTTGCTGAACTAAAGAGACAAGACAAGCGTGTTAGGTTTTTTTAGTTACGGAATTTCTGGATTCGGTCCCCACGCTCAAGGCCCGCGATAGAAGCTATGCAATAGCTTAAAAGTATTATTATAGACTATTTACATAAAATACATGAAAGTAAGAAAAGAAGCTATATATATAAATCTAAAAGACAGAGGCGTGACTAAGCTTCAAAGTATTCCTCGGCATCGCTGAAGCCAGAGACCTGATTCCCATTCACCCACAGCCATCAGACGAGCACGCTCCGCAATATTGACTGACGTATTAAGTAGTTCTTTCCGCGTCAAACTGCAAAGCGGCTCTCAAAGCCTTTGGGAAGATGGAACCAGGGGTAAATCAGTACTAGGACAAGCCATTCTCCAAACGGTCATAGCGTCAGTCAGAAACGGTACTTCCAAATCAACCAGAAGATCCTAAGATATCTCTGGCTAACTTTTCGGTACTGTGGACTGAGGATATGAACGCGGGTAAACTGATATTAGAAATTTTGCGGAATTCTTTCATTCTTCTTGTTAATTTTATTTATTATTAATGATATTAATTATTATTGAAGTTTTAGTCGAGATCCCTAATTATCTCTAGTAATAAATATAGCCTATGTTACTCAGTGAAAATGTAGATTTGTAACGGCAAAAGAATTTTTGAAATCGGTCCAGTAATTTTTAAGTTTATTCGTTACATACCTACAAAAATACAAATCTTTCCTCTTTATGATATTACTAGCGGCCTGTCCCGGTTCCGCACGGGTGGACATTATTAAAATAAATATAGCTTATGATACTCAGGGATAATGTAGCATTCTAATTGTGAATGAATTTTTGAAATCAGTCCCGTAGTTTTTGTGTTTAACTGTGACAAAGACACAAACATACAATTCTTTTTTCATTATAGTATAGATTTTAAATATTTTGAATTTGAATTTTCCGGAGGCCAGAATCCCCACGTATAAGGACGTATATTGCGACGCGACGGTCGCCGGCCGGACCGAATGACTGCCGCGCGCGTAATTATTTTGTCGCGCGAATATTTTTATTTTGCGATATCTTCTAAGATATTTGTTTAAACTATATAAAGTTAAGGGCACAAATATTCTATATTTAATTTCCGTTTTAATAAACACATTTATTTAGATACAGATTAATAGATACCATATGGGTTAAATAAGCTTCGCAAAAATGTATTCCATTTTAATCTAAAATTTTAATAGTAAAAGCAGTTATTGTGAGTTATCCGTCGGAGATAGGTATATGCTATCGACTTTTTTATATTAATTTATAATATTAGGGCAATTTTTACACATCTCATTCTTGATACTGAATGACCTATACTCCATTTGGTTAGGTATTTAACTAAAGGTAAACAATAAAAATGGCGTGGTTCAGGGCTGTTCAACCTTTTATTACAATAATATCGTATGAATTGGAAGTGAAATGAATATAGGTACCTTTAATTAACTTATAAGTTTTAATCTGAATCAGATGAAAACAATCACCAACACTAATAATAAAACGATCACAGGTGTCACCTAGTACAGGACTCGGGATCACTTTTTTAATAATTAAAATTAATAACAACACAACTAACAATCAATAAAAACAACGAACAAACAAAACAATAACTAATTAACACAATTTATGGCAAAAGAAACACAAAAACGAATGAAAATAAAGTAAACAAACTATCACGAATGGCGTCTGGTTACCCGACTAACTGTAATATAGGTTCAATATTTTGCTGCGGTTCCTCGCAGTATTACTTCTCAATTTTTTCAAGTTATCAAAAGTCTAATATGTACAATAATGTTTTGAATACCTGTCTTTTTAGGTTCTTTTTAGTAGGTGGCACATTGCAATACGTTATGACATATTATATTTTTTAATTTAATTAATTGTTCACAAGCTTAAGAATTAATAATAACCATTTAATATTAAACAAAGTAGTTAAATGTCCTAGTATATAAAAGTAAAATGTGGTTTTATATTATTAAAAAATATTTTGGTTACGTTTTATTTCGAAAGGAAAAATGGCCCTATAAAAGAACCTTTTTCATGATTTGTTTACCTTTAGTTAAGTACCTAACCAAATGGAGTATAGTTAAATTTTTAGGGGTAACTATAATATCACTTTCTGATGTTACTGCAACTGGAACGTTTTCTAATCTGCAAAAAAATACATTCAGATTTGGAAGACCTTTTTTCAGCACTAAATGTACCTCTCAGGTCTAATAAAAAATAGAAAAGCCTGCACTGTGATTTATATATAAGGTCAACTTAAATTAGGTAGGTAGCAAAACTCCGCAGACATGTTGGGTATCGATATCTAAATACGCCAAAATAATAATTTTGATTTTTTGGGGGTCAGTTACCGATGGTGGTGTTGTTACTTGAATATTTGCTGAGAAAATTGTGTTATATTTTTTGTTTTATCGTGTTTGGTTATCGATATTCATAACGTCTGTGAAGTTTACATTAAGAAAACAGATTTTTCAAAAGGACACGCACGTGGTTGTGTCTTTTTGATCATGTTTAGACCCATCACGACTGCAGAGTTTCGCTAGCTAATTTATTTTGACCCTGTACAATGGGCAAGAAACAATAGACAAAGTTACAAGTATTTTCCTATAGGTCCAGTTCTAAGATAGTCATAGGTCTATCGAAATTTGATAGTTTATCACTGGATTTATTTGTGACTTTTTTTCTAAAAGTAACGGGAATCCTTTTTGTCGCTATCCCCGCTAACTAATAAAATTATTATACGTATAATAATATGTTTGTAACATCACAAACTTACTGGTGAATTACTATTATTACTGTTAGTAGTATTGATACTTAGTATACTCGTATTATTATTAGTAGTAAGTGTATTTATTATATATAAGATGTCTAAACTTTTAAAGTATTATAGGTAAGTTGCCACACTATCGCATTAGGTTTAAGACCTGTAAAGATAGCTATAATGGTAAATAATAAATAAAAAAATCCGAGACTTCACCTGTTTCTAAACTGTTCGCCAAACGTCTCTTTTTACTGTAGAGAAAATTAAATAATTCAAGGAAATTATTAAAATTAATAATTATTCTTCTAAAAACTTAAAATAAAATAATAAGATATCAAAAACTTTAATTACACTAGTCGCCAGCAGATTACGAACTCGAAACTCCTTACTCCGAATCAGTCATTCAAATAATTTAAATTAGAATTTAAGACAACAGAGGCAACCTCTTGCTTAAATTTATCTTTAGACAAAAGTATGGAGACAAGTAATTTAATTGTGAAATCATGCCAATATGATAGTAATATTAAGTCTAAAAGTTGTAATAATATCAACCTGGTCCATCAGAATATTCAAGGAATGAGTAATAAAGACCTAGAAATTGAGTTATTTATGAATTGTAATAAAATTGATGTTCTTTGTATTACAGAACATTGGCTAAAAAGTGACCAGTTTATGTTTAATTTTAGCAATCACCAGGTTGGTAGTTCGTTCAGCAGAGAGAATTCCATTCATGGTGGCTCCTTAATCCTAGTGAGTAATCAACATAAATTTAAAGAACGTAAGGATATAGTGAGCCTCTCTGTGGAGCGAACAATTGAGATTGCCTGTGTGGAATTAGAGCGGTTGATTGTACTAAGTGTATACCGACCCCCTTCAGGGTTGTATGACTGTTTTGAGAGGGTGATGGATGAAGTGCTTCATAAAGCGTGCGTAATACAAACAAATTTGTTATCACATGTGGTGACTTTAATGTGAATTTACTGGAAAATTCAAGTTCTAGTGTTAAAATCATAAATCTTTTCCGGTCATACCATCTAGTAAATATATTTCTGGAGCCGACCAGAATTACTGCCAACTCTGCCACATGTTTAGATAATATTTATACTGACATAATAACCAAGCATAAAGAAATTATTAATGTACTGGACTCTGATCACAGCGGACAACTGATTACTATTCACAATCCGCAAAGGCAAGTGGTTAAAAAGGATATCATAGTCAACCCAAAAACTTTAGGTCGCTTGGAATTTTTTAAATATAAACTTATTAATAAATTACCTTATATTCAATATCATGATGATCCTAATAAGTTCTATGATGCCTTTTTTAATAATTACTGCACAGAATTTAATTCTACTTTTATACCTAAGACGATCTCGATTAATGGTAATAATGCATCCTTCAGTGAATGGGCTACTGTTGGTATCCATTAAAGTAGGAAAAAACTTTATGACTTGTATAATGAGCGACCTCTTGTCAATACTCCCGAATTTAATTGCTATGTTAAAAATTATTCAAAAATATTTAAAAAGGTTTGCACTACAGCCAAGTCTCGTTACTTAAGTTCAAAAATAAAAAATAGTAACTGTATGCGCCACTCTCTTATTCATAAATAAAATATTATCTTACATAATCTACCACAATTATAAATTAATACTATTTAATATGGTCACACTTACCGCTCAACACGCACACCACTATTAAAAGGACCAATCCTTTCCCCGCCCCATTTCCCAACAGTCGCTAAGAACTCAAATTCGAACGCGCACGTGTGCATGCGCTCCCGCTCGTCCCGCTTAAAAAACCCGCGTCCCGGTGAACCAAAATATTATGTAACTTTGTGATCTGTGTGCTGTGTTTAAACTCTATCATACTCAAACTGCTGTGGGCTGCTGCCAAGAATCAGTGACGAACAAATCGTGGCATACCTAGTTCTACTGCTCTCCATCCTATCGAAGAACCCAATCTCCAATCTGCAGTAAGTACCCTATCCTAGCGCCCACAAGTCCTGGTCCCTCTCGCCGAATAAAAAACTAATTTACTCCACGCTAAATACACTCACATTTATTATTACGCTACGCAAACATAATATTCGCACCCCGCACCTACGTCGCCATATTGCACATGCCCATACACGTTCGAAAAATCACGCTAGATCTCGCTAATAGACATTGTCTACTTATTAAACGCATACT
This sequence comes from Acronicta aceris, assembly GCA_910591435.1. Lineage (NCBI taxonomy): Eukaryota > Metazoa > Arthropoda > Insecta > Lepidoptera > Noctuidae > Acronicta > Acronicta aceris. Next base: position 9,088,630 of record OU342757.1, on the reverse strand, counting down.
CACTCAACGCTACGCATATAAATTTATAATATTTTGATAATATTTTCACTCGCACGCTTTTATTTATTAGGATCTTTCGATACCTACCGCACCCGCACCGCTACGCAATCGCTCATACCTACGCATTCAATTCATTACTCAAAACGCTTTCATACACGCATTACACGCATAATTACGAGGTTCCCAAACCTTTATTCATATAATATAATTATTATAATTATAAATACGCTATACCTACACGCATTTATTACGTTTTCGCTTCCTACTTATCAAAGTACCTACGCATCGCATCCACACACACACACACACCTCCACGCAAACTTCGCTCGCTCGCTCGCTAGCTCATTAGCTGTTTTACCTACCTACTTACTTTTTTTATCTTAGTTCGAAATGGCTCCTACGCAGAAAAAGAAGTCACCCAGTGATGATGATCAGGAAGTTTTTACCAAACTTTCCCTTCTCGAGGCCAAGAAAGAAAGCCTATTTCAAATTACTCAGAGCATTTACGACTTAGGTCTAAAGGTTTCCGCTACTCATGATCAAACATTAGAATCGCAATTTTTAGCTCGGATAAATTCACTCGAACAAATACGTTCCAACTTCTTGGACACGCTCGACTCGTGCGTTATGGCTCAGTTAGAAGCCGATCCCACGACAAAACCGAACTACTCAGCATTACAGTCGTATGATGAACTGTACTGTTACATAAAAGGTATTGAGTCCACGCTGGTTAAAACGCAACCTATTAGTTCAATTCACTCAGAGAATTCTCATAAGTTCGATTTATTAAACCGTAAATTACCACCGCTTAAATTAGTCTCATTTGATGGTACACCAAGCAAATGGTGTTCTTTTTATGAAAACTTCAAAAGTCTTATCCACGATAATAGTCTAAGAGCCCGTGAACCCCAGACCTTCGTTATTTTATAAAGGCTGAAAACTTGTCAGCGCATGCTCCTAACACAGGTAAGAACGATGGACCAATATGAAGTTTGGGTTACCCTGGCTTTGGCAGGTAAACGGTACTAAAGGTGTGTAAAATACCGATCTAAATTCATCAAATAATAAAGTGTGATTTTTTGGTATTACCTTCAGAATATTATTAAAAATCACGTCATTAATTGCCAGACACTTAACATCGTGGCAACCCCTTGCCAGACACCCTTATTGTTCATGAAATTATAATTCTACTTACGTTATAGTATAAAAGCTGAATTTTATATATAATACTTGGGTAATAATTAGATAATGTTTCCTCATTAGCCAGACATTTTTGATAGTTCCAACCCCTTGCCAGACAAGTATGTAGGGTAGCTGTAGGAGCGAGCGCGAGACGGTATATATGGGTGGGTGCGAGTGAGATAGCATGATTATAATGACTTATGCAAATAAACTTTTTGACACAGATTTATATAACTAATAATCTGTGTAAATAAAAAATAAAAATAAATAAAAAGGATGTTTATTTTCTCCACAATATAGTCTTAATTGCTAGCGTGTTCTACGGTAACATATAGGAGGTACATTATATTGTGGGAGACTGGTGCCTAAACTAGGCTCGAGGCCTGTATTTCAGGTCACCAGGTCTCCACCATTTAGATTTGACAAATTACTTTTTGTACTCGTACAAATACTATGCAATTGGGCACATGTTAAATCATGAAAGCTTATCGATTATTATTTATTATTATTATTAGTTAATTAGTATGGTTAGTATCAGTGTGGGGGTGTATTTGAGTGTGTAATGCGTTGTATGTGTAGTTAGAGATGTGTGTGTAGTGGTTGTGTGTGAGTGGGGGGTGTCTGTGGGGTGAGGGTAGGGTGAGTGTCTGTGTGTGTTTTCCTTTTTCTTTTAATATTACTGTTCGTTACATATTTGTAATTGATGCTTATGCTAAGACTGTTAATAATTTTTCAGTGTCATCGTAATTCAGTTCTTGAAGCCAACTATATAGTTTCATTTTGCATTTTATCTTGTTAAGTTCATATATAGACAAGACCCTATTTACTTTATTGTAGAGGTACCGACCGAGATGATAAAAGAAACGTTTTGAAAATGAAGTTGAAGGCAAAGCATGATAGTTGGCCACAGGATTAAATCTTCTCTTACCTCGACGTGGTAGAGGATTGTAGGTTAGGAGTCTATGTTGTTTCAGGATGGTTTGTTGTATGAACAGCTGACGCACTGTCAAGACTTTCGCTTTTTTGTATAATAGTGTTGTAGGGTAGCGAAAAGGTAAGTTATAGGACACCTTCAGAATGGCTCTCTGTGCTCTTTCCAATTTCAGGAGTGTACTTTTTGGAGCACCACCCCAAGAGGTGATACAGTATGTTATTAAGGACTGAGCGAGAGCATAGTATACCATTTTTTTTATTTTATCGTCAGCCACGTTTCTTAAGGTCTTAAAAACATATATCAGTTTTCTCAGTCGGTTACTTAAGGTGTCGATGTGTTCGTGGAATCTTAGTGTGCCATCTATGGTTAAACCCAGATATTTAATAGAATCGGCTTTGTTGATTTGAATACATGTGCATGTAGTGGTGTGAGGAAATGCACATGTGTGGGCTATGATAGTGTTTGTAGTCATAGATGGAGACGGTGTATATTGTTTTATGGAAAAAGTGACATAATTTGTTTTTTCTGCATTTAGAGTGAGGACATTGCCCCGCAGCCAGTTCGATACAATATTGAAACCTGCCTGGGCGTGCACAAAAACCTCACTCCAGCTATCTGCGGTGAATAAGAGGGCTGTATCATCTGCGAAAGATATGACTTTGCCATTCGGGAGAGTGAGCATACCCAGTTCGTTTATATATATAAGAAAGAGTGTTGGACCGAGCACGCTGCCTTGTGGCACACCGTAAGTAACTGGGCACTCGTCACTGATATGTCACTTAGGTAATTCTCAAAGAGTTCCAGTTGGATTCCTCTTATTCCGAGTCGTTCCATCTTCCTTATTAAGATGGGAACAGAAACCGTGTCAAAAGCTTTCGCAAGGTCTAAAAAGATCCCTAAGACTTTTTGGCCACCATCCAAGTTAGTGACGATATGATTAGTGAGGTCATGGACCGCATCTGCAGTTGATTTTCCTGCCCTAAATCCATACTGAGATCGTGAGAGAAGATTATATTTCTCCAAGTAATCCACAAGACGTTTATTCATTATGCGTTCTAGAATCTTGGAAAGGGCTGGCAGCACCGCTATGGGTCTGTAATTGTTGACACGGTTTCTGTCCCCACTCTTGAAAATCGGGTGAATAATGGACTTTTTGAACACCCTTGGAAACTGACCAGTACTGATGGCAAGGTTGCAGACATAGGTTATGGGTTGAACTAGTGCGGCCAGATGTCTTTTGAGGAAGGTGGAGGATATTCGGTCCCAACCCATGGCACAATCATTCCGGAGAGACAGTATTAATTCCGTGACTTCAGCTTCGTCAGTTGGCATCAGTACCATGGATTGCGAGCCTCTACTAGGACCGTCTCTAGTGGATACCACTGTCCGATTACCAATATTCTCGGCAAGATTTCTACCTACGTTTGCAAAAAAACTGTTTACATCGTTAACGGATTGTTTTGGTGTTGATGCTATGGATAGTAGTTCTCGCGTGCTGTCTTTCCTTTTGGCCCTATTTGATATGTTATTTATAGCTGTCCATAGCAGTTTAGTGTTGTTACTAGCGTCTTTGATTTCTTTTTTTTCGTGTTCAGTTTTGGCTTGGTTCAGTAATTTAATACAGTAATTTCTGTATCTAGCGAACGATATTTTTAAGATTTTATTTTCGGGATCCTTTTTTAACTTCTTATGTAAGTTATCTTTATGCCGAATGCATCGTAGAAGACCAGCGGTAACCCATGGTTTTACTATTCTTTTACGGTTTGGAACTTTTACTGTTACAGAGTTCGATTCTATTAACCGCGTGATGAGTGTTATCAATAATTCGGCTGCCACATGTGAATCTGTTGACGTGTATATTGCACCAAAATCAAGTTGCTTTAGGTCCGCATCAAGCTGGTCATGATTAATGCGGACGACAGATTTTAGTGACACTTGTTTCGGAGGCTTTTTTGCAAGGAATAATAGCACGGTGTCATGGTCTGTGAGTGCGGAGTGGGCTACAAGTGTAAAGGCAGCAAGAGTTGTTTTCAAAATAAAATGATCCAGGCAAGCAAGATGTCGTGTGGGTAGAACATGTGCTGGTAGAAGGCCATGTGAGGCCAGTAAATTTAGGTAACTGTCCTTAGCTGGGTCGTGATACTGGTCATGGATATTTATGTTTATGTCACCAGTAATAATAATATTTGTGTGCTTGGCGATTTTAGTGAGAGCAACGTCTAACGAATTTAGAAAATTGTTTACGTCCCTATACCCTGGTGGACGATAAATTGCCAACAAAATGGTGCTGTGGTCGATCCGTACTTGTAGACAATTTGCATCCGTAAGCATTAGTTCCTCCACAGAAACCTTCAGGTTTTCGTTCACATAAACGACAACTCCTTCATTTTGAGTAAGATTGTTATCAGTCTTAAAGTAATTGTAGCCTGATAGATTCGGGATATATTGAGTACTGGGGAGCCAAGATTCCGTTAGTGTGATAATATCCCAGTTAACCTTAGTTCTCGTGAGTATGGTATGAAGCCCTGTGATGTTTTTAGTTATGCTTCTGATGTTTTGGTTAAGGATTGTGAGCGACTGATTGGGCGTGAAGTTGGCCGGAATGCAATCATCCAGATCACATGTAGCAGAGTCAGAAACGGAAACTGAGTCTATATTATCTGTATTGTTTCGTAAGCTATTGAATTTTTATTTAAGGAGATTCGAATGCTGACGTTTCTATTAGGGTAGTTTTTATTGTATGGTTAGAGATAGATGTTAGAATAGCACAAGTAATTATGGCATATTTTCCACTATTTGGTAAACGAACACAAGAACACGTCACGCAACCACTGTTCCGTAATCTCACATGAAACATCTGAGAACTGTAGGATAAACTTAAGATTTGTATAGCATTTTGTATTATGAATATGATATAAGTGTGTAATATATATCTGTATTTATTGTATATGTGTATATTATATTGTATTTTATTGTAATAGTATAGTGTTGAGTCTGTATTCAGTGGTATTGTAATGTGTGCGTCTGCTTGGTTAATTGTAGTGTGATAAAATAGTAAATGAACATTGATCGGGGAGCTATTAGTACTTTTTGTTAGTAACAAATTTTTACAACATTTTAACAAAGTGAAAAGAAAAGTTGTATATATTGACTTGGACAATCGGAAGATGTTCAGTAGTCATTTTTGTTTCCGTAGTTTTATAAGATCTTCTTCAGTTTTAATCAGACGACTGGGCATCCCTTCTTTCTCTCGGACATACACTTTTCCGTTTGCGATCCAACATTGTTCGTATGTGCTGCTTTTAATAAACTCTCTGGCGAGGTAGTGAAGGCGTTTCGTCATTGTTGTAAGGGCTTCCGCGACATATATGGGTTTCTCGGGTCCTATAAGTTGTAAGTGGGTAGTATTGAGACGGTTGGTTTTGTTGACCTTATTGAAGTTTTTAGTCGACATCAGGAACTGGTCTCTGAATTGTGAAGACAAAAATTCGACAAGGATAGTGCCTAGGGAATCTTTTTTAGCCGGTGAACGAAATATGTTTTTTATGTCTTTATTTTCGACTGGTTGATTTATGACTTCACCCATTTTTTGTACTATGTTAGAGAGCGTATCTCGGTTTTCTGGGACTGACGTGGGGATATTTCTTATTTCTATTGATGCTGATTTAAGGTTTTTTTCTAGGAAGTCTACCTTAAGTTCTAGTGATTTTATCAATTTGTTATTGTTGGAGCATTCAGACTGAAGACGGCTTATTTCTAAAACAGCGTCATCATATTTATCAGATAAAAATTGGACGGTGTTTTTTATTTCTTCGTTCTGTGTTTGAATCTCCGTGTTTTGAGTACTGATTAAAGTATTTTGAGTTTTGATATTCTCAAGGGCCGAGTGTAGGGAGTCTATTTTGAGGTTTTGTTGAGCTTGCTGGGAAACCATCTGTGAGAACGTATCTTTAATTTCCAGAATCATGCTTTCCATGCGATGGAGATCCGAGTCGTCACCACGCTTTCGTTTCCTTTGGGTAATGTTTACATTAGTGTCGGAATTCGAAGATAAATCCGGCTCAGATTGGTGCAGTGGAGAATTTGCAGATTTTGGGGGCGAGCGTCCAATCATTATTATTTCACAAAAACAATAGGTACAGTCTAATAGAAACGATATTTGACAGGTTGTTTGCAGAATATAACAGTCATAGACTGATTCGGTAGCATGCAGTAATTGTACTAATGAGCAGTTATGAGTCACTTCCCTCGATAAATATTATACTTCAACGCGCCGCTGTGGGCCGGCTCTGTGCACGCGCTGCAATCTTCGTGAATCTTCGGATGTCCGAACGTTGACGAGCAAGCGCCGCCAGTCACTGTCCTTGCAGTGGCGATGTGTACGAAGGCCGGTCGTTGACCTCGGCCCGCCGCTCAGCTGACTCGTTGATGCGATGACTCACTCTCCACGCAGCCGTAATCTAAATTTTTGCAACCGATTTATGTTGATACTGTGTTTATTTGGAAACCTCTTGAGCTAGAAGGCAACTGATTCGCGCACTAGGTAGCTTTTGAGCTTAGCTACGGGACCGTATATAGTTTAGGGCGGGGAAGTTACTTTAAATTACTTTATAGAATTTATTTGTACGAGCACACAGTGAGTACGTGTAGTCGCGCGCGAGCCCGCGGGGGGGGATCAAAATCTCAAAAACATCTCAAGAAAAGACATTCGATGCTACAGCTACATTAAATTGTTAAATATTTCAATTTATTCTATCAATAACAGGTTATAAAAAAAACCAAACAAAATAATACTCAAAAATTTAATTAAAAATAGATGAATGACATTACAAGTTACTATAAAGTATAAAAAAATAGATTGATGACATTACTGATTATTATTATTTGACTGTATAACAGAAAATATTATTTTATTCATTATCATCAACGTTATCATTTTCTTCGTCACTGTTACTCCATTCGATATCGTCATCTTCTCATTAATGAATCACCCATGACTGGTTATTTAATACAAAATCACGTACATTTAAAAAATCACAAAAAAATTATAAATATATGATGTACGTATCACTAAGGTTACACTAATAATATTGAATATACTTTATAGTCTGTATATATTCTAAATTTTTTATGGTGTTATTTATTAATAAATATTAAATTAATAATACTTGAAGATAGCATATAAGTTTATTTTAGCTGCAGCTTACATCATGATGTAAACATGTACTAAGTACTAAACAAAACATGCGCACTAGTAATAACAACTGCGCAAGTAGGGATCGCGGCAGACCTAACTCGCTATCTCACTCGCACCCACCCATATATACCGTCTCGCGCTCGCTCCTACAGCTACCCTACATACTTGTCTGGCAAGGGGTTGGAACTATCAAAAATGTCTGGCTAATGAGGAAACCTTATCTAATTATTACCCAAGTATAATATATAAAATTCAGCTTTTATACTATAACGTAAGTAGAATTATAATTTCATGAACAATAAGGGTGTCTGGCAAGGGGTTGCCACGATGTTAAGTGTCTGGCAATTAATGACGTGATTTTTAATAATATTCTGAAGGTAATACCAAAAAATCACACTTTATTATTTGATGAATTTAGATCGGTATTTTACACACTTTAGTACCGTTTACCTGCCAAAGCCAGGGTAACCCAAACTTCATAATGGTCCATCGTTCTTACCTGTGTTAGGAGCATGCGCTGACAAGTTTTCAGCCTTTATAAAATAACGAAGGTCTGGGGTTCACGGGCTCTTGCTCTATAACTCTCATCTATCCGAGGCCGAAAAGGTCCAGTATTTAATAGGTTGCCTATCTGGCAAAGCATTAACTGTTTGTTCAGGTATCACGCCTACCGCTAATAACTATATTATCATTTGGAACTCTTTACTAGAAAAGTACCAAGACACCCGAGTCCAATACCTTCCTTATACTTAGAACAGATGATTCATTTCAAACCCAATCAATCAGTAGATACTTTTCTCGAACAATTTTACGCCGCTGAAGCCGCTTTATGTCGTTTAGACATTGATGATCTCTCAGATTTTATAATTACTCATATCGCACTCAGTAAACTTGACAAAGAATTAGTAACTTTGTTTGAGCAGTCACATAGGCATATTCAAGTACCTACTTTCGATCATCTTTCTCAATTTTTAAAAGAACAAAGTAAAATTCAAACGCTACGCAACCCTAATTCAAATTCTCGGTCAAACGAAAGATCGCACTCTTATTCACGCTACTCAAACGCAAATAATAATAACGCAAATAAATCCTCTCATACTCGTACTTTTGTAGTAAACACGCACCCGCACCCCCCGCAAACGCAACAACGCCCATGTAAAATTTGTAACTCGCCTATCTCTCATCCTCTTTATAAATGTCCCGATTTTATAAATAAGAACACACGCATTAGATTTGAACTTGTCAACAAACATAACTTTTGTCGCAATTGTCTTGGATTTCACGATATTAAATTTTGTAAGTCAATAAATACTTGTTCCATTTGTCAACGTAAACATCATACGCTACTCCATATAGATAATTTCCGCACGCAAAATAACTTTGAATCCATGTCCCCGCGAACGCAACCCGCGCCTCACGCACCGCTGTACCATCGCGCGCCGCTGCCGCCGCAGCCGCCGTGCGAGCGCCCCGCTCCCCACCACGCCTCGCATTCTGCGATGGCCGCCGCGATCGAGTCGTCGTCGCCGCGACCGAGCGCAACTGATAACGTTTCGCGCGCAAATTCAAATAATCTCGCGCTTTCAATGACCGCAACTTCCGCATCTACGTCAAATATTGATGTTAATACTACAGTATTATTACCTACCGCTTCTGTATACGTATATATTAATAATAAACCTATTAAAATTCGCGTATTTCTAGATACTGGCTCGATGAGTCATTTTATTTCTAAATCTTGTTGCGATCGCTTAAACTTAAAAATGACTCCCGATAATTATTCGACTATCTCTGGTATAGGTCAATCTAAAGTTCCCTCTCTTGGATTAACGACATTTAAAATATTTTCCCGCTTTGATTCTCGCGTTTCGTATAATATTAACGCTCGCGTCATTGACAGTATAACCGATGGTTTACCCAGCGTACCCATAGACATTTCTAATCTTAAACATTTACGCAATTTACCTATGGCCGATGATGCATTCCACCTCCCCGCTGAAATTGATTGCCTAATTGGTAGCGAGTTATTCCCGCTACTCTTGGGAAGTGGAAAGATTTCTATACCTGACTCTTCGGTTGTCGCCGTACAGACCACTCTCGGCTACATAGCCATGGGTAGGGCAGACTGTGATCGCAGCTTATTTTCCCGCAACTCTCAAATTACGCTCAATAAACAAAATAAATCATTTTTCTGCACTACTGAAACGCAATCATTAGAAAAACTCACGCAACGCTTCTGGGAGCTAGAAAGCGTCCCTTGTAAGACTCACATGAGTCCTGAAGATCAGGCATGTGAACAAATATTTAATAACACGCATTCTCGTGATGACACAGGTAGATATACCGTGCATTTACCTTTTAAATCTCACCCTTCCGCATTAGGTAACTCTTACGCTATCGCTCATCGCCGCTTTCTTAATTTAGAAAAGAAATTGGACTCAGATCCTGAGATTCGCAAGAATTATAATTCCACAATTCAAGATTACATAGATCAAGGTTATCTGACAAAGGTCGATGACCCCCCGCTTAATGTCCCGCACTATTATATTCCGCACCGCGCTGTTTACCGCCCTGATAAACAGTCTTCTAAAACACGCATAGTTCTGGATGCTGGCTTTAAAACCACATCTGGCAAGTCTCTTAATGACCTCTTATATGTAGGCCCAAATCTACAAACTAATATTTTTGATTTACTCCTCAACCTTCGCATGTATCGTATTGCTGTAGCCGCTGACATCGAAAAGATGTACTTTCAAGTTAAACTTGCCCCAGAACATCATCCATTTCAACGAATATTATATAGATTTAATTGTAATTCTAAATTGTTCACTTTTGAATTCAATAGAATATCGTTCGGTCTCTCTAGTTCACCCTATCTCGCAATGAAGGTAGTTCGCCAGCTCGCCGCTGCTAGTCAGGATAAATATCCCCTAGCTGCGTATGAAGTCGAAAACCATATGTACATGGATGACTATGTATGTTCGTTAGATAGTGTTGAGGTAGCCGAGGAAACATTCCAGGAAATGGTCGCTATGCTCAAATCCGGAGGTTTCAATCTCGTTAAATGGCTATCCAATAGTCCCGAACTCTTAAATAAAATTCCGTTATCACATAAAAATCCGCAAAACATAAATTTTGACTCTGACGCTGACGCTAAAACAAAAATTGTAGGTATGCAATGGAATCCCATAGAGGACACTTTTCAATTTAAAATCAACGCTAACGCTCTTAAATGTACTAAACGCACAATTTTATCCGCAACCGCACGCCTCTATGACCCTTTAGGTCTGATCGCTCCCGTCACAGCTTTTATGAAGTTGCTCGTACAAGAGTGCTGGAAACATGAGCTTGACTGGGATAGCCCTGTGCCTTCTCATATTCAAAGTAAATGGAATCAGTTCCACGATGAACTCGCTTATCTCGAGCAAATTAAATTTCCGCGACATGTAGGTATCACTGCTGATTCTCACGTTACGCTTCTCGGTTTCGCAGACGCTAGTGAACGCTGTTACGGCGCTGCTGTTTTCATAAGGGTTAGCTCCAATGAGCGCGCTCAAGGATATGTTTCGTTACTCACCTCAAAATCCCGCATCGCTTCGCTCAATAAAATGTCCTTAGCTCGCCTTGAGCTTTGCGCCGCGCTTCTTCTATCAAATCTTCTAATCGCTGTTAAAAATACGCTAAGTAAACGCTGTAAAATAAATAATATTTACGCATTTTCTGACTCAACTGTAACGCTTACTTGGATTCACTCGCCCGCGTATAAGTTTCATACATTCGTCGCTAATAGGATAACTGAAATAAATTCAAAATTACCCGCTAAACACTGGTTTCATATCAACGGACGTGAAAATCCCGCTGATATAGTTTCTCGCCCTGTAACGCCTAAATCATTATTAGATCTCACTCTTTGGTTTAACGCTCCTCATTGATTTTCATTCCCCTCGCATCAATGGCCCATTCAGCCATTTGAAATTAACCCTAATAATTCTGAAATCATGGAAACTAAAACTGTCACTCTTTCAGCTCAGACAGCTCAATCTGAGACTATTCATCCTGTTCAAATATTAATTGACCGCATCTCTAATTACTCAAAATTAATTCGAATTCTAGTCTTTGTTCTGAGATTTTCAAAACGTATAAACTCGCACGGTCCTGTAACTGTGTCGGACTTAGATACCGCTGAATTATATCTTATAAGATACGTTCAAAATACGCACTTCTCTCATGATATTTCCGCTTTAAAATCAAATAAACCTGTTTCTAAAAAAATAATTAAACTCAACCCTTTCATTGACGCTAATAATATTCTAAGAGTAGGTGGCAGGTTAACTCACTCTCAGCTTGACTACGGTCAAAAGCATCCTATCTTACTCCCGCTAAAAGAACGCTTAACTCAACTTATTGTTGATCATTTTCATATAATTAATTTACATACAGGTCCCGCTCTTTTACTTTCGCTAATTCGACAAAAAATTTGGATTTTATCCGCAAGAAATTTAGTACGCCAACGAGTACATCAATGTAATCGTTGTTTTAGACTCAACCCTAAAAATACTTACCCTCCAATGGGTGATCTTCCCGCATTTCGCGTTTCGGAAGTTAAACCTTTCGTTTTTACCGCTGTTGACTACGCTGGTCCTTTCTTTATTACGCATATTCGCAAACGAGGTGTTAAAAGCCACAAGGCTTACATTTGCTTATTTGTATGTCTCTCGACTAAGGCACTGCACTTAGAGTTAGTCTCTGACCTTAGTTCTGATTTATTTCTCGCCGCTTTTAAACGCTTTATTTCTCGAAGAGGCCCCGTCTCTATGATATACTCTGACGGAGGCACGAATTTTATAGGTGCAAAACGCAAACTTGATGAGATTTATTCGCTTATACAGTCCAAATCGCATATTAATTATATTGGTCAACAGCTTTCTGAACATCGCGTTCAATTCAAACATAGTCCGCCTTATGGCCCGCATTTTAATGGTCTCAGCGAAATTAATGTTCGTTGTGTCAAAACTCACCTATATAAAATGATAGGTTCGCAAATACTCACGTACGAGGAATTTAATACCGTACTGGTTCAAATTGAAGGCCTACTGAATAGTCGACCTCTCAGTGTTCTCAACTCTGATCCCTCTGATGTTAGTGCATTAACGCCTAACCATTTTTTAAATGTAACTCCGCTTAAATTCTTACCCGCTGAGGATCTCACTGCTGTCCCAGATAACCGCTTAACTCGCTATCAATTACTCAATAAAATTACGCACTCTTTCTGGCACCGCTGGAGTCAGGAATACCTTACTTCCTTACAGCAAAGGGAGAAGTGGAATGCACCGTCAAAGCCTATTGAAATAGGTACGATTGTCGTTATAAAGGACAATAACGCTCATCCTCTTAGCTGGCCTCTGGGAATAGTAGATGAGATTTATCCTGGAAAGGACAACTTTATAAGAACGGTTAAAGTTCGGACCGCCTCTGGCTCATACGTACGCCCTGTGGTTCGGATTTGCCCTTTACCTTCGCAATAATTTCGCTTCGCAATTATTATTAACTTAGTTTTAATTTCACTCTCAACTCTCTCAATTTTTCTCATTTTTACCGCATGTTTAGAGGAAACCTCTAGGCCGGGGGAGTTGTATGCGCCACTCTCTTATTCATAAATAAAATATTATCTTACATAATCTACCACAATTATAAATTAATACTATTTAATATGGTCACACTTACCGCTCAACACGCACACCACTATTAAAAGGACCAATCCTTTCCCCGCCCCATTTCCCAACAGTCGCTAAGAACTCAAATTCGAACGCGCACGTGTGCATGCGCTCCCGCTCGTCCCGCTTAAAAAACCCGCGTCCCGGTGAACCAAAATATTATGTAACTTTGTGATCCGTGTGCTGTGTTTAAACTCTATCATACTCAAACTGCTGTGGGCTGCTGCCAACAATCAGTGACGAACAAATCGTGGCATACCTAGTTCTACTGCTCTCCATCCTATCGAAGAACCCAATCTCCAATCTGCAGTAAGTACCCTATCCTAGCGCCTACAGTAACAATGTTATAAAGATGACCTGGAAAGTAGGATATTATTGGGCATTCTACTCCACCTGCCGTTCCTACGTCTCACTTCGTTCGCGTCCGTCACTTTCGGTGAGGTAGAAAGCTCAATAATATCCTACGGAGTAGGAGCCGTTCAACATTTCCGTTTTAAAACTTGATTTACTTACCGTTCTTACTTCTCACTTGTTTGCTTCGAGACTGTATTATACACTATAATGGTACGTTTTGACGAGTTCTCTAAAGAGACGTGAATTGGCGGTTCTGAAAAGAACCTTTTGTGAAGACGGTAGGCTGTTTCACTACACTACTTTACTGTCATTCTTTCATAGTTTCACTACACATTTCAGCATTTTATAGACCCGAAATTATTACGTCTAGGTTTTAGCTGAAAACCAAATTGGGCAGTGGTTCTGAACCACTATTATATCAGCACTAGAGAGTAATAAATGCGCCTCCGTTACTTTTGGTATGGTAGAAAGCCCTATAATATCCTAATGAGTAGGAGCTATTTTATAGACCCGAAATTATTACTTCTAGGTTTTAGCTGAAAACCAAATTGGGCAGTGGTTCTGAACCACTATTATATCAGCACTAGAGAGTAATAACTGCGCCTCCGTTACTTTTGGTGTGGTAGAAAGCTCTATAATATCTGAACGTTTAATAATGTGAACTAATTGTTTGTAGTGATTAATGAATATATAAGTTCAAGGGCTGAGCATATTATTATTACCGATGGCTTACCACGATCAAGTACCGCACATCCTCGAATTGAACACTATAACTTTAGTTGACAAGTTTTATAACAACAAGTTTCACACATATTTCGTTCACTAATGGAACTATACGAGCATAATAAGCTAAAATTCAGGACAGATTGTCTCATGTCTCTTCACAGAGCAAGAAATAGCATACACCTACAGGCACACGCACATTCTATTTCTATGCCGCCAGATTGCGCACCAAGGACATCTGAACTTTAGAATACCGTAAACATTAAACTAAAATTTGGGACAGATTGTCTCATGTCTCTTCACAGAGCAAGAAATAGCATGCACCTACAGGCACACGCACATTCTATTTCTATGACCCCAGATTGGGCACCAAGGAGATCCAAATTTTAATTTAATTAACTCATACAGTCGACACTAGCTTACATGTTAACAAATAAGGGCGCTCGCTGCTTGAACCGTTAGCCTAAAATTCAGGACAGATTGTCTCATGTCTCTTCACAGAGCAAGAAATAGCATGCACCTACAGGCGCACGCACATTCTATTTCTATGACTCCAGATTGGGCACCAAGGACATCTGAACTTTAGGATATCGTAAACATTAAACTAACATTTGGGACAGATTGTCTCATGTCTCTTCACAGAGCAAGAAATAGCATGCACCCAAAGGCACACGCACATTCTATTTCTATGGTCCGAGATTGGACACCAAGGACATCCAAATATTAATTAAATTAATTCATACAGCTAACACTACCTTAGACGTTAACAAACAACTACTGGTTGCTCTGCTGTTACTTGTTGCGTTCTTTCGCACTCATACAATCGCATTCGGAACGGTTCGTGTTAAGCTTACACAGTATAACACACACACACACACACAGTGTAAATAATTCTTTAGAATCTCAAAGATTGCAAAATTGCATTGTGTAAATTTGCAGTATCCGAGCTTTGTTACACGAACACGTGTATGTATGAGTAATTTCCATGTATTTAACAATTACACTGCATGTAAGATGATCATCGTGCATGTTGCAGTCTCTGATTAAAATTGTTTTTTTAGAGGATCTCCTAACCAATGCAATTACTTGATTTAAATAGAAGAGGTTCCTATACCAGTTTTGATAACTTTGCTTATTATTTTATAATGTTTTATAATAAATTTTTGGTGCTATCAATCTAGGAATTGTTTGAAAGATGAAT
This sequence comes from Acronicta aceris, assembly GCA_910591435.1. Lineage (NCBI taxonomy): Eukaryota > Metazoa > Arthropoda > Insecta > Lepidoptera > Noctuidae > Acronicta > Acronicta aceris. The sequence goes on along the minus strand of OU342757.1, from coordinate 9,073,325 downwards.
CTTAATATCAGTACCTACTGAACCTTTACATGAAATGATTATGAAAAGTTCGTTTTAGTCGTTAGATGATATTACTTATACTAATGTCAAGTTTTACTGCAGCATATTAGTGAACTAACTTATTGACGCGAGTTCGTTTACATGGATTAGTCTGCACAAAAAAAATGTTTCCAGGATATTTTTCTTTCAGCTCGTTTTTATTTGCGTCTTTGAAAAAATGTTTTTTTTTTTTTTCACATGTGTGATGTCATGTGGAGTTTTACATCAAGGTTTACAAGGTAAACAAACATACATACTTTATTACAATGTCATAATGTATTAATCATGAGTGTCATGTATCGTCTTCAGCTTCGTCGGTGAGGGTAAAAAGCAGGTTTTATATGTCATTTCTCACGATAAAATTGCAATTTGACGGAAGCGATTTTCAATCACTACGATTTCATTAGATGTAAGTAACGTTAATTACCCATACAACTGTGAGACCATGTAATTAAGGTTTAATTTTATAATGGAATAAATATTGCTGAAATGGTATTTTTTATGAATAAAATCAATCAATTTTGATCACAATATTACATTCGCTCCAGTATCTTCCAGTGATCAACACTTTCGTTATAATAATTAATTCATTACATTATAAAACCTTCAACTTATAAAATGTAAGTAAGTACTACTAAGTTTACTGAATTTGCTAATGCATTTAATCGCTATCCAGCGATACGGACCTGGTTTCCGCCTGCCGGCTGGTGTATCGGTAGTCTTTATTAAGTCACAGTTATTAGTTCTAAAATTAATCTTTATGTGTTCCATTTCAGGTCTGACTCCGATTAAGAATTTTCGACACGACCCACAGCTGTAGCCGAGATTGCGAAGGTGCGACCTAAAAAGAAGGTGACGAAGCGCAAAGCTTCCGAGAGCACCACGCCATCAGAATCGAAATCAAGGTAATTTTGTGTTACTGCTTGTACCTTTAGGTGCTTGTTGTGTATGTTATGTCAATTAAAATGTTATACACAGTTATACGTTGGTTAGTGGATTTAGAACTGTAACGCAGAGAGCGCTGAAATCAGATTCCATTTATATTCCTTGCAGGAATGTTTACAGTTAGTTCATGAGGTATTGTTATTGAAATATTATAAGATAACATCATGCCTTCTATCCTCGTAGGGTTCGACAGAGGAGTATAATAATACACCCTCAATTCGTCAATTAACTAAAACTAATGCAATGTAATGTAATTGTGTAAATTATTATAAAGAATATGTTAAATTGTTTACAGTAAAAGACGCAGTTCGGGCTCGGACCTCTTTGGTTTGGAGGACTACATTCCATCGTCGACCTCATTAGTTGGAGACTTCGGTTCGCCCCTTACCAGCCGTGTCGCCAACGGTAAAGTGCGGCGAACGGCGGACTTAACCGTGGACTTCTATGTGGAGGTAAAAGTCTATAACAAGGCCGAAGTTGCCTCCACCCCTAAAGAGGATCGGTGGAAGAAAGCCTCGGTGGCCCTAAAAGTCCAGCTGAACCGTAACACGCCGCAGTGGGACGGTCTACAAGTTTTTATGAGACGGAGTCATGAATTATTCGATAATTCTGAGCCCGTCTTTTATAGCGATATGATAAATATTGTTGGGCGAACTCCAACAAATAATAATAATACACGATGGTATAGAAAACACAAGGATATATTAGACTGGTAGAAATGTTAATGGTAAATGGTAATGGTTGAATGGTATTGGTAAAAATGGTTTGAGTTAACGCGGCTTGGTTGGTGGCTGTTCGTCAACTAACTTTATAATAATTTAAGTATTAATACTAAAGATTTGGGTCAGCGTGGAATTGCTGACTGCGCGCGAGTTTGTGTCAGTGAACTGTACTTTGTACATATTCCCGAGGGAAGAATGGCTGATGAGGGTGCATGGTGATACAAGGTGATAAACAATAATATGGTGCAATAAACAAGATGATGGTAACATAAAACCTTAAATATTTCATTTATTAAAGTCTCTATTCCACTACACTAAAATTGAATGAATTTGGAAATTTCACTTTATTAACTCTAGCATACACATGATTATTCGCACTCGTATTAGGATGGTTATTTACTATATCGAATTCATCACTAATACTAAAACACTGGTTATTTTCACTATGACACTGATGGTTAGCGCGGGCGCGTGGTTGTGGCTGGGGAGGTGTCCGCCGGGACGCTGCTTCGATGCCTCGTTGCATTCGCGCGCGGATCCTCCGCACGCCGTACGCCAAACATGTTGTCATACTAGCACCCACTAGTATGTAAATCACGATGTAGTGGTGAACATCGTGGTAGTCGAGAGATGTCTCGTCCTCGTAAATCGGATTTGGTGTTATTTTTTACTTTTTCGATTTGATAAGCGATCCTTTGTAACTCCAATTGAGTATCTGGTTGGCGTGTGTCGGTTTCATAAACATACAACGGCATGGTAACATTTACAATATTATTAATGGTAGGTATATCAATGTGTATGACATCTGGTTTCAACTTTATATAATTACTCGATTGTTTCCGAGAAAGTAAGGTGATTCCGCCGTCTTTTATGACGCATCCACTTTCCAATGCGAGTATCCCGACCTTGTCTAAACGCTCGATGGTAATTTGATAGTCACATATGATTTGTATGAGACATTGACCGCAACATGAATACAAGTAATTGTTTACTTTATGCAATTGCACCCAGGTATTTTTGCACATGCTGCTTTCTGTCTTACAACTTAAAGACTCATTTGCTTTAGCACAATAATTTAGTTCTGTTTTGGTCATCGAAATAGGTATTTGATGGGCACAGAGTAACATGTCTAAATCATAATGAATACATTGCTGTAGTTGTAGACTAGAGTATGGTATTTCTAGGTCCTTGTGAATATTAATGGCCAATAGATCAGACTCTGGAACTATTTGATGCATTTTGTGGCCGATTTCCACCGGAATTGGTATTAAATTGTAGATTTCAAAGGTGTCTCTGCCTATTAATGGTATTTTTATTTCGAAAATCAAATTTTCTTTGGTAAATTTGGTTTTAACAGTTAATAAGTGGTAAATTTTGGTTAAATCTGTCTGGATATTATCGATTGGTAGTGATAATTCTTTTGAAATTTGCCCTGAGATAATATTCAGTTCTTTGGTTAATTGTTCTGGTTGTAATAGATGTATGTTAAATTTTCCATGAAAGATGTCAGTGATGGTGTTCAATAACATTTGCTGTACATCTTTCAAATTCATAAGTATGCCATTGGCTGTGATTGAAGACAAGGCGAACTCATTGGTATATGTATTATCAGTTATCTCCTTTTGCATGGTATTGCTTAAGGTATCTAATTTATTTAAGTGCTGGTTAAAAGTTTTATGTTGTTGTCTAACAGTTGTTTCCATTCTCTTGATAACATTAAACTCTGACTCGATTATAGAGGTTTGATTTTTCAGTAGTTGGTTAAAATATTTCTGGTTACTTCTAAGCTTAGTCAAATCTTTCTGGTATTGTTGGGCGAAGTCATCGTCGAGTACTCCGAATAAACTATGAGCTATCGACCCTATAGCATTCACTAAGCCTCGGCGACGACGATGGTGGCGTTCTGGTAACTGTCCATGGTTGGTTAAAATATCGTTGTAATGACCTATTTCGTCTTGGCAATGGTGTAGATGTAACAGAACTAGTTGACAGTGAGATGTAATTTGTATTTTCTGGCATAACTTTTCCAAATGGTTTATATATTTTGTGGCTAATGACACACCTTCCCAATAAGCATTCATATCATAAAATACTACAAGTTTCCATTCATCTCGAATCAATCTCATGTTACTGATTTTATCGAAGTAGATAGTTTGATTATCTCGCAATTTTTTGGTGTGAAGATTACACTGTGACGGTGATACGAACAACATAATCATCATAAGTGCCATGGTTATAAGGCTGCACGTTTTAGATTTGCGAGTTCTTCGCCGTGGTGGTGGCTCATTGTGCTTGACTGGGTCCACTTCAGTTGTAGTGGTTGGTTGGTGTGGATCATCAGTTACATTTGATTGATTCTCCTCTTGGTGAATTGGGAGGATGGATAGTTTGGTGATTGGTCGTTTCAATATACCTCCTTTGGTTTTTAGCGTGACTACTCTAACAAGACCATCATTGCCAGGGTGAAGTTCTAATACTCGTCCGAGTGCCCACTTTCCTGGAAACACGTGTACGTCTTGAATAATTACTATGTCATTTACTTTTATATTTTTATGAGTGTGTCGCCACTTTGATCGCGTGTTTAATTGAGTTAAATACTCAGATTGCCAACGTTTCCAGATATCATGGTAGATTTTTTGTACGAGTTGCCATCTGGTGCGTTCGTCTCTCTCTGTCTCTAGTATGGTTAATATTGGTCCACTGGAAAGGAAATGCGAAGGTGTCAAAAAGTTTAAATCATCTGGATCTTCAGAAATGGCACACAAGGGACGTGTATTCAAGCAGCCCTCTAACTGTGTCAATAGAGTTGTAAATTCTTCGTAGGTCAGTTTTTGGTTACCGAGTACTCTACGAAGATGGTATTTGAGGCTCTTGACAGCGGCCTCCCAAAGGCCCCCTGCGCTTGGCCATGATGGTGCATTGAAATGCCACTCTATCTGCATTTCTGCCAGATGTTGGTAAACTTTATCGTCTATGGTTTGGTTAAAATTAAAATATTCTCGTTGTATGGTGTTATTAGCACCAACGAAATTGGTACCGTTGTCGCTATATATATGTCGTGGAGCTCCTCGTCTAGCTGACATTCTGCGAAGTGCTGCTGTGAATGTTGATGACGTGAGGTCAGATACAAGCTCCAGGTGAACTGCTTTTGTTGTTAGGCACACAAAAACAGCTACGTAACCCTTACTGCATTTTATGCCGCGGCCTTTATTACTCTTCACTTCTACGTAGCCGGTAAAATCAACACCCGTATGGTAAAAGGGTCGTGTCTGATTTGTCCGTGCAGCTGGTAAATCTCCCATTAATTGGTTTTGGGTTTCAAATTTAGCTCGTCGGCATATCACACAATTGCGTAATCGTTTCTTTACAGCATTATTTCCACCTACGATCCAAAATTTTCTCCTCAACCAAGACAACGTGAGTCGAGGCCCTCCATGGAACGTTATTTTGTGGGCATGGTCAATAATCATATCAGTAAGATGGTTATTATGTGGTAATATCATCGGATGTTTCATTTCCTCACTAAGATTGGCATGTTTTATCCTCCCGCCAACTCGTAAAACATCTTCAGAGTCTATATAAGGATGTAATGGTAATAAACGACTTTTTGAACTCAATTTAGTCTGGTTTTTTAGATTGGTGATTTCTTCAAAAAATTCTGTTTGTTGTACGTGCTTTATTAAGTGGTTATTCGCTCTTTTTAATTCTGCAATTGTTAGGTATGATGGTTTGTTTTGGTCACGTGAGAATGCGCGTAATATCCACGCGAGAATTCGACACGCTCGTGAATAACTACTGTTATTAGTTATCAGGTGACCTATGACGTCATTTTCATATGGTTTCGTAATTATATTGGTTTGGTATTGTTTTTTGGTTTCTTTTAGTGTGTAGAATTTTGGTTTTTTGGTGAGAGAATTTTCATTAAACGTTATGAGCCAGTTAGGTCCGTTCCACCAAAGAGGATGGTTAAAAAGTTGCGCAGCGGTTATCCCCCGGCTTGCACAATCTGCAGGATTTTGGTCCGATCTAACGTAACTCCAACGTTCAGAAGGCATTATTTTGGTAATTTGGTCAACCCTATTTGCAACGAATGGTTTCCAACGGTTGGGGTTGCCATTAATCCATCCTAGTACGGCTTGGGAGTCTGACCATCCAAATGTTTTAATATGGTGTTCGTTGAGGCATGTTTGAACAGTTTTCATTAGCTTGGTCATTAATTGAGCAGCGCATAACTCTAGCCTCGGTAACGTCACATCTTTAGTCAACGGAACAAGGCGAGACTTAGCTGCTACAAGTACCACTGAATTTTGAGTCTTGCAATAGATGACACAGGCATATGCTTTGGTTGAAGCGTCGCAAAAACCATGGAGCTCAATATTGTCATTTTCCTGACATTGTAACCATCTTGGTATTTTGGTGTTATTTACATATTGGAGGTCTAGTTTATTTTGGTTCCATTCATGGTAAATATCATCTGGTAAAATGTCGTCCCAGTTAAGCTTCAATTGCCAAACTGACTGAAATAAAAGTTTCAATTTTGTGGTTACAGGGGAGAGCCACCCTAGAGGGTCGAACACTTTCGAAATCTCTGAGAGAAGCTCCCTTTTGGTTACACGCGTACTAGTGGAGGGTAAAATTTTTATTTCAAAACTGAATTGGTCATTGGATGGTACCCATTTTAATCCAAGAGTTTTGGTTGACTCCTGTTGTTTGAACTCAAACGAGGTTTCATTATCATTTGCTATATTTTCTAATAAAGCTGATTCGTTTGATTTCCATTTGCGTAGATTAAATCCACCCGCTTTAAATAATTCGATCAATTGGACCTTAAGCTTTTTAGCATTGGCGAGACTGTGGTGCCCATGTAATAAATCATCCATGTAAATATTATTTTCTAAAGCTTTGGCTGCCTCTGGGTATCGATGGGATTCATCTTTTGCTAGCTGTTTCATGGTCATCAGTGCTAAAAATGGTGCTGCTTTGGTTCCATAGGTAACAGTGGTTAATTGGTATTCACATAGTGGTTTACTCGGGGAATCTCTCCATACAATTTTTTGGTATTTTTGGTCATTTTCGTGTACAAGTATCTGGCGGTACATTTTCTCTGCATCTGCGACATAACCTATTTTATATTGTCTCCATTTAATAATTATGGATAACAAGTCATTTTGCAAGTTCGGCCCACTATACATCAGGTCATTCACACTATGACCAGTCGATGTTTTCGCTGACCCGTTGAACACGACGCGAATTGCGGACGTAGTGGATTCGCTGCGTAAAACACAATGGTGTGGTAAATAATATTCTGTTGCATTTTTATTACTTATTTTCATGTGTCCAAGGTTCGAGTACTCGTTCATAAATTTTTTGTAGTCAGCTGCTACTTGAACATTTTTCCTAAATTTTCTTTCTAACTGGTGAAATTGGGCTATAGCCTTTGACTTTGATTCCCCTAATTTTTCTTCTACTTCCCGCTTCATTGGTAATCTAACAATATAACGGCCATCTGGTTGACGTTTAGTTTCGGCTTGGTATTGTTGCAGACAATATAAATCTTCCCTAGATTGATTATCTGGTCCGTCTGTCAAATCTTCTATTTCCCAAAATTTCTTTATGTCGTCACAGTTATTCAAAATGACGTTGCAGTAGTATGACTTTACGTTACCACACAAGATCCATCCTAGTTGCGTTTGTTGTGCAATTGGTTTGGATGGGTCTTCCTTAATAATGCCGTGTAGTATAATTTCGGAATACACCTCTGCGCCTAATAATACGTCGACAGGGCGGCTTTGGTTGAACTCGGGGTCTGCTAACTGTATGTTATTTAAGTACTGCCAGGATGGTTTGGTGAACGATTGGTTTGGCAATTTTTTAATTGGGTTTTTTATTATAATTGCGTCAATATTCATAGTAAAGTCGTTATATAATGACGATATGGTAAGGGTCATTATTCCTTTACAGCTACTTTCTTTCGCTCCAATGCCGAAGATGGAACCTTTACATCTTTGACGAGGGATACCAAGTTGTTGCGCTGCATTTTCTGAAATAATGGATGTTTGAGAACCTTGGTCAATAAGGGCTCTCATGCTTTGGTAGGTACCGTCAGCTCCTAAGACCTTAATTTGAGCGGTTGCTAACAAGACATCTGTCATTTGCTCCTTGTCTTTGGACACGTGTGACACAGATTTAGATTGGTTTTGCTGAATAACATTGGTCTGGTTGGTAACAGGGCTTGTAGTCACGTAAGCATTGTGCAACAGCGAATTATGCTTTTCGTGACAATGACGACATGTTTTTTGCGAGCTGCATTCTTTGCCGTTATGGTTAATTAAGCAGTTTTTGCATACGTTATACTGCGTAATTACTTTTCGTTTTTCGTAATTATTGAGGTCACGGAATTTATTACATAGAAACAACGCATGATTTTCATTACATAAGACACATTTTTGGTAGGTTCTGGATGAATGGTTAATAAATGGTTTTGGTTCCTCTGGTGTACTGGTATTATTGGTTTGCCTACATCCTACATTTCTTGGTTTCTTATACTGATTACTGGTGTTAAACATTTGGTTGCAAATTTTTTGTTGGTTATTGAATGGTTGCGTATTTTTAACTGTTTCCGTCTTGCGACGACCAGTTTCTAGAGCTATAAACTTTCCCTCTAAATAGGCGAGAAAGTCGTGAAGATATGGTAGATCTCGTGGTTCTGGCAAAGAGTCAATATAGTCGGTATACGTTTCGGCGTCCAGCTTCTGGGAGATAAGGTATACTATAATCGGGTCCCAGGTGGATATATCTACTCCTAGGTTTTTTATAGCGTTGAAACATTCATTGGTAGTATCATGGACCTTTTTTATGTTGGCTGCTGTTTGTTGTTGCATGACTGGTAAAGACATAAGAACATTCATGTGCGAATTGAAAATTAGTTTTTTATTATTATATCTTTGGTTAAGAATGTCCCAACAGGTATGGTAATTGTCGGAACTTATGCGAAGATGCTGAATAAGTCTTTCAGCTTCTCCACGCAGTTTCCCTTTCAAAAATTGCATTTTTTGAGCGGGAGACATTGATTTATTGTTATGGATAGATTCATAGAAAAGGTCTTTGAACGAAGTCCACTGTTGGTAATTTCCATTGAAAATTGGTATATCTATTTTTGGTGTAGAATTTTCTCTGTGCTTAACATCCCACATTCTTTGGTTAATCGATTTTTTAATTTCGCAATATTCTTTCTCATAACTGTTAAACAGATCGTCGTAGTTCCTGTCTTCTACTTGCAGATGACTGTCAATTTCCCAGTGCAAGGTATCGATCGCAGTCCAGCGCGATTCAATAAGCTTTAGAACATCTTGGAACTCCCACTTTTCAGTTAAAACATTGAGGTTGATATGAGAAATAGTTCGAGCCAAAGCTTTAAAATTACTTTGCTGCTTTCTCATCATTTCCTCAATTTTACCTGGTTTTTCGACGTCATGGAAAACGAAACGTGGTAATGGTAAAACTTTTTTGGGTAAGTTATCTGCAAATGGTAAACCGTGGGCTGATGTGCTAGGCTGAGGTGCGGTCGGTGAATGCGATGAAGGTGGTGGTAGTTGGTTCCTAGGTGATGGTGCACGAGTAGTTAATTCCTCAAGAGCTCTTAACAAATGAATCCTAACATCACCATAAAATGTTTTAGTTTTGATGTACGAATCATCACCGAAATACTCATTATCTTCAGTTTCATCACACAGAGTCACTAATTTATCGTGGTTACGCGAGAAGTCTTTCCACAACTCCTCTAAAGATTGTAGACGACGTTTAATACTATCCGCCGTCTTTCGCTCCTTCCCTTCTTTCTTAAAATTAACATACAGCTTATTCATATTTTCCATGATCTCCCTCTGAGACGCAAATAAATCGGCAATGGTAGACATCTTGGTAAGTGGTAAAAGAAAAAAATGGAAAGATCTTACTTGGTTATATCTTGGTTACTGGTTAACTGTGGTAGCTGGTGAATAGTAGATGAACGGCGATTCTAATCTCACTTTATTCACTGTATCACTTATCACTAATGGTCATTTATATGGTTGGTTCAATGGTTCGATATTGGTAAAAGAGTACTGTTCACAGGCTGGTTACAGAAAGATAGTCACTAACACGTCACGTACACGTTACAAGGTCCACAACGCGATAGATCCCACCTTTCCGAAGGCTCGAAGGACCAATTTGTTGGGCGAACTCCAACAAATAATAATAATACACGATGGTATAGAAAACACAAGGATATATTAGACTGGTAGAAATGTTAATGGTAAATGGTAATGGTTGAATGGTATTGGTAAAAATGGTTTGAGTTAACGCGGCTTGGTTGGTGGCTGTTCGTCAACTAACTTTATAATAATTTAAGTATTAATACTAAAGATTTGGGTCAGCGTGGAATTGCTGACTGCGCGCGAGTTTGTGTCAGTGAACTGTACTTTGTACAAATATAAAATAAATATTTAAGTTGTTGGGGCACCAGGTACCTATATTCTATTATTGTATCTTTGCGATCGTACATCATAATCGCAATAATATATTGCAACATCTAATACTAAATTTAAAACTATTTTAATCTATAATGCCTTTCTGTACTGTTTGTAACACATCTGTTGAGCGCAGTCACTGGACAGGTCACCTACGTAGTACTAATCATAAAAACAAAACTATTTCGCATTTTTGCGAAGGTGTTGAAATAATACATTCTGCATTTCGTAGTCGTATAGATTCTTATAGAATTGTCGATCCGTCTGAGAATTGTTCTCTAGAACCATTTCTTAATGATAATTGGGACAAAATTAAAAAGTTAATTGACATCTCTTAAACAACATGCTTGCCTAAAAGTTAATTTCGAATATTTTGCTTTTTTTTTAATGTTTAAAAATGATTCTCAGGAGATGAAATCATATGCCACAAAAAACGTTACTCTGCATCAGAATTATGAATTTGATTCATTAATGTCTCAGGTAAAAAATACTTTAACAAAAAAGATAGAAGAATTTCAGGACCGAGACAGTGGATGGACGTTCTTGAGCAGTTCTCATTTGGAAGTCAATGTTAACAAATATCAACCGTTGCGCGGTTCAGGCTTTATCGAATTACCTTCTGCAATAAAATCGAGAAAAGCATGTGTTAATATCCGCAATAATGATGAGTATTGTTTTTTATGGTCTGTTGTTGCTGCTTTATATCCAGCTAAGAATCACCCTGAACAAGTATCTTCTTACCCTGATTTTCGTAACGTTTTAAAGGTAAAGGACATGTCATTTCCAGTGAATTTCTTAGATATTGCGCGGTTCGAAGTGAATAACCCTGAAATTTGTATTTACATTTATGGTTTAAAAAATAATACAGTCATAGGACCGCTTTACAAACCAAAAGCCTTGAACGGAAAGGTTTATTTAGAAAGAGATGATTTGTCACATTACTGTCTCATTAAAGACTTGCCGCGACTTGTTAAAAATCAAATAACAAAACACCACAGTAAACTGTACTTTTGTGACGTTTGTTTAATGTTTTTTAATTCATGCGATGACCTTAGTTCGCATAGTTGTGGAGGTGTCGCCACTGAACTACCTCCAAGAGGTTCTTTCATTCAGTTTAAAAATTATAATAGAAAGCAAATTGTACCATTTGTTATATACGCAGATTTTGAAACAATGCTAGAACGGTATGAATCTTGTGACCCTGACCCCACTAAGGCGAGTACTGTAACGCGACAGCGACATGTGCCCGTAGCTTTCGCTTATCATATTACGTGTACGCTAGACGAAAGCCACAATCGTTACGTTTCTTATCACGGTGCGGATTGTGTGTCAAATTTTGTGAAGTCTATCTATAAAGATGCACAAAAAATTTACGATATTTTAAAAAATAATGCTCCTATGATTTACTCAAATGATAATGCTCGCGACTTTGAAAACGCGATGACATGTCATATTTGTGAGCACTTCTTGTTGGGCGATAGGGTTCGCGATCATTGTCACTTGACTGCCAGTATTTTTTCATAATTTATCCGGATACGATTGCCACCTTTTCATTAAAGAATTAGGTGAAGCTCCTGGATCTATTAAAGTGATACCTAAAACAAAAGAAAACTATATTTCATTCACTAAGTTTATTCCGATTTCTACCGGGGAAAGCATCCAGGTTCGGTTTGTAGATTCTTTCAAGTTTTTAGGAACTAGCTTAGAAAAGTTAGTTAGTACAATGAAAAAACAAGACTTTAAACAATTAAAATCTTATTTTCCTAATAAAAAACAATTTAACTTACTCACCCGTAAAGGAGTGTATCCATATGACTATATGTCTCAATGGGAACGTTATGAAGATACGTGTTTACCCTCTAAAAATTACTTTTTTTAACTCTTTAACTAATGAGGCAATTACCGATGAAGACTATGAATACGCTCGGTCTGTTTGGTCCGTATTTAATATTCAAAACATGGGTATGTACACAGATTTATATCTCAAAACAGATGTTCTTTTGCTAACAGGTGTATTTGAAAATTTTCGAAAAACTTGTAAACTACATTACAAGCTCGATACCGCGTTCTATCTTACAGCACCAAGTCTATCTTTTGATGCAATGCTTTTAAAAACAGTGGTTCAATTAGAATTGATTAGTGATGTTGAAATTTTTAGAATGATACAAAAATGTATTCGAGGAGGTGTTTGTATGTGTTCCAAAAGACCTTTCTATCTCTCCCGAAAGAGGTTCATCCCAACCAACTTTATCAAGCCATAACTGCTGCATCATCAATTTAGGTATTACAATGCAGGGGCTAACAAAGCCAAGTGGGTCGAAAATTTTAGACGAAGTGGATAAAATATGGCGCTTAGTGATTTTGTCACCAATACAGTGAAGTTCGAAAGCATAATTTAAACGATCTGTCTTAGAGTTCCACCCTAAACCTAAAGCATTTGATGATTCACTGATGATTAATGTATCTGTGGAACCCTCAGACAGAGTCTCAAGAACCTTAGACGAATTGGATTTATATTTTCGCAAGTTAAAACATCCTGCCTTTAGGGCCCTTGATATAGAATCTCGAATGCGCTGTAATTCATTTTCAGAATCACATCCCGTGATCAGATCGTCAACATATAGATCCTTTTGAATTATGGATTTAATGAGTGGATCTTCACACTCCTCACCAAGCTGCCAAAGACACCTTGTAGACAAATAACTTGCACTTGCGAAACCGTAAGTCACAGTATTTAAGCGCAAGGCCTTAAGGGGCTGGTGCTCATCTTCTCTCCATAGAATTAACTGGAGATTTCGATCAGACTCGTTCATCACACATTGGCGGTACATTTTCTCTATGTCCGCTGTCAAGAGATATTTATAGAACCGAGCTCGAATTAATATGGAGAAAAGAGAGTTTTGAATTTGAGGCCCAATCATTTGTATATCATTGACAGATAGGCCGGAAGATGTGCGAGCTGAGGCATCGAAAACTACTCTAATCTTTGTCGACTCACTATTTTCTTTAAATACGGGATGATGAGGCAAAAAATAACATAATTCAGAATTTAAACTGCTTAATGAAATTTCCGAAAGGTGACCTAATTCTGCAAACTCCCTTATAAATTGTATATACTGTGATTTAACTTCGGGCTGTCTCCTAAATCGTTTTTCTAAATTATGGAACCTTTTCTTAGCCATATTATAGGAGTCACCTAGACAGTCAGGTGAATCGATGAGAGGTAGCCGCACACAAAATCTTCCGTTTTCGAAGCCGAAGGTGTGTTGCAAAAAATGCGCTTCACATGCCTTATCGCTTTCATTCAGATGAGATTTTGTTGGAATTTCTTCGAGTTCCCAAAATCTATTTAAATTATTTTCCAAGTTTTCGTTATGAGAGAAGTGAGTAAGTATTTGATTGCATTTAGTGCTATTTTTAGTATGCAGATATTGTGGCAAGGGGCCTCCAATCAACCAGCCTAACTTGGAGCTATGTAGCTTAGGACAATCTGGCCCTAATGACCGCTGCTCACCACCTATAATGTCCCAAAATAAATCGGAGCCTATGAGCACATCTATGAAGCAAGGCTGATTAAATTTGGGGTCTGCAAGGATTATATTGCTAGGAATATTGAAGGATCTTATATCAATAGAAGTATTTGGTATCGAACCTGTTAAATCCTTCATTACCAAGAAATTAGAAACGACACTGAATGATGAATTTTTGGATTTTAATTGGGCAATGCAATGTTCAGAGATAGTGGCTGAATGATTGTTGCCAAATCCGATGATTCTGGTAGCATCAATAGGACGAGCTTCTAATGACAATCTTTGTTTCAGATTTAGACTGATAAAGGAAGATTGACTGCCACAATCAAGTAATGCTCGTACTATTTCAGAATTGCCCGTCCTGGGATTGACTACTTCAATTAAAGCAGTAGATAAAAGAGTTTGCTTATTGCCATGGTTACTACAAGTTACCAATGTCTCATTCATATTGTCACCGCTTGGTGTATTGCTATCTGAATCAGTAGGAAGATGTAAAATTGTATTGTGTCGCTTTTTGCACTCGCGGCAACGGCCCAGACGATACTTAAAAGCAGGATGACCAGACCTTAAACAATTAAGGCACAATTTTAGCTTAGTTGCCTCAGCTATACGCTCGCTTACACTCTTTGCCTTAAATGAAGGGCAATCATAGATTCTATGATCAGAATTGCAGCTAGGACAAAGGTAAGACGAAGATGGTAAAATTTGTGGTTGGCTATTACTACTGGTATATGCATAAGATTTACTATGTGTGTGGTCAGGTTTGTGAGAATTGCCTGATGAACGCTGTTGACTGTGAGTAGGCTTAGAAGCGTTGTCTGATTTGCTACGGTGTACGGACTCAAGCACAGCTGCGCGATCATTCAAGAATTTGTGAAAATCTTTAAGTGTGGGTGTATCAGTTGCCAACGCATTACGATGTTCCTCCCATTTCGTAAAGGTGTGATGGTCCAGCTTGGAGGCAACTAAGTGGATTATAATGACATCCCAATGCTCAGTGGCTAATCCTAAACTGGAAAGGGCACGTAAATTCTTCGTCACGTGGTCAACCAAGAAACGCAACGACCTCTCAGACTCTTTGTTTATAGAATGTATGTTGAATAATGCACTAAGGTGATGACTAATTATTAAACGTTTATTATCATAACGATCCAGTAACAGGCTCCAAGCTTCCTCATAATTATTAGAAGACACCTCCAAGTTCGACACAATTCGTGCTGCTTCTCCTTCTAAATATGAATTTAAATAATGGAATTTGTTAACTGGACTGATCCTTTTATTTTCATGAATTAAAGATCGAAACGTATCGCGGAATTCCATCCAACGGAAGTATAATCCATCGAACTTGGCTATTTGTATTAAAGGTAGCTTGAAACCCATATCATTATGTTCAGAAGCACAATGTGATATGTCATGAGTACTTGAGTCATGGACACTGTCGTCCTTGCTATGCAATTGCAATAAATTTTGAGCTGTTACAATGTTACTAATAAATTCCTGTTCAATATTTTCGCGTTCCTCAAGTTCAGATCTTAAACCACTAGAATTAAAAATTTCAATTTGACTTTGTAGATCATCAAATCTTGAAGATAAAGCTTCAAATTTAGTAAGTTTGAGTGTAAGTTCCGCCCTTTGTGTAGTAGTAAATGCATCTAGCTGTGATATTTTTTCTAAATAATTTTTAAATTTCGTAATTTGGCCCTTTATGGAACTACGTCTAACATTTAACTCGGCCAAGTTCTTACCATCATCCTTTAAACTCATTTTGATTCTTTTTCAATATGTAGATAGTTCCAATAAATTGACAAATATCTGCCAGTACCTATCAAAGAAATCTCAAACGATAAAGAAATCAAAGTTATATAAGAAGTTAATTTAAAAAGATAAAATAAAAGGTTAACGCTCACGCCCCTCTCCCGATGGTGTCCGCCGCTCGGGAGGCCAAAGTTACCGCCTCTGGTGCGCTGGATAACCGAAGGTTGTGGGCGTTGAACGACGCTGTCCGGCACTCAGCTATTTACGGGCAACCCGGGCACAAATCTGGAATAGTTGGCGTTATAGTCACTAAATTGAAGTAAATGCAAGGCACGGCAGCCTTATACAATGATTTTCCTAGAAGACAAATGCTTGTAGTAAATCATAAGAAATTAACTTTGTAGGTAGGTAGTTTATGAATTGAAATCTACTTGAAATCGGGTTAGGAATGCTTGAAAATAGCTTAAATACAATTATATAATAGAAATATTGCTTCTAGTTGTATATTAACAGCATGGAATAGCAGAACAATAAATATAAATTTGATTATAAATGATGAATTCAATTTTGAATTGAATGAATGGACTTTGTACACTGAACTTGCACAAGCAAAAACCATGAAGAAAACGGATAGGTGAATAGGCTACCCGTTCTAAAGGATATTTGAGGAAGTAAGGATGGCCACTTAGCTGCAAGAATCCTGCTGCGCTGCGGTTTAACGATGTTATAGTTACGTCAATCTCCGGCGATACTAAGTTGGTTCCTCCTCATGTATTTCTCCTATAATATCGCTGGTATCCAAAAGCTATTGGTGCAGTGCTGACCGGCTGATGGCTGCGGCGCTGTGCTGACCAATTTCAGCTAGACCTCGGTACTTCTGGATTTCTCAACAAGTTTTGTCCTGTCTCGGTCGCCAATTTATGTCTTCGCTTGAGACACCTGGAGCTTGATGCTCAAATTAAACGATGTATTTAATTTCTTTAAACATTGTATTTCCAAAAATGTAGTAATTTTAACAATTAATAATGATTTAACTCTGAAAAAATGTTGTTGAGAGTTTTAAAAAATGTCGTTAAAAGATATTTCGTACTGACAAGTGAAGTTTGACAGTTTGTTTTTTTTTTTTAATTAGAGGCGTAGACAATTAGTTTAAAAATAATTCTAACTAATAAGGATCGATATTAGGATTATATATAAATAAAATAGAAATTGGATTTGGGAGAAATTGGATATGAGAAATAGGAGGATTTAGAACATATCAGTTTGAGCCACTTACCACAGTAACACAATAAATATGCGGATAGACATGCTGGTTCGGCAGGGAATTTAAAACCCTTCAGGTACCGTACTTGCGGTCACACACACAACCTAACAGGTACGTTATCCCTGTCTGACTGCCCTAAGTATCCTACCGACTGCGCCAAATTTGTTATGTAATAGATGGCAAACTGAATTAAAAAAAAATATTTTATTTTATTTAATACAATATTATAACTAAACTAATGCTAAGAATGGAAACAGAGATGTATTGAGTTGGAGATCAGAAATAGTAGTCCTTGTATTTCTTATGTGCTACGTGTATATAATAAGAAAGGCGTGAGATAACTAAACATAAGTATCGATAATTAGGTAAACAGGAAACAAGATAACTAATGTTCTTAACTAATCAGAACATGGTAAATAATAACAAAGTACTTAACTAATGTAATGAACTGTAAACAATCATAGTCCAATGGTAAATAAACAAAGTAGTTAATTGTATCCTGTGAATGAGTTTTACATTAGGTATTGTAAATATAATAACATATAGTATTCAAGGGAGACCATTATATAACAACGAGTATAACCTTTCTCAAAATTATGTTTATATTTACTGATACGAACACAATCACCAACTTTGAATTTAGGCTTCCACTGAACAAAGTCATGATTGTATATTTTTTTAATATATCTGCCAACGGTAGACCTATCCACTTATAATTTCCATTGAGACTAAAATATTTATATAATTTATTTTTTGCAGTTCTAATCAGTCGCTCTACAATTGATGCTTTTTTAAGTAGAGAATGACGAGGAATGGTTAATATTGTGCTTTTTCATAAGAGTTTGAATATTTATGTTATAAAACTCTGTCCCCTTATCAGTTTGTAAGTTAACAGGAGTGTCACGACTCTTACGCAGTATTTGTTCAAATGCACGAGTAACTTCAGACTTATTTTTTTATTTTAACGGTTCAGCCCAGGCGTACTTTGAAAAGCAGTCAGTCACTACTAAAATAAAATTGTAACCTTTGTTATATTTTTTTAAGTTTTGCATATCCATCAAGTCCGCTTGCCATAAGTCGTGGATTCCTTTTAAAATGACATGTCGTCTAAGAAAATTTTTTCGAGCTGCTTTGTGTATTTCATTTACAATTTGCTGTTTTGCCATTATGGAGTAATAGTTTTTTGAACTAATTTATCTATATCTGCTTTGGTTTAAAATTTATATCTTTATACTAATTTATTTATTTCGAGCATCTGTTATGATTTCAGAACGCAATGAACCAATAAGTTTGTTTAATTCTTTTATCGTATTGGCATTCAAATGATCTACATAATCCTTGTTCACAGCATCATCTGGTTCTATGGGAGATCTAATTCCCCTCAATCTCAATGTTTTTCAATGTTTTTAAGTCAAAATCTCCATTTTCTGATTTAATTAATGCTTTTTCATTAAAATCAAATAGTTCTGGTAGTCGCATTCTTTTATGAACGTGATGGCCAAATTTATCTATATTCATTATGTGTGTACAGAAAGGCAGCTTTAAGTAAAATGAAAACATTAATTATTAAACAAGATATTTATTTATTTATATATTGACCTTCACGTAGTTCCTCTATAATAGATAATATTTCGTTATCTACTCCTGTATTTCCAGCTTCCCCAGACGCCATAAGTAGTTTTAATCTTCCAACTAACTCGTTAGGATCATCCCAATATATATAATCAACATCTTTGTTCAATTTCTTCAGTATTAGCAACCCTTTTCCTTTAGGTAAATTATTTTTTTCAGTTAAATCGTTTCGCAATTTTAATAGAGGCTTTATAACATCCATATACTTTTTCCCCTTGTTGCTTTGTATTGCTTTATAGGATCATAGTCACGTCTATGAGCATTTGTATGTAACAACATCAATTTATAATTTTGTTTATCATCTTCAGTAACCAAACTTAAGTCTGGATCCTTTTTGAGCAACAGCTGTTTTAAACCAGATGTATTTTTGTATCTATGGCCAGCTAAGATTATAAATTGTAGTAAATATATGAACACAAGTCATTTGAAGTACAAGTAGCGCCATCTAATTCTATCAAGAGTAATTAGCCTAGACGTTTTTTTTCTCACTTCCTTCCTGTTCTCTGCTCGCGCGACGTTCATCTATATCTATACTTATAATAAATCTGTAGAGAGGTCAATTCTGTACATGAAATATATTTCCAAAATAACTATCAGCGGGTGATTAGTGATCGATACTGACGCCAAAAATTCAATCAGTAAAATTTTTGTCTGTCTGTCTGTCTGTCTGTCTGTCTGTCTGTCTGTCTGTCTGTCTGTCTGTCTGTCTGTCTGTCTGTCTGTCTGTATGTTCGTTATAGAAACAAAAACCACACGACGGATTTCAACGAAACTTGGTACAATTGTTCTTCATACTTCTGGGCAGGTTATAGTATACTTTTCATCACGCTACGATCAATAGGAGCAGAGCAGTGAAGGGAAATGTTGGGAAAACAGGAGAACTTACTCCATTTTTTAAGCTTCCGTCGCGTGTGCAGCCTTAATGGTTAAAGCTACACAGAAATCATGTATGACGGAAATGTTCTCCTTAAAATTATATAAAAAATATTCCACGACAGCAAATGTCTATCTTTTATGGTTGACTTACAATAACACGTGTAACTCCCGATAGCTTAGCAGTTCGGAGCTTTCTGATTATATTTGTCTACTCTTACGTTAGGTGACTGACTGACTGACATAGTGATCTATCAACGCACAGCCCAAACCACAGGTTATAGTATACTTTTCATCACGCTACGATCAATAGGAGCAGAGCAGTGAAGGGAAATGTTGGGAAAATGAGTGATTCATGAGAAAGGTTTCAAGCTATAAAACATCACGCTACAACCCTTAGGAACGGGGCAACGCAGGTGAAACCGCGGGCGAAGAACTAGGGAACAAAGTAACTATTCCACGCGGACGAAGTCGCTGGCAAAAGCTAGTATGTAATAATTGTTAGTTAACAATATATTTACTTTATATTAAACTTTAGCTCCGTTCTTTTATTTCCACAGGTTATGGGCCTATCTCGTAATAATTGGAAACAGTATTTAGTGAAAAGTTAGAAGTTTAGTTCCGAATAGTACCGCGTGTAAAAAAAAGTGAGGTTAGGTCGCCGGCCCAGTTATTTCTTTTTCAGCGTATTTTACATATAAAAAAAAGTAAAACAAACTGAATAGTTTTATGAAACTTACAAATGAAATTTCATACTGCTCATCATGGTCTAACGAGATATCCATGCTGCTCTCCCTATTAACAAAACAATCATAAAACATCAAAATAAGTTACCTTACCAAACGTGATGGGATTGATAATAAAACAAATTGTTACTATTAAATCCAATTAACTAATAATGTAAATAGTGAAAATACTTACATAGTCTCATTACTTTTGTTTACTGCTAAGTTTGCAAGTTTTTTTGGTCTATAACCAAATTTCCGAATACGTGGCATCTAAAAAAAAAAACTAAATAGAAACAAAACATTGTACTGTACACGCTTGGCAAATTCGTATGTGACACTCCACGATAAGCGGGTGGCGAGGGACGTTACCGACGTTACTACCCGATGGTGTATTGTTTTCCCCAACCATTCATTTCTCAAACATGTAAACAGCTGCCTAACCCTACACATCCTTTTCTTGAACTCACCCACAGACGCTTAATCCCACCTATTCATACCTATAGTAAAACATAACCTCACCCATCCATTTCTTGACCTGCCCAATGGCTGCTTTAGCCCACCGATCCATTTCTTGACCTGCCCAACACCTGCTTAACCTCACCCATCCATTTCTTGACCTGCCCAACACCTGCTTAACCTCACCCATCCATTTCTTGACCTGCCCAACAGCTGATTAAACCATCTCATCCATTTCTTAACTTTCCCAACAGCTGCCTAACCCCACCCGTCCATTTCTTGACCTGCCCAACAGCTACTTAACCCCTGATCCATTTATGAACCTTCCCAACAGCTGCTTAACCTCACCCATCTACTTTCAAGCCCCACGGCGTAATCGAAATCTTAACTTTACTAAAAGCTGCTTAACCCCACCCATCCATTTCTCAACCTTATCAACAACTGCATAGCCATTCGTATCCAAATCCCGATCTTACTCAACATTTCCTAAATCACATTCTACCTTAGTATGAAACTCGGTACTTACTTTTATTTCGGTTCGGAAAAGTATTAACTCCTTCCGGTCACGTTATAGGTACGACAACTGTACGAGGCGCGACTTTTACGTAATTTATTTTTTGCGTTAGAGCGATACACCCGTCCTTCCACAAGCGCGTCTGAGCGCGGAATGATGAACCGCAAGTGAAAAATGTATGAAGAAATTTGCAAGCGTTCTTATTTAGCTGTTAATTGAAAAACTAAATAGGTTTAGGTACAGTATAATTAGCTGAACGTATAGAGGACTATATATGCCGTAATTCATTATAATTTTGAAGATAAAATATGCAGCAAATTTATCTAAAATGGTGCCTACTCAGACCCTGTTTTTGCAAATTTTCTGTAATTATTGTGACTGTGAAAACGGATTTATGTGAAAATTTTGTATGATGTCATACAATTTTTATGATGCCCATCTGGAGATGAACAGATTACCTTTAAATTGAGACCATAATATCTTCACATTTGTGATTGCTTAATACATTAAAATGGTACCTGAAAATTACTGTTATTTGTAGAAAAATGTAAAAGCGTCCTTAAATTAAAACGCCAGAACCCAGATATTGACGATGTCAACAGTGCTCTCTCAAAGGTGGTACACTGGTTCAATGCTAATAATTTACTTTTAAATGAAAAGAAAACTAAATGCATTAAATTTACCACGCCTAATGTTAGACAGGTACTCATAAACGGCAAAGAGTTGGATCTTGTAGAAACCACAGTATTCCTGGGTATTACCCTAGATGCTAAGCTTCAGTGGGGCCCACATATAGAGAAGTTGTCCAAAAGGCTCAGTTCTGCAGCATACGCTGTTAAAAAAATACGTAGTTTAACAGACATAGATACAGCTCGCTCAGTGTACTTTAGTTATTTCCATAGTGATTCGTAATGCCCCTCAGGCGTAACGAATGCAGTTTTGCTTATAGAGTCATCGTCCTTCATCGGCAATTGATGAAATCCAGTAGCCATATCAAGGCTAGTGAATATCTCAAATTTGCCAAGCTTGTCGATATGGTCATCGATCTGTGGCAGAGGAAATCTCTCTTTGATGGTAATTGCGTTCAGTGCCCGGTAATCGACGCACATCCTTCTTTTTGACGAGGATGACAGGACTTGCGTAATCCGACTTTGATTCACGAATTATACCCTTGCCAAGCAGATCGGTGACAATATCTCTAACTCTGTTCTTTTCATCTACAGAGAGTTTATAAGGACGATGACTAACAGGCGTAGAAGTGGTTAATTTAATTTCCATACTACCTGTGTTCACTGTGGAGGTAGCCGTACCGGAAATAAATAAATTTGAAAACTCTTAAATGACTGTTACCTGCAGCCCCGGGCTTTGCGGTGCTTCCGGTGCCTGGAGAAGGGGCACGTCCGGGCAAAGTGCACCGCCGAGATTGACCGTAGTGATCTTTGTTATCGCTGCGGTCAGTCCGGCCACAAGGCGGCCCAGTGTTCCGCGGCGCTCAACTGCAGCTTATGTTCGGCTGCGGGGAAGCCAGCGGGACACAAAGTGGGCGGAAGGGCCTGTGGCGCGCCTGCCAGCAAGGCCAAGAAGAAGAGGAAGAGAAAAAAGAAGAAGAGCTCTATACCTGCCGGGGAAACCTCGCTACCCCCGCAGGCTAGTAGCTCTGCGGCCGACTCCCGGCCCAGGACCGTTGCCGAAGGAATGGAGTGTCAATAATGGCACAATTCCATTTCCTCCAGGGCAACATCAACCACTGTGCCAGAGCTCAGGATCTCCTACTCCAGAGCATGGCAGAGTGGTCGATTCACGTGGCTGTGGGGGCGTATTTCTCCCCCAACAAGAGTCTCGCCGACTTTGAGGGTTTCCTTGGCGAGTTGGGCGCCGTCGTAGGCCGCTATCACCCTCGCCCCGTTCTGGTGCTCGGGGATCTCAACGCCAAGTCATCGGCGTGGGGATCTCCGGTCACCGACCCTCGGGGCGAGGTGCTAGAAGAGTGGGCGGTGACGACTGGTCTGGTCGTCCTGAATCGGGGTTCGGAATACACGTGCGTGCGGCAGCGGGGCGGGTCGATAGTGGACGTCTCGTTCGCTAGCCCCTCTGTTGTCAGCCGAGTCCGCGACTGGCGTGTCGCCGTGGAGGTGGAGACGCTGTCGGACCATCGGTATATCCGGTTCGACGTCTCTGCCCAGACCGCGAGCGGCCGCCATCCAACAACCCCGATTAACGACGACCCGCGTTGGGCGCTTAAGCGCATCGACAGGGAACTACTCGAGGAAGCTGCCTTAGTCCAGTACTGGATCTGGGAGTCGACGACGGACGGCCCCGTTGACGTCGAGGTGATGGCGCTGTGATTTCGCGGGGCGATGACGCAGATCTGCGACGCGTCCATGCCCCGTGTCCACCAACAGTCCGCAAGGCGCCAGGTGTACTGGTGAACCGCCGAGATCGCGCAATTGCGCGTAGCGTGCGTTGCGGCTCGTCGCCAGTACACGCGATACCGGAGACGGCGTCGACGGGATACGGCGAGGAGGACGCGCTGTATGAGGTGTACCGCGCGTCTAAGGAGACTTTGTGGCTGGCCATCGGCGACTCAAAGTCGCGTGCCGGGGAGGAGCTGCTGGGGTCCCTAGATCGGAATCCGTGGGGGCGCCCCTACCGTTGGGTACGGGGCAAGTTGCGTCCCTGGGCGCCTCCACTAACGCTAAGTATGGAACCCCAGTTGCTAGAGACGGTGGTATCGGCCCTCTTACCGGACCGAGTGGGACACGTTCCCCCGACGATGGCTTCGCCCTCAGCCACAGACTCTCTAGAAGAGGAGAGCACCGATGTCCCCGAGGTGACGCAAGCAGAGACGAGAGCGGCCGTGTCGCGACTCCGGGCTAAGAACACAGCGCCCGGACCCGACGGAGTTCCTGGTCGAGCTCTGACTCTGAAGGAGCTAGAGCCCCAGCTGAGGGGGCTCTTCACGGCATGTCTCGAGCAGGGTCAGTTTCCCAATGTGTGGAAGGAGGGGAGGCTGGTCCTGCTCAGGAAGGAGGGGCGCCCCGCGGACTCGCCGTCCGCGTATCGGCACATAGTGCTGCTCGACGAGGCGGGCAAACTTTTTGAGCGAATCATCGCAGATCGCCTCGTCAGCCACTTGTGCAGGGAGGGGCCGAACCTGGACGACAACCAATTTGGTTTCCGTCGGGGGCGCTCACCATAGACGCCATCATGCGCGTGAGGGCCCTGGTGGAGGAGACGGTGTCCCGGGGTGGGGTGGTGCTGGCGGTGTCTTTACACATCTCCAACGCATTCAACACCCTACCCTGGAGTTGTATTCGGGAGGCACTGAAATACCATCGCGTGCCTCCCTACCTCCGCCGTACAGTAGGGGCTTACCTGGAGGGTAGATGCATCACCTATCGGGGACGTGACGGTGCCGGTCGGCACCTCATGTCGTGCGGTGTTCCGCAAGGATCGGTCTTGGGACCGCTCCTGTGGAACATCGGCTACGATTGGGTGCTGAGAGGCGAGCTCCCGTCGGGCGCCGACTTGACGTGTTATGCGGACGACACGCTCGTAATTGCCCGGGGGAGCTCGCACTGGGAAGCGACGTTGATAGCCACGGCTGCGGTGTCACAGGTGGTGAACCGCATCCGGCGCCTAGGCCTGGAGGTGGCCCTAAACACTTGTGCCCTAAACACAGTGCGCCGGCGCCGGGATCACACATCGTGGTCAGCGGGGCCCGGATAGCTGTCAAGTCCACTATGAAGTATCTGGGATTGGTGCTCGACAGCCGATGGGAATTCGGGCCCCACTTTCGGCGGCTGGCGCCCAAGCTGATGGGCGCAGCGGGCGCGCTTTCAACGTTGCTTCCCAACTTGGGGGGCCCGAGCGCCGCCTGTAGGCGGTTGTACGTGGGAATCATGCGGTCCATGGCTCTATATGGGGCCCCTGTGTGGGTGATGGACATTACTCTCGCCATTCTGCGCAAACCGCAGAGGGCGATGGCCGTCAGAGTCGTCCGCGGATATCGCACGATTTCCTACAAGGCGGCTTGCGTCCTGGCCGGATCCCCGCCCTGGGACCTAGAGGCGAAAGTACTCGCGTCAGTATATCGATGGCGCGAGGAAGAGCGGGCACAGGGCTCGAGGTCGGTGCAGCGGCAGATCGCGCTGCGCCGAGAGGAGCTCCGTCAGGTCTTGGTGGCGGAATGGCGGCAAAGGCTTCTGCGCCCTACCGCCGGCCTCGCTACCGTCGAGGCGGTCCGGCCAGTGCTCGAGCGCTGGCTCGGGAAGAGGCACGGCTCCCTAACGTTTCGGGCGACGCAGGTGCTCTCGGGGCACGGCTGCTTCGGGAAGTACCTGTGTCGCATAGGCAGAGAGCCGGACCATCACTGCGCCCATCAGGAGGACATGGCGCTGCACACGCTAGTGGAGTGTGCCGCTTGGGAGGAGCCGCGCCGTGTCCTCGCAGCTGCGGTGGAAGACGACCTGTCGCTGCCGGCCGTCGTTCGCTCAATGGTCGGCAGCACGGTGTCTTGGGACGCGGTGATCGCCTTCTGGGAAACTGTCGTCTCACAGAAGGAGGCTGCGGAGCGGGAGAGGGAGAGTGCCAGCAGTGACCCGACCCGCTCCCGGCGCACCGGGAGACGTCGGCGGAGGGCAGACGACGCCCTCCTCCAGCCTCCCTAAATGGGTCCGGGGGTGGCGGGCGCGAGGACGCCCGTCACACCCCCCCTTCTAGGACCTGAGGCAGTGGCGCGTAGTGTTCCACGCGCGCCCCTCAATGTCGATGGGGGGGAATCCAACGCCTCACTCCCCCCCTACATATGTAAAGATGGGGCCCGCAGCGGCGCGCCAGCACCAGTCGGGGGCCGCGGACGAATTGTCTGTTTCCCGTAGCCCCCGACGCCGCAGGTGCAGGAGGGAACACACAAAAAAGTATTAGTAGATGTTAGTTTACGCATTGAGAACTTAACATAATTAGTCTTTTCTGCATTTAGCGTTAATAAATTCTGCTGAAGCCATTTATTAACAACATTAAAACCGTGCTGCGCATACTTGTAAACTTGTTGTTCTGAATCAGCTGAAAAAACTAGAGCAGTGTCGTCAGCGTATGAAATGATCATGCCATGATCTAGTTTTAGATTACAGAGGTCATTTATGTAGATTAGGAACAGAGTAGTTCCCAATATACTTCCTTGGGGAACACCGAATGAAGTATTATTCAGATCAGCGCTGAGAACACTGCCTATCCTTACGCATTGGGATCGTTCTTGTAGATAGCTTTTGAAGAGTTCCAGCTGGGTGCCTCTTATACCTATAGTCTCAAGTTTGCGCAATAGAATAGGAATGGAAACTGTGTCAAAAGCTTTAGCGAGGTCCAGGAAGATCCCCACTGTATGATTACTTTTATCAAGTTCTTGAGCGAGATGGTCAGTTAAAAGATGTACGGCATCGGTAGTGGATACTTTTGGTCTAAATCCAAACTGCGTCTTAGACAAAATCGATTTTTTCTCCAGATATTTGACCAACCTTTGATTTATTTATTTTTTTCTAATATTTTAGACATGGAAGGAAGTAAGGAAATAGGCCTGTAATTTGTAACTTGTTCTTTACTGCCAGACTTATATACAGGGACAACAACAGCTTTTTTAAGGCACTTGGGAAAGAGCCCTGCAGACAAACATCTTTTAAATATTTGAAAGCCTTTTGTTGAGCAATTATATTACCACAATGCATGAAATATTCATTTAGTGTGGATTCAAATGTTTCAATACATATTTTAGGTTCTTCTCTCTTTTTAATTTTCTCAGTAGTTCTTATTTTTCTTGCCGTACCTTGAATTATGTCTTGTTTAGTCTCCCACTGCCAGTACGTAATTTTAATAGAATTATCAAATTCCTGATAAGAGACTTCCTTATTCTTGCACGCTGAACATGTTCGATGCAAACAATCAACATCATATACATTGCAACACAGCAAAGAGAGAAGATCTAGAGAGTTCTTAGCTAATAGTATCTTTCTCTGGTACAATCCCTGGACGACTAAATCCATGTTAGTATGCAATTTGCATAAACAAATGTCTCTTCTCCGAAAATCAGGTAGCATCACCCAAAATGGTCTCATCTTGCAAAATGCTTATAGTAAAATGAGAGTTTTTTAGAAACTTTTTATGCAGATTTTGAAGACTGTCGCTGAGGTACCGCTTTTGTTTACGTTTCTTGTTATGAATTCTTTTTTTCCAGAGCATAGTCTACTATTTTCGTCATCCTCATAAAATATTTCGACATCTTTTTTCAGTAGTTCAGGCAGATTTTAAATTATAATTAGTTATTTTATTTGTCTTTTTCACCGTAGGTTTTATTTTAGGTACTATCCTATTTTCATTAGGCACGTCTAAAGCTGAGGGTCCTTTATTCATTTTTGCCGATGCTAATCTTTGTAGTTGTTTCTTATAACGTTCATTTTGTCGCTTCATATTTAGTATTATTTGTTTAAGATTATTTATCTTTTTTTCTTTTTTGTAACGGACACGTCTTACGGCAGAAGATACAGGTGAAGAACAGGAAGGAGATGTTGTATTTGGTGTATTTACCCCTAAATTATGGAAAACTTCATTGCTCTGTTTAGAAATACTGCGCAACATCCTAGATGGTCCTGGTATAGGTGACTCTGGTTCTTTATTCAGAAATTGGTAATGCAAAGGTGAATCATTAATATTGTCTTGGAAAGCTGTCGGTTCAATATCCGACAAAATGCTGGGACTTTGTGGTGGGGTGTTTTGTGCAAGCAGGGCCGCTATTCTTTGTTCTGCCTTCTTTCTTAAGTAATATGCCTTATAATTCTTTCTTCATCTCTTTCTTTGTAATCTTTGCTGTCTAGAATTCATTTCACTTATTGGTAATTGTTTCTTTTCCTCTTTTCTACGTATGTAGTTTTGTCGATTTTTTTCTTGTTTTTCTTTCCATAAGTCATTATTATTTTTAATTCTTTCATATCTTCTTCTCTCCGCGAGCCTTTTTTTTCTGAGTCTTTCTTCTCTTGTTTGCTTTTTAGGTTTAGCACGCTTTAAGATGTAGCCAATCTTGTCGGTGACTCCTCGTACATACGGTAGTACGGCAGGTAAGCGCTCGACTGTGGCTCGTTTCTCAAGTTTTCTGTGACTGGAGCGTGATATTTGGAGCTTGTTGTCGTGCAGTACCTTCCTGATATGCTGGAGCTCTGCAGCCAGATATTGCTCGTCACAGATCCCACGTGCTTCAATAAAGACTTATTTCAAGCCGCTTAAAAAGATCAGTCAGTTCTTGCCGCTTGTCAAGTGTCACTTATCTTTACAAGATGCAGGTGTATACAAGCTTGACTGTGATTGCGGTCTCTCGTATATAGGCCAAACAAAAAGAAGTATAGGGATCCGTGTGAGAGAGCACATTGCTGATGTTAAACACCGCCGTTTCAAAAAGTCTGCAGTTTGTGAACACACACTAGACAAGGCCCAGCATTATATCAGATTTGACAAACCATAAGTCCTTGCAAAGGAAGACCGATTCCTGCCCAGGATGATTCGCGAGGCGATTGAAATTAAGAAACACCCAAATTTCAACAGAGAGGATGGTTGGGTCATACCACCTGCTTGGAATCCTATAATAGATGCGATTAAATCTAAATCCAAGCCAAAAACTGCAAGACCGAATGATACGGTGAGCTCATTTTGTGTAAATCGGATGAGTAATGACTAAAAGTGGGAGGGTAAGTGGAGGGGAGCTGTCAATAAATACGACATCAAGACGCACAACACCTCAATCTGCCCGTGACCATGGACGCTGTAAAGGGTCCGAAACGTCGGGATTATTAATGTGAGTTTGACGCGATAGAATCCGTAAGCTGTTTTGTTTTCAATATGTCGAATATTCGCGTAAGTCTCAGAAATAAATAAGTTAATAAATGGTAAATTTTGGTTAAATCCGTCTGAATGTTTTCGATTGGGAGGGACAATTCCTTAGAGATCTGACCTGAGATGATATGAAGTTCCTTGGTTAATTGTTCTGGTTGTAATAAATGTATGTTGAATTTGCCATGAAAAATGTCAGTGATGGTGTTCAACGACATTTGTTGTACATCTTTTAGATTCATAAGTACGCCGTTGGCTGTGAGTGAGGACAAAGTAAACTCATTGGTATATGTGTTTTCAGATATGTGTTTCTGCATACTATTGGTTAAGTTATCTAATTTATTTAGGTGTTGGTTAAATGTTTTATATTGTTCTCTTACGGTTTTTTCCATTCTCTTGATAAAATTAAATTCTGACTCAATTATTGATGTTTGATTTTTTAATAATTCGTTAAAATACCTTTGGTTGGATCTAAGCTTTCTCAAATCTTTCTGGTATTGTTGTGCGAAGTCATCATCGAGTACTCCAAACAGGCTATTAGCTATGAACCCTATAGCATTTACTAAGCCACGGCGACGACGATGGTGGCTTTCTGGTAACTGTCCATGGGTGCTCAAAATATCGTTGTAGTGGCCTAGTTCATCTTGGTAATGGTGTAGTTGTAATAAAACTAGTTGACAGTGGGACGTAATTTGCATTCTCTTACATAAATTCTCCAAATGGTCTATGTACTTAGTAGCTAATGACGCACCTTCCCAATAAGCATTCATATCATAAAATACTACAAGTTTCCATTCGTCTCTAATCAATCTCATGTTACTGAGTTTATCAAAGTAGATGGTTTGGTTATCTCGCAGTTTTTTTGTGTGGAGATTACAATGGGATGGCGTTACTAACAGCAAAAGTACCATCAGCGCCATGGTTAAAAGGCTACATGTTCGCGAGTTGCTAGTTTTTCGACGTGGTGGTGTCTTATAGCATTTATCTGGATCCATTTGAGTGACGGTGTTTAGTTTGTCCGGTCCAATTGGTACATTTGGTTGATTTTCATCTTGATGGATTGGAAGGATTGAAAGTTTGGTGATTGGTCTTTTCAATATGCCTCCCTTGGTTTTTAGCGTGACTACTCTAACAAGTCCGTCATCGCCGGGGTGAATTTCTAGTACTCGTCCGAGGGCCCACTTTCCTGGCGACACGTGTACGTCTTGAATAATAACTATGTCATTGATTTTGACATTTTTATGGGTGTGGTGCCACTTCGATCGTGTGTTTAATTGGGTTAAATACTCAGATTGCCAACGTTTCCATATATCATGGTAAATTTTCTGGACGAGTTGCCATCTGGTACGTTCGTCTTTCTCTGTGTCTATAATGGTTAATAATGGTCCACTGGCTAGGAAATGCGATGGTGTCAAAAAATCTAAATCATCTGGATCTTCAGAAATGGCACACAATGGTCGTGTATTCAAGCAGCCCTCTAGCTGTGTCAATAGCGTCGTAAATTCTTCGTAGGTTAGCTTTTGGTTGCCGAGTACTCTACGTAGATGGTATTTAAGGCTCTTGACTGCGGCCTCCCAAAGGCCTCCTGCGCTTGGCCATGATGGTGCATTGAAATGCCACTCTATTTGCATTTCTGCCAGATTTTGATAAAAGCTTTTGTCTATGGTTTGCGTCAAATTAAAATATTCTCGTTGCAACGTGTTGTTAGCTCCAACAAAATTAGTTCCGTTGTCGCTGTACATATGTCGTGAGGCACCTCGACATTCTTCGAAGTGCAGCTGTAAATGTTGATGACGTGAGGTCCGACACAAGTTCCAAATGAACTGCTTTTGTTGCCAAACACACAAAAACAGCTATATAACCTTTACTACATTTTATACCGCGGCCTTTGTTACTTTTTACTTCTACATAGCCGGTAAAATCAACACCTGTGTGGTAAAATGGTCGTGTCTGATTTATCCGAGCAGCTGGTAAGTTTCCCATTAACTGGTTTTGATTTTCAAATTTCGCTCGCCTACATATCACACAGTTACGTAAACGCTTTTTTACGGCATTATTCCCACTTATGATCCAAAATTTCTTCCTCAACCAAGCTAACGTGAGTCGAGGTTGCGACGACACGTTTGGCGTAGCGGCTGAGCGATCGGCTTCTGCGCAACGTGTTGTGGGTTCGATCCCCACACAGAGCAAATATTTGTATGATCTGCAGGTAGTTGCTCCGGGTCTGGGTGTTTGTGTTTGTGAGAATTTGTGTTTGTCAACGCACCCACGATACAGGAGTATAGGGAGGCTCGAGGAGAGTAGGTAATCGAGTAATGCAAACAACGTCTTTCCAATACAACATATGTTTTAATACTAATCAATCAATACACGTTACATGCTAATGGCAATGGGACTACAGTACACGCCCTGCCAAAAAGAAAAAAAAAGGATAATACAATGTTTTTTTTTTTACATTAAAAATAAAGTATAAAATTGGAATACAAATAAAATTAGGTAAGTAGGTTAAGAATACAATATTTATTTAAAATACATTTTACATCTGTTTTTATGAACAGACACTTCTTTGTTATTTATTTTTATGATAACATTTGGACTTTCGTCCCTTACAATTTGAAATGGACCTACATATAATGGTTCCAACTTATTACTACGGCTATCATTTTTCAATAGAATCAAGTCACCTTGTTTATATATAACAGGATTGACATACGAGTCATAATATAATTTTGAATTTTCTTTTGACATAATTAAATTATTTCTAGCATCTAATTGCGATTTTTGTAGGCGAAATTTCAATTCACAAGGATAATCATAATAATTGTACAATGGTTCCATTACACTGGTTATATTACTTGGGGTATTACAATGTCTTCCAAAAACGAGCTCATATGGTGTATATTTTGTTGCGGTATGCACAGTGGTATTGAAGGCAAAACACCAGAATGGAAGCCACGAGCTCCGATTCTGTTGTTGATTATGAGTTTGTATTCTTAGGTATGATACTAAATGTTTATGATTATTTTCAAGAGATCCTATTGTCTGGTGGTGATAGGCAGTTGACTTTAAATGCGTTACGTTTAATAATTTACATACTTCCTGCATTGTGCTCGAAATAAATTCGGTACCTTTGTCAGTTATTATTTCTCTGGGAATGCCAAAACGTAATATAAAATTGTTTACTAAAGAAGCGGCTACTGACACTGTATCCTTTGACGCAATTGGATAAGCTTCTTGAATTGAATTTCGTCAGATCGCATTGAATGGTTAAAATATACTTATAACTATTATCATTAACTAAAGGGCCCACTAAATCTAAGAATACCCTATCGAATGCCGAGTTCCCTGTATCTGTAAGGACCATCGGCTCCTTAGTATATTTAAAATATTTGTGACGCTGACATTTGTCACATTTTTTGACAAAGTCGGTGACGTCCTTCTCGAGGCCAGTCCAAAAGTAATTCTTTTTTATGTTATTTATCATACGTCTTATACCGGCGTGACCGCTACTAGGAAGCATATGATAATCATTGAGTATAATTTTACGTGTATCAGAGTCATAAATTCTTTTTATACCTTTTAAGATGCAAAGTCGGGGTCCGGACCACTTTGGCATCTCGGTAATAGTCTTCGCTAGCGATTTTATAAAATTAGTATTGTATTCATTTTTTAAAATATATAGACAGTCGACTTTAATTTTACTGCATAATAAACTCAACTCCTTCGCAAGATCAACTCGTGAGTAATGCGATCCGGTAGTCGGTTTCATGTAAACAATAGATAACGATTGTACGTACGCGTAATAATTATTTTCTTCAGTAAATTTATCACTAATATTTTTCCATTCACTTTTATTTAAAATTATCAACTCAGTGTAATTGTTTGGCGACTTCAGAACCTCGACTACCCCTTGGGTGATCAGACCAATGATTTACATGGGTTCTAGAAACTTTTGAGTCGCAAGTTTTAGTCATTTCCCTTTTCTGTGCCCTTGTTAGAACGGACACAATGTTATTATTCATACTTTTCAAATCGTCACAAGAGATGGAAATCCGCGACAATGCGTGAGCGGCCGCGTTATTGTGACCTTTGACATATTCTACTCTAAAGTCATATTCTTCGAGTAATAGGCGAAATTTCCTTAATCTGCTAGATGGGTTGGCCATGTTAAATAGATAAATAAGCGGCTTATGATCCGTTCTAATAATAAATTTCCTGCCATAAAGGTAGGGTCGAAAGTATTTTACTGACCATACGATGGCTAGTAATTCTTTTTCCACCGTCGGATAACGGATTTCTAATTTGTTAAGGCTACGACTAGCATAGGCTACGGGTCTGTTATCGCTGTTACTTAACACCGAGCCTATGGCATATCCAGAAGCATCTGTTTGAAGTATAAATGTATTACTTTCATCAAAATTAGGGTACTGCAACACGGGTGGCGAGATTAACGAATTTTTTAGATCGGAAAATGAAGTTTGACATTCAGCTGTCCATTCAAATTTTACATTTTTTCTGCATAAATTATTCAAAGGTTCCTGCAAAATCGGGTATAAACTTGCGGTAATAATTGGCAAATGCTTGGACGGGAAAATTTGTAACCACTCTAATCTTTTCAGGGTCGGGTTTTATACCTTCAGTAGATAGATAGATACCTTGTTTTTTTCCTCTGGCAACACTGAAGCTAACAGCTGATTTAAATTTGTTCTCGTTTAATTTTAATTTATAAATTTGAATAAATCGTATGTTTATCCCCAAACCACAACTATTTAGCATGTATATTGGATAAATTAGGAATCCAGTGTGTAATTACAGTGTAATAAGCGGAAATAAAGTGTATTAAATGCGTATGAATCGGTGACAGCTACCGGCAAAAGTGAATGTTGCATTGTCATCTCGATATCAGGTATTAAACTGTTTATTTTACTTGGTTTTTAGCATAAATCATTAGTTAAACATAATCTCTTAACACCGTTATACATTTTAAATCTAAATACCTGAAAAATACAAACATAACCTTAATCTTGTTTGGTGACACAGCGTCTTACTTTTCTTCTATGTAATCTCACGTACTTTCGATTCTGCTAAGCTTATTTCTATATATTCACTTTCTACCAGTCCTTATTTCATCTCTTCACTAACCATGATTATGAATCGCAAAGCCTCCGCTCGCCAGGAGGAGTCAAAACTCCAACTGGCTTTGAGAGAATTGAAGGCATCCAAGGAGTTGTGTGATCAGCTGATTAGGGAAAGAGATGATAGTGAGGGGGAGCTATTAGACTTACTGGAAAGAAACAAAAACTTAAAATCAGAAATGGTACAGTTGCATATAAAGTGCACTGGTGCCATTAATGCCCGAGACAGCCTCCAACTTGTTGTGGATGGGTTTGACCAATGTGGCACTGAGTATGTACATGCTCTTAACCATATAAATTCCTTACAACAGCAGTTACATGAGGCTAACAATAAAATCAGTAAGCTTGAATCCAGTCAATTAGACATCACCGCCTCGTTGAACCATAATCTATTCAACGAGTTGGTGGTCAATGGTTCGGTCATGCCTTCTGCTGCAATTAACATACACCCCACACCCACCATAGATTTAACATGTGACGATGACTTGGCAAAGTCAAATAATTCAGTCAGGGTAGTTAAATGCAGCAGGAATAAATTAAAAAAATATGTAAGAATCAATAAATTTATAAGGAAAACCCAGAAATTAGTTCATAGGCAAAAGTTTTTTATAAAAAAATGTAAAATTAAATAGAGAGCGGCTTTCATTGTTGGAAAAATTAGATATATACTCTCAAAAATGTAAAGATAACACTTTAAAATACAAAACTAATGTACAAAATTTGAATTTAGAATTAAATCATCTTAATGATAAATTAAATTCTATGACAAATAGGTATAAAAACTCTGAAATGCAAATGAAAGAGTATGTGTTAGCTATGAATGAGCTGGTGAGCTCATGTTCATGTAGTCATGAGCGTTCACAATCAATGACAAGCAATAACTCGATCAACTCCCAGCTCTCACTGGTGGTGACTTTAATGTTAACTTTTTGGAGAATACCGCAGTGTGTCTAAAAGTTAAAAATTTATTTCAATCCTATAATCTTGATAATCTTTTTTTGGAGCCTACCAGAATCACTGCCACAACGGCCACATGTATTGATAATATATTTACCAACATTGTCCCAGATAAAAAAGAAATTATTAATTTACTTGACTCTGATCACTGCGGACAATTAATGACATTTCTCAAGCAGACTAAACATTTGACAAAGAAAGATATTATTGTGTTACCTTAAACTGCAGGTCGCTTGGAGGTTTTTAAAAATAAACTTATTAGTAAAATGTATTATTTAAATTTCAGTGAAGATCCAAATCAAATGTATAATTCTTTTTTTTCTTTATATTGTACGGAATTCAGTTCAACGTTTATCCCCAAGAAGATCTCGGTTAAAGGTACGGCAACTTTCAGTGAATGGGCTACTATTGGTATACATAGAAGTAGGAAAAGACTATATGAGTTATATGCAGAAAAAAAATATAATAAAAGTGAAGAATTTAATCTATATGTCAAAAATTATTCAAAATTATTTAAGAAAATCTGTAAAGTAGCCAAGATTAATTATTTGAGTTCTAAGATTAAGACTAGTTATAATAAAATTCAAATGACCTGGAATATTATTAACAATGAGACTGGAAGAGTTGCAAATCGAGATAGCGACTATAGCCTTAACTTTGAAAATACTATAGTTAAAAAAGATGAAGAAGTTGCCTCAGTTTTTGAAAAATTCTTTACAGACATTCCAGTCTCTACCACTAAGTCTTTAAATTCTTCACCCACTGTCGCAGAGTCATTATTAAAACAAAATGTAATCTCCTGCGAGAATGATTTCACTTTTCATTATGTAAATGCCAGAGACATTGTTAAAACCTTTAATACACTGAATGTAAAAAAAACCGCTGACCTATGGGGAAATTCAGTAGAGGTTACAAAATCAGTTATTAATATAGTAGCCTCCGAATTAGCTGTAATATTTAATCTTATGAAAAGTAGTAAAATAATTCCATTATTTAAATCAGGTAGCACTTCAGATCCCACGAACTTTAGACCAATTTCCGTGCTACCCACCTTTAGTAAAATATTTGAGAAATTAATATTAGACCAATTGCTAAGTCATTTCAACAGGAATCATTTGTTGAGTAGGAAACAGTTCGGATTCACTAAGGGCCGCTCGACAACCGATGCAGGTGTTGAGCTTCTTGAACATATATTCGATGCCTGGGAGGATTCACGTGATGCCTTAGGCGTCTTTTGTGACTTGTCAAAGGCATTTGATTGCGTTTTTCATGAGACTATGGAGTTAGGAACATTGCTTTGGATCTTCTTATTTCTTACTTGGATAACAGGATCCAAAGGGTGGACGTTAACGGAAAGAGATCTCCGGGGTCTGTGGTAGCTATGGGAGTTCCGCAGGGCGCAATTCTTGGCCCGGTCCTTTTTTTAGTTTATATTAATGATTTACCTTACCTTGTAAAATATGGCCATGAAATAGTGTTATTTGCAGATGATACATCACTATTATTTAAGCTCAAACGGCAACAGCCAATTACAGACGATGTAAATAACGCTCTTTCTAAAGTAGTGCACTGGTTTAGTGTTAATAACTTACTTCTTAATGAGAAAAAAACTAAATGCATCAGATTTTTAACACCTAACGTTAGGCAAGTGCAAACCAGTGTACTGATAAACGGGGAAGAGTTGGATCTAGTGGACACCACATCATTTCTGGGTATTACATTAGACTCAAAGCTACAGTGGGGCCCACATATAAATAAATTATCGAAAAGACTCAGCTCTGCAGCTTACGCAGTTTTCAAAATACGCCAGTTGACTGATGTTGACACAGCAAGACTTGTATACTTTAGTTATTTTCATAGTGTTATGTCTTACGGTATTTTGTTGTGGGGAAATGCTGCTGACATTCAAACTGTATTTGTGTTGCAGAAAAGAGCTATTCGAGCAATTTATAACCTCAGTAGCAGACATTCACTGAGAGAAAAATTTAAAGAAATTAATATAATCACGCTAGCATCGCAGTATATATTTGAAAATATTATTTATATCAAAAAAAACATTAATAATTTTTGTAAGAAAACCGATATTCACAGCGTCAATACCAGAAACAAAAATAAACTGATATTACCAATGACTAGGCTCCAAAAAATTAGTAACTCCTTTAGGTGCCAAGGTGTACGTTTCTACAACAAAATCCCAAGTCATATTCAAAATCTAAGTTTGAATAAATTCAAGACTGTGACTGTCAAGCAAAAACTGTGTAAAAAAGCATTCTATACAGTCAGAGATTATATAGACGACAAAAATGCTTGGGATTAAGCCGCTCAAATGAACCGGGCTCTTTCATTCATGGATGACACCTCAATTTTTGACATATTAATTTCCATTGGACATGTTTTATTTTTCCAAGTGACATGTTTTATTTATTATTTACTATTTCTGGACATGTATTTTTTTTTATCCTTATGTATATGGTAACAATAATTTGTGAAGTGTGAGTATTGTGTAGACTGATGTTAAGATCACAAAACCTATGATAAGCCTTTCGATTTTCTGGCAGTTAGAGGCTGTCATGCTCACTTAAATGTCCTGCTGATGGTGGCGTTGTGTGTCGGGTTGTTTTATTCCCTACAACTTGGTTGAGTCGAACAACGCTGATACACACGTCATGCTCGTGAACGGGTGCTGTCTGTCGGGACTGGTCAACTCTTACATGCCATGTCCATCCGGATTCAGTTATGTTATCTTTTGGAGGGTAACCTACTTTTATCACTCACATCAAACTTCACAATACTCACATTGATAGAATAAAAAATATGTATACATCCATTATTTATTTAAAAGAGTATCTATGGAGTTTCTTGCCGGCTCTTCTCCATAAGACCTAATATTTGGAACCGTGCATGTAGTTTTGACATTTCAAAAGTACCTGTATATGGTCTAATTGAAATAAAAAAATTGCGTTTGAGTTTGAGTTTGATATAATATGGCCTAAAAACAGCATTTCTTTTTTCAGGAACTCGCATTTAGTTGGGTTTAATTTTAAGTTAACTTTTCTTGATCTCGACAAAATATCAGTTAAGTTTTTGTTATGGCTATCCAAATTCCTTCCAAAACAGATTAGGTTATCTAAATATATAAATAATTTGTCATAATTCAATCCGGACATAGCGACAGTCATAAGTCGGGAAAATGCACTTGGACTGATTTTTAAGCCAATTGGTAAACGTGTCATCTGGTACTGGCCCGTCGGTGTAGTAAACGCCGTGCATTTTCTGCTGTAATGTGATAGTTTTAGTTGATAATATGATTGGGATAAATCTAATTGCGTAAAGTACATAGAACCAGAAAGAGAATCTAAAATATCTGTTATATTTGGTAAGGGGAATCGATCGTCAATAATTTTATCATTTAATTTCCTAAAGTCGATAACTAGTCTCCATTTTTTAGTATCATCATCAGACTTTTTAGGGACTAGTAATACAGGGCTCGACCATTCACTACACGCAGGTTCAATAATATTTTGTGAGAGCATTTTATTAACTTGCTTTTCTATCTCATCGCGCTGTGAAAAGGGTAATCTATATTGCTTAACATACACTGGTTCAGCCTGTGATTTCAGAGGTATATTTTGTTCATAGAGGTATGTAGTAGTAAGGGTATCACTGGGGAGGTGAAATACGTCCGAAAATTTTGCACATAAATTTTGAATAGATTTTCGTTCCTCATCGTTTAGATAATCTAATTTTAGAATTGAAAAAAGCTCTCTAACTCGCTTGCTGTCTACATTATCTGTTTTATTGAAGCTACAAATTGAATAATCTGACAGATTTTCTAAGTCAGGTCTAAAATAACCGAGTCTCACTTCATTTTCGCGTGTATTTAATATCTGTATCGCAATTTGACCATTATGAGGGCGACAAATGCTTCCGGCTGTGAATACACCCTCACATAATTGTCTCGGTAAAACAACACATTCATTTTTCATGCTAGTATCTATTTTGAAAATCTTTTCACACCTAGCTGGTATAATCAAATAGGTACTACTATTCGTTGATGTACTTGGGTTCATTCCTATGTTAATATAAGTACTTAAGTTTCTCAAAGTTAAACTATTATTTTGATAGTTTAAAACCGCTTTATATTTTTCTAAAAAGTCCCGGCCAATTATTCCGTGCTGTGAACACGGTAAGTTTCTTATAACGTAAAAGTTGTGTATGAATTCCTAACCATTTATGTTAAGTGTAAGATAAACATAGCCTAAGGTACTTACCTTTCCACCAATTCCATTTAACGCAATGTTCTCCTTATACATCGGAATATTCCATTGCCCCAACGCATCATATTTCAACGCCGACAACGATGCGCCGGAGTCCACCAACCAACTATATTTGGAATTTTTTACGAAACAATCTATAGAACTACTGTTATTACAAGCTAAAATAAAATTAGGCTCGAAAAAACTCTATTGGTTCAGATTGATTTTGTCCAAAATTTTCGCTTTCGTTATTGTGATTAAGACTCATACTATTAATATTATTACTATCTTAATGGTCCCTGTTATTCCTGTATGTAAAGTTCCTCCTACCTCGAGCCTGGGTTCGATTTGAATAATTACCTCGATTTTGCTGACCTCTATTTGTATAACGAGCTTGATAGCCAGCGTATACGGCATCCTCGTGGCTTGTAGAGGGTGCAGTCAGCTCCTCGTCCTTTGCAGCGCGGATGACATCTTTCAATGCTGTGTAATTACGAGCTGCTAATATAATACGTAAATTAGGATTACGTAAACCATCAATGAAACGTCTTATGGCATTTTTTTCATTTTGTGGTCTCAAGACAGTGTGCGCATTAGAATCATCCCCGGCCTAAGCTATTGTTAAATTCGTGAACAACTCCTCCAAATGTTGCCCATATTGCTCCAAGGACATTGAGTTTTGTTTAACCCTATTAAGGTCAGAAAGTATAGCGACGCTGGATTGTTTTGTCAGTAAATTATGTTTCATATCAGAAATAAGGGATTCACAAGTATTGTATGTTTGCGCCATACGAAGTTTGGCACTTTTAGATAGTCGTGTTCTCAGTACAAAATTTATCAACTGCTGTTCACCACTCCGCTCTATCATAGAATCATACAGTTGTATAGCATCAATCAAAGCTTCAGTAATCCGTTCATCTCCGTTCATCATAGGTAACAAAGAAACCGCGGTCTTAAGATTGAATTTCTCCATGGTTTGGCCTTCAAAACTACTGTTACAAAAATCATGAATTTTTGAATATAGTGACTCTATCCGTATACTCGTTTCTTTAATAACAAGAATATCTTTTGATTTTATTTCATTTTTGCTTATTTTATTATCTAAATATTCAGAATATTTCAAATAATGTTCATATAATTGACATGATTCCTGATGTTTTTGACTTAATAATCTTGGAGTTCTTTTTGGTTTGGCCAACTTAGTTAAATTTTCTTTTAAATGTTTTATTTGCTCATATATCGTAATAAGTTCATCAATCATTTACACAACCGCGATAAGGCGGCTAATTGCTATTAAAATTCATACACATACTTATTATAGTAATAGAATAATATTGTTATACATACCATTACACGCTAAAAATATTCAATTCAATTCAATTCAATTCAATTCTTTATTGCATTCCATGCATGTATACAGGTGTTGGTAAGTAACAGTAAGTGTCAATTATGGACCCTGTCGGGCACAGCAAAGTATTAGTAAAGTAGAAGAGAGGAGGAGCGTTTCTTTTTAGGAAATTAATTAAAATTAGATGGATGATGCGATGGATGGTGTGATATATTTATACATTTTTATAATTTATATAATTTACTCAATTATTATTATTTATTATATTTTGTAGTGTATTTATTATTATTATTTATAGTATACATAGTTATTATTAAGTTATAATTGATAACTGTTTTAATACCATAATTTATTTATTTATGATGAAATTATTATATATTTTATACAATATTTATTTTTATTATTTATGAGTAGAGTTATTTATTTATTGTTAGGTTATAGTTTATTAATGTTATTGCAATAATATTATTCTTATTATTTGGCCTTTTTTATATATAAATTTTGTATAATGTGTAATGTGTGTTTTTTTATTTTGTGTATAATCTAGCTATATTTATGTTGTGTAGTTTTTTTATTAATGTTATTATTTATAGTTATTATGTATTAGTTATATAATTTTGAGTCTGTTGTATAGCATGCAGGAGCTAAAAGGATTTATCGTTTAGGTATTCATCGATCCCGTAATAGCATTTCTTTAGGAGGAACTGTTTTAGTTTGTGTGTGAATATTTTAAACTTTTTTTCAGTTCTAATTGTTTTTGGTAATTTGTTATAAATTTTTATTGACATGACTAAAGGGCTAGTTGAGTGTATTTTTAAGTATGACTTCGGCAGATTTAATCGTGTTTTATGTCGTAGTGTGTATTTTGTTTGTATGTCTTCGCTTTTTGTGTAAAAGTCTTGGTGTTGGTGTGTAAATTTACATATTTCCAGAATGTATATGCAGGGTAAAGTTAATAAATTATATTTTATAAAATAAGGTTTGCAGCTATCTGTTTGTTGTATATTTTCTAGGATTCGGACTAGTTTCTTTTGAGCTGTAAAGAGTTTTGGTGCGTCTGTGCTATTACCCCACATGATTATGCCGTAGCTAAGCCATGCATAAGCGTATGCATAATATGAAGTCAGGGCTGTTTGCAGATTTGTGGCTTTTTTTATCTCACAAAGAGCATAAGAGAACTTAGACATTTTAGATTTAGTTTTTTGTATGTGTGGTTTCCAATTAATATTGGTGTCTATTGTTAAGCCTAGTAAGGTGAATTCGGTAACTAATTCTATTTTGTGGTTATTAAAAGTAAAGTTTACATTTAGAGGAGTCTTCTGGTAGGGATGGAAAGTAATTAATTTGGTTTTTGTGAAGTTAATTTCAAGGTTGTGTTCGTTCATCCAGGTTATTGATTTCGAAAGTATGGCGTTAAGAGTGTTGTTTAGGTTTATGTTATCCAGACATGAGGTGATAATGGAAACATCATCTGCAAACAATACACATGGTCCCTCTATGGTTTTTGGAAGATCATTTATATATATGAGGAATAGCAGGCACCCAATAACGCTCCCTTGTGGTATTGAGGCGTTAATCATTTTGTATTCAGATCGGAAGTTTTGTAGTTCGTTTGTTTTGTTGTTAGTGAATTCTATTTCTACTTGTTGTATTCTGTTTTTTAGGTATGATTTAAACCACTCATGTGGTTTACCCCGTATTCCTATACCATAGAGTTTATTTAATAATATTTCATATTGAACTTTATCGTAGGCCTTAGTCATATCAAGCAATATGCCTATTGCGTATTTCTTATTATTAATTATATTAATAGCTTCTTGTATATATTTGTATACAGCTAAGGTTGTTGATCGGTTTTTACGGAAACCATTTTGACATTCATTAAATATTTTATATTTCTCGCAGAAGGCGTATACGCGATTACACATTGCTTTTTCAAAAATCTTCGATGCTGTAGGTAGTAGAGCTATTGGGCGGTAGTTGTTAGGGTCTTTTTTACAATTTTTCTTATGGATAGGTTTCACTAATGCCTTTTTTAATTGATCAGGAAAAATGCCTTCTTCGAAAGACTGGTTAATTAAATTACAGAATGGTAGAGTAAGTTGGTCTGCACATTGTCTAAGTAGGATCGGTGGGAATTCGTCTATGCCATGGCTTAGTTTGTTTTTTAGCCCCTTTATCAAATTATTTACTTCTCGAGGGTCTACAGGATTTAGGAACATTGTATTTTCGGTAGGAGAGAGCACTGAGGTTCTTTCTGGTTTACTGTGAGTTTGTTTAGAGCGTCTCTCTCCGATGGATGTAAAGATGTTGTTAAAAATGTTGGCAATTTGTTTGGGATCAGAGGTGAAATCATTGTTATCTGTTATTAGTGTTATGTTAACTTTGTCTCTTTTTATTGTTTTGATTGTTCTTTCGTTTATTATTTTCCACATTGTTTTGACTTTGTTGCTAGATGTTTTTATTTTGTTGATATAGTGCAACTTTTTTGATGTTGTTACTAATTTTTTTAAGTTTTTTTCATATTTTTTATAGTATTGTGTTAATATTGGGTTTTTAGTTTTCAGTGTGAGTATTTTTAACAGTCTTTTATTTTTGCAGGATGTTTTGATGCCTGTGGTCAACCAGTAATTCTTAAAGTTTGATTTCAATTTAATTTTACGTATTGGTATACATTCATTCAGAATGTTTGTTAATGTGTCATTAAATGCTTTATAGTTATCATTTATATTTTGGCTTGTAGTTATAATATTACTCCAGTCTTGTGTCTCTAATTTAGTCTTAAACTTTAAAATATTTGTATTAGTGAATAATCTCTTTGTAGTGTACCAAGTAGATTGATGTGTTGTGAGATGTGGTATAGAAAGGTGTATAATTGTTCCACTATGGTCTGAGAATCCTAATTCCTCCACTGCTGTATATATTTTCTGTGTGTTTACATTTGTAAATATCAAGTCTAAGCATGTAGATGTGGTTTTTGTAATACGCGTAGGATTTTTTATGTGTTGTGTTAGTCTATATTCCAACATTAGATCTAGAAATTGGCTAGTTTTTATGTTATTCTCAAGGACGTTTATGTTAAAGTCACCGCCTATTATTATATTATATTTTGAATATTTATTGTTTATATGACCTAGGATTCGTTTCAATTGACCTATGAATAAGTCTTCCTCTCTCCTATTCCAGTAAATAGTAATTAATAATATATTTTCTTTAGGTAATTCAATTGCACATAATTCTAATATATATTCTATGGACATTTCTGTGAAGTCGTTTCTCTCTATGTAATCGATATGTTCTTGTAGGAGGATGCAGACGCCGCCACCTCCCCGTGTACTGCGGCAGTATGAAGCTACAATTTTATATCCGCTAAACTGTATCAGGGTTATTTTTTCTCTTGATAGCCATGACTCTGAGAGACATATGGCATTATAGATTGGTGTGTGTTCAATATAGGCTTCCAGCATATCTTGTTTGTTGTATATACTCTGAATATTTTGGAATAAAATTTTAAATTGTTGGTCTGTGTTTTCGAAAGGAATAATTTTTTGTGTCTTCTTGACGTTGTGTTTGATAAACTAGGCTGGCATTGTGGTCGGTATTCAGACGGCTATTTTCCATATTAGGTTGGTAGTTTTGTTGTATGTTAGTTTCACTCTTGGAATTAATTAATTTACCTTCTACATATAATTGGTTATTTCGAATTACTGCAAATAAGCCTTTTTTTCTTGCCTTTATCATTTCTTCTCGCATTTGTTGTCTTTCCTTGCGTGCATTTTCATCAAGAAATTCGGATATAGACAGTCTTGTTCCTTGAAAGTAGTGACTATTATTTATGATGTATTTGGTCATCCTTTTGCTTATTAGT
Source organism: Acronicta aceris (assembly GCA_910591435.1). NCBI lineage: Eukaryota > Metazoa > Arthropoda > Insecta > Lepidoptera > Noctuidae > Acronicta > Acronicta aceris. The sequence goes on along the minus strand of OU342757.1, from coordinate 9,028,927 downwards.
TCGATTACCAGTGGTCGGGTACTAGTATTATTTTTGCCTAATCTGTATATGTTTTCTATGTAACCCATCATGTCCAAATCTAAAAAATCACGAAATAATTCATGGACTCTGTTGTATAAGTTATTTTCAGGCTCTTTGAAATACTCAGGGAATCCGTAGAGTCTTTTTAGAGTTGCTTTCTGTGCATTTAATTACAGGAAATTTGGAAGTAGATTTTAGTTCTGATATTTCTCGTTTTAGTTTTTCATTTTCTTTTATCAGGTTTTCTATTTTTGTGTTCATTTTATCTATGTCTTGTTTTCTTTGATCATTTTGTTCTGATAAGTAATTAGTTTTTAGTTCAAAACCTTCTGCAAGTTTAAAAATTGCTTTATTAATTTCTATTTGTATTGTATTTTGGAGTTCAGTTATAATAGAGTTGTTATTTTCTCTCAGACGTGCCATGATAATTTCGCTTAAATTTTGTAGTGATAGTTCAGCAAGTTGTTTGTTGGTATTTGAGGGGTTTTTTTCTTCTGTGTAAAATGTGTCACCAATAGACTCATATCTTCAAATGTCGTATTATTGTTGGAGTATGTTTTTCTTTTTCTTAACGTGACGTTATTTTCTTGACCGGGTGTAATTACTCGCTGGCTTAGGAATGAGGTCTGCGGGCGTATGGGGGTATCTGTGTTTCCTGATTTAGGCATTTTACAGCGGCAGCCTTGACATTGCCATGACTTTTTATGGTCTAAGGTCATTGTTGTATTAAAGTGGGCTGTAGAGACATTCGCACACTCTAAGTCGTATTTATTATTGCATAATGTACATGTCAGATGTTCCTTGCTTGGTAGATCTTGTGTACATCCTGCACATATAGACGTCATTTTAGTAGATTTTAGTACTGGTGCTGTCCTCTAGTGGGCACTAGTATAACTATTAGTTTGTACCGATCAATGGTGCTACAGTTATTTTCGGTACTGGACAATAGATGGCGCTGTAGTAGAGTTTCGATCAGGATGAATTGTGTTTTTTGGTTTGTTTTTGTTTAATTATTTGCTATCGTACCTTAATTAGTGTTATTAGTCCATAAAAAATCTTCTACTGGCTATGAAAGCTCTGTCCGAAGTCGCAATGAGGCATACAATTCCATGTAGTTTGAATTGTGTTCGTTAAACCTTCTGGCACTATATTTGAATTTTCTTCGTAAATTTTGTTTAATTCTTGCGTACTTTAACAATACTCGCTGAGGATTTCCGTTTCTTATAACTGTATTTACTTTTTATTGTTAAACTGTCTCTAAAACTATTTTTAAAGCAATTAAATATACGGAGCTGATGTTTGTTTACGCACAGTAGCGCCCTCTCATCAAATATACCTAAGCAAGGAAATATACCTATATGGTTTTACTGTTATTTTAAGTTCAATGTTTGTGTCGCATATTTAAACGCAGTTCACCCAACATCGCGTAAAACACAACGTATTTACACTTGTCACTTATTACACTTATCACTTACTGGCGCATTATGGCACACGCAACTAGCCACGTCTTGCTGCAAGTTGTTCCGGCGACGTCCAGACCACCGCAAACCCCAGAAGGCCTGCTCATCAATTTCTCGCCTCATCCACTGAGTGTGGCACTTCTTGTATGCCTTATATCCGAAAAACAGGATCGCCCGCTCCAATAATACATACAATGACCGCCGATATGATAGTTTGGATAGTCATATGCTGACCTATGTCCTGCAAGTTGGCGTTATTTCCTCCAGCACCGGCCGCATTTTGGGCCAAGAAAACCTCTTCTTTTGTTTGGTACGATTGGCACATTTTGAAGAAGTAAGTACTTTGCGCGTCGATAAAATAATTTTTAGTAATAGTTATCCGAATAATATGACACGTGCGGTCGCCCGAAATTTGATGCGCGGCACTCGCGCTACTGGCAGGTTCGCCATGTAGGGAGGCTCGAGGAGAGTAGGTAATCGAGTAATGCAAACAACGTCTTTCCAATACAACATATGTTTTAAGGCGCTGTGCATAGTCAACTTTTAGGTATTTGAGGGGGTGAAGCAGATGAAGTGGGGCACGCGTAGTCCCGCCTACTGCGGGGCGCACCGGACGAATGTCAACCATGCGCGACGTTCTTTAAATACAGAAACATAATTTCGCGACATTGGTTAAGTGCACGTTTGGCTTAGCGCGCCGCTGTCCGGCTTGAAATCGCGCTTCCACGAGTTCGATTCTCAATAGATACTATGAGTTTTTTTTTTTTAAATGTACACACTTGTTTTCTTATTTTTTAAATAATTAATTAATAATTGTTATTTAAAAAAAAAGAATATCGAGAAACTTAACAGATTCATCAGACGAATAATAAATAATTCATAAATAAAATGGCTTGGGCGTAGAATGGTCAATTCTAGAAATGGCCTATTCTCAAAACGGCAATTGTCAAAATTGCGAAAAATATAAACAGACATTTTTATTCCCGTATATATTTTTCTTCAGAGTAGTATAAAAAACAGTCACCAAACTTGATGGTTTATTCTGAAGAAAAATAATACAGATACAGAATGTTACAAAAGACTGTAGTTATACCAAAGGAGGTCATTGTACTCACCACTATGAACATCTTTACTATGGCGCCTGCCCTAAAATCGCTAAAAAATATTTTTTCTCGTCAAACCTTTTCGCAAAACCATACATGCCAAAAAAAACTATGCCTTTTTGAGAATTTGGCATTCTGCGTCTAAACCATACGATGAACTAGTAACTAGTAAAGAAACGAGATCATTGCGAGTTGAATGAGGAATTACTCAAAATTACTGTATAGTAATTTGTATTTTTTGAATTGACCATTTTGAGATTCGAATGCAAATTTCAATTTATTCAATTTATATTGTGATCATTTTGAGAATTCGTCATTTTGTGCCTAAGAACAGTGGTATGTTATACATACATACCTACTAAAGTTTATAATTTACAAATTAATATAAAATAAAATAGGTATGTGCAAAGACAACAATTATGACGATAATATTTATTGTGACAAGCGAAGATTTAGCAAGTACACACAATGACGACGCTAACGTGGCCGCCGTTACAGGAATTACTTCTGCCGGTATTGGTTATTCGCAATTTTAAGAAATTACAGCATGTATCGACATACCCATATTTACGAAAACCACATATGCTCAAGATCCCAGATAAACGATTTGATTTGATTTGAACAAGACATCATTTATGAAAAATGGGAATCAACATCTGACGAATCCTGTGGCAGCAGTAGCAGGTTTTAAGAACGCATAGCTGCTGTTGTCATGGATTTTTTGCTGATGATGAATTTGGGTACGTCCATACATGCTGTAATTTCTTCGAATTGCGAATAACCAATACCAGCAGAAGTAATTCCTGTAACAGCAGCCACGTTAGCGTTGACATTGTTTGTACTTGCTAAATCTTTGCTTGTCACAATAAAATCGTCTTTGCACATATTGCATCTAAAATTGAATCCGGAGATCAAGCCAATCCTTTATTCTGCTATGAGTGACAGCTGTGAGAAGTTACAATCGAATAAAGAACTATGGCTACATATAGTTTGCAACTGCTGATAAAATGCATTATGTCAACGACTCCTCGACTATGAACTGGTGAGTATGTATTATTGTCTTGAAATTCTGTCGACGGTTCAACGAATAGCACATCGTCATTGATTTCTCTGAAATAAAAATTTCTTCATTTTTTGTTTTGTTATAAACAAAAAACAACAAAGTAATTCTAAATCACAGTAATTACGCGATGTGTACAAATACAATGGATATATGACTGGGTGGACAGACAGATAGGTGGTTGTCACGCGATCTCTTTGGAGGATAACTCTTCGGAATCGTCAGCTCCCATGATTGACTGACGACCTTCGCCCATCTGTCGATACTTGGTTGAAAGTGATTTTCCCAGGGTTTTCGTGTTTAGAATGTAAAATTGAAGCAAATAAGTTTTTAAATTTTGACATACTTACATGATTGTTTATATAAAAAAAAAGTTAAAAGCAAATAGCTCTATAGGTCCAGACTACATCCCCCCTGGTCTCCTCAAAATGTCAAAAGAGTATATTTCGGAACCTCTCTGTCATATTCTTAATCTATCTATAAGCACTGGCAATTACCCCTCACAATGGAAACTTTCAAGAGTCACGCCTATACCTAAATCCTCTAAAAAAACTGATATCGAAGAATACCGACCCATCGCGATTCTCTCATCTCCTGCGAAGGTCTTCGAGAGCATTTTGCATAAGCATATCAACGATCAAATTAGCGCCTACTTATGTAACGAGCAGCACGGCTTTAGGTCCAAGAGATCTGTGAACACTAACCTCATAACTCTTGTTGACTTCATTTCCACCCAGCTAGATTACAGGCTCCAAGTTGAAGTCCTCTACTTCGATTTCCGGAAGGCGTTGGATAGGGTCAATAATGAAATTTTGCTGGCAAAACTCTGTGCTATAGGTTTTGTCCCTGGACGTCTCAATCTGATCGCGGACTATCTACGAGACCGTCAGCAATTTGTCAAATTGGGTATCTTTAAATCTAGACCCTATCACACGCGTTCCGGGGTAAGTCAGGGTTCCATTCTTGGGTCTCTACTATTCATTATTATGATCAATGACATTCCTACAGTAGTCAGCCATGCACGATGCTTACTATATGCAGATGACCTAAAGCTGTACGCAGCAATTAAAAACGAGGAGGACTGCTTGGCACTCCAGCGCGACATCGAGGCGGTGTATAAATGGAGCGTTGATAACAAACTTGAATTCAACCCCACTAAGTGTAATGCTATAACCTTTAGCCGAGCGCGGCACCCAGTTGTTTTCGATTATAAGTTAAATAACGAAACTATACCTAAATCGTCGACCATGAAGGACTTGGGTGTTACATTCGACCGGTGGTTAACATTCCATGATCACATGGTCGCGGTTGCCAAGGAGTCCTATATTACTATACTATACTATACTATTCCTATATACTAGGTTTTGTCCTCAGAAACGCACGTGACTTCCAAAATACCAGTGTCATTCGAATCATTTATAATGCGCTGGTACGTAGTAAGTTGGAAACCAGTGGGTCTATCTGGAGTCCCCATGAGAAAAAATATATTTTAATACTCGAAAAAGTACAGAAGGCATACCTTAGATATCTTTACAAGAGGGTCTAAGGATACTACCCATATCGTTACCCCACCAAGTTTCTCCTGGGTTGTCTCGATTACAATTCCCTAGAAACCAGAAGGAACCGTGACCAAATTGTCACGGTGTGCAAAATCCTACGTGGAAAAATTGATTCACCTGATTTGTTTAATGAACTGTGTCAACTCTTTACCCCTAATAACTATCTAAGAGGCAGGAAACATAAACTGCTTGCAGTGCCAACTTGCCGTACTCTAACCCGAGCAAAGTCCCCAATACCGCGCACACTCTCTGCACTCAACGATCTCCTGAACTCGTGCCCAGATATTGATTTGTTTGAGGATGGATGGGTGAGGCTATTGACGGTATCCTTGAAGTTGTGCGAGAGGGATCTATGATCGATTTCAATTTGGTGCGAATCTGTGATATGTTTTAGATTATTGGAATTATTTAGTATATTACACCCATCGTTCTATGAATGAAAAGCCAAATGAAGCTCATAATGTAGTAGTTCTGAAATTTGTTTAGTTAATCAAGTAATTACAATTCTATTTAATTCGTGTAATGGGTCTATGACCGTTCTAGTTAAATAAATAAATAAATAAATAATAAATAAATCATGTGATTTTTTGAGAAAATGATGAATATCCACAATGCATTTAGCATTTAGAAAATTTGCCACTTTATCGATTTATATTGTGGCCACTTTACAAATTCGTCATTGTGCTATAGTCTAAACTATGGTCATTTCGTCGTCGAAGTTGTTCATAATAATGTCATTATGAACAACTTTCACTATAACTCCAACCCTAAAATCGCGAAAAATAATCTGCCGAAAAAGCTCATTCACCCGCGACTAAATGACCTTTTTTTTTAAAGAAAAAAAGACTAAATGACCATAGTTTGTTGATTGGCACCACAGTAAAAGTTGTTCATAATGATGATTTACGATTGTACGTCTTCTGTAGTTGATTGTGAGATATGATCAATTGATTCCATGTAAGAATCTGTTTGATTTAATACACCTTCTGCATATAATTTTAGTTCTGTTAGCCTTGCTTCTGATATCATTCTATTATTAATAATCACTCGTTTTTGATCTGATATGCCTTGCTCTGAGAGATGTAATAATTGGGGATAGAACTCTACAAATTTTTCTTTTAACTTTTTTCTCCATACTGTCATATCTGTTTCCATCTTTGTAATGATGAAGTAGCACTTGATTAGAGTTTCGTTATGTTCCTTTGACCATTTCATTCTAGTTTTAAGTTGTGATTGTTGTGTTGGGCCAGTATGAGAAGCAATAAACTGTTGTGAAGTGCTATTGTGTGAGTGTAAATCACTGTTATATATCTGTAAACGGTCGCTTACTTCTAACCTAATTGTTTCGAGTGTAGTGCGAGGTAGTAACTTTTTTTGCACTATTGCTCTACGTTGATCTCCAACTCTTTGTTTGGAGACATTCATTTGCGGGAATTTGTCGATAAACTGTTGATGTAGGGATGTTAAATAGGAATTTGTATCAGTTTCTAAATTTGTAATGATAAGATATGTACGCCAAATGAACCTGTTCATTTCTTCGCTCCATTTTTTGCGCGTAATTGTGGAGACAGTAGCGGGTAATGGGTTTCTGGCTGAAGTAGCCTCCATCGCAACGTCTACCGTCCTTGGTGATAATGACGAAGATCTTGATGAGGATAATAAGTATGAAAGTGGAGATGATGCTATTGATGAAAAAATTGACCTTGGAGAAGATGACCTGGAAGATTGTGAAGGTTCAACATCCATTGTTGCTGCGTTTGCCTGAATAGCTTTTCTTGTTTTTGATCTAGTTATCATATTCGTCCCACGAGTAGCTAGGGACATAATTGGTCGACCACGGCAGAGCCCTGCATTCACCGTGGCAAGGGTATATTGAAACTGGATGTCCCCTATTGTCCAGAGTCCGCATACTAACGACTAAGCCCTCCCCTAGCCATGGAGCCCTCGGCGTACGCTGTTCCACCTTGGCTTGGATTGTATCTCTCTTTGTCTGGCTCCTCAACTTAGACCTACCCGGCATAAGAAGCTTTACCGGTATAGCCCCAAGAATCATTGAAGCGCGCAAGCCCCACCACGACAGCAACGTGGAGATACGACGGTGGGGTTATTATTATTATTATTATTATGTGTATTATGTTTATTATCGAAAATCCTAGAGCGAGTAGTATACACTGACGTATATGCGGCACTAAAATGCAATTTCGGCGATGAACAGCACGGTTTCCTAAAAAATCGTTCCACGACCTCATATTTAATTTTTTCAAACGAATTTATATCAGAAGGCATGGATCAACAAGCACAGGTTGACGTCATATATACTGACTATAGTAAATGTTTCGATCGTATCGACCATCAAGTTCTTTTAAAAAAGTTATTGCTTGCCGGAATACATGGTGACCTATTCAGATGGTTTTCCTCTTACATACAGAACCGAACGCAGGCTGTAGTACTTCAAGGATACATTTCAGGTTGGAATTCGGTCCCCTCGGGAGTGCCCCAAGGCTCAATTTTAGGACTTAATATTATTCCTTTTATTTATTGTTGATATAAAGGGTTGTTTTAAGCATTCATATATTCTTCTTTATGCAGACGACATGAAAGTTCATAAAGTCATACGAAGCGTATCTGACACTTATCAGTTACAAGATGATCTTAATAGATTTGAGATATACTGCACTCTTAATAAACTTCAACTGAATGTGTCCAAATGCTTTCATTTAACTTTCACACGTCGGCAATCTGTAATAGGATCGGGCTACATACTTAATAATCAAAACATTAGCAAAATTAATAGTATTAAAGATTTAGGAATTGTACTAGATAGCAAACTTTTATTTGATCTACATATCGAAAGTATAGTTAAAAAAGCCTCGAAGGCACTTGGATTCATCATGAGGAATACAGCCTGTTTCCGGTCTCTTAAGCCAATCAAAATTCTATATTGTTCATTCGTACGTAGCCACTTAGAATATGTATCACAAGAAATTTCTTCGCTATCTGGACTTTAAGGCACAGCAATGGTCAGAGGATTACATTCACCGCTGCAAAAGGTATCATTTTTTGCCACTCGATCATAGACGTAGCATTAGTGATTTGTGCTATTTAATAAACATTGCTAATGGTACAATCGACTGTTCCGAACTAGTTTCAAAATTGGGGTTGCGCACTAACTACATTGGTTTTCGACAGCGTCCATTGTTACATGTACCATTTTCAACCATAAACTATAGGCGTAACTCATTTTTTCTACGTAGTGCCGCCGGCTTTAACAAACTTCTGCCCCGTGTTCGAGACATTGACTTGTTCTGCACTAATGCAAAAACAGTAAGAAGACTTTTAGCTCAAATTTTCTTTGGTGACGCTGAATAGCAGGACTCAAACTGTAATTATTGGCACCGTATAATTGCACCGTATAATTGCACCTAATATTAGTTAGGTATACCAAATTAAGTATATTATTCGCATTTTTTCTTTCTTTTGGTCCTATATCGAATATCGATAGCTTGTAATCTATCTGTGGAGGCTTGTTATCGGCAATTTGAATAACTATACTTAATGTTAAACAATCATTGTTATTAGACTGTAAGCCTTCCTAATAATTAAAAAAAAAAAATGTATAATTACGAACACACATCAGAATATTATAATTATGATTATTGTTAATTTTATAGATTTTAATCTGAAAATAAATTTATATTATTATTATTATTATTATTTGTATCTCCTTTTTGGATTACACGGCATGCCTTCCGTGAAGGAAGACATCCGGTCCTTTGGAAGGCTTGCGGGGGGACACAGGTCCAACGCGCAGAGGCCCCTTGGAGAACTTTGATCTAATATGGGATGGGGCATACACCCGGGACACTCCACAACTGCACTATAGGGAGTACAGCCATGAAGTATTCCGGGCGGCTGCAGGACTATTGTAAAATATGGAAATTAAAAATGGGATTATGGATGTGGGTGTTAGGTGGACCGATAACTTCTATTGCCGGAAGAAAACGGCGTCTGCCTTGAGCCTTGAATAAACATCCATAGGGATGGCAGACGGTGACTTGCCACCTCACTAGCTGGGCCCCCCAAACAGCTGCCAGTACAGGCAGAAGGCGGCAACAGCGGTGTGAGCGGCTAAGGGTGTAGAGAGGTGCGGCCCCGGTTTCACCGTCGCGAGTCTCGAAAAGACCCGGATTGGGTTTCCCCGCTATTATGCCATTAGACACTTCCACCCCCGAGCATATAGCTCTGGCAGCCCCCCTCTGGCCGGCCAATTAAGGCAAGACAGAGTTGAGACTCCTGCGGGCGCTCTTGGGTTTCCACTCTAGCTACCCAACACGGGCAAACTAGAGACGAGGCCCTGACCGACTCTCTGGAGCAATAAGGACCGCAGTGTCGCCACTCACCATCAGCTCGCCACAAGCTGCCCTGCGGTTTGTGCGCTTTTCATTAGACCTTATGACACATTTTTTGTTTTATTTATATACTTATTATATTTATATAACTTTATTTCCTTTATTTGGTGTGGGGCAGAGCCTGTATAATTTAAAGGTAGTGGGGAGAGTGATAGGGAATTTTAGGACAACCACGATCTTCTTATCTACGTAATAAGAACCTAAACTAATTATATCGTAATAATATCTGATATCTAAATCTATTATATGATCTACGCTATATAGGTGCCGTAATTTGCTTAGCATAGTTTTTAAATCCCTAACACTTAATATAGAATGGTGCAATGATCTTGAACGACTAAATGCTAATATGTTCTCTAACCTATTAATTTCACTGGCTAACTCCTGTATGTTATCACTAAGAATAACAAAGAGTTGCGCAAGATGTGCGTATCTTAACGCTCGCTCATTATCCGAGGTAGTCAAGTTAATGACATACATAAGAGCTTTATCTAATTTATGCTGATTTATAGTTAAATTGTGTAGTAACTGAGTTTGCTGTACGGTAAATTCTTTAAATAATGAAATATGTTCATTTAACTTGTTAGAAATAAGCCTATCATTTTTCTTTAAAGTTCTCATAACATTCTCGAATCTTAAAGCGTCATCGTGATCTAGATTACCGGAAATTAATTTTATTAAAGTACCCAAAGGATTAATTATACCTCGTTTGACTACATATTACTAGGTTGCAGGGTTTCTAATTGTAATAGGATTTTATTTAACTTATCATGCATATATTTAATTTGAATATTAAATGAAGGTAGGCTATTGTTAGTTAAGATATGAGTAGTTCCGACCAATTGTGTCTGTAAGTCGTAGATCTGTCTTTCTGTCAATAGCAAGTTAATGTCTTGTAGAAACGTATGGTGATGGGATATGATTTTTGTAGCTCCTACGTCATAAGGTAAAATTCCAGGTCCGTTATCAAGGCTGTCAAGTTGGATCTCTTGAGCTTGGGCCAGGCACGTTATTATCATCACTAGGTACCTGTAACAATGTGGGGTCTTTATTTTTCTTAGGTCGTTTCAGTCTGGTCTTAGCTACGGGTCCGCGTTTCTTAGATGTGTAAATATGAATAGGTAAGTCGGCTATCAATTTTTCATGGGTAAAACGACTAGCTAGTTTTTGTCGGGATGCAGCGGGATTTCGTATATAAATTTCCTGATTTTGCGAATATTCTATTTCAGGTTCCCTATTGCTGTTACGTTGCATCATTAAAGATTCGCGTTCGGCGAGTGATGAGTCATGAACAAGTGTATATACTGATTCCATTCTACTCCGGTGGATTCCTTGAACAGTACGTTCAAGAGAACGTACTGTTGCAATAATCGTTCCGTTATATTTACGTCTGTTGGGTCCCGTGGGTCGAAATGGCCGGTGATAAGGTCAAAAGGCCTACATTTGGTCAAACTATGAATAGAGCTGTTGTAGGCCAAAAGCAGTGATGGGCAAAAAGTATTTATATTAATAATTACAAATTACAGTTACATTGTAATTAGTAATTGAAATCCTCTGTAACAGATTACTTAAGTAACTAATTGCAATGAGTACATACTGTAATTAAATACAAAGTAATTGAATTGCGAGTTAAGCTAATTACATTATAATAGATTACATAAGTAATCTGATAAAATGTAATTACACATTTATATAAGTATTGGGACACTTCTCACAAAAATGCCCTATTTAATACAGTTTTGACAAATACGAAAATAAAACACATGATTATATAAAAAAAATGTATGTCAAACATTGTTTAGTTTTAAATCTTTTATTAGTTTTAATTTTCACCATTGGCTGCTAAAAAAAAATTAGTTTTCCGATTTATAATTTAAATTAACCTTTAATATCACTCGTTTTTCAAACATTTCGTCTGACAAACGGTTTGCTTTCGGACAATTGATCATTGTCGCGTACGAAAACATACGCTCCACGGGTGCAGAAGAAGGTAGAGGGGTATTAAATTTTAAAAATATTTAATTTATAATTTCCTTATGATTATTTAATATTTGAAGTTCTCTGCTGTCTTCTGCCAAAAAATGAGTGACTATAAGTTCAGCTTTGGATCTTGGTTCACTGCTCTGGTTGTCTGAATCCGAACTTGAATCTATTTCAAAATAGTCATCCTCCCTAGACTTCGTTGATGGTCTTTCTCGAGATAATTGATTTGGTATTATCTTTACGACTTCTTTTACGAGTAAATTTTTCATTTTACTATATTCTGCCTGGCCAATTAATTATGTCCATTTCAATTTTTTATATTTAGGATGAGAAACGGCAGCTAAAGCAGCATTTTCAGCTTCAGGTCCCGAAGTTTTCAGAAAATCTTTAAACCTTGTTTGCACACTTTTGAGGTAAGTTTCAGTCAGAGTGTTGCAGTACTCATAGTCTCTTGTTTCAGTTAAATTTGTCAACTTTTTCTTCAACGAGAGTATAGTTGGCTGTTTATTTATTTATTTATTTATTTATTTAATAAGGCACACCAACGACATATTTACAGGAAATTGTTTAGGTACATAATATTTATCTCATGCTGTGTAAATACGTCACTTATAGGTGTACACACTATTCACATTATAATTTGCACCATTACAGTAACATTGAAATACAGATTAAAATTGAATTACATTACTTGATTTTAAATTGCTTATAATAGAATACATTGAATTACATACATAAATCATATTATTCTGTCATTACCGCATTATATTAAATTTCAGATAAATTTAATTACACTACATATTGGCAAGGAATTAACTAGGCAAATTACATGGTCACGAGAAAAGTAATAGTCAATCATGTATTAATAATATTAATAAGAGTTTACAACTACTTAAAACTATAACTATGGAATTAAGATTAAGAAGATGAAAGTGAATGTGAAGGCAGCCAATTACAGGTCAACAATATTCAACACTTTAGTTTTAAAACTTGACAGACTATCAAAATATATATCAATAGTGCTATTACACGAACAGGCTTTATTATACGTGGACATCATTCTGTTTAGAGGGGCATGTTGACCTAGATTTGTGCGACATGATCTGGCAGCAAACGTTCTTATTATTTTGTTAGGCCGAACATGCAACTGACGGGGTACCTCTAAGTTTATTCTACCAAGCAGATCCGGAGTTGACGTTATTCCGTTGACAATTTTGTATAGCGTACAAAGATCATTAAGTGTCCTACGTCGTTTCAATGAAAACGTTTCTGTTCCGTACAGTTCCTTACCGGATCAAATTTCTTTTGTGTTTTTACTTAAATAATTCACAATACATTTTTTTACGTTACTTTCACATCACAACACACTCCTTTTCCTTTATTATGTGTAGGAGAGGATGGGAATTGATTCGAGGAATATTGCCGGTTTCTGATCAGAAGCTCACCACGCTGTCTCTGATTTGCGGCGAGATGGCATCGTGCCAGCGCGCATGCGCGCCGCGCTCGTTTGTCAAACTTGTGCACAATTTCCGTCTTCCAATTGCATCACGTAAATCGTGAGCACGCGCCAAAAACGGTCTTTTCTGTGAAGTTCTTGCCCATTTTAATAAGCAACGATACGAAGAGTGAGCCTAGCTAGTGCTTGTGGAATAAGTGTGGAAGAAACTTGCCGATTTAGCTGATTTACCACGCCGCCAAACCCAAGCAGCGCGAGGCAGTGGAGGAGAAGTGACCGGTGAGTTTCTGAATTTCTATCCCGTGTTTCTCCTTCTTTCTAATAATATTCCGTAATAGGTTGCGTTTTCACCTTGAAGAATGTCAAGCGCATCAGCGACAGGTTGAGTACATGACAGGTATTCTTTTATATAGATAACTTCAGATTCACGAAGTGGATTTTTTATGTTTAAAGCTCTGTGAAGTGTTGCAGATTTATCTTTTATGGTTGCGATTTTTTTTAAGGCATCATAATGGCTATTCCACCTTGTCTCTACTGGCCTATTTAGAGTATGGCCAAGAATATTTTGTAAAATTTCAGCCGATTTTGGCCTATTTGCAGCTTTCCATAATGTGTTACATTTTTTTATTGTTTGGTCATGCATTTTCGATAACTCCGTTTCCTGGTTTTCTAGTATTTTGTTAGCGTCGGTGGCACAAAGACTCAAAGTATGTGAAGCGCATCTTAGGTGTAATGGCAAACTTTAAATGGGTAATTGTTGAAGAAAGGTCGTTAAGATACGTTAATTCGTCGTCTGTACTATCAGTATCGGAGTCTTCATCACAAGAATCAATAGTGTTTTGCTCGTTTGAAACATTGATACGATGTACACCGAAACTTTTAAACGCTTTCACAAAATTGCTGCCGTTGTCTGTAACACAAGCCACAACGTTTGTGCTAGTTAAGCCATACCTTGAATTAATTTCTTGCAACAATTCGTATATTTTGTCATAACTATGAGTGCCTTTAAAACGTTGACATGCTATTGCCCTTGAGACACGCTTTAAACTATGTGAATCAATCCAGTGTGCTGTTACACCTAAAAAGCTTCTTCGACGTCCAGACCAAATATCAACTATCATACAAACGTGTTTCACTTGATTTAGTTCTTGTTTCACTAAAGTAGACTCTTCATCAAAGAATTCCGTAATCATTCTTCCAAGTGTCCGCCGGCTCATGATTCTTAGATTATTCGCACCTATATTTAATCGACGTAAAATTTGTCGGAAGTAAGGGTCTTCAGTGTACTTTAGAGAAATCATTGAGTTGACAAAATACTTAACAATATCTCGATCGAATTCAGCTTGAGAATATGAGGGTACATTTGACGACTTTCGCGGTGATAGTTCGTTTGACGAACTCGAAGTACAAACGTTTTTCGATCTTTTAGTTTTAATATATTCTTGGTATTCTTGTATGGTTTCTTGTCCATGTTTCCGTTTTAAATGTGTTTTGAAATTGGATGTACACAATCTCGAGCCTTTTATTTCTACTTTATTAGGCAGACATTTCTTGCAAATGGCGACTATTTTATTAGTTCCTGGTGAATCATGAAGTATCTCAAAGAATTTACCGTCAAGTATAGTGGGTTGCACTGCAGAAATATTGCTTGGTGACGGTAATGTCGTTTGACTTGCAGACACAGATTCGTCCACTGAACTGTCATCTTCTAAAAGTAGTCTTGCACTTTCATTCATTGTACGTAACACAAAAGTTTTTACACTAATCACCAAAATACATATGACTTGTAATCTTAAGAAAATGTTACGTGCTTACAATACAAAAGATTAGAAGTAACTGAAGGACTTTAATTACATAATTATTCAATGTCATTGAATAATTATGTAATTAAATTTCATTTTAATCAAATTATTATGTAATTCAGTTATTAATTAGATTACATATATAACTAGTTACGCCCATCACTGGCTAAAAGTGCATAAGGCACTAAATTAACTGCCGATTCATTTTTATGTTGTAGTTTTAATATACGTAAATGTTCGATAAGTGTGTTATGGAAACGCTCTATCATACCGTTTTCGTTCGGGGCATGAGCAGCTGTAGTGCGATGCTGTATTTTATGTAATCGTAAGAACTCGGTAACGACTTGGTTTGTGAATTCGGTCCCCTGATCAGTTACTAAAGTCATTGGATAACCATCATCATCATCATCACTTCAGCCTACTGATGTCCACTGCTGGACATAAGCCTCGTTCATGGCGCGCCATTTCTCCCGGTCCTCTGCCTTCCGCATCCAGCTGCTACCGGCTATCCTTTTCAGGTCATCGGACCAGCGAGCTGGAGGGCGTCCCACACTTCGCTTGCCAGTTCGTGGTCTCCACTCTAGGACTCGTCTGCTCCATCAGCTATCGGTCCTTCGACAGACATGACCGGCCCACTGCCACTTCAGTTTACAGATTCTGCGAGCTATGTCGGTAACTTTGGTTCTCTTCCGGATATCCTCATTTCGGATTCCATCCTTCAGAGAAACCCCAAGCATAGCTCGCTTCATCGCACGCTGAGCGACTTTAAACTTGTGGACCAGTCCTGCTGTGAGTGTCCACGTCTCGGCAGCGTAGGTCATAACGGGCAGGACGCACTGGTCGAAGACTTTCGTCTTGAGACTCTGCGGTATAGGCGACGAGAAGACTTGACGAAGCTTACCAAACGCAGCCCACCCTAGCTGCACCCTCCTATCAGCTTCCTTCTCGAAGTTGTTTCGTCCAAACCGGATTGTCTGTCCAAAGTAGACATACTCCTGGACAGTTTCGAGTAAAGTACCAGCGACGTATACCGGCTTTGGCACGACATGTTGGTTGAACATGACCTTTATCTCGTCCAAATTCATGCCAAGGCCCACTCGTCGAGAGGATTCATCCAGGGAGTGCAGCATCTCGCTCAGATCTTCCAGAGACTCTGCCATAATGACGATATCATCCGCAAATCGAAGGTGCGCAATGTACTCGCCGTTTACGTTTATGCCCCGTCCAGTCCAGTCCAGGGTTTTGAAGACATCCTCCAGCGCGTTAGTGAACAGTTTCGGGGAAATGACGTCCCCCTGTCTCACTCCTCGACGCAGCTGGATAGGTCTTGTCTTGTGGTCTTGGAACTGAACGGTCATCGTAGCAGCGCTATACAAACATCGCAGCACCTCGATGTATCGCCAATCTATTCGGCATCGTTGCAGAGAATCTAGAACGGCCCATGTTTCGATGGAGGAATATTAATATTGATATTTAATTGCTATTTTAATAATATATTGTATAATTGGATTATAATGTTTATAATTTTATTGTTGTAAAGTTATATTGTAATGCTGAAAATATCAGGACATTAATATTGTATTTTTAATATTTGCATGCCTATCGGTAGAATGTGGAGATCATAAACTCTATTGTAACAACTTTAATTTCTGTACCCATATTCGCAAATAAATGAATTGATTGATTGGAGTCGAAGGCTTTTTCGTAATCCACAAACGCCATACACAGCGGCCGGTTATACTCGTGGGACTTCTGTATAATCTGCTGAACAGTATGGATGTGGTCCACGGTACTAAAGCCTTTCCGAAACCCTGCCTGCTCTGGCTGTTGAAACTCGTCAAGTCTCCCAGCGAGACGATTCGTGATGACTCTAGAGAACAGCTTGTATATATGGCTTAGGAGCGATATCGGCCGGTAGTTCTTGAGAAGACACTTGTCTCCTTTTTTGAAGAACAATACCACCACGCTCCCATACCAGGCCTCCGGTATTATCCCGTTATGGATGACGGCATCAAAGAGCTTCGCTAACTCTTTAAGGACTGGAGCTCCGCAGGCTCTTAGGAGCTCAGTCGTGATGCCATCATCGCCTGGGGCTTTATTGACTTTAAGCTGTTCTAGAGCCACCCTAATCTCGCTTTGGATAACCATGATGAGTACTAAATTTTAGCAGGGATTTTACTATGTTCGGAGCAGTACAGTCTGACATACGATAGGCCTGGGCGTACTTAGTAAATGAATCTATGAGTGTTAGGTATTTTTCCTGCTCTATAGTTAAAACGTCAGCGTGGATAATATCGAATGGTTTTGCCGGTGGTGGTACTATTCTAAATTGTTGGCGAATCGGGTTATGATCATATTTAGCACAACCGCATACAACACACTCATTTATAAATTTTGTTATGTCGGCTTTCATTTTAGGCCAAAAGTACTGCTGAGATAAAGCCAGATAGGTTTCATTTATGCCACGATGGTTTGTTTTCCCTTCGTGGTATTTGCGTATTATATCTTGTTGGTTTAAGAATTCGGATACATTAAGAATTTGTTTTTTGACAAGAAATAATTTCATAGAATTTTTAAATGCTCTTTGTAATATAGGAACAATTTTTTATTACCCTTGGCTTAGGATTAGCCGGGTGGTTAATTATATTTAGAATAATTTGTTTGCAAAATTTATTTAGCGGGTCATCACTTATAGGAATGTTGAGTATTGGATTTTCTACACTAGTATGTACGGTTTCAGTGTCTGATATATGTGGTGCAGTTAAAGTCGATGAGCTGTGACGTTCGCGGATTTCTGAAGAATTATCTATCGACATAGCTTCAGATGCTGTTATAGTTGACGATGAGCTATGGCGACGTCCTGGTGTCTCGGATGTATTAACTACCAAGGAAATCGTTTCGTCATTGTGGGTTTCGATCCGTGACAGCGCATCGGCATTAGTGTTACAATTAACTTTTTTATAAACGACTGTAAAATCAAACTCAGATAATTTTAATCTCCATCTAGTGAGACGCGAGTTAGGCTCTCTAAGGTTCATGACCCACTGTAATGGCTTATGATCCGTGACTACCTTGAACTTTCGCCCAAAGAGGTACGGCCTAAAGTATTTAGTGGCCTAGAAGCTCTTTCTCGATTGTCGAGTAATTGGTCTCGCTACTATTTAACGTTCTAGATGCAAAAGCTATTGGTCGGTCATTCCCTATAGGGCCCTGTGATAGCACGGCTCCAAGTGCAAACTGCGATGCGTCAATAGTCAGAACAAACTCCTTTGAAAAGTCGGGATACTGTAAGATAGGGTCGTTGGTCAAGAGAGACTTACAGTGTTCGAAATTACGTATGTAGTCAGGTGTTAATGTAATCTTGGATCCTTTCTTCAAACATGTTGTCAGGAATTTAGTAGTTTTTGCAAAGTCTGGTATAGATTTACGATAGTAACCTATTAAGCCTAAAAAGGATTTAATTTGTTTGGTAGTTTTAGGTACTGGATAATTTAAAATCGCAGAAATTTTATCAGGATTCGGTTTTACGCCATCGGGGGTAATGATATGACCTAAATACAGTGTTTCGCGTTTCAGAAACTCTGACTTATCCATTTGGATCTTGAAATTAGACTCCCTAAGTCGCTGAAATACATTACGCAGGTTACAAATTATTTCCTGGAGTGACGTCCCAAATACCAGGATGTCATCCAAATATACTACACAGATCTTATTCAGTAGTCCTCGGAGAACATTATCCATCACTCTCTGGAAAGTTGATGGTGAATTTTTGAGGCCCATCGGCATTCTCAAGAATTCGTAATGGCCATGCTCTACGTTAAACGCGGTTTTATGAATGTCCTTGGGATCTAGCTCAACTTGGTAAAATCCGCTAGTCAAATCTAGAGTAGCGAAGTACTGACACTTCCCTAGTTTGTCTAATATATCGGTGATGTTTGGAATGGGGTACTTATCATCGATCGTCTTGTCATTTAACTTACGGAAGTCAATGACTAAGCGCCACTTTACTTTACCAGATGCGTCACTTTTCTTCGGCACAACCCATATGGGCGCGTTCCACGCAGATGTGGAAGGTCGAATTATTCCTTGATCTAGCATTTTTCTAATTTGAGTTTGTACCTCTTCCCTGTGTAAATAAGGGTATCTATAAGTTTTGCTATGGACCGGTAATTCGTCAGTAGTATTAATAGTGTGCTTAATTCTGTTAGTGAATGTTAACGGCTCGTCTTCTAAATAGAATACGTCCGAGTAGTCAGTACATAAGTTAATTAAGTTGACTGTCTCCTCTGGATTTAAATGATCTATACGCAATCGCGATAAGACTTCTCGAGTTCGGCCGTTGTTATTAGAAGTATCAAGTTTCATTGCCGGTACTGTCTGTTCGTTAAATATGTTGGCGTGAATTGGTACAGACAAGGAAAAAATTATGTCATTATCTGTCGGATTTGTTACTTCTAATGATGCTTGATTATTTTTTGCGACTGTTAGGCAGTCACTTATATGACAGTTACATATGATTTGCTGATCGACATGAATGTCACCTTGGCCTATGTCAGGGGGTAAACATATTAATTTTGAAGATTGTGCCGGAATAATACTTTCATGTAAATTAAGGTATGGCGACGCATACATGTATATAGGGTTCCTAGCGAACTCATACTGAGTTCGCTAGGAACCCTATATACATGTAAGTATAAACGATCCCAAATCGACTTTGGCTAACCAACGTGTAAAAAGATCGCACCCTATTAGTCCATCGAAATAATCATGGAACCTATAAACGTACAACTTAATTGGAACTTTATCCTTTAATTCTTTAAAACACGGTATAGTAATTGAGTATTCATTCAGTCAGTCATCAAGGTCAGGATCAAGACGAACATTTGAAAAGTACTCTTTCGCGATATCAGGGCTTATAAAGGATTGATTAGCCCCGGTATCTATTAAAAAGTGTAAAGGCCGGGAATCAGGCCTCACGTATAATTTTAAATAAGGTAGTTGTCTTTTATTATGAATGTTTAACTCTATTCTGGGGCACTCTTCAGGCTGCCCTGGATAAAATTTTGGGGGTTAGCGGCCTCGGAGGAAGGTTGTATACCTTCTGTAGGCTGTATTTCAGGGATTTCCTGTGACAATTGGTAAGTATCGAACTCAGGTTCGTAGTCATAGTCATAATAGTCATAGTAATTTTGATCGTAGTCATAGTAGTCTTCATAAGTCTCATGGCTATTTATTTGTCTAGTCTTAAAGTAGTTATTAGGTGGTGGATTACCTTGCGTTCTCCAGTTATGTCTAGTCGGGGGTAAAGGGCGTGCAACAGGGTGGCTAACACCACTCATAGGTCGGGGTTGGTTATTATAATATTGCGGTAGAGCTGGTTGATGTGGCGTCACCCTAAAACCGTTAGACATATTAGATCGCGGTAGTGCCCTAAACATCTGCTGTGTTTTAGACGGCCCCTGGAACGGTCTAGGCTGTTGCATGTTAGATTGCATAAAAGGACCTCTTGTTTGAAATGGATACGTTTGCGGTACGTTTTTATGGATTTGCTGCGAAGTAGATGAATGTCCGGGTAAAAATAGTTTTCTAGGGTGTTGAGGTGGAAGCTTCTGCTGGAGGTAAAAGATATTCATTTCCTCTTGAGCATATTCTAGAGCTTTCTCTAATGAGGGGACGCATACACCTAATCCTTGACCCTAATGGTTCCTCTAAACCTTTTAAATCCGTTTGAAGCGCTAATTTTTTATATAGTACGCGCTTAGCTTCCACTGTAGTTTCGACATTATCGTGCAATTCGACATAAGTCATTATAGTACTTAACATATTTTGTACGCGTTCATAAAAAATGTGAGGTGTATCTGATCCTTGGGCTAACAATGATAAGTCACTGTATAGTGCAGATTCGTCTCTATGATCTGAAAAGTTATGAATCAATGAGTTTCTTATGCCATTCCAATCTCTAGGAATGCCGTTCGTCACTAGGGTTCTAGCGGCAGCTCCCGTTATTTTATTTATTATGCCATTTAGTAAGGCTAAGTTGGATAATTCATGCCCGGGCGCTGGCATAATTAACAACTAGGCGATCATATAGTGTTAAAAATCTTATTAAAGTATTACAATTACCATCAAACTCAGGTACCAACCTTAGTGCTTTGATGATTTTATTAATAATTTGGTCCTGATTGACAACGACTTGCTGCTCCATTATTAAATCTAAGTTACCTACTTCTAAGTTGCGGAAAGTGTCCCTCTGCGCGATGCGGGAGGACGACCATAGACTTTGGGGTTCGATTCCCCTGGAGGATCGCGATGATCGTGGGCGGAAAATTTTGAAGGAAGTAGCGGCCGACTATATAGAATTGTGCAACTCACATATACATATCGGTGGCTCTTCGTAGTATCGATTTCTGGATACTCAGGATCTCCAGCGGCTGCTCTCGGTTCTTCTTAGATTGCCGACGATGCACGTTAAACGTGGACAGCGCGCGCGAGTGTCCAACAGGATCGTGGAATAGCTTACACGCACTGACTCGACAATCCTACCGACTGCGCCAATTACGAGATGGGCAGCGGTGGAGTCCAAAAAAAACCAATTAAATATAATAAAGGATTTATTCAAGGTTACAATATTGAACTTAGTAATTAAGGCTTAATTTTAAGATGTCCTAACGTCCCGATGTTAGGTGACAAAAGGCGCCCTGGCAGGTCGGCGATCAGTTTTTATCAATCAATGAAGCCGTGTTGCATAATCCCAATGAGCGGAAATCAAACGATGGTGCGCTGTCTGAGGGCATGCTCAGATATAACATACTTAATCTAAAGCACTTAGTTGTTTATTTCGTTATGAAAACTGAAAACACTGAACCATAGGCTAGACGTAACATGACGTAACCTTGAGCGCGCCTTTATGCCCTACGCATTAAAAGATATTTTCGTAGTGCAACTGTTACATAAATACATCTGACCTGTGACTGTGTGTACCTAAATCTACATAATAATTTTGTAGGTCGGTAGATTTTTTATTTAGTGTGAATAAAAGTATGATGCATATTCATTTCGTATTTCTCTAACATTTTCTGTTGTTCTTATTGGTATTTGATCTAGTAACCTTAATTGTTGCTCTTCTAAAACATTATCTATATTACCTTCCGGCATATACATACGGTAGGAGTGCTCTTTTTCAAAAAATTATGAAGTACAACGCAAGTGAGTATTATAATAGATGCTTTTTCGGGTTGTAGTAACATATTGGTTTTTAACACTCCAAATACCGATGTCATTATTCCAAATGCACATTCAATCACAACACGAGCCCTTGATAGTCGACTGTTGAATTTACTATTTTGTGAGCCAACTGGCGGTGTACCAGGAAAAGGTTTCATGATCCTTTTAGATAATCCAAAAGCTCCATCTGCCACAAAAACATAGGGCACAGGAAGATGTCTATCAGGTAAAGGAGCGTCTTGCGGAAAAAGGGAATCAGGTCCATATATTTTGTTATAAAGCATGCTGCAAATAAAAAGTTGTAGTCACTATCAGCTACCGCTAGTAATATTATACTGAAATTGTGTTTCTAGTTATAGAACTCTGATCCACTATTAATGGGTGACTGTATTTTAATGTGTTTCCCATCGATAGCGCCCAAACAATGTGGAAATTGCCATTTTATTTCAAATTCTCGAGTAATCTCAAGCCATCCGTGTTCATTTTGAGGCATCTAAAACAGAAAAAAATATATCAGTGTAGGTAATGTTTCGGCTGCGCCTTACGTTTTCTTAAAGCATCATGTTGCAGATACTTTGTAACTTGTCGCACAATATTATCAGGCGCTACTTAATGACGGTGGTTGTAAAAATAGTTAGAAAAATTCATTCGCTTTGACTTCTCATGTTCGATCGGTCGAGAACATTGTTCCTTTGTCTAAATTTTTTTTTTTTTTTCTTTATTCTAACCAAAAAAACTTAAGCTAAATACAATTATTTTTCCTCGCCAAACTGCCAATGCAATTTGTAGGCGCATAGCTCATTTACAAGTATTCTTACTACTTAAGTGCTACCTTCTTAATTAACCTATATATCTTATTTTAATTACTACCCCCTTTTTCTTACATTACACACTTATTTTTATATCCTCGTATAAACTATCTTCTACATACATACTTACTTGGTTTTGTAACTTTATTTTTCATGTTTACAATATTATTATGCCGATCATAAAATTCTTCCCGGATATCCTAGGCACTCCTTAATCTTTTTCTTCAATTTCATCTTACATTTAATTTTTTTGTCCTCCATAAGAACACGATATTTATTATATAACTTCGGCACTAAATACTGTCGCTTTCTTTCACCGTAATAATTATTTACTTTTATTTGTTCTAACTTATCCTTCTTCGCTGATCTAACACTGTGCTTATAAGTTTTTTTATATTTAAATTCATCTTTGTAATACGTTTCTAATGCTATTAAATATTTAACTTTTACATCCACTGACATCATTCTACATTCTAAATATAGTTTGTTATAATCATCTTTACACTTTTCTTTAGTTTTTTTATCAACGATATTTTTTAAGAATTTTATTTGTATTTTTTTATTGCTTCTAAATAAGTCTTAAACGTTAATCCGTAGGAACTTAATCCATAACTAATTACTGACTCAGCCAATGCATAGTAAACCATAAATAACGTACGTTTATCTACTATTCTTGCAAGGTGGTAAAATTTACTAAGTATTGATCTCAACCTATTGCAAACTACATTGACATGCGGTTTCCAGTTAAATCTATTGTCTATTGCTAAGCCCAGGTATTTAAATGTGTCCACAAACTCTAATTCCTTACATTCGCATCTTTGTTGGTTTTTGTGTAAGCATTCATAAGAGTGTCCAACGAGTCTAATAAGCTTATTTTGTCTCGCTTCTCCACTGGTGAACATATCGTCGCAGTCGTAGAACACCGACGGTTTTGATTTTTTAATTTTTTATTTTTTTTACTCTAATTAACTTAAAATATACTACTTTATATAAAAAAAACATTATTTATCAAATTTCATTACAAATTAACAAAATACAAAGTTGAATACTGACGGTTTTGATTATTTAACGCAAAACAATAACGGATTGATAATTGCACCGTTGTCTGTCGCTGTCCCCTGCCCCCCGCGCCCTTTCCGCTCCCGACGCATTGGCATTCCCGTCGATGTTCTAGGACAAGGTCACGCGATTGTGCACGGTGCATTTATTTGTTTATTTCTATCTTATTGAAATATTAAAATATTTCATTTCATGTTAAATAATAGTGTTTGTGTATAAGAAAATAGTTTTTTTTTAACTATGGCGACAAAAAGGTCCAAGCAAATATTAGAATTAGTAAAAAAGAATAATCATAATTTTATTAGAAATAATACTGAAGAACAATTTCGTAAAAAAAATATGTTTCGTACAGAAATAGATAAAAGAAGAATGGAGGAACAGTCGTCAACGGGTAAGTTTTGTCACAATTTACGTAATTTTTTTTTTTTAGTAGATATAAACTTTAACGTCTTAGAACGGCGGTTTGTCAAATCCGTCGTTGTCCTTGGGACATTGAAATGTTTTTTTGTGTCTTAGTTTTTACGTTTTAACTTTTAAAATAAAGTCATTCGGTTCATCCATGATTAAAATTGTTTGTTTTTATTATTATGATTTTTTGGTGGCGGATAATAAAATACGTCGATGTTTTATGTACCTATAGTAGGCGTATGCTATAAACCGTCATTTTTCTACGGATAGGCGGAGGAAGAATGTACTGAACCGACGTTATTCGTCGTATAGATTATTATATACGTCTTTATTCTATTTCATATTTAAAAAATGTTATATTCATTTATTAAAATACTTACATTACCTTAGATTATCTAATGATATAATTATTCTAGAAAACTTATTCTACAGTTTTATTTTAATTAAGTATGTTTTTTTTACAGCTGAACGATGTTCGTCGCCATTACCACCTGGAGCAGAAACACTATTGAGCGAGCCAACAATGCAGGAAGTATGGAATGACGTGTTATTAGCAGAATCTGATGATAATATCATGAAAGAATTAACAGCGTCAAGCCAACAAGACGAATCATTAACATTGCCGGTTGCGGTAAGCCCATCTGTTCCATTTTTCGCTGCCACTAGTATTGAAAAGGACCCCTCAGTAACGTCGTTACATACTGACTGTGCATCTGAGAAAGGTGTTGATCATCGTGATGTTATTAGAGAAGATGTTTATATGCCAACAGACGTAATGACCCCGGTTTCTGTATCTCATTGCCCATTGTCCATAACTTCTCATCATTGCAATTTTGATTCTCCAACGCCGTTGTCTCCTATTTTCAATGATTTAAGTGCTCACCCGTCACCAGTTACTCATAACATTACTGAAGAACCTTGTGAATTCACACTTAACACACCAGTTCCATCGCCAATCAACCGACATGCTAATTGTAATGATCCGTTTTGCTCCCAACATGAACCAGATGAGTTGGAATGTCTATCAGTGAACATTATTGGAACAGATTCTAATCAACCATCTCCAGCATCCATAACTTTGATTAGAAACAGAGGAAAGAAACGACCACGAAACCAGGAAGAATGGGGAGATGTAAAAAGAAAGAAGCTTACGAATGAAGGCAAAACGTACTGTACAAAGCGAGGTCAAACTGTTGGAGCAAAATTAATGGGCCCACCATGTCACTGCAGATCTAATTGCGCTGCTCTTATTTCGACATCAGAACGCAGGGAGCTTTTCACAAAATTTTGGGAAATAGGGGATAGGGAAAAACAGTGGTTACATATTGCAAAATTCACCAAAAAAGAAGAAAAGCGTAGGACATTCCGAAGAGAATTAAAACATAATAGACAATTTACATATAAATATTATTTACCGAAACAAGAAACAGGAAATGTCTCTCACGAAAATATCAGTGTTTGCAAGATCATGTTTCTAAACACTTTAGGTATTACTGAACGCATGACTAGAACTGCTTGGGAGAAATATGATGGGACTACTTCTGTCACGAAAGATATGAGAGGACGTCACAACAAACACATAAAAGTAGTCAATGCTGATATGACAGTATCTGTGTGCGCTCATGTCAACTCTTTTGTTCCCGTTGATTCGCACTACTGTCGGAAGTCATCATCACGATTATATTTAGACGGTAGTTTGAGCGTTGCTCGAATGTTTAATATGTATATGGAGTGGCCCGATTTAGAAAAATACCCAAATAAGGCTACCACTCTTCGTCAATACCGAGATATAGTAAACCGTCACTTTAATTTGTCTTTTCACATCCCAAAAAAAGATACTTGTGATCTATGCCATATTTTTAAAAATAATGAAAATCCATCTGAAGATCTAAAAACGAGCTATGAAGTACACCAAGCAAACAAAACCATTGCTAGACAACTTAAGACAGTTGACAAGGCTGCTGCCAGCCAATCAAAGGGCACTATCATATGTGCAACATTTGATTTCCAAAAGGTTCTTACCTGTCCCCACGGCCAAATAAGTGTACTTTATTATAAACGTAAACTGTCGTGCTATAATTTTACAGTTTATAATATGACGAATAAGGAGGGCTATTGTTACGTATGGGATGAGAGCATTGCAAAGCGCGGAGCTAACGAGGTCGCGAGTTGCCTGTACAATTTTCTCAAATATTTTTCCAGCAAAGGTGTTAAGGAATACAGATTTTGGTCAGACAATTGTGCTGGTCAAAATAAAAATCGAATTGTGTTTGCAATGTACACTCATGCAGCAAAGGAGTTAGGAGTAACCATTATGCATCGGTTCCTGGAAAAAGGTCACACTCAGAATGAGGGTGACTCGGTTCACTCTGTAATAGAGAGAGCCGCGGAACATAAACTCATTTATACCCCGGAAGAATGGAAGTTGCTCATAAGATGGGCCAAACTTGATAATCCGTACGAAGTGCGAGATATAACAAAAGAACGGGTTTATGATTTTAAAGATGTATTAAAGTACAAAAATTGGACGAAAAATACAAGAAACGAAAAAATAGCTTGGGCTAAAATTAAAGAAGTGATGATTTCTGGATGTCAACCTTATAACATTTTGTACAAATATAACTTGGCCGATGAATATAAGACGCTGATTATTCGCAAGGAGACAAGAAACCAAACCGAAACTCAACTTAAAAACGCTTATTTTGAGCCTGTGGCCATATCGAAAGATAAATTTAAAGATTTGATAAATCTATGTGAAACTGAAATTATACCAACTAAATATCATAATTATTTTAATACTCTGCCGCACAGTAACACTACTGTTCATGATAGTGATAATGACTCAGAATAATCCTGTGTTAATAATATCAAAAAAATACTTTTATATAATTCATTGTTTACTCTATTTACTTTTTTATTTTCTATATTTTATCTTGAGACTCGCTATTATTATGATTAAGTATAATTATTATTGATTAGTAGTTTGGTTTTCAGTTACCTTGTTATGTTATCTTGGTTTATTGATTAAATGCCAAAAACATAGATTTTAGTCAAGATATTTTTTTTTTATAAACTTCTATACGAGATTTAAGTTTATTAACTTTAAATTAAAGGTTTGAAAAATTTATTACTGTTTTAAAGTGATTGATTTTAGTAGGTTATTTTCTTAATGAGTAGAATTAAGCAGTAATTATTGCAAATTTGATGCAATTTTTTTGAGCAATTTTGTACTTATAATTTCATAAATAAAACTTTTCAAAGTTTGCTTTTTTTTTCATTTCTTAGTCCAAATCCGTCACAAAATTTTAAAAGGATTCCCTTATAAAGAGACGGTAAGTACTGTACGTCACTTTTTAAACAAAGATAGTCCGTAAAATAACGACGTATTAGATTATTCGTCACCTTGGTGTCCACAGAACAACGACGCATGTGACTTTTTTACTACATACGGCAATATTTAAAATATGTTGCGTATGTCATGTTATAAAGTATTTAATTCATAGCAATATATCAAAATTTTAGAAAGATTGAATGAATAGTTTTCAAAATATGACAACATTAATAGATGAAAAACTTTAAAGTGTTCTCCTGTAAAGTTAGCAAAAGTCACATCCGTCTTTGTTCTACGACTGCGACGATATATGCATACACTTAGTTTTGCTCGTATTTATTATAATGCCGTTATCATGAGCCCACTTGGTTATTTTATCAAAATCGTTTTGCATCTGATTTTCTAATAGCTTTAGGTTTTTACCGGCCACCATCAAACACGTATCATCCGCATACATATACACCTCACAATGATCAATAACATTGACCATACTATTCACATGTATAATATAGCCAACTGGCCCAAATACTGAGCCGGTCGGCACTCCTAGTGTTATAGGCGCCTCCTCTCCTCGAGTTCCTTCCACCACCGTGCATAGCGTCCTGTCTCTTAAATAGCTACAGAAAAACTTATTTATAGGACCACTAATACCACATTCATTCATGGCTTGAATTAGCTGTTTATGATCTAGAGTATCAAAAGCTTTCTTAAAATCAATAAACAAAGCTATAATTTGATTCCTATCATTAAGTTTATCATTAACGAAATCAGTAAACTGTACTAAGACAGTATTCGTGCTCCTGCCTCTTCTAAATCCATGTTGACAATCCGTTAATATGTTATGTTTTTCCAAAAAAACATTGATTTGATTTTCTAAATTTTTTTCCACAATTTTATTAATGACAGATAGAATTGCCACCGGTCTGTAATTAGTATAATCAAGGTGACATCCTTGCTTAAATATAGGTCGTATGAGGGCTTTTTTTAATTTTTCTGGATATATACCTTTATCTACACACATATTAATGAATTTTGCAAGTACCTGACTTATTTCAGTTCTTACGTACTTTAAGTCCTGCACCCTTATTTGATCCCAACCCGGAGCCTTGTCGTTGTCTAGGCTAGCTATAATTTTTTCGACATCTTTCTCACCAACTTTGCAGTATCTCAATGAAGCTGTATTACTTTTTACATATAGATTTCTTTCCAAGAACTTGTGGTTGCAATCATGTTTTAATTTTTTTATTTCTTGAGTAAATGTATTAGAAAACGTTGTACAAATATTATATATACTATCTGTTTTACCCAAGTATTTTTTTATTACGCTGTCAATAGTTGTCTTACTTTTACCTATCCACTGATTAATATTGGCCCATATTTTTTTTAAATCCCCTTTGCATTTTTTTAGTTCATCTCTTCTGTACTTATTTTTCTCAGCATTCATTATTTTATTAATTTTATTTCGATATCTAGTATATTCTAGCCTTCTATTCATATCCGACGGCTCTGCTTTCCATAATCTAAACAACTCATTTTTCTTAGTTAACATTTTAATTAACTTTTTACTCACCCACGGTTGTGTTATTCTTCTATTCTTATTAAACGTCTTAATAGCTGAACACTCTGAATAAATGCTGCGAAAAACAACGCACAGTTCACTATATAATACTATCGGATAATTAATTTGCAACAGTTCATACCATACAATATCCTTAAGCTTTTTTTTAACTAACTCATTATTTAACACTTGCCGTGGTTCCTTGTTTTTGCGCGACTCGTCATTACAGTCACACTCTAACCTTACGCCCGTCATATGGTGATCCGAGAGGTTGCATGCGAATGTGTGCGCTGTGATGGTCGAGCCGGCCGGTCGCACCCACACATGGTCCAAACATGACGCTTGAAGTTGTCCGTCGACTATTGCTTCCCGTGTTATCGCTGTCGTTGGAATCACATTTTTGAGGCCGTGACCACACAGGGTGGTTTTATATTCTTGAACAGTTGAATTATTTCTCTCACTCAAAAGGTCTATGTTCATATCTCCAATTATGATTACGTTTTCCTGCGCTGTAATTTCTTTTAATAAATTATCATTATACTCGCGCCTCGTCCTCGAGATTAGTAATGCAGATATTAACACAACATGTAGTACCGCATAGATGTCACCACTCATGCACTAAGTTTAGAGTTATAATCTCTTTTTTTTTTTTTTTGGTGGGTAGGTACAATGTTCAGTTCCGTTCTCAGTCGATGATCGCAAGTCATTCGCATTCTAGTGCTCAACCACTCAACATCTATTTAGCGTCTTCGCACAGTATTTAAAGTTAAAATTAATAATGCCAAAACGCAAAAGCTCTAGGTCATTTGAAGAGGATATAGATCATTATAAAAATAAAATAAAGAAATTAGAACGAAAAATTCGTGAACGACAAATTAGTGTCTCTAAAAGTGCATCAGAATCGGAGGAATACCTTGGCATACCCGACGAGGACATTGGAGCAGGTATTTATTCTTTATATGTATGATGTCTATGTCTACTGAATCTTAACTGTTTAACCAACTACGTACAATATGCAACCAGAACAGTCGTTGGGACTGATTCGATGCATGAATTACGGTTGGCGTTCCTTCCGCTGGGGATTGTAACCTAACCTTTATTAATTTTCCAGTAAGTTGTCGAGCTTACTTACTCAATATTATCATATCTATGATAATTTTTCAGACACCCCCGCATTACGACCAGATGACTGGTTATTAGAATGGCCGGAGGATAAAACCACAGAGGTCTCTACTAATCCCTCTGAACCTCAACCGGGCCCTAGTAGGGGAGAGTTGGATAATACCGCGCGGTTGATAACTCCGTGCGTCAGCGTAATTCAAAAACTATCCACTAGTTTGCGCTGTAGTGCGTATTCATCGAAGCCGGACATGGCCACACCTTCCCCCGCGCACCGCCAGTACGGTCCGCGCGACGACGTAGATAGCACGCGCTCTAGAAGTTTTTTTCGTCATTCCTTATAATTTTTCGTATACTTTCGTTAAGAGGTAAATAATACTGTATTTATATTGTAATACTTTATACTATTCTTTTTGAATGCTTGTGTACTGTAGAATTAATGTCAGAGTAAGTTTTTACGTGCTATAATATTATCCACATCATTTTGAGGTTAAAAAATAAAATGACCAAGTTCGATAATTACGCGCCGGGGGCGCGGTATTATCGGTCGAAATCGTAAACTATGAAAAGTACGTTTTATTTACATTAACTTCTTTTTACCTCGACAAAAGAGTTTGAACTTATTTGAATCTCTTTGTGGTATATGATATCCTAAGCGAAAATACCGATTTTGATTAAATTTGATTAATTTCTAGTTATAAAAAAAGATTTACGTTTTGTTGTCATAAATTATAAGTTTTTGTTAATACTTATTGTGTGACGAGTCTTTATATACTTACTGATTTAATCTCTAGAAAAAGATTTGGGTCTCCCTATTTTCCACAAGAAAAATTACTTAGAATTGTATTTATTTTTGGGCACGATATTATCGGACCAGTTTGACAATACCGCGCCTTTAGTTATTTTTGTAAATTGACGATAATTATTTTTTGTTTGAATTTTGGAAGTTCTTGTTATATGGTATGCGTACCTGAATAAATGTCCTAATAATTACAAAATTTTGTTTCTTTTAATATCAAACAGTTTCCTAATTATAGATGAAATTCCTTAGGGGCTCGGTATTATCCAACTCTCCCCTACCACTCCAGAAGTGTCGGAAGAGCAGGCCGTTACTAGTGATACCAACATTACACAGCTAGATACTGAAATTCTAGAAATTCTAGGCGATGATCCTACCCGTACAAACAAATACGGTCCAGAAATACGCAACGAACTTGCAAATCGGTTACTACATATAGCTAAGGAGGGCCTCGATAAAGAAAATCGTAAAAAATTAATCACGAAATATGTATTACCAATTAATTGCGCCCAAATAGATGCCCCAAAAATTAATCTGGAGATTAAAGCTGCAGTTACTGATACGACCATCAAACGCGACAAAGGTATTGAGACCAAACAAAAACAAATGTCCACTGCAATAGCATGCTTAACCGAAATTATAAATTCACAACTAAATTCCAAAGTCAAGAATAACGACATGTTGCAAAAATTAATGGACATAGCCCGAATTTTATGCGACTTACAGCATGCAGATTCTATCACTAGAAGAAATTTTATTTTATTCGCACTCAAAAATGACATGAAGGATCACCTTAAAAACACCAAAATTGACACTTTTCTCTTCAGTGAAAATCTTGCAGACACATTAAAATCGGCAAAGGCTGTAAATAAATCAGGAGTAGAACTAAAAGGATTTAAACAATAAAGCTGCAAATACCAATTACAAAGGAGCGGTCTCGAGACCTTTAAACCGGAAAGCTCCTCTCCAGGCGCGCAGGCCGCCTGCGGGACAGGCGCCACCAGCGCCGAGGAGCCGCGAGCCTGCAGCGTCGCGCGCTCACTATCCCCCGCAAGCGACACATCAACCATCGCACGGACACTCATCGAGGATGTCATCACGAGGACAACACACGGCGTATCCACGCCGCCGCTACTAGATACAGTTAAGTACGCAGGCCGTTTATCCCAATTTTTTCATCGATGGGCTATCATCACAAACGATCGTACCGTACTATCTTGGATAAGGGGATACGAGATACAATTTACATCACCGGTCAAACAACATACGCTACCCTCAGTACCAACTTACACGGCTAAGGACAGACCGCATTACTTAGAAGCAATTAATAACTTACTAAAAATAGGCGCCATATCAGAATGCTCCCCAAGTGATAATCAATTTGTGTCGAGTACTTTCTTGGTACCAAAACCGAATGGCATGCGTTTTATTCTAAATCTAAAAAATTTAAACAAATTTATTAAAACGGATCATTTTAAATTAGAGGACTTAAGAACAGCATTAAAAATTGTAACTCATAATTGTCAAATGACAACGATTGATCTTAAAGATGCGTACTTTTTAATTAAAATACATGAAAAATCTCGGAGATACCTAAGATTCTTATTTGAGGATAAAATGTTTGAATTTAATGTCTTGCCTTTTGGTCTCAGTACTGCTCCATATATATTCACAAAGATATGTAAACCTATAGCTAAACTGTTACGCGCCGCAGGTCTCCTATCCACTGTCTATTTAGACGATTGGCTACTGTTCGGACATTCCCGGCGGGAATGTCTAACTAACACAGATCTAACTATGAAATTATTAACTTCACTTGGATTCATTATTAATAAGGAAAAGAGTGTTCTTTTACCTTCAACCAAATGCAAATTCTTGGGTATGATTATAGATTCCCACAATTTTCACGTCAGCTTGCCGACAGAAAAAAGGCAAAAAATTAGGACACAACTCAAAATTTTTTCTAAACTAAAACGTTGTAAAATTAGGACTTTCTCTCAGCTATTAGGATTATTGGTATCTTCTTGTCCAGCCATCGAATATGGATGGCTACACACTAAAGAAATGGAAAGATGTAAATATCTCAACTTGAAAAATCATGATGACTATAACAGATCCATGAATTTACCCGAATTACTTCAACCTGACTTTAAGTGGTGGCTAAATAATATAGAACATTCAGTACATCGAATAAAAATCGATGACTATCAAGTCGAGATATTCTCTGACGCCTCAACGACGGGGTGGGGGGCCGCCTGTGAAGGTAAATCTGCAAGCGGGCAGTGGTCGGATACCGAACGGGAACGACATATAAACCACTTAGAACTCCTTGCTGCGTTCATAGCCTTAAAAATATTTGCTAGGGATTTTTATAATTGTCAAATATTATTACGCATTGACAACTCAACGGCGATAGCTTACATAAATAAAATGGGGGGTATTCAATACCCTCACCTAACACAAATAACCCGTGACATTTGGGACTGGTGTGAAAGCAAAAAACTTTTCATCTTCGCCTCGTATATAAAGTCCAAGGATAATATAATTGCAGATTATGAGTCTCGAAGAACCCATCCGGATATTGAATGGGAATTATCCGGTTGGGCCTTTGATACTCTTACACGCTCTTTTGGGTACCCAAAAATTGATTTATTTGCAAGTCGCATTAATAATAAATGCGCTACATATATATCTTGGCATCGTGACCCAGACGCTTTCGCAATAGATTCATTTACAGTTACATGGTCCAATTACTATTTTTACGCATTCCCACCTTTTTCAGTTATATTAAAAACGTTAAGAAAAATAATTACAGACAAGGCACGGGGTATCATGGTTGTACCTTTTTGGCCAACACAGCCTTGGTACCCCGTGTTTAGATCCTTGCTTATTTCGGAAACCATAACATTTCCTCCTAAAAGCAATGCTCTATTATCTCATTCCAGCTCTCGTCGGATACACGACTCGATTACCCTGGTGGCAGGTATATTATCCGGAACGCACTCTCGCGGAGAAGCATACCAAAATCATCACTTGACATAATGTTAGCATCTTTATCGTCCAACTCAATGAAACAATACGACGTTTATTTAAAAAAATGGTGGGATTTCTGCAAAATTAATTCCACAAATGTTTATGAAGCTTCTGTACCTACAGTTATTTATTTTCTAACTCAATTATTCAATGACGGTGGCCAATATGGAACCCTTAACTCGTGCAGATCCGCTCTGTCACTGCTACTAGGTCCAACACTAATTAACGATGATAGATTAAAAAGGTTCCTCAAAGGGGTGTTTCGTCTAAAACCACCGAAACCTAAATATGATGTTACTTGGGACACTAACCTTGTATTGGATAAGCTAAGTTCATGGCATCCTAACGAAGACTTGACATTAGATAAACTCACAAACAAAACCATTACATTACTAGCCCTATCAACTGCACAAAGAGTTCAAACTCTCTCTAAAATAAAGCTCAGCAACATCCAAAATCTTCCACAGCGTATTACAATTAAGATTCCTGATATAGTAAAAACTTCTAGGCCGGGTTACCAACAACCCATCATTCATTTACCTTTCTTCGTAGAAAAAATAGCCATTTGCCCAGCTACAACACTACTATCATACATTGAACGTACCTCGTCATTAAGGACATCGGATGATTTATTTATTGGGATTAGAAAACCTCATAAAATAGTAGGGACGCAAACGCTTAGTCGCTGGATAAAGCACACGCTCTGTGAATGTGGGATCGACACAAGCATCTTTAGTGCCCACAGCACGAGGCACGCTGCCTCATCCCACGCACATTCACTAGGCGTTAGCCTTGATACTATTCGTAAAACAGCAGGCTGGAGTAGGAATTCTACGACGTTCGCTAAATTTTATCACAAGATCATTGTTGATAATAATGATGATACTGCATTAGCGGAATCGATACTCAATCAGCACTTATAATAACGTCCAGAAACACTTCATACGAAATATTAAATTAAGATTAATTTCGCTTAAACGGCGATAAATAAGTTGTACTATAATTTCTCAATTAGTTACGTTGTTTATGATTTAAATTGCCTAAACATTGTTTATTATGCACACAATTTCCTGTATTTTAATTGTAATAAACAATAATAATGATTAATATTATTATCCATTGATGATATTCCCGCATAATATATACTTACCTACTCTCAAAGTCTACATGTTGTGTTAATATCTGCATTACTAATCTCGAGGACGAGGCGCGAGTATAATTAATGATTAAACGAACTTACCTGTACGTGAAGTTCTATCATAATTATACGAGCGCCGAGTCCGAAGAGATTAGTAATCCCACCCTCCCAGTGTTGTATCTACAAACCCCCAGTTTCATTACAGGGTCTCGGAAATACATCAATGAATTACAGGATTTCATACTCTAAACTAAATGACTTGCGATCATCGACTGAGAACGGAACTGAACATTGTACCTACCCACCAAAAAAAAAAAAAAAGAGATTATAACTCTAAACTTAGTGCATGAGTGGTGACATCTATGCGGTACTACATGTTGTGTTAATATCTGCATTACTAATCTCTTCGGACTCGGCGCTCGTATAATTATGATAGAACTTCACGTACAGGTAAGTTCGTTTAATCATTAAATATACTTGATAAATTCTATGTTATTTTTATTTGGAGGTCTATATAGGGCAATAAGGTGTAGCGAATTCTTTTTAAGTTTTAATTTAACATAGATTGATTCTACTTCCGAGCTATAATACTTTTCTTCCATAAATTGAAGTTCCTTTTTTAGATAAATCAGTATTCCTCCTCCTCTCCGACTGTCTCTAGTATAATGGCAGGTACTATACCCATCTATCATAAATAATGGCATTTCTTCTGCTTTCGTGTTTATTTCTGTAAGTATTATTATATCTTTTTTATGTTTACATAGATTCAGTATCACCAATAATTGGTTAAACTGTTTTTTCAGCGACCTTATATTTAAATGTAAAACATCTAATTCTATCCCTTTTTTTGTTAATATGTAATTGTTCCATATATTAATATCATCATATAACACGAAATTATATTCTTGTTCCACTAACTGTGTATGATCGAATTCTACGAAAGTGTTTAATCACCTAGTGTACCTCG
This sequence comes from Acronicta aceris, assembly GCA_910591435.1. NCBI lineage: Eukaryota > Metazoa > Arthropoda > Insecta > Lepidoptera > Noctuidae > Acronicta > Acronicta aceris. The sequence continues at coordinate 8,992,629 of OU342757.1, read as the reverse complement.
ATGCTTACGTGCAAGTGGCACTTTATGAATCATTCTCCTTAGCTATTTCTAATAATCGTCTGATATCGTTTTCGCATCGTACTGTATATATTTTTTTATTTGTTTCATTGGCTTTAACCAAGATCTGTGAATTTTGTATCCACACAAACTTATATGACGCTTTCAGTTCTCGTTTAGCTAACCAGAATGTTTGACGTAGGTACTTAGATAAGTCTTCGTTAATATAAATGTTGGTCTCATTACCGTCTTCGTATACAATTCTATTCGTAGTGCGTTGTTTTCGTATTTTTAGCCATTGATCCCTTGCTGTTTTGGTACGTAATTTAACAATTATGGGCTGGGGTCGCAGCTTATTGCCTATGATTTTTTCTGCTCCTACCCTCTTGGCCTCTTCAATATCATTTGGATTAAGATCTAGTTTTTTTGCAATTGTGGAAACTAATTCTTTTAAGTCCTCCTTCTCTCTTTTTTCTAGGCCAACTATCTCAATATTTTTTTCTTTTTCCTTTTGTTCTAGTACAATTACCCTCTCATCTAATGCCTTATTACATTTTTCGAGGTAAATATTCTGTTGCTCCAATTGCTTAATTTTTTTCTCTGCCTGTTGTTTAAATTCAAACATTTCTTGATATTTTTCAGCATAAAAGTTCACCGTATTTTTTATATCCTCTAAATCCTTTTCCATTTTATGTATTATATTCAGCTTTTTGTTTACTTCTCCTAATAAACCTTCCACTGTACGTGTTTCTGGGTTAATTCGTGGTGTTTGGCTTTTTATTTGTTTCGGCGTATCATCAGTATCATGAAATTCCTCCTCCTGAATTTGCTCCGATAACTTCAATGAATTGCCCCCCTTCATGCAATCTCCGCAGCATTCTTTTTGCAGAAACTGTTTTAGATTTTTGACACACTTTTTGTGAAAAAATTGCATTCTCCTTTGCACTTTATCACATCATCCTTCATAATTGACAAAAATAATGTACACTTTTTGCACTGCACCATTGTCCCCTTTTACAAGTTCAATATTAGATAGGTATTTAGTAAACTTATTTAGTACTCGGTAGTTCGCAAACACACGTCCACTCGTTGAGCTGTTTCGAGCGGTATTATATTTGTAATTCGAGTAAATCGTCGTTTTATTGAAGAAAAGAAGAGAAAGTTGCTTGTGTCTGAATAGACATTATTTGGCGCCCCCGGGTGGGCTCGGTACGAAATATACGAAAAACGTGATCGCCGAACCACCTCACTCTGCGAGTTCATCGAGTCCACTTAAGGCCGAAACGCGTTGAGAAGCTACAAGAAGCAGCAATAAGCAGTCTGGAGCATTGATGCAGCTTAAGTATCATCATATATCTATACATGCATCCAGGAGATATTGGAGAACAGCAATAATAAGTATATTCTCGTGGATTGGACAGCAAACCGTCATAAGTTAAGTGCCCTTCCTTTCTCATTGTTACCAAATTTTACCATCCTAGCCTATATTCAATCATTTTAAGTCCCATCTAACCATATCGGTGTAATCGGTTTTAAGAAATATGCCTTCCACTTGTGCTTAAAATTCAATTTTGGTGATTGCCAACGGGCGGAGCTCTAAACGAAAGGTTATTTTTTGTGACCCAATTAATGATGAATTTCTGTTTTGTTTTAAATTCAAAGTGTTAGCCTTTATAATTAATAATTGGCACAAGCCCATTCGTGAAATTTATCTTAATTTAAGTTTAAGAATATTCTTTATTTTTTCTGGAATTCTCGTCTACCCACATATGGTTTTCTCACGCAATTTCTTAAAATTTAACTAGACCCACCAAGTTTTTTAACACAGTTCGCCGGAATTTTCAGAATTTCTGTAACATCACGCCAGCACCACTTTGGAGTACGAGCAGAGCTTACATTTCGTGCTTCACGGCGTGAATCCGGTTTCCTAGTCGGCGGGTGTCGTCGGATTGAGGGGCGTGAGATTCTTTATTTCATTAATAATAATACAGGGTTGGACGATTCCGTTTGGTGTTCACGCAATTAACTTACCTTGGCAAAATGATGCAAGATGCTGACTCTAAAACATTGCGGGAATTATCCATTCGGCATAGCTCAATCAAGGGCCAAATCACCAAGTTTAAAAATTATTTAGTTAAAATATTACCTTCAGGTACATTAACAAATGTTGAAATTGCTCAATTAACTATTAAACTTGGTAAATTTGAGCAATTGTCGACCAAGTTTGATGAGCTGCAAAGTCAGATTAAGGTCGTAAATAGTGGAAATCTCTCATCAGAGCTTGAGGAACGGGACAAAATTGAATATGATATGGTGAGCGTACTTGCCATAGCAAAGAGAAATTTACTTGACAGTTGCAAACAAAATAGTCGTGATGCGAGAAATGAACCTCATGATTCTGGTGTGAGACTGCCACGTATACAAATTTCAAAATTTGATGGTGCGTATTTTAAATGGCTAGAGTTCAGAGATACATTTTTGAGCTTAGTTGATGGTAACAAGCAAATTACCTCCATACATGGAATTTATGTATGGAGGTAATTTGCTTACTTACTACTTAATTTCGTACCTAGAAGGGGAAGCGGCACGAATAATTTCCAATCTTGAAGTTTCATCTGAAAATTATAAAGCAGCTTGGAAGTTGTTGTGTGACCGATACGACAATAAAAGACTCCTTGTTAATCACCACTTAAATTCATTATTCAACATTCAACCATTTAGCAAAGAGTCAGAAAGGTCACTTAGGTTTTTACTTGATCATGTAACAAAAAACTTAAGAGCATTGTCTAGCTTGGGGCAGCCCACTGAGCATTGGAATACGCTCATAATATTTAATTTAACATCAAAATTAGATAGTCGTACACTGATAAAGTGGAAGGAGTTTAGAAACAATTTTGATACTATTCCAACACTTGAAAACTTTAAGAAATTTTTAGTAGATCGCGCCGATGTACTTGAAGCCTTAAATAGAAATAAAACTGACAATAATAACCAAAAGGGCTCTCAAGTTCAACCTCGTTATAATTCAAGTACACCTGTATGTACATCACAATAACAGAGGCGAAAAACACCACACATTTTGTTTGCATAATTTGTGGTCAAAATCATAGAATCTATGATTGTTCCAGTTTTAAAAATAAAACGTTACAGGAAAGATGGTCAGATGTATCAAAATATAAGCTATGTTCAAATTGTCTTAAACAAGGACACCGTTGTTAGTTCGTGTGGTATTGGTCCATGCCCTGAATGTAAACAAAGGCATAATTACATAAACCTAATTCGTCCGTTACTAATAATCATGCCCATGTAGAATCAGAACCCATAAATGTAAACTCATCAGTAAATCAATCAGTCAGGTGATTTTGTCTACCGCCCTAATTGAAGTATACAATCCTATTAATAATCAGTGTGAAACGGTACGGGCATTGCTAGATAGTGGTAGCCAAGCCAGTTTTATTACAAGGTCTTTAAGGAATAGATTGTCGCTCAAGTCAATACCAATAACTAGCATAAATGTTATCGGCATTGGAAACCATCCCTCCCATAAGGTAGACGAAAGCTGCATTGCTCAATTAAAATCTATATATAAAAATGTTGATGTTACTCTTAATTTGCTCGTCATGAATGAACTAACTGGTCAATTACCAAAAAATACTATTGAAATTCAATTTACAATTCCTAATTATATAAATTTAGCAGATCCTAACTTTTGTAAACCTTCTGAGGTTGATATTTTGATTGGATCTGATCTCTTCTGGGATATCCTAGGGAGTGAACAATGTTCCCTAGGACCCAACAACCTAAAGTTACAAAATTCCAAATTTGGCTGGCTCATAGCCGGCCCTATTCCAATAAATAGCTTAAGTAGTGTGCATTGCAACAATAGCATAATAAACATAGATCACAAAACCGACACTGAGTCTCATATTGAAAAATTACTTACAAAATTCTGGGAGATTGAGGAACTCCCAAGCAAGCCAATTCTAAGCGAAAGGGATAGGGTTTGCGAAAGGCATTTTCTGCAACATACTGTACGCTTAGACAATGGACGATTTAGTGTTAAATTACCTCTTAATTGTTCTCCAAATAACTTAGGTGAATCTTATAATACTGCAAAAAAAAGATTTCTAAATTTAGAGTCACGATTTAGAAAAAATCCTAAATTAAAATATCAATACATTGAATTCATGAAAGAATATGAAGAATTAGGACACATGTCTTTGTGTTCCAAGGAAAAACCATTCCCTTCATATTTCTTATGCCACCATGCTGTATTTAAGGACAACAGTGAATCTACTAAGGTACGTGTCGTTTTCGATGGATCAGTCCCAACATCTTCTGGCCTGTCCGTCAACGACATACTGATTGCAGGCCCAAATATACAGGATTCTCTTTTCTCCATATTGATAAGAGCAAGATAATATAAATTTTTATTAACAGGAGACATTGAAAAAATGTATAGACAATTACTTGTAGATGAATCTTCTAGAAATTTACAGTTAATCTTATGGAGAGAAGATGAGTCCTTGCCCATCAGAACAATGCAATTGAATACTCTTACTTATGGGACCACTAGTGCGAGCTATTTAAGCACACGTTGTCTACGGCAGGTAGGCGAGGAATGTGGGGACGATACTATCAAAACAATAATACAACACGATTTTTATGTTGATGATTTAATCACCGGGTGTGATGATGAGCAAGAATTGTGTAATATCCAAAATTCTATAACTAAGGCCCTAAATACAGCATGTTTCAATTTACGTAAGTTCAAAACAAATTCCACAAATCTCTTCCAAAATTTATCTTTAAATGTGCAAGACAATTTAACCTTAAGTGAGGCGTCAAGCACATTGGGCCTAGGTTGGGACCCAAAATCTGACAATTTAAACGTCCCGGTTCAAATAAAATGCAGCGATGGTAACATAATAACCAAAAGACATATACTATCGAATGCATTTAAAATATTTGATCCGTTAGGGATTTTAAGTCCCTGTATTATCCAAGCTAAGATGATGCTACAAAGTTTATGGCTACAAAAAATAGATTGGGATCAAGCCATTCCTCAGGAAATAAAAGAAAGGTGGTTAGATTTTTCAAACAATTTAAATTCTTTATTAAATTGCCAAGTTCCAAGAAGAGTGTTGTGTGATTCACCTAAACTAATAGAAATTCACTCATTTAGCGACGCTTCAGAACGAGCCTATGGAGCATGTGTGTATGTGAGAAGCACGGACAATAATCGTGACTTCATGGTGAGATTATTATGTGCGAAATCTAAAGTTGCTCGTATAAATCCCATGACCATACCTCGATTGGAACTTTGTGCAGCACTGTTAAGCGCTAAATTATGTAAAAGTGTTATCGCGTCTATACGTTACAAACCATCACGGATAGTATACTGGTGTGACTCCAGTGTAGTGCTTGCTTGGGTTAATGGTGATCCGGGGTGCTGGGCCAGACAACCTCCTCGTGTGCTCCCGGCTGCTGGTCCCGCTTGGATACGTCCGGGGGGAACAGCAGTCGTTCGTTACGGAGCCGGTGCACCCTGGGCACGAGTAATAACTTTCTCCAGTTGGGGATTCTTATTGCTCGTGGCTGATAGTCTGGCGAGGGAGGGCCATGCATTGGCCGTGGGGGCGTGGCTCCGCGTGTCCCTCTAACCTAGCAGAAGGCACAGTGGAGGAGTAAGGGCGGGCTCGACGTGTATTCACCCTACCACCGAGCAGGCAGTGGGAGTGTTGTCTTCCCTGCCTCCGTCGTTAAATCGGAGGGTACTCTTGCATGTGCTGAGTGACGTGGTCATGTCTCGCGGCTCAGCGTAAGGTACCTTCCATCGGTCTTGGCTTGGTCGCCCGGACCGCGGGGAAGAAAACCTCGAGAACAAATCACCCCGAATCCTAAGCGGCGGCGCACCGCGAGAGGATGTGTGACTGGCGGGGCTCTTCGGAGTAACCAGTCACTAGTGCGGCCCCCTCCAGGGTACCTGCGGACACCCTGGTTGGGTTACACACTACGCTTACCCGGGTACAGGGGGCACTGCCCGGGTGGACCTTTATTTCCCCCACACTCGTGGGACTTATATGAATAAACCAAATAATAAAAAAAAACAAACCAAGGATGTGGAGATGGATGCAGTGTCCGATGCTGGTTCTGCATCGAGAGACGTTCTGGTGGTGGAGCATTGCGATCCTTCGCTCAGCCAGACTGGATTTTGGAGGGAAGGGCGTAAACGTTTGCGCTTAAGTGAGGTCAGTGGGTCGGCTTCTGATTCGGGTGACGAGTCGGTACCGGCTGCTAAAGCCCTAAAATGGGAGATCTGCCTATCCAACGTGTGTCGCCAGGTTTCCCGTTTATTTCAGTAGGAGTAGATTTTGCTGGACCCTTTTACATAATTAATCGAAAGGGTAAAGGTGCCAGATTACTTAAATGTTATCTTTGCATATTTGTGTGTTTGCGTTATAAGTGTGTTCACTTGGAAGCGGTCAGTGACCTTACAAAAGACGTATTTATAATGACATTGCGCAGATTTATTTCACGGCGTGGCAAACCAATAGAAATATTCTGTGATAATGGGAGTAATTTTGTAAGGATATAGGAGCATTTTTAAAGTCAAATAATATGGTTTTAACTGAATTTGCAACTCATGAAAACATAAATTTTATTTTCTCACCTGCTCACGCTCCTCATTTTGGCGGCATCTGGGAAGCCGGAGTCAAATCCGCTAAATACCATATTAAGAGAGTTATGGGAAATACCCATCTCACCTTTGAAGAGCTTACAACACTCTTCGCACAAGTGGAGGCCGTCTTAAACAGCCGCCCCTAGTGCCCTCTTTCCTCCTCTCCTGATGACTACCTTCCTTTGTCCCCAGGGTACTTTTTAATTGGAAGGCCGCTGAAAGCATTACCAGAGGATAATTTGGAAAACCTAAAGGAAAGTCACCTACAAAGATATGCCCGACTGCAACAAATTCACCAACACTTCTGGTCACGCTGGCAGCATGAATATATATACGAGTTGCAGCAACGAAGGAAATGGAAAAGGAACGATAAAATCTTAAACGTTGGAGATCTCGTGCTTATACAAGAGGATCATACCCCACCATTATGTTGGCGGCTGGGCCGCGTTACTCGCTTGTTCCCTGGCCTCGATGGTATTTCGAGGGTAGCCGATTTGAAGACCACGAGAGGTGTGATTCGTCGGCCGCTAGTCAAGCTGTGTCCCCTACCTTCGGCGGAAGATTTGCGGTGTTGAAAGTCGAGCCTTTCAACGGGCGGGAAGATGTTTCGGCTGCGCCTTACGTTTTCTTAAAGCATCATGTTGCAGATACTTTGTAACCCTTTCGCACAATATTATCAGGCGCCACTTAATAACGATGGTTGTAAAAATAGTTAGAACAATTCATTCGCTTTGACTTCTCATGTTCGATCGGTCGAAAACATTGTTCCTTTGTCTAAATTTAATTATATTTGTAATTTGAGTAAATCGTCGTTTTATTGAAGAAAAGAAGTAGTTGCTTGTGTCTGAATGGACAGGTAATAGTTAATAATTTAAATAAGGGTTGAATTTTACTTGTTGTGTTTGAATTTTTAGACTATGGAGTTTCCTAATAAAGACAGCAATCAAGATAGAAGCTTTTCTAACGAAGACAGCATTCAAAATAGAAGTTCCACGTCAGCTAAAAAACGGCGAGAATCACGGAAGTACGAGCTCAGATTAAGACAGCTGTAAATGTCCTAAAAAATCTCTCCGACCGACCACGAACGGAAGTGGACGAGGTAGACTTATACTGTCAACTACTGGCCAAAAAAATTAAAAAATGTAATGAGCAACAAAGGGAGGTTATAATGCACGATATAGACGAACTTATTTATCAGAAGCGAAATGAGTCTTACTTAAATATTAATAGCCCTTCTCGTAGCAGCACTTACTCCTACATAAGGTCTACCCCGGATTTCGTGCGTTTTACACCTACACCGTCCCCTTCATCACAAATGTTGACGTACGATATGTCTACCCGAGATTCCGTGCGTTATGCACCTACACCATCCCCTTCACCTTAAGTGATGCCAAGCCCGTCATATCACGTTGCTGATCATTATAATTAGTAAAAAGTTGTATCACCAAATCATAGCCAAGCAGAATATGTGACAGGTTCATTCACCGCCTCCACATCTACTCCAAAGGTGACAATTATATCAAATGACATTATCTCTCAGGCATTTACTCTTTCTCAGATACAAAATAAGAATTGAATGTTAATGCAAGGACTCGATTACTTTGTCTAATTATTTTTCTCAATAAACGTGTTTTTGATTATTATTATTATGGTTTTATTTTACAAAATATACAAAAATTACTTACTTTTACAAAAGAACGCAATGCCTCACAAAGTGCTTTACATACTTCCGGCACAATCAATGATATGACTTGGGGAGAAATCTTAAATAGGTAATGAAGACTTTTGAATGAATCTCCAGTCGCTAAAAATCGAAGTGTCACAGCAAGGCGTACTTTGGTTAGTATTGAGTCTCTGAATACTCTATCTTGCTTTTTTATTCTTGGTCCAATCAACTGTAGAAGGTATTCGAAATCTATCGAAGACATACGACAAAAATTATCAAACTGTCCTGATGGCTCTTGAATCAAATTACTCAATAATCGGGTTCCATCATACCTAAAAAAGAAAGAAAATGTAAATATAGAATAGATACTTTAATATTACAGCGCCTGTAAACAACTACTGATATAATTGTAGTTTGTTGTTGATGTTATTAGAATATTTAAAATGGAGTGTATAACTAGATCTTTACTCACTGATTCCGTGTTTTATGATGTGTCGTCATCCACTATCTTCTTTGACGTGGTTTTTTATTTTTTCTCAGTAACAAATATAAATGTGCACTCAGTACTATAAAAGCGCTCAGAGCAGTTTCGATTTCTGTATCGGACATCTTCACATTGGCCCTGACGGGACAGAACTAGTTTATTAGCCAACGTGTGTACGCCTCACCGAATTTGCAGTCCAAGGTTGGTACGAGCATTGGGACCAACGTGTGGAGCCGGCCTTAAACTTTGCATGCAAATAGATATTAGTTTAAGTACACAAATTACAATATACACATATAATAACACACCTTCTGCGGATTCTTACGGTTCTAAAAAAACGAAAAATCTCGGATGTATAATATCCAAAATACCCATAGTACTACTGGTCTGTAACAAATATTTATTTTACTATGCTACAACAACTACAATAATGCATATAAATAAAATAATACAATTAAAACATCAAAACAATACAATTAAAACATCAAAACAATACAAATATACAAATATGTTTATAATTTACCTATTTTTACAAAATAGGTAAATTATAAACATATACTGATAATAATCAACTGGAACACAAACAATTTCTTCACCGATGGCAAACTTAGATAATTTTTCTAATGATATCGACAGTTTCGCTGAATCGGAGTCAATTACATGCGAGGTTGACGAATGCAAAAAAATATTCCCAACTCAGTCATGTTTCTCTGTCCTTTCGCAAAATATTCGTAGCCTTAATTGTAATTTCACAGGTTTTCAAGTCTTGTTACAAAAAATGGAGATAGATTGTGACGTGCTGATTCTGACGGAATGTTGGTTATCATGTAATTATTCTATCCCGGTTTTAAATGGTTATTGTTCTTTCAATCCAAAATAATGGAGTTGTGGTTTACTTATAGAAGGAACTTACCTTTGCAGTTGAGGAACTCCACATACAAAACTGTAACTGTCTTATTATTAAAATAGGAATCAATGATACGGCATTGCTGGCTGTGTATAGGTCTCCATCATATGCTAACATAGACCCTTTTTTACATCACTCGATGAAAATTTAACAAACTTATCAGGTTTTAGAAATATTGCCATAGTGGGAGACTTAAACATAGACATAATATCGGAAATCCCGAGGCCTACATCTGAACAATATTTGGCCCTAACTGCTTATCACGGCCTTTTATCAGCACACTATTTCATTATGCGTGATGCTATGCGCGACTTGCATCGAACATGTTTTTTTTAAAAACCAAAATCCCCTCATTAACCATTATCCTTCAGTCTACTATCACAGATCATAAGACGGTTATACTATGTCTTAAAAAACGCCAAACTAGACAATATGCATTTTTATCTCATACCAAAATTGACCAAGAGGGTTTAAGCAAGGATATAAATCTTATTTTACTTATAAGTGTAATGATTTTATAAAATAATGACAAGACATTTATATAGGTTTCCTTATCACGAGCGACAGATGGCGCTTGTAGTTGAACTATTCGTTATTAAACGCCCTTTTTATTACAAATTAGTCAAATATAAGTAGGTGTTATATTATCAATTTATCTGTGTAATCAATTTATAACTATTGCTAAATTTAAAGTTAATCTAATGTATTTAAATTAATCAATTGATCATGCGTACTGTGTACTTCGCTCTGATTGGTCTAACCCAGCTGAGTGTTTGCCTACGTCTAAGAGTGGGGAACATTCGGCTGGTAATAGATCAATCTGTACTGAGACATTCTATTCCGAGGCGTTGAGCAGTAGACATAATATCTTATAAGCCAGTGCTGTTGTTGTATAATTGTTAATAATTATTGAGCGATTAAGTGATAAGTGATTGTTGATAATTACATACTGTTGGATGAATAAATACTTGTAATACTCAGTCTGAAGTGTATGATTCGTCACATTTCAGAAGTGGGATATGCCTACAAGAAAATCCACAGATACAGTAATGTTGAGTGACGTATGTCTAGAGGTTATGTGTGCCTACAATAGAAAGCCAAGTGTGCTTGAGTTACTAGAGGCTATGTATGCCTATTGAGCCATGTGTGCTTAGATTGTTAGAGGTTATGTGTGCCTACAATAGGAAGCCAAGTGTGCTCGAGTTACTAGAGGCTATGTATGCCTATTGAGCCATGTGTGCTTAGATTGTTAGAGGTTATGTGTGCCTACAATAGGAAGCCAAGTGTGCTTGAGTTACTAGAGGCTATGTATGCCTATTGAGCCATGTGTTCTTAGATTGTTAGAGGTTATGTGTGACTACAATAGGAAGCCAAGTGTGCTTGAGTTACTAGAGGCTATGCATGCCTATTGAGGCATGTGTGCTTAGATTGTTAGAAGCTATGTATGCCTACTGAGCCACGTGTGATTGTTAGAGGTTAATTATTTTTATTTTATTTATTTAATTTTTATGAGGTACATATTAGGTCTTACGAAGTAATATAAGCCCCACAAAACTGTACAAACAGTTTGACTGTGGGATCAATTTTAGTCTTAATAACATGTAGGTAGGTACATAATTAGTAATGGAGTGCACAATTAATGTTTTATGGTAGGGTATCTATAAGTTATTTTATTTTTTTTATCTACACGCAGTTTTATAAATCTTATTTGGATATTCTCCAGTTTATCTATATAGGTTTTTAAATGTGAGGCCGTAGCAATCAAGAGCATAATCCAAAATAGATTCCACTAAAGAAGTATAAAGTAGTTTTAGTATACCAGTAGGAATAGGAGTTATGTGTACCTACAATAGGAAGCCAAGTGTGCTCTAGCTACTAGAGGCTATGTACGCCTATTAAGCCAAGTGTGCTTAAAGATAGTAAGCCAAGTGTGCTTAAAGTTATTTTGGCCAAGTGAGTCAAAAGTTTTGGGCCAAGTGTGCCCAATAGGAACGGAACTATCCTCAGACGCGTAAGTAAAGCATGATTTATACTAAGAGAACAATTAAAAGAATTATTATGCGACTAAGTGCGTTGCAGATAGTTGTGTATATACCCTCTATTAATTTTATAAATTGGAAATGGGAAACATTTATTGGAAGACGTATATTTTTGATTGATCTTTTCATGCATAACTTCGAATTTATGGAGCTATTAATTTTAACCAGTTCGAGTAGATATTTTAGTAATATAAAATGAATTTAATAATAATAGTAAAAAAGGAGCTTTTAACTTGTTAGTGTCAAATTGAAACAATACTTATACATTTTTATGTTTTGAGGCCATGGAATCTGATGATACTAATGAATGATGATGAAACCAATGAATGCATACTCCAGACGAAGAGCCGCCAGTTTAGTCGTACAACCATTTACCAAATGTTATACCGAAGTTCAATCCCTCCAGTAAATCTCAGAGTATTGAAGGTTGTTTATGAAAGGTAAGTGTGTAATATATGAATGGGACGAGAAGCAGACCATACATTTTGCCCGACAAAAACTTGTCGGGCTAGAAAAAAAAAAAGGAAAGGTAAAGAAATATTGGTACGTACAAATTCAAATTCAAATCTTTATTGTTTTCATATATAATTAGGATGTTACGAGTTACAATAATGTGTGTCAAAATGAAAAGGTACAACATGAAGTAATGAAAGTTTACGTGAATATTTTTATGATAAATTGATGCTGATATACAAGCTGATATGATATTAGTGATAAAAAGGCTGTAGGTTGTGCAACTCACGGCATTTATGATAAATCCATTAGAAATGGAGCTCAAGCTTTAAATTGTAATGAACCGGAAAGACTCGCTACATATTCTCAGTTCTCAGCATACCTAGTTAGAACCTATTTCTACAAATAGAAAGCGTCATGAACTCATGATCATACCTCGCCTTCGACTTCTAATGATACCTCCAATTATTTGTTTTAATTGTCGTCGTAAAGAACACTCTTACACCAGATGTCCCAAGTCCCTTGACAAGCGTCTAAAGTGTGACAGGGCGCTAGAACGAAAATTGCAAACCGACACCGTTAATTCCATGAACAGACCCAAAGTCAAGCGATGAAATAGAACGTAAAGTCCATACAACTTCTACACACAGTAACAGTAATAACAAGTTTTACAACCGGGTAAATGATCGAGTTTTCGTTGGGATTGATAGATTATTAAGATTGGGTATAGTAGGACCCACTATTTGGAGCCGTGCACCTGGTTTTGGCAATTCAAAAGTACCTGTATTATTCGTTTATTTGAAATGGATGATTTGACTTTTGACTTGTGTAATGCGATGCAAATAGCCTTGACCCCGTGAAAACTGTGTCGAGATTACCTATAGTCAAGGGTTTTGGTAGTGACACCCGTATATAGTACGTTCTTAGGATTGATGAAATCGAATCGAATGTAGAAGTACCTACTTATGGTTAATTATGGGTTTATGCAGACTGCGTTACTCATTGGATAAAATTTTAAAGTCCTGAGCTTCGCAGCAAACCAATGATTTGGGCCCCTTAAAGCTTACCTTATCGGATTTCATTCAATTAACCAGAAACAAATCGGAATTAGTTGAAGTTTCGGATTTAGGTTCTTCTTATCCTGGGAATGTTTATATAGAAGGTTATAATAGTAATAAACTTGGCAAAGAATATAAGTAACTTACCTCAAGGCACATATCGTCTAAGCATGGGTAAATTTCACCTTATTATCAAATTTAGCTACTCAAACCCTGAATTTTCCCAAAGAATTTTGCCCAAGATTCGTTGCATTGCGATGCTCTAATTGCAAAAGCAATGCCTTTTGTAAAAAAAAAAAAGAATTATATGCCCTAACAAAATCACGAGAGATATTACTGACTTGGCTCCTTTGATAAAGTCTGAAATCAAAGTCGGTCCCTCAAGTTGGCAAATGGATAAGCATTACCTACGCATTATCGCAGTCGTATCGTGATTTTTTTTGCATTTAACTTGAGCGAGATAGGTTGTAATAACTCTATTAAAATGAAGATAGACTTGCTTAATGATAGACCTGTCACACATAGACCCTATCGCTTATCGCACTTCGAGAGAGGACAGGTACGAGAATTTATTGATGACTTGTTGCGAAATGATATAATAAAAGAATCCGATTCCGATTGTGCTAGTCCTATAGTATCATTTGGGTAGAAGATCAATTTCAAGCATTAAAATAAAAGTTTGAGGAATAGACCAACACTAGCCTTATACAATCCTAAACTTGATACGGAGTTGCACACAGATGTTAGTTCCTTAGGTGTGGGAGAAATATTAGTACAGTGGCAGTCTAGCCTTCGGGTACTTAAGCCGGTTGCTTATTTTAGTAGGCAGACGACACCTGAAAGGCGTCATTTACAATCTTATGAAATTTGAAGTTTTGTTTATCTGTTGGGATTAGAATTTAAAATAGACCATAATACGCTCCGAACCATACTAACCAAACGAGTATAGACCCGGTATTCGTATGACACATGTCGATGCATTAAGCTGAAATAACATTCTCTGCCTTCTGACATTAAAGACGAGTCTTCTGTTAAAGTATCGAGACTGACAATTGGATATTAACACTACAAATGTAGATCCAGACATTTCGCGTATACTTAAAAATTCTTAAGCCTGAATCTGACGAAGAATCTAAAGATATTAGGAAAAATTATGTTATTAAAAATCATAGAGTATAAAGAATTGACGATGAAATACGCCTAGTTGTCCCTCGTAGTGCTCGCTGGAAAATATGCCGTTATAATCATGATGATATAGGACATTTAGGCATTTCTAAAACGACTGAGAGAATTCAATCTGTCTTTTGGTTTCCAAGGCTGCGGCGATAAAATTCGGTGCATTCGGTACGCTTATAATAAAGATGATGCATCCAGACAAAAGACTGAATAATTGTATCCTATAGAAAAAGTTAGCGTCCCATTCCATACAATTCACCTAAACCATCTTGGTTCGTTTGTAAAGAGTAAAAACGGCAATGCCTAAATTATTACAATAGTTGATTGCTTTACAAAATATATATATGTGAAAGCGGTAAAAGACACGAAAACAAAAAAAAAAAAAATGACTGGCTTACCATCTCCAATAATACCTGATCACGAGCTTTTGCGACAGTCATAGCACTAAACATGTCCCTATCGCTGTAGTTTGTCGCAGGGCAAAAAGTCAAACTGAAAGATATAACCCAACCATCTTAAACGCATTAGCAAAACATAATGACGGAAATGACGAACGCAATTGGGAAATGTGTCTTGGCAAAATCCAATAGGGTGTAAATAATTCAGTTAATTCTTCTACCAAAAAGACTGCCATAGGGGCTTTATTTGGCACCACAATAAAAATACCTCGAGAACTAAAAGATATCCTAAATGACGATGTATTTAAAAACAGACTAAATAAACACCTATTACAATAATGTTATTACATGTACACGCTAAAAGAATTCTTTGAAGATAAAAATAAAAGATAATTAAATTATAATTAATAACAATAAAATCTTTGTGCAATAAAAACAATTACTAAAATAATAACAATACCTTAAATTTCTGTAAATTGACTACCTAAATGGTTATTTAATTTTAAGTAAAAGTTTATAATTTTATTTTCTAATATTGTAATTTGTTAAATTATAATTATGTAATTAACTTGTTAGTACCCATGTATTCTATGCTGTGCCCCAACGGGGTTTCATGTTGATACTTACCAAACTAGAGATCTATGTATATTTACACATGAAGCAATAAAGAACTTTGACTTTGACATTCAGAGATAGAGCAATAAGTTCGATGTTGGAGCTGACATTACAAAACATGTTACAAAGCGTAAGAGATGAGGTCGTACTAATACTAAAGTCACGAAAAACACTATTATGATGCCGGTAGCACCCCTAGAACCTATAAACAAGGTGATTTGACTAAGGTTACCAGAACTGACTATAATAATAAAGGCAATAAAACTTTTTAAATTCATAGATCTGATAAAATCACAGAAGTTTTGGGCAATGACAGATATAAAATCACTGAAATTCCGGTTTTAGCAAACGTAGAGATTCATTTAAGTGTCGATTCCGCTGATCGTGTTAGACCTTGGATAAATATAATTTCGCCTGACCATAAAGATTCATCAGATCGTAATAGTAGCCCATCTTCTGAAAGCAATAATGATAACGACAAACTATTTCATAGAAAGGAGTCGGACATCAATGAATAGCCGAATGTAATGATTTTGCATTTTTGATTCGTGTTTGTTCAAACAGTTTAAGCATGTAATATTTCTGTATGTATGACTTATGTTATTGAATTACGATAACGTGCGTCAGGAGATCGCACGTTGTCGGATGGCCGAATGTAATGATTTTATAAAATAATGACAAGACATTTATATAGGTTTCCTTATCACGAGCGACAGATGGCGCTTGTAGTTGAACTATTCGTTATTAAACGCCCTTTTTATTACAAATTAGTCAAATATAAGTAGGTGTTATATTATCAATTTATCTGTGTAATCAATTTATAACTATTGCTAAATTTAAAGTTAATCTAATGTATTTAAATTAATCAATTGATCATGCGTACTGTGTACTTCGCTCTGATTGGTCTAACCCAGCTGAGTGTTTGCCTACGTCTAAGAGTGGGGAATATTCGGCTGGTAATAGATCAATCTGTACTGAGACATTCTATTCCGAGGCGTTGAGCAGTAGACATAATATCTTATAAGCCAGTGCTGTTGTTGTATAATTGTTAATAATTATTGAGCGATTAAGTGATAAGTGATTGTTGATAATTACATACTGTTGGATGAATAAATACTTGTAATACTCAGTCTGAAGTGTATGATTCGTCACATAAGTAAAATAAGATTTAACCTATTTACGAAACTGAAAACTGTAACTTCGAAATGAGTTATGTTATTGGTGAATTAAAAACAGCTCTAGATAAAAATTCTACAAGTCTTAAACTGTCACGACGGGAAATGAAATGAAATGAAATTGAAATGAAATTATTTATTCTGCAAGTAGATCTTTAGAGATACTTTTACATGTCAATGGTTTGGGTTTTTTTTTTTAGCTAGATGGCTTCGACATTTCCTAACTGACGACTTCTGAGAAGAAACACCGAAACAAACTCAGAGAATCATGGTCTCTTTTAAAGTCCAGACATGGAAGAACACTTACATGTGAGTGGTACGATGTAGGGTAATGTCTGAAATGGCCTTTTGAGGAAAGAACCATAGCAGCTTTGAGTAGACCAGTCCCAATTGACGGCACGCATGCATCAGTCATCGTGTAGCTCAACCATAATTTAGGGAGCTCAACGACCTGTCGCACGACCATACCAGATCAGCAGGACATTCGTGTAGGTTTAATGACCGTAAATATTCGTATAAACGGATATATACCGTATCCACGCGAGATTTAATCGTAAGATGGACCAAATGTTTTGTCATGGTTGACTTATTATCTCCTAATCCAGAAATAAGTCCTTGAATAGGAATCTTTTTCAGGCCAAGATATTGGACTGTGGCCTCTGTTATAAAGCAAGTCATTTCTATCCACATTATCTAATGTACCATTTTTATGCACTAATGAAACAAATAGATCATGAAATGTCGTCCATTCTCCATATTTCCCCGAAAACATTGGAATGGAGATCTTGGGCAATTTAACTAATGAACTGGATGACTTAACTGCACTACTGGTAGAACCATTATTTTGTGGTGCTAGTTCCTTAGCACTTCTAATTTTATTTAGGATTGTTTTCATTAAACATTTATAATTAATGTAGATGTCTTCGGTTGCATCATAAATCTCGACAACCTTTTGATCAATGTCATCTAATTTATAATTCTCGTAAAGTTTTGTGTTAGTATTTTTAAACGATTCCCAATCTTTTTCTAACAATTCTTGTCTAGATTCTATCGTTAATTTGTCCTTAGGACTCTTTTTAAAGTTTGAAAGCCCTTTAGTTATAACATTTTGAAAACCTTTTAATACATTAATTAAACCCTCCATGTTTGACATACTTAATTAAAACTGTGAAAAATATGAAGTTGATCTACTTAATCTAATAAATATTATATAAAATAAGCTTCAACGTTCAGACAAAACCAGTGTGAACAATTCAACAAGTGTATAAAATAAAAACAGTAACGTTTGTTCTAAAATATTAAGACACTACAAACGCTAAGGTGAAAAAAGTTCAATATTAACGAAAATATTCCATATTTAAAAAGTCCCAATAAACTACTTAAAATTTTACAAGTGTTTTTGAAGAACGTATACTCGGACCGAAATCGGGCATAGGTTCCCCGTTCCGTCGTTTTTTGTAAAACTATTCTAAGTCCTTAACCAACATGCACACTAAATAAATTAACAATTAACAAGTTATTAATAAATACATGAAAAATATTCTATATATTTCTTTAGTTTATAACGTAAAAATGTACTCACGGTTGCACTTCACTCACACAAACACGGTGAAATTGATTTTGTTGTAAGTGGCGTCCCCTGGTGGCAACACGTTGACCTCAATAGAAGGGACGTCCTCTTTATGACGTCACGTTGAACTGGACGAGAGTGGCGTATCGTCACTTCACGTTTGAACTTGACGAAGACTACGAAGAAAGTGGCGCTCTCTATAACGACACTTATCTTCCGCTGCTGCTGATCTCGTTCCCCGGAACTGGACGGAGCTAACGCTTCCGATGCGCGTACAATGCACTCTTCCTGCAGCGATCCACTGCGAGTGTCATGGACGAAGCGGTCCCAAACTGGGTCGCTTACTCAAAAATTAGGGAAAGATCCGGCTCGATGGACCAATGTTAAGTACCGAACTCGCTCAGTACTTAAATTGACCTTGTGTGTATACTAGTAGGATTCTACTTATAGATCAGTATACAGTGGTTTTATTTACCAGAATCCTACTAGTATACACACAAGGTCAATTTAAGTACTGAGCGAGTGAGTCAATTTAAGTACTGAGTGCCTAGTGTGAGTTTTTCTAACGCGTCGATCGCGTTAACGTTAACTATGATTTGTATGGAATCGAAACAGCGCCACCTGGTGTCACTAATGGGAAACACATTTTGCGAGTGGGAGTTTTTACGTCATACTTAGTGACAACCGTAAATCAACACGCATTCGCAAGTGAGAACGTTCAGGCACGTGATTGGTTGTTTCTACACAAACGCGAGTGCGAGTTGCTATTTTGACAGTTAAAGATTGAAACTTGAGTAAACTTTACGCAAACGCGATCGAAAAGTTATCACATAGATTTTTACAGTGAAAACAGCGTGACGAGCAGTGAGAACTATTATTGAATTTATTTTATTTTGTGAGAAGTGAGATTTTTTGAGAAGAAAATTATGGCAGCACGGTCTTTTTTCGCTTGGAGGATGATTGCAACCGCTAAGACACAAGATGATCGAAATTACAACGCCAGTATTGAAGCAAAAGCTCGCGAGTCCTTCAATGCGTTGTTACACCTAACGGAGAGACAATTTAGGGATAGATATCGCTATTCAAAGAAAGCATTCAAATTGCTATGCAAGGAGCTAAGGCGACTGACAAATCTAAAGTCGTCTCAACGCGTTTCCTTGGAGTTAAAAGTATGTAGCTATCGAACCTTGTTTGTAGTAGAAATATACATACAGCATAATGTGTTTTTTCATTTTATTTGTAGGTGCTTACTGCTCTATTCTTCTTTGCAACGGGCTCCTATCAAAGGCCTGTAGGAGTTGCAAAGCACATCTCCCAAAAGACATGTAGTACATTTATACAAGAAGTGACCCAAGCTCTGACGCACAGAAACATGGTCAACAAGTATATACAGTTTCCTAAAACTCCAACTGCTAGACAGGCTGTTGGCCAAAAGTAAGTACCAATGTATTAATTTAAAAATTTTGTTAGGTTTTATAGAAACTATGGAATGCCCGGAGTCATTGGGTGTATTGATGGAAGCCATTTTAAAATAGTTGTTCCACCAAAAGAAGAAGAACATTTGTACTACAGCCGCAAACACTATCATTCCCTTAATGTGCAAATGGTAAATATAAAGTTATTATTGTTACAAATTTATATCCATCTAAGAAGGATCAACTTTGACCCTATAGTGTCATGTTTTCTATAATGAATAAAATATTTTTGGAACTAAATGATATGTTTTCTTTTCAGGTTTGTGATGCTGAATATAGAATTTTAAATGTTAATCCCAAGTTTGGAGGCGCAAATCATGATTCTTTTATATGGGAAAACAGTGATTTGAATTCATACATTCAGTCTTTGCATCAAAATGGGGAAAGGGTCCGGCTTTTAGGTAAGGTATTATCAGCATAATATTTATTGGGAAAACTTCCCAAGAAATATAATAATACAATACAAATGAAGTATCCTCATGTATTTTAATAAAGTTTTTTGTCCTAGGAGACTCTGGGTACCCTCAACGCCCATGGCTAATGACACCAATTTTAAATGCTACTCCTGGCACACCAGAAGCCAATTATAATGATGTTCATATGAAAGCAAGAGTAGTCACTGAAAACACATTCTCAAGGCTCAAAAATCGATGGCGCTGTCTGCATAAGGATAGGGTTTTACATTACAAGCCATTGAAATGTGCCAAAATTATTCTGGCTTGTTCTGTACTACACAACATATTTATTAATTTTGGCATTGAGGACACAGGGGAAGATATGGGTAGGTATTGTAATTTTAAATGTTTCTATTTCTAATAAGTTTTTTCAAGCACTTATTATGAAACATTGATTCTCACTGCATGGTTACAAAATATTTATCCTACAGATGGAAAATAACAAAGTAAATAAAATCTAAAAAACTTATTATATTTCCATTGTATTTCCATTCTCTGTAATTTTGTTACTGGTTTTGATTTATACTAATAAATACCTACTTATAATAAGTATATAATTCTAATAACAATTATTTCTAGGTGCTGAATCCGAAAATAACAGTGAACCAGAGGAACAAATTGTTAACATGGAGAAAGGAGAAGCTATCCCTGATTTAATTAGAGGTAGAATATTGAGAGATCAACTAGTGAGAAGGTTAATGTAAATGTTATTTCATTAGTTATTTACTAACATAGTTTTAAGTAAATTATTTTAACACTAATTGTAATATTACAATATATGTGTTTAAATGCTAGTTTGTAAGGTAGGTTCTATCAATGGGCCAAAGTAGCCTGAAAATAAAGTATACCTATATATATTATTATATACTAGTGAGGTAATATATTAAAACAATTAAAATTAAACCTTTCTTTTATTTATATAATTATTATAAGCAGCCTTAAATTATGTCACATATTCACATCACAGACCAACTATGTATTATCTATCATAAAATAAAAATAGATTACCTGCATTTATAATAAGAATGCTTTGCAGCAGAACAATCTTGATAAAATTGTTTATCTAATCCTTAACATTCCAAATTATGTACTTAACTCAATACTGAGCACAGCAGAGCTAGTTGAAGTATAAACACATGACTTAAGTGCTCTTGCCACAAAAAATACCAAGGCGCCGCAAAAAATACCTCTAAAAGAACTTGATTTATGAAAATTTCAAGAGGTTGTTTTTTATAATAAAAACTATTCAACATAGCTAAGGGCATGCAGTTTTCAAACTCTCGAGTACTTTCTGAGAATGTCTCCTAATAAACACAAGATAAACTAAGAAGTTATTAGGAATAAAAACAGCACCAAAGCGTCACTTAAATATTAACTAGTCAGCCTTAATTTTTATCACAACTATCTCTATAAAACAGTAATCATATAATTAATATAAAACAGGAAACTAACAAATAAATAAAACTAATCTTTACAATACTTCTTAACAAATTTTTCTAAAATATCTAAAGCTCTTATTCCTACTGCTTGCCACTCCCTCTGAGCCTGTACTTCCATGTCTCTTAATCTATTTTGCTCTCTTCTCATGTCCATGTAGTCTTGGTGTGCTGAATTCTAAAATTTCTCCAGTTTTCATCAGCTTGGAGAAAATGTTGCGACACCTGTTCTGTCTGTGTTGGTCTCATATATCTACGAGGTGATCCTCGAGTTTGTAATTGTCTCCTACGTCGAGGTGTAGTTTGGCCAAACAGAGTAGGCTCTGGACGTGCCACATGGACTCGAGATGAGGGCCTAGGTGAAGTGGGTGTATCCGCAACTGAAAATAATTAAATACAAATAATATTTTAGAACAGTATTTATACATTTGTTTAATGTCATGTTGATTATTCCAGTAATATCTTACTTTCCACTTCTGCCTCCAGAAAAGCAACTGGTGTTGGTGGTGATGCAGCAGGCCTTACCCACGAAGGTGACAGTGGTGGGGTAGTGTGCAACTGTGTTGATGGCCCTGGCTCATTCCAAGGTTGAGAACCTAAAATGTAAAAATAGACACTCGCAACTTTGTTTCTATTGGACTTAAAAACCTATAGACAAACTGTAATTTAGTTTCTAAATTAATTATAAAATTATAAGATAATATTTTACTTTGTACTGCATTTTCAATAGCTAAAGATGGTACAGTCACAGCCTGTGATGGAGGCAGTGTACTGCACTGTAGTGGTGTTATTGGCCTTGGTTCATTTGGAGGTTGAGGATCTGAATAAAAAGTATAAAAATCTATTCATATGATTTTACCAATGATAAAAACTTATGTTGTAATCCACTGCAACAACTTACTTCCTATAAATTGATGTGATAGTGGAGTTGGTGTCCTTTGCTCTAAACTAGCATGTGGCTGAATTTGATTCACCTGCAGAAGCATACAATTTATGAGATACTTACTGATAAACAGAATTAATCACAGTGTGTATCATAAATAGGTACTTAAGTGATAACCTGTGACAACCCCACCTCTTCTACTGCTAAGCCTGTAGCTACTTGCTTACCAACCATATTTAGAACTCTTAGTTCTAAATCTGATAATTTGGCATATGTAGCAGGACCACCACCAGTAGCCTGAGCTGCTTTATTAAGGCGTGCAGACTTTTTTTGGTATTATTTTTCAAGTCACTCCAAACCTAGTAAGTGTGCAAAAAGCAAACATTTAAGTGTAAAATTATTAGACATATCACTACCCCAGTTACACTAACCTTTTTCCACCTCTCAGTAGTTTTAGTAGTACCACTACCATCACTGTTTAATAAATTTGTTAATTCTTCCCATTTTTTAATAAAGTTCATTCTACCTCTTGCATTACTAGATGGTTTGCTGAGGTCTCCATGCCTAAAAAGAGCAATCTCTTTACAAACTAAATCTATTGTAAAATGTTACAAATTATCAACACATATGTAACATAAATTACACTTACTGTTCCATAAATGTCACCATAAAATCAAATTGGGACGAACTCGTCTTCATTTTAATAATATAAAACAATAACACAAACGTCAAGCACAGTCAAGTAAACAAGACACTAATTATTACAATTTTAATAGATAGTTAGAGTTACTTCCATTAAGATCACTCTACAGTAATATTATTCACAATTTGGTCAGATTTACTCACGACACGAACGTGCTACCAATATAAAAAAAGAATTTACGTCCTTCACGGTGAGTAAACGCAGATCGAATAGTTAACCGAATTTGTAACTCACACTCGCTTATCTACTATTGTCGATGCGTTTGGCGTTTACTCGATTAACGCGACGGTGAAGTCATTTGAATCGTTAGTGTAACTCGCACTAGGCACTCTGAGCGACACCCCTTTAAAGTTCTTTCGACTTCATCTCCAAACTATTCATCCTCTGCTGAGTTTCTATTTGTTGAAGTTTGTTTCAGGGGTGCTAAGGCCATTCTTGGTGTTGTATATTGTCCACCTACTGTATACTACTTCACTGAATTCGAATCAGTATTAGAATCTGTGGGTTCAGAGTATGCACATCATATCATCATGGGTTATTTCAACACAAACCTTCTTGCCCAAAACTCCACTCGCACTGTCAGACTCCTGCGCCTGATCGAGTCAGCGAGTTTGTATGTCCTTCCCCTTCGAGGCGAGGATACCTGGCTAGATCTAATCCTTACCTCGAATACTTCCCTCGTTTCCTCTCACGGTCAACTCATTGCTCCTGGTTTTTCTCATCACGACCTTATTTTCCTTTCCTATATCCTGAAACCCCCTAAACCTAAGCCGGCGGCTCTATACAGGCGCTGTTTTGGGCGGATGGATATGGATAAATTAGGCAAGGATGCATCCAATGTAAATTGGAAAGCTCTAGTTGATGCCACTACGGTCGACGACAAGGTTTGTATTTTTATTTATAATATTCTTATTAAAAAGTTAAAGTTAAGTTGAAGCGTCCACCTGCGCCTTGGATGACTTGAGGGGTTCAGATAGCGACGAGACGAAGGGACCGCGCTTTTCGGAGATACAAAAGGGAGTCGAGAATAACTGGAAACTCTTCAAGGGTGCAAGAAATCGGTATAACCAGATGATACGGAACGCTAAGCGCCGCTATATTTTTGATAATATTTCTTCTTCTTCTGCCGATATTTGGAAGTTTCTTGGAACTTTAGGTATCGGCAAATCGCGACATTTAGACGTGCCAAATTAAATTGGCTTAGACGCTCTCAACAATCATTTCTCAACCGTACCTTCACTGGATGGTCCTACCAAATAACTAACGCTCCTTTCAATAACTGGTCTAACGCGTCCTGATATAAATCCTTTTCATTTCATTCCAGTTGCTGATGCAGAAATCAAAAAGACAATCCTTTGAATCAAATCTAAGGCAGTGGGCTGCGACAATGTCAGCCGCAGAATGGTCGTAACATTACTAGACCACCTCCTCCCACCTATATCCCATATTATAAATTTCTCACTTGAGTCTGGTTCTTTTCCATTACTGTGGCGTAAAGCTTATGTACGTCCCCTGCCCAAGATTTCAAATTCTTCTCTTCCTTGCCATTTCCGTCCTATTTCCATCCTTCCCTTTCTATCTAAAGTGCTAGAAGCCTGTGTTCATAAACAGTTCTCCCAGTTTATGTTCTTTTTTTAATAATAATAATGTTTTATTCACAAAACTTAAAAAAAAATTATCCTATGAAGTCCCTGACTTCTGAGCTAGGTTAAACCTGTGTTACAGTAAGTATTAGTACAGTAAGTTTATTCATCTGAACAAATTATTAAGTCCTTTTCAGTCTGGATTTAGGCCAGGTCATAGCACTACTTCTGCACTCCTTAAAGTGACTGGCGATATAAAAACGGGTATGGAGGATTCTAAACTTTCTGTGTTAGTGCTAGTTGATTTTTCCAATGCGTTTAATACCGTCAGTCACGAAATTCTCCTATCTCTTCTTTCCCATCTTATGGTTTCTAATAAAGCGCTGGAATGGTTCTCTTCTTATCTTCGGGATCGTCAGCAGTCTGTCCATGTTGAGCAATCATCCTCAAATTGGTGTAACTTAGAGACTGGCGTCCCACATGGCGGCATACTTTCCCCTCTTCTATTTTCTATATTCATTAACTTCATTACTAACAAACTTCAGTGCTCTTATCATCTTTATGCTGATGACTTGCAGCTATACTGTCAAGCCGGGATGGATAATTTATGTGATGCGATCAATCAGCAGCCATCAGCAGTCAGAATACAGTTAAATTGGGTAGTATCACCCTTCCCCAAGTCATGTTTGATGGCATGGTCATCCCCATTAGTCTCAGTGTCAAAGATCTCGATTTGCATCTTGACACTACCCTAAGCTGGAGTAACCAAGTGGCAAGTGTTAGCCAGAAAGTTACGAGATCGTTACGTACTTTAGACCGCCTGAAAAATGTACTTCCATCAAAGACCAAAGCAATGCTTGTACGGGCCCTAATTTTCCCTTTAATCGACTATGGTGATGGTGTGCTACTTTGACCTGAATGCAGATCTACTCAATAAACTTGATCGCCTTCTTAATAACTGCATTCGATTCGTCTTTAACCTTCGCTAATATGATCATGTGTCCGAGTATCGCTCGCTCCTTAAATGGCTGCCTATTCGGCAACGTAGACACATGAGGGCACTGACTACGGTTTACTCTATACTTTTCTCTCCCAATAATCATCAGGATGGCAAACAGTCGGATCTCCTTTAAATTCAAACTTCGAAAATACCTCCAAGCTAGAACCTTTGCAGATTCATCGTCTCGACTTTAACCTGTCTGTATATTAATATATGTATGTATGTATGTATGTTTAAGTAGGAATTTAATATCATGTTATAGAGTGTAAATGTATGTATCTATTTGTTTATGTATAATATGAATATATATATATATATATATGCACACCTAGATAAAGAGTAGTACAACTCAAAATAATCCAAAATCGAGTTATTGCGACTATCAGAATCTACGTCGAAAACTACATTGACTCCGACGACACCTGCGTAAAAATCTCCATTAATGAATTGTAGATGACGCTGTAAGTTAGTCTTTCCGAGTAGCTTCATCTTGACTCCCCACCAACAACAGTAACGCATCAACAGTTACGACTGTCAACCGTAGGGAAAGATGATGTTTATACGCAGAAAGACTAAACTATTTTGACTTAGTTTTTTGTTCGTGGTTAACCCCAATAATAAAGCGTGATTATTTTGAGTTGATTTGGTATTCGTGATCGGACCAGTTTTGTTTCTTGGGCGTTCTTCAAATTATTTCCACTTACTCCGGTATTGTTTGCAAATGTAAGTATTTTTTGTTTTACTAATTAGTAATAGTGTAGTGTTGGTGAAATTATTGTACACTATTTGAGTTGGTCTGTTCTTTATGGTTAAATTTAAATTCGCTCTTATTTTAAAGCAATAAATGCTATTGTTTATTTTGATAAAGGCATATTTAGACATGTCTTTGTATTTTTTAAATTGTTTAAAAACAATTTAATACTTAAATAAAATACTGCAATTTATAAATATTTTTGAGTTAATATAGTATTCGTGAATTTCATTAACTAGTATTTTTTTGTTACAAATTATGAGGGGCCATGGTGTTTTACTTCTATAGAAGGCGATGGAAACTAGTTCAAATAAACCTGAAAGCAGTTATGTGGACATGGAGCTTCAAGAGAATTCAACAAAACCTTCGACGACCAACAAGATTATAGAAGAAATCTCAGGAAATGACATAATGGAGTTACAAAAAAAAACCCAGCAACGTTAGCAGCACCATTAATCAGCACCCAGGTGAAACTATCGTATTATATTTCACCTGTTAACAGAGTATCGATTTCGACGATTCAGATGCGGATCCGATCTTTAACCTACCTGCCAAAAAGAGAACTCACCATCCATGTCTCATCGTTCCAAAAAAAGGTATCGTTCCTCCAGTATTACCTCCTCCTCTAGTTCTAGTTGTTCAACTCAACTCTGCAACTCTATAACATCTGCCACGCCGGAGTCTGAAAATATTTTAAACGAGAATCCAATTGCTGAAACGTCCACCATTCAACCAATCATAGACCAATCTGTTGATCCTGAGAATGTTCAAAGTGGTAGGAAAATTACAAGAAAAATGTATCGCTCTTCCAGCTCTTCTAGTTCTAGCTCATCATATAGAAGTTTCAGCAGCTCTTCAAGAAGCACCATGCAGGATTATCCCAATCTTTTAAATGACAATCCACTTGCTGAAGCTTCTACCTCTCTGCCGGTTATAGACCAGTGCTGATTATGAAAACCTGCAAAGGCGTAGGAAAAGGACAAGAAACCCTGCCACTTGGTACACAACTATTAAGAAATCTCGTAGAAATACCGGAAAGGCTTATGTAAGTTCAACAAATAAGAGCGTCCCTGAAAGAGCGGTCAAGCCTCCATGCCACGATAAGTCCGTATTGAAATGTAAATCACTACATATTAAAAAACAAAGTCGCTGTCGCTGTCTATCCGTCCCTATATATGCTTAAATCTTTAAAACTACGCAACGGATTTTGAAACGTTTTTTTTAATAGATAGAGTGATTCAAGAGGAAGGTTTTAAGCTATTTAACATTACGCTACGACTTTTAGGAATGGCGTAATGCGGGTGCAACTGCGGGCGGGTCGCTAGCCTAATATAAGAGAAATATTACGCAAATCTTTGGTATCATAGATCCATCTATGTTTAATGGATCTCAAATTAGAATAATGTACCTAAGGTGTTCATTATATTTTCCGAGGTATTTCCTAAACAAGTGCTGTGTTGTTTATTATCATTAATTGTTTGTTACCTAAATCTAATATTAAGTGTTTAATAAAAATAATGTTTTACTTCATAAATATAATTATACAAAATATAATTATGATAGTGTGTGTACTCTTTCTGTGACGATTATCAAAAAAATATACAGATTATGAGTGAATTAATTCAAAAATTTTCACTAACATGGAATCAATTTGAGTTGATAATAATGTAAAACAATAATTTAGTCACGATTACCAATATAACACGAAAAAAAGCAATAAAAAAATGATACGAGTATTTGAAGCCAAGTAATTGAGCAATGTAATATCTCATTAACATAGAGCACAACATAATACAACAATATTTTAAATCGGTCAAATAGATAACGCGTAAGACGTTTTTTGATGTTCCTGAAAAAAGATGTATTTTGAGTTGTACTACTCTTCATCTCGGTGTGCGATATATATATATATATACATTGTAATAAACGAAAATATGGGCCCCTCTACCGTCCGCGGTCGCATCCCTAGACGTTTCCTAGAATAGTCTACGCCCTGCGCGCGCACCTCATTGTCCCGCGCGCACGCCGGCTATCCCGCTCAGCGTTGCCAGAATGTTACTTTTGTAACATTTTACGTTATTTATGACCCTCTCATGTTACCTCCATGTTACACGACGGTAAATGTTACTTTTAAGTTACTTTAAAGATTTAATAAAAAAATATTAAAATATTTTCCAACAAACAAAAAATTATTGGTGAAACGCAACGCATTTAGGAAAGTTTCATTCGTCATGTTGGCGCACTTGATTTTTTAAGCTTCGTGTTAGTGCATATTCATACACTCGAGTCTATTTTTAATTCTCCCATCCCGCTTACTTAGCCGAGCGGGCGAGCGTTAGTGGCGTCAGTTTTTTCGTTTTTTCAGGATCATCAGTCAATTATTCGATCAACTATTATTTCGATTCTGTCGAAGCTTAACTGATAGGACTGAAAGCCTTTCTATTTTTGTGTAATAAAACTAATAAAGTGCCATATTATAGTATTAGAGTCATTTCCACATAAAATTAGGTAATGTTACTTTTTTCATGAAAATGTTACTTTTTGAGCTCACCCATGTTATATTGTAGTACCTACCCCTGTGACAAACTTTCTTGTATAACCTACCTAGCTTTTGAATATTATATCCACCCTCTGTGTAATTACTGTGTTAATGTGCAATAAACATTGTTTTCCGGGATAAATTTTAATTATTTTACCAACCACTACCAAATCTGGCGTCCCAACTGCGGACCGAACGGCTACTTGACGTACGTATGTACCTACTACTAATTTTATTTCTATGTGTATTGTTTAAGAGTACTTTTAAATACAACATCACTGACATTAGTCACCTAGTTTTTTTTTTATTCACTCGCAAAGGTAAAACTTAAATTAAACCTGTACAAGTTACAGCTGTTTATATGGCTACAAAAAAAAAACCAAAAGCGACCGGTATCTTCCATCTCCCTCATTAATTTATTGATTTCTGAGACTTACGCGAATATTCGACATATTGAAAACAAAACAGCTTACGGATTCTATCGCGTCAAACTCACATTAATAATAATAATGACTAATGACTAAAGTGGGAGGGTAAGTGGAGGGGAGCTGTCAATAAATACGACATCAAGACGCCAGCACCTCAGCCTGCCCGTGACCATGGACGCTGTAAAGGGTCCGAAACGTCGGGATTATTAATGTGAGTTTGACGCGATAGAATCCGTAAGCTGTTTTGTTTTCAATATCCCTCATTAATTCTCCAGTCTATCCTCTTGCTAATGATGTGCCATATGCCATAAAAATCTTTTAACAACTTTGTGAATTCGCTAGAACTGTGAATCAATCAATCACATAAGACTACATTCCAAATTCTAATGAAATTTTTTTTATTGCGTAACAGTTACTTGAGAGAGGTCAAATTTGTTTTCTCACTCTTGCGCAGTAAAATCTATCTTCTATCTCTTTCTTGCATACCTTAAATCGGTTTGAACAAATCACGCACTGCCGAGCCGTCATTTTTTTAGTCGAGACATCACTGCCTCTGCTACCTAACATGTGTGCTAGTTCAAAGTACTCCGCGATTCTTTAATTTTGTTACTTTGTTATCGTTGAGTTTTGTTGGTTCTTGTTACGTTTTTTTTAACTTTTGTTGTTATTGTTAAACTTTGTTGAGTATTTTGTTATTGCAATGGCGACATTCTCTAACGAAGAATATGCGGACATCATGATGGCTTACGGAGGTGTCCGTCTGGCTGGCCCGGCCCCGGCGAATTTGATAACGAGATATATATCAATCGAATGTACTATTTGTTACAAGTATATGTACCGGCTTCATTTTCAATGTACCTCTTTTATAAAGAAGTTAGACGCACATTAAGGGGCCGGGCCAGCCTGACATTTTCAGCCCGGCCCCGTTCATACCAAGAAATCTACAAAGAATACTGACAGTGTGTGGCTACAGATCGAATGTACTCCATAAATTACGTATATGTACCCCTTAATTTTATTCTAAAACGCAATATTATAAGAGATATTAACGGTTGTAGGGGCCGGGCTGAAAATATTTCGTTAGCTAAAAACAGTAAAAGTACAACACCTAAAAATCCATAATCTGTGTACATATAATCTGTCAAAAATAATAATCAAGGAAAGTACTAGTGAAGTGACCATGAGTCACGAGGTAAATTCAGGACACGTCCTGTTTTTTAATTAAACTGAAATATTATTTCTTACACAGTACAGACAGACAGACAGACAAAAATTTTACTGATTACATTTTTGGCGTCAGTATCGATCACTAATCACCCGCTGATAGTTATTTTGGAAATATATTTCATGTACAGAATTGACCTCTCTACAGATTTATTATAAGTATAGATTGAGTTAATAAATATCGCGAAGAGTAATGGGGATAATACGCCACCCTGAGGTACACCAGCTGTTGTATTGCACCACGAAGAGAATTTATCTTCAATACGAATACGTTGGCGGCGACCAGTCAGGTAACTACGAAACCAATCAATTACCGTTGGAGATATGTTAAGAGAGCTGAGTATGGCAAGTAAAATGTCAAAGTCAACAGTATTGAAAGCGTTGCTGAAATCCAACAGCGCCAAGACCGTTAACTTCCCATTTTCCATGCCTAGCCGGATGTCATCCGTAATGTTAACCAATGCTGTGACAGTACTATGACCAGGACGAAAACCGGATTAGGGATTTAGAAGTCTATTCTTACAAAGGAATGAACTTAACTGGTTGTGAATAAGACGTTCCAGGACTTTGGATAGAAAAGGTAAAATAGGAATAGGACGATATTCAGAAAAGGATGCAGGATTGGGTTTTTTCGGTAAAGGAGTAATCTGGGCGTCTTTCCATGCATTTGGAAAAACACCACTGGATAGAGAATGATTTAGGATGTGGCATATGACAGGAAGGATTTCGTCGAGGATAGGAAGGATCATATTACGGCTGACCGAGTCACTTCCAACTGCATTAGAAGTTATAGATAAAATGCATTTCTTAACATCACAAGCAGATTGATCTCAGGAATTTCCAAACTTTGGCTGGGTCTCCATTTTTTACTGAACTATGAATGTGATGGCGTTGTGCATACCTACCCTACACACCTTACTGCAGTGATTTCGTATCTTAACGTACTTCTCCCAGTTGGACGGAGTAGACCGAGACTTATATTTTGTTTTAGATGCCACATTTTTAGAGATAGTACTTTTGATCTCATTTGTTAACCATGGTGAGGGGAGATATTTCACCTTAATAGACCTAACTGGGGCGTGAATGTCGTATACCTCAATTAACCGATTTGTGAAAAATGAAGTTTTTTCATCTACTGATTGAGATAACAACAGAGGTGTCCAATCGATGCTACTAACAGCCTCCTTAAGGTTTTCAAGATTCATACCACTAAAATTGCGTTGCAAAAGAATTTTTGACTTAGCCTTGGGAGGACGAATTTTATATGAAAGGAAAATTAAATCGTGATATGAAAATGCATCAGTATCGCACTGACCATTTTTTGCAACGTGGTCACAAGAAGAAACGAAGATCAGATCTAAGAGTGATGGTACTGAGTTTGGGAAATGATGAGTTGCATTTAGAGGTAGAATGGATAGATTACTGGATTCTACAATAGAATGAAGAGATGAAGAGCGGGAATCATTCTTAAGAAGGCAGGTATTAAAATCACCCATGATAATAGTATGACTGTAAGAGGCCACTAGGTTTTCCAAAATATTTTCCAAGGAAGCGAAAAAGTCTATGCGTAAGGACGGGGAGTAATAGACGCCAAGAAGAATTTTAGTATTATGGAGTTCAATTTCTATAAAAAGATGCTCACCAGCATTGGATGGTTGTGCTGACAAACTAACAATCGAAAATGAAAGATATGAACGGAGATAAATTGCAACACCCCCACCACCACCATTGGTGCGATCATTTCTTATGAGGTGAAAACCTGGAAGAGAGTAAGTAGTAGATGGAAGTGAAGGCTTTAACCAGGATTCAGAAATAAGAATGGCATGTATGTTCTTACAGTCAAAAATTGCCAGCATATCGGAGAAGTGGGCCGGAATGCTCTGGGCGTTGATGTGTACAACATTGAAATTCTTAGGAACATTGGAGAACTGAGACACCAGTGTGTCTGCAAGTGATGGCACACTAATGAAACTATCATTATTATCACTATCTGCTGAAAAGAAGGTTTCAGAATCGTCACTTGTCTCAAATAACGACATAAAAGTATAACAAAAGATAAAATAACGAAAACTAATACCTAAATTTACAAATAAATATTAAATACTTATCAAAATAAAATATAAAAGGGATTAATAAAACACCTAAAGTCCACCTGCCGGTCGTGTTCACAAAAGTAGCATTCATCATGAATAGCTAAACTTACGGTCCGGGCAGTACGACAGAATGACAAAGTTCTTTTTTTTTTTATTAAAAAAAAAAAAACTATTCTGTGTGTGCCTAAAATCTATGTAATCAATCAGCTTAGCGAGAATGACAAAGACACGAAGCCTTCATTGACAGGTGTCAATGACATAAAGCTGGCTGTCATCTGACAGACAAATGAATATTGATTTACATGACAATTTCAACATAAAGGTATTAAAAGAAAAAGTGGGTTAGCTAAACATATAAAGTGGGTTAGTTAAACATAAAATAAAATTTCCCTGCCCGGACTCAATCCAAATTAGGTTATGTTAGTTGAATATGGTGGAGAACGAAACTGTAGTACATAACAACTATTCACAACCTCACTTCCTGCCAACAACAGTACGGTCACGCTTCGATCTACTCGTAGCGGGCTTCTCCGCCGTAGGAGCAGGTTCAGAGCCAGTAGCTGCCTCAGGCTCCATTCCTTTAAGTTCCGAGGAGGAGACAATGCGTCGCCGTGTACCGTCCGGCCGGAGTACATAAACAGAGCCGTCTTTCGTCCAGCACTTTGTTACACCGAACCTTTGCCGCGCTGCAATGAAGAGGTCATGGCGCGCCTTGGTCAGGAACTCTGAAACCGTAATGCCTGTGCCTTTCAATTTGGTTTTTTCAAACCAAATCTTATTAAGGACAGCTAGATCATTTAATTTGAATAAAATGGGCCGAATTTTATGAGCAGCTGTAGCGCGTCCCATTCTGTGACACCGCTTTATGTCATCTACTGAAAGCTCACTTAACTTCATACGGTCCCTGATAATATTGGTCACAATCTGGGCAGTGACTTCATCTTTGGTTTCTGCGACACCATGTAACAACAAGATTCTTCTTCGTCCGCGCATCTCTACACTATCTATATTCCGAGCAAGAATCTGCACCTGCTGCTGCAGGCTACCCAGTGCTTCAATGATGAACAATTTGAATGCATTAAACTCGGATACCAGAACTGAGGAGCTGGGTGAGCCTGTTGTTGCTTTCTGCAACTGCGCCTCAAAGTCAGCCATCCTCTTGTGGAACACATCACGCAGCTGAGACAGGGTGTCGTTTATGGGGTCCATTTTAAAGTTTTGTGTATGAAGAAATAGAAGTCTCTCTTGTGAAGTGAAGTTAAAATAGTAAGATAGTTAACAGTTCCCAGGAAACACACTTTACCAGCAGGTAGCTTTAATTAAGTAACAATTATAAACATTGATTAGTGTTATAAATACTAATTTTGTATTTTTATTAAATTATATCTTAAGAACACTTTAATTTCAGTCTTTCTTTCACAACTACCCACACCATCACCCGTATACGTAATGACGGATAGCGCGCGGAGTAAAGCGACATACGTCCGTCTAGCAGGGCACCTATGCGATCACTTTTGGATTGCATAGTAGAGAAAGAGAAGCGGGATGATGCGAGGCTCGCAACTTATTACAAAACTATAAAACAATTAATTTCTTCAAAATTTGTTAAGTATTCGAAAATTTAAAACAACTAAGTTCTGTATTTAAATGTGACATGTTATTGTACTTAATTTTACCAATGTGCATTGATTAGTAATACAGATATTTTTGTTGGAAGGTCGTTTTAAGAGGCTAGTTTACCATTTTTTTGTATCGAGAAAACTTTTCAAAAACATGTTTTGAATACAACTAGCTTCTCCGGAATATGTTCAAGATTAACATATATTTTTTTCGCTATCACAAACTGTATGCATTTTGCTAAAAAAATGTTTGAGATATGCCTATTTGACTGTTGTAAAGAACCCCCTAAGCATTCTGTTTTTCATCATATCGAAACGAACGGACCACCGTTAGACGCGCGGGCTAGGCCGCTGCTGCCCGAGCGGTATGCTAAAGTCAAAGAAGAGTTTAGGATTATGCAAGAGATGGGAATATGTAGGCCTAGCAAGAGTCCGTGGGCTAGTCCGTTGCATGTTGTACCGAAAAATAATGGTGAAATTAGACCGTGCGGCGATTATAGGAGATTGAATTCTGTTACAAAACCAGATCGTTTTCCAGTGCCCCGGTTACAGGACTTTACCTATTTGTTAGCGAATAAAAAAATATTTTATCGAATTGATTTCTCGAATTGACTGCCTCATTAGTCTAGTGATCCCAAGCCCGACTGCTACGCTAGGGGTCCTGGGTTCGATCCCCAGGTCGGGCAAAGTGTTATTGAGTTTTTCTATGAAATTCTCAGTAGCAGCTCGGAGTCTGGATTTGTGCCCGGTTAATGGCAATAGGCTCGCCCCCTATTACATGCGACCTAAACATACCAGGCGAACTGTGGGTGTACATTAGTACGCCTCTACCAAACCCTTCGGGGAGTACAGGCGTGATGGTATGTTATGTTTTTCGAATTGATGTAAACAGAGCATACCATTTCGTACCGATTCACCCCGATGATGCAGGAAAAACTGCTATTATCACGCCATTCGGACTTTTTGAGTTTAATAGGATGAGTTTTGGGTTACGGAACGCGGCCCAAACCTTCCAGCGGTTCATGACAACAGAGGTATTACTAGGGTTGGATTGTATTTTTAATTACATAGATGACGTCATCATAGCGAGTGATAACGAATCACAGCATAGAGAACATCTTAAAGCCGTATACGAAAGATTAAGTAGGTTTGGTATAACTATCAACATCTCTAAATGTGAATTCGGTCAAGAGAAAATAGATTTTCTAGGATTTGAAGTTTCTTGTAAGGGCATTAGGCCATTAGAATCTAGAGTACAGGCGATCGTTAATTTACCTAAACCGGAAACAGTAGAGCAATTACGCAGATTTCTAGGGATGCTAAATTTTTATAGACCATACATTCCGAAAGCAGTAGAGTCACAGACGGTTCTTAATAAGTTCATTCATCATTCTAAGAAACAGGATAAGACTAAAATACCCTGGGACGATAGCGCAAACTTAGCATTCGAACAATGTAAACTCAGCCTGCAAAAAGCGGTCACATCCCTGTAACAATGTCCCGATTTCACTTATGTGCGATGCATCTGACACATGCGTGGGCGCAGTCCTTCAACAACGCATTGATGGAAAATGGGAACCATTAGGATATTATTCAAAAAAACTTTCGGATACTCAAAAGAAATACAGTACTTACGATCGCGAGCTATTAGCAATTTATATGGCAATACAGTATTTTAGAAAATTATTTGAAGGTCGAGAATTAGTTGTTTTTACTGACCATAAGCCGTTGACATACGCTTTTTCTAAATTAAATAGTAAAACAGAAACACCTAGGCGAACTAGAAATTTATTATTTATCAGCGAGTTTACAACGGATATACGTCATGTTACATAATCAATCCATTATACTGTCCCACTGAATGAAAGGGATTAGGCTATAGTCCACCACGCTGGCCTAGTGCGGGTTGGCAGACTTCACACGCCATCGAGAAAATCTCTCAGGCGTGCAGGTTTCCTCACGATGTTTTCCTTCACCGTTTAAGCGCATGATAATTAATTATTAATATGTTAAGCGTGTTAAGAAACCATGGTATATGAGGAGGTTCAGCTACTATTGACTTGTACCGTATCCCTTTATCCTTAGACCTTTCATTGAAATATTCTTTCCAAAGCTCGTGACACTTATTCTTAAATTTAGGTAACAGTTCAATATAATTAGTATGAATATGTATTTGAATATCATAAGCTATCGATGCACCTCTGTACCCAGAGGCGCATCGAAGTAGGATATTATTGGGCATTCTACTCCACCTGCCGTTCCTACGTCTCACTTCATTCGCCTCCGTCACTTTCGGTGAGGTAGTGCCCAATAATATCCTACGGAATGGGCGCTGTTCCACTATTTTCGTTTCCGTAAAACTCAATTGACATGAGAGCCATGAGGATCTTGTTTTAGTAGAGAGCTCTCATCGGCCCATTAGCTCAGTTGGTTAGAACATCGTGCTAATAACGCGAAGGTCTTGGGTTCGATCCCCTCATGGGCCATAATCGTCTTTTTGATATTTTTTTTTTTGACTAGACAGACGTTGTCTTCACCTAATTTCAATAACTCATTCTTAAGTAGATACAAAAACCGAGATATATTGTATCAGTTCATTGTTTCACTTTATAAATATTGACGTGGTTGGTAAATTTTCTCATTATTAAATAAACACAAAACACAGTCGTCATGAAATTTGTAAAACAACCACAATCGTTACATTTAAACGAACTCTGCGTTGAGCCACGAAACACTAGTTTTCGCCATGGAGAATTATTACCTAACACGATACGATGCATCATTTGCGGGCCCTCAAATTGTGGAAAAACTAATTTATTAATTGGTCTTCTTATACATGAAAATGGTTTAAAATTTCAAAATGTTTATGTATATTCGAAAACCGTGCAACAACCCAAGTACATTTTTTTAGAAAAAGTTTTGCAACGTGTACCAGGTATCACATTTCAGAAATATCATGAAAATGAGCAAGTACTTAATGTTCACGACGCAAAATCCAATTCTGTCATTGTATTCGATGATGTGGCTTGTGAAAATCAAAGCAACATGCGTGATTATTTTGCAATGGGCAGACAAGTTTATCGATTGCTTTTATCTAAATCAGACATATAGTAAAATTCCTAAGCAGTTGGTCAGAGATAACGCAAACCTAATCATACTTTTTAAACAAGATGAAATTAATATGAGACATGTTTATGAAGAACACGTTAATACTGATATGACATGGAGTGAATTTCGTGAAATGTGTTCAAAAATATGGAATGAACCATTCAATTATGTTGTAATCAATAAAAATTGCTTCAAAAATAAAGGTTGTTTTGGGGACTGAGTCGCCCTCGTCCGTGGAAAGTTACCCTTACGCCGATACCCCACACGTGGTCCCCGGGTGGTGCCAATCAGGCGACAACATACTGGTGGTAGGCTTCGGCCGTGGTTAGTGACCACCCACCGGACAGAGCCATGCCGCCAAGCGGCCTAGCCATGTTCCGGCATGATGTCCGGTGACACCGATAGGGAAAACGGGTCGGAATAGTTGCTCCAGTTACTGTCAGACCGTCTTCTGTCATACGCCAATACAACACATCGGGTAGCTAGTCGCGGAGGGTAGCGGGATCCGAGGCACGGTGCACCGCTGGCCGACCGCAGTTAGTAGGGGGCGCAAGTAGTGAGTTAGCCACTCACGGCAGGCTGCTGTCTCCAGACTAGCTCCCCACTGATGTGGCGTCGCGGTGTATTGGCAACTGGTAAGCAGCATGGAGCCTCATTCTACTGCCGTTTTCCCACCGATTCACTCCGTAAAATGAGAGCACGCAAAACGAAAAGAAGGGTTGAACAGCGGCTGCACGCCCTTTCGTTAAAAGTGCACCTCACTAATATTAGAGGCTTGCACTCCAATCTCCAGTCTGTCCATTACCACCTCGAGACAGAAAAACCCGCACTCTTGTTTGTGACGGAGACTCAGATCGGAGTCCCGACTGACGTGGCGTACCTGTCATACCCAGGGTACATCCTGGAGCACAAATTTAAGCCCCGTGCCGGAGTTTGCCTGTACGCCCGTGACGATATTTGTTATCGTCGTCTCCGTCACCTTGAGGACCCCGGATTCTCTGTGCTATGGGTACTGGTGGACATAGGAATGGAGAAAATTCTCTATGCCTGTGTCTACCGGTCGCACAGTGGAGATTTGGAGACGACCAGGCTCACTAATTACTTAGGTGAGGCGGCGGATGCGGCTCAACTAAAGTACCCCTCGGCACAATTGGTGTTACTGGGGGACTTTAACGGCCACCACAAGGAGTGGCTGTACCCATACCGGGACACTGACCATGCTGGCTTAGAGACGCGAAAGCTCGCTTTAGCGTTAGATCTAACCCAGCTGGTCCAAGGTGCAACGCGGGTACCTGACGTTGAGTCGCACACACCCTATTGCCTGGACCTTCTGCTGACAACCGATCCAGACCGTTACTCAGTGTCGATTTCCTCACCGCTTGGTAAATCCGACCACTGTCTTGTGAAATCTGTATCTGTCTACTCGCCACCCGATCCCAGCCCTAGAGGCACTCGGCGAGTATGGCGATACAAGTCAGCAGATTGGGATGAGATGCGAGCTTTTTTCGCCGCTTATCCTTGGCAGCCCCTGTGCTTTTCCTCTGATGACCCCTCCACCTGCGCGGATGCCGTGACTGATGTGCTACGTACGGCTATGGAGTACTTCATCCCATATTCCGACGTGCCATTGTCCGACAAAGCTCGCCCTTGGTTTGGCCCTCAATGCAAAAGCGCTGAAGCGCTTAAGCATGAGGCATACCTGGCGTGGGTTGATGCTCGACACCGCAAGGCGAGAGACGTGAGTCAGAGGAAAAGGGCGTTTAACAGGGCTGCAAAGACTTGTAAAAAGGTCCTTCGGAAGGCTCGTTTTGACCACATTAGTAGAATAGGGAACAAACTTGCTTCATACCCAGCTGGTAGTAAAGCGTTTTGGTCCCTAGCTAAATCAGTCGAAGCGAACTTCTGCCGCCCCTCACTCCCTCCACTGCTGAAACCTGATGGGTCGCTGGCTCATACCGCAGAAGAGAAGGCCAACTTGTTTGCCTCTCTTTTCGCGGAGTCCTCGCGTCTAGACTCTGGTAGTGCGAAACCTCCAACTTCGCCTGGCAGCACGACAGTTATGTCCGAAAACCGCATACGCCAATCGGAGGTTCGGAAAACGCTACGCAGTCTTGACGTGAATAAAGCCAGTGGACCGGACGGTATTCCAGCCATAGTTCTGAGGACATGTGCGCCTGAGTTGACTCCAGTGCTGACACGCCTCTTCCGTCTCTCTCTTGAGACTGGTCAAGTGCCAAAATCGTGGAAGCTGGCTAACGTGCAACCCGTGCCCAAAAAAGGTAGTCGTGCCGACCCTGCGAACTACAGGCCTATTTCGGTCACGTCCATACTCTGTAAGACTATGGAGCGTGTCCTCAACAACAGGCTCCTGGCGTACCTAGAAGCAAATGATCTCCTCAGTGACCGTCAATACGGATTTCGCCGAAACCGGTCTACTGGGGACCTTCTAGCGTACGTCACTCACATCTGGAGTAAGGCCATCGAGGAACACGGGGATGCGCTTGCCGTCTCTCTTGACATCTCGAAGGCTTTCGACAAGGTCTGGCATGATAGCCTTATTAGTAAGCTTTCATCGTATGGCTTGCCCACTGGTTTCGTTGCTTGGATATCGGACTTCCTGAGGAATCGATCGATACGAGTCGTCATACACGGGTGCTCGTCCGATCGAATGGATATCAATGCCGGTGTTCCCCAGGGGTCGGTACTCTCTGCGACACTCTTTTTGCTGCACATCGATGGTCTGCTTAAGCCCGGTATCTTTGGGTACGCAGACGACAGCACCGTTTGTCCCTTCAGGCTGTCTCCGAATGGGGCGATGCCAATCTGGTCAAATTCAACGCTGCCAAGACCCAGGCGTGTCTGTTTTCCGACAAAAAGAGCCCATTCCAACTGGCTCCTACTTTCCGGAATGTATCTGTGCCGATGACTGACCACCTTGTGCTCTTGGGCGTCACTCTGACGTCAACCCTCAACTTCGGCCCCTATATAGAGTCCAAAGCTCAAATAGCTGCCAGAAAGCTGGGTATCCTCTCGAAGGTGCGGCGTTACTTCACGCCGGAACAATTGCTCGCATTGTATAAAGCACAAGTTCGGTCGTGCATGGAGTACTGTTCGCACCTTTGGGATGGATCGGCTAAGTACCAGCTCGAGGCGTTGGAGTACATCGAGAAACGTGCCAAGAAGCTCATTGGCAACGATTCCCTTGTCCGGGCTAAACTCCAAAGTCTTGAACATCGCCGCAAAGTTGATAGCTTATCGGTTTTTTATCGGATACATTTCGGAGAGTGTGCATCAGATCTCCACGATCTTATGCCCCCTAGCCCTTTCCACTATCGTACGACCAGAAGCACGAAAAAGCGTCATCGATTCACGGTGGACATTCCAAAAGCCCGAACGAAACGCTTTAAGTCCACTTTTATAATGCGTACTGCTGAAATATGGAATGCACTTCTCGAGTGGGTCTTCCCTGATAGATATAATCTGGGTGTCTTTAAATCACGAGTGAATCGGTTTCTTCTAGGCAAGCGCGCTCCATCGTAGATCGCAGTATCGCTTAACATCAGGCAAACTAGCGGTCAAGCGTAAGCCTATCACGAATAAACAAAAAAAAATTGACACTTTTGTGGTGTTTGATTAAGAACACAAGTATAAAAGACTGTACATTTGCACGACTTTATTATTCTTTACACGGCGCTACACCGATTACGATCAATTGCACCAAAATGGATAAATCATTGAA
This sequence comes from Acronicta aceris, assembly GCA_910591435.1. Lineage (NCBI taxonomy): Eukaryota > Metazoa > Arthropoda > Insecta > Lepidoptera > Noctuidae > Acronicta > Acronicta aceris. The sequence continues at coordinate 8,951,373 of OU342757.1, read as the reverse complement.
AAGACAAATCGTTAATGCAGCAGAAGCTGTAAAGAAGAAAGTACGCAAAATGCGAAATTTTGAGATTGATAATAAACAAGCACTAGATGCAGTTTTTAAGCCTGTAACAGAACCTCTCAACTTAATTGCTAAAGCCAGCAAGCAAAGTCCTCCCCTACATGCTATTGAAGATAAAGAGTCTGAAGTTCCGTTTATAGATAAAACTTTGCAGATAAGGATGAAGATGAATCTGAAATTATTAGCAACTAATACGAAGAGTTGCTAATAGTTGTAATCAATAGTTGATCAAAATCAAGATTGTGATACGTCATCCTGGTCAGTTTCTTCCGAAGCGTTGAGAGACATTCCATTTGGGGTCAGAGTAGAACGCGATAAATTGTTGCTAGGTTCTACTCCCATAACAATTAATGATCAATTTATAATCTTAGCTGGCCATAGATACAAAAATACATCTGGTTTAAAACAGCTGTTGCTCAAAAAGGATCCAGACTTAAGTTTGGTTACTGAAGACGATAAACAAAATTATAAATTGATGTTGTTACATACGAATGCTCATAGACGTGACTATGATCCAAAAAAAAAGCAATAAAAAGCAACAAGGGGAAAAAGTATATGGATGTTATAAAGCCTCTATTTAAATTGCGAAACGATTTAACTGAAAAAATTCATTTACCTAAAGGAAAAGGGTTGCTAATGCTGAAGAAATTGAACAAAGATGTTGATTATATATATTGGGATGATTCTAACGAGTTAGTTGAAAGATTAAAACTACTTATGGCGTCTCGGGAAGCTGGAAATACAGGAGTAGATAACGAAATATTATCTATTATAGAGGAACTACGTGAAGGTCAATTTATAAATAAATAAATATCTTGTTTACTAATTAATGTTTTCATTTTACTTAAAGCTGCCTTTCTGTACACACATAATGAATATAGATAAATTTGGTCATCACGTTCATAAAAGAATGCGACTGCCAGAACTATTTGATTTTAATGAAAAAGCATTAATTAAATCAGAAAATGGAGATTTTGACTTAAAAACATTGAGATTGAGAGGAATTAGATCTCCCATAGAACCAGATGATGCTGTGAACAAGGATTATGTAGATCATTTGAATGCCAATACGATAAAATTATTAAACAAACTTATTGGTTCATTGCGTTCTGAAATCATAACAGATGCTCAAAATACAGTTAGAAAATACAGAAAGATACCTGAAGTTTTAACTCATTTACAAGATAAATTTTATACCAAAGCAGATATAGATAAATTAGTTCAAAAAACTATTACTCCATAATGGCAAAACAGCAAATTGTAAATGAAATACACAAAGCAGCTCGAAAAAATTTTCTTAGACGACATTTCATTTTAAAAGGAATCCACGACTTATGGCAAGCGGACTTGATGGATATGCAAAACTTAAAAAAATATAACAAAGGTTACAATTTTATTTTAGTAGTGACTGACTGCTTTTCAAAGTACGCCTGGGCTGAACCGTTAAAATAAAAAAATAAGTCTGAAGTTACTCGTGCATTTGAACAAATACTGCGTAAGAACGACTCTTAACTTACAAACTGATAAGGGGACAGAGTTTTATAACATAAATTTTCAAACTCTTATGAAAAAGCACAATATTAACCATTACTCGTCATTCTCTACTAAAAAAGCATCAATTGTAGAGTGACTGATTAGAACTGCAAAAAATAAATTATATAAATATTTTAGTCTCAATGGAAATTATAAGTGGATAGGTCTACCGTTGGCAGATATATTTAAAAGATATAACAACACGAAACATCGCACTATCCAATGTAAGCCGATTGATGTGAATAAATCAAATGAACCAGCAATAAAAGAAAATATTAAAAAAATATACAATCATGACTTTGTTCAGTGGAAGCCTAAATTCAAAGTTGGTGATTGTAGGAGTAAGGTAACTTGCCTCTCATAGATGTCACCAACGTCACCTTATGACGTAAATTCAGAATCTGAAGGCAAAATATCAATCATGCGGGTAGGGTTCGCGGTGGCTTAGAGGTCAGAGCGTCTGGTATATCAAACCAGAAGACGCAGGTTCGAATCCTGCCCGCGATTGAATTTTTTCCTTTACTAAAAAATACCATAAATGTAAATACAAATTTCAGGGTTATTCACTTCGAACCGCGCAATATCTAAGAAATTCACTGGAAATGACATGTCCTTTACCTTTAAAACGTTACGAAAATCAGGGTAAGAAGATACTCGTTCAGGGTGATTCTTAGCTGGATATAAAGCAGCAACAACAGACTATAAAAAACAATACTCGTCATTATTGCGGATATTAACACATGCTTTTCTCGATTTTATTGCAGAAGGTAATTCGATAAAGCCTGAACCGCGCAACGGTTGATATTTGTTAACATTGACTTCCAAATGAGAACTGCTCAAGAACGTCCATCCACTGTCTCGGTCCTGAAATTCTATCTTTTTTGTTAAAGTATTTTTTACCTGAGACATTAATGAATCAAATTCATAATTCTGATGCAGAGTAACATTTTTTGTGGCAAATGATTTCATCTCCTGAGAATCATTTTTAAACATTAAAAACAAAGCAAAATATTCGAAATTAACTTTTAGGCAAGCATGTTGTTTAAGAGATATGTCAATTAACTTTTTAATTTTGTCCCAATTATCATTAAGAAATGGTTCTAGAGAACAATTCTCAGACGGATCGACAATTCTATAAGAAGCTATACGATTACGAAATGCAGAATGTATTATTTCAACACCTTCGCAAAAATGCGAAATAGTTTTGTTTTTATGATTAGTACTACGTAGGTGACCTGTCCAGTGACTGCGCTCAACAGATGTCTTACAAACAGTACAGAAGGGCATTTTAGATTAAAATAGTTTTAAACTTAGTATTAGATGTTGCAATATATTATCTAATGCCTTCAATGCCGTTAGTCATGATATTCTTCTCTCCATCCTCTCCCAACTTATGGTTTCATCTGAGGTACTGGAATGGTTCAATTCTTATCTTCGAGGGCGTCAGCAGTCAGTTCGGGTCGATGACTCATTGTCGAGCTGGTGTAACCTAGACGCTGGCGTTCCTCAAGGCGGTATTCTTTCTCCATTGTTATTTTCTATTTTCATCAACTCAATCACTCACTGCCTTCGGTGTGCGTATCATCTGTATGCCGATGACCTGCAACTGTATGCCCAATCGCGATTCGACTGTCTGACGGATGCTATTGACGAATTGAATAGGGACTTAGAAGCCATCAATGATTGGTCTCGTAGATTTGGTGTGTCTGTAAACCCTACAAAGTGCCAGGCGATCGTTATTGGTAGTTCCCGAATGCTCAACAAAATTGATCTTGCATCCCTCTCGCCAATTGTATTTAGTGGAACGGTCATCCCAATTAGCCCAAGCGTCAAGAACCTTGGTTTACACCAAGACTCTACTCTTAGCTGGCAGTCTCAGGTTTCTAATGTAAGCCAAAGAGTCACTTGTACATTGCGAACTCTTAATAGGCTGAGGAACTTTTTACCATCCAGGACGAAGTCAATGCTTGTGCAGACATTGATATTCCCTATAATTGATTATGGAGATGTCTGCTATTATGATCTTAATGCAGATTTTCTTAATAAGCTGGACAGGCTTCTCAACAACTGCATTAGGTTTATATTTAATCTTCGTAAATATGACCATGTTTCTGTTTACAGGGTCCAACTTCACTGGTTGCCCATCCACCAGCGTAGAAGTCTGCGAGCCCTAACAACGCTTTTCTCCCTTCTTAACTCTCAAAACCCCCGTTCTTATTTAAGTCCCTATTTTCAATATTTATGTTCTACTCATACTAGAAACCTGCGTTCTTCTAACAATCTTCTTCTTCACTGTCCCCCTCATAGTTCTGATTTCGTTCACTCCTCTTTTCATATTCAGTCCATCCTTCTTTGGAATGAGCTGTCTCTAGAGCTCAGGGCGGCTGCCAGTCGTGAAACATTTAAGAGGAACCTCCGGAAACACTTCCAGGATAGAATTCTTGCAGATTCATTATCAAACAAACCATGATTACATATATGTATATTTATTTATGTATATATTATATAAGTAAATATATTTATAATATATATTTTAATCCAAGTAGTTATATATTTATGGTCTAACTTAAGTATAAGTATATGTATATAACAATAACGTTAGTTATGTTGTCTAAATTATGTTTTCCTTTAGTATAACTTTGCACCTGCCTCATCATATCTGCACCACCCTATGGTTGACTGGTAGAGAATGCCTAAGGCAATAAGTCCGCCGATGTATTATAATTATTTAAAATGCATGAAGTTTAAATAAATAAATATATTATTACGATTATGATGTACGATCGCAAAGATACAATAATAAAATATAGGTACCTGGTGCCCCAACAACTTAAATATTTATTTTATATTTATATTATCGCTATTAAAGACGGGCTCAAAATTATCGAATAATTCATGGCTCCGTCTCATAAAAACTTGTAGACCGTCTCACTGCGGCGTGTTACGGTTCAGCTGGACTTTTAGGGCCACCGAGGCTTTCTTCCACCGATCCTCTTTAGGGGTGGAGGCAACTTCGGCCTTGTTATAGACTTTTACCTCCACATAGAACTCCCCGGTTAAGTCCGCCGTTCGCCGCACTTTACCGTTGGCGACACGGCTGGTGAGGGTCGAACCGAAGTCTCCAACTAATGAGGTCGACGACGGAATGTAGTCCTCCAAACCAAAGAGGTCCGTGCCCGAACTGCGTCTTTTACTGTAAACAATTTAACATATTCTTTATAATAATTTACACAATTACATTACATTGCATTAGTTTTAGTTAATTGACGAAATTGAGGGTGTATTATTATACTCCTCTGTCGAACCCTACGAGGATAGAAGGCATGATGTTATGTTATAATATTTCAATAACAATACCTCATGAACTAACTGTAAACTTACACCTTAAAATTACACCTTTGCCTGCTCAAATTACACCTTTGCCTAAAAAACTGAATCCCAGTTCTTTCTCTGAGTATCGTCCAATTTCCAATTTTTTTTTTTTTTGACTTGAGGGTAGTCATAGTAAACAGGTGCGAAAATTTAGTGGTCCCTAATTAAATTAAAATTTATTAGTTTTACTATTTTTATTTACACATTTTTGTGAATTTTTATTGCTGACCTTAAACACTTGCTGGTTTTGTGTTATCTCACTGTTACATCACAAAACACAAGAACACTGCACAATGAAGTCACTGAAGGGGTCAATGTCCGAATTGTTTGCACAGTTCCATGAAAGGGCGATTCGCGCAGTTTATAACCTTAATTCTAGACATTCACTGAGGGATAAATTTAAAGAAATTGACATTATGACTGTCGCATCGCAATATATCTATGAAAACCTGATTCATGTCAAAAAGAATATTACACAATACTCTAGGAATTGCGATATTCATGATGTCAATACTAGAAATAAAAATAAGCTAATATTACCAATGACCAGACTCCAAAAAATCAGTAATTCATTTAAGTGTCAAAGTATTCGTTTCTACAACAAAATCCCAAGCCACATTCAAAATCTAACTATCAACAAATTTAAATTGCATATTAAAAATGTACTATGCAAAAAGGGTTTTTATAGAGTCATCGATTATTTGAACGATAAAAATGCTTGGGATTGAGCTGCTCTGATGAACCGGGCTATTACCATGCTAGTTAGTTGACATTGTGTATCCGAAATTTAATGTGACAATTATATTTTAAGTGTTGACATTTTAATTGTTATGACATTTTAATTGTTGACATTTTAATTGTTGACATTTTAATTGTTGACATTTTAATTACTCTCATATTATTGAATTTTGACATCTATGAATTTGTTAGTATTTTGCCGCGACATTATTGAACGGTGACATTTATATTGCAGTCATAAAAAAATATATATATAATTTGTAAATGTGAGTACCATGTAGGCTTTTGATACATGTTAATTAAACAAACTTATTATAGTCTGGAGGCTTTGGGAACTTCTTTAGACCTACACGAATGTCCTGCTGATCTGGTATGGCCGTGCGACAGGTCGTTGAGCTCCCTAAATTATGGTTGAGCTACACGATGACTGATGCATGCGTGCCGTCAGTTGGGACTGGTCTACTCAAAGCTGCTATGGTTCTTTCCTCAAAAGGCCATTTCAGACATTACCCTACATCGTACCACTCACTTATAAGTGTTCTTTCATGTCTGGACTTTAAAAGAGACCATGATTCTCTGAGTTTGTTTCGGTGTTTCTTCTCAGAGGTCGTCAGTTAGGAAATGCCGAAGCCTTCTAGCTAAAAAAAAAAAAAACCCAAACCATGACATGTAAAAGTATCTCTAAAGATCTACTTGCAGAATAAATAATTTCATTTCATTTCATGACAGGATGTCCAAATTTGAGGCAGAGCTGCAGAAAAATCAACAGACAGCACATCAGGACTGGCAGCTGATTTTGCATCTTTCAAAGGTGTCATCATCGAGGCGTTAAATTGTCTTCAGTGCCAAATGGAGGCCCTAGCACGAGACGTTGATACACTGGAGATGAGGGGTCGTAGAAAAATGCTGCTTCTTCATGGTATCGCTGAGCAACCCAAGGAGGATACAGCCAAGGTTGTAGCAACATTTGTGAGGGATCGTCTCAAAAGCAATCAAAAGGTGCCACAGAATGGGACGTCTAACTGCTGCCGGAAAATCCAGGCCCATTGTTCTTAACCTCCAAGAGATGGATGTCCGGGACAATATTTGGTATGCCAAAACCAAATTAAAAGGTTCTGGTATCACTTTGTCGGAGTTCCTGACACGGTCGCGGCATCAGGTCTTCATGGCTGCACGTGAAAGATTCGGTATCACCAACTGCTGGACGAAACAGGGCTACATCCACATATCGGCTCCCGATGGAACCCGGCATCGTGTGGTTAACTTCGTTGAGCCGAATAAGATCGCTGTACCAAAGTTGGATGCTGAGAAATCAGCCCCTACAGGTGCAATGCCGCGGAGACAACGTGCAGCAACAAAAAAGTAATTGAATTGTGGGTCACTGCTAGAATACGGATTGTAGCGTCCGGGTAACAATCTCATCCTTCATATAAATATTTATTATATATATTATCTCTTCTACCCGTATCTCTTGTATTTTTGTACCTTTTCTTTTTAACTATTTGTAATTAATTTTGGTGGTGGATTATAATTGTTTGCGACACTGACGTATTGACAAAAATGACAACTCCGTCTCATTGCCAAACTGACATTTACACTTGGTAAATGTCAAATTGGTTCTTACCAGTAATCCTGCGTTCCGAAACTGTCTTACGGCCATATTTTATGCATGCATGAGATGGCTATTGGTTCGGAATGTTTACGTTGTCAAAAAATTTCAATCACTTATAGTGTAAGTTAGGACAAGTGCATTATCTTAATTTATTTCTAAGCGTCATGCGTATGTTGCCCGGATGTTGCCAGATGTGTTTGGTTTTTGCAGTGATTGTGGTGATGTGTCCGTTATTTTTAATTTACTTATTGTAACACACAACTGGCAGGTGGACATTACCTGTTACCTAGTTAATATACCTATTTATATATATACATATATATTATATATTGGATTATTTCAATATTATATATTATAATAGCGTAGATACATACGAGGGGCGGCTGATAAGTTCGCGGCCTAGGATACTTAATGAAAGAAAAGTTTAGTTTTTTAATTTTTATTTTTCAATATAATCACCCTTAAGTGAAATACACTTCTTACATCGTGAATACAATGCCTTTAAACCATTGAAATAATATTCTGAAAATTTCTCTTGAAAATGGCTCTCCACGGCTGACTTCATCTCATTGTCATCTGAAAATCTTCGCCCCCTTAACTCCTTTTTCAGTTTCGAAAAAAGGAAAAAGTCACTGGGAGCCAGGTCCGGACTATAATGGTGAATTTCTGGTTTGGAATTTTATGGTCAATTTCTGCGAACCCAGTGGCTTTTAAAGCATCCCTCGAAACGCGAGCGGTGTGAACGGGCGCGTTGTCTTGCAGAAACAACACACCGCGCGCCAACTTGCCACGTCTCTTCTGTACGACTGCTTCACGTGCCTGACCCAATAAATTGGCGTAGTATTGTCCATTCATAGTAGTTCCTTTAGGCAAGTAATCAATTAATAAAATTCCCTCGCTATCCCAGAAAATAGTCGCCATAACCTCAGAGGCCGACTTTTCCACTTTAAACTTCTTTGGTGGTCTTTCTCCTTTTTTAATCCACTGCATAGACTCTTGTTTGGACTCCGGATCATACTGACGAATCCAGGTTTCGTCTACTGTCACAATGCGGTTACAAATTTCGTCCAAATCGTTCTGACACAACTCCAAAAAATCCTTACAACTCGCCAGTCGTCGTTGTTTGTCGAGTGGTGTGAGCATTCGCGGTACCCAACGCGCACAAATTTTTTTCATGTGTAAATTTTGGTGTAAAATTTCACCGATTCACTCTTTACTAACCTGTAACTCTTCAGCTATCTGCCACAATTTTATTCTTTGATCGGCCAATACTAATTTTTCAACTTTTTGAACATTTTCTTCGGTCACTACTGTCACAGGGCGGCCCGGGCGGGGGTCGTCTTGATAGCTCTCTCTTCCTTGTTTAAAAAGTCGAGCCCATTTTTTTACCATTGTATATGATGGCCCGGAGTCCTGAAGAACCGATGACATTTCTTCAAAAATGTTTTTCGGCGGGTTTCCTTTTTTTACAAGGAATTTAATCACTCCGCGATGCTCAAAATTGCGAGAATTTTCAGTTTCGGTCGACATCGTATTGTTCCTTGTTCCAGGTTTGAAGTGTTAATTAACCAAATTGAACAAATGGGTGTTATTTATACTATCAATTAGTGCTGCAAGTTGTGCTATCAGTAACGAGATGATACCTTTTCGTTAAGTATCTTAGGCCGCGAACTTATCAGCCGCCCCTCGTAATGTCTGTTAGTGACTGTGAGTCAACTGACAGTGATAGTTTTTTGTCAGCGGATAGTAGCAATGACAGCTTTAGTAGCATTCCAACTCTTGCTGATACACTTGAGTCTCATTTTTCCGATGTTCCCAAGAATCTTAATGTAGTCCATATTAATGCACAAAGCATTCCGGCTCATTTCCATGACATGCTGGTTACGTTTGACTGTAAAAATATCCATGCAATCCTTATTTCTGAATCTTGGTTGAAACCATGCCTTACTTCTGCTTCTTACTCATTACCCGGATACCAACTGATAAGGAATGATCGCACGGGGGGTGGAGGTGGTGGTGTTGCCATATATCTTCGTGCTAACATACCTTTCTCAGTTATAGATATGTCAACACAGCCCCCACCACCAAATGCTGGCGAGCATCTCTTCTTAGAAGTTAGCCTTCGTCATACGAAGGTACTGCTTGGTGTTTACTATTGTCCTTCCATGCGCATCGACTTTTTTTCCTCCTTCGAAAATATCCTTGAAAAGCTAGCACCTTCTTACAGTCACACAATAATAATGGGGGACTTTAATACTTGTCTTCTTAAAAATGATTTCCGTAGTTCACTATTGCAATCTATTTCACAGTCTTGTAATTTAACCCTTCTTCCATTATGCGCAACTCATCATTTTCCTAACTCAACTCCTTCACTCTTAGATCTTATCCTTGTTTCTTCAGTACAACATGTTGCTAAGCATGGACAATTCTCAGCTGACGCTTTCTCTTATCATGACCTTATTTTCTTATCATATAAAATTCGTCCACCTAAGGTTAAACCCAAAATACTCATGCAGCGCAATTTTGGTGCAATGGACCTTGAGGGATTGCGGGGGGCTGCCAGTAACATAGACTGGTCGCATCTGATATCTGCCGACTCTATAGATGTTAAAGTCGACCAGTTCACATCAAATTTGATCCAACTGTATGACATTTATGCTCCAGTACGCCCTGTTAAAATGAAACACTTTCCAGCACCATGGCTAACGCATGACATGAAAGCTTTAATGCAAAAAAAAGTAGCCGCAAAGTGTCGTTACAAATGTCGGCCAAACTCGACGAATAGGGAAAAGTATGTTGCTATCCGAAATAACTGTAATAGGGTGTGTAGGGATGCTCAACGCCGCCACATTCATAATTCCGTTGAAAACGGGGATCCAACCAAGGTTTGGAAATTCCTCAAATCTATGGGAGTTGGAAAATCGCACCAGACCACTGTTCCCAAAGATATTAACATTGATTTGCTAAATCAACACTTCTCCTCTTCGTCCCAATGTAATGGGGCATCAAAAGCTAGTACAATAAATCATCAATTTCATCTTTTCCAACTCCTAATTACTCACCATTTTTCTTTAGTCATTTCTCTGATTGTGATGTTAAGAGTAGCATATTATCTATCACATCCAACGCTGTTGGGAGTGATTTCCTTAGTCGTAAGATGGTACTCCCTGTCCTTGACGAAATTCTCCCAGTGATTTGCCATATCCTGAATTATTCCATATCCTGTGGCGTCTTTCCAACTATGTGGAAAGATGCCCAAATCACTCCCCTGCCCAAAAAGTCAAATCCTAAGTCTTTTTCCGAATATCGCCCCATTTCCATTTTGCCTTTCCTATCTAAAGTCCTAGAACGCCTGATCCATAATCAACTCAGCTTATTCCTTCGAAAAAACAACCCCCTAAATCCTCTCCAATCCGGTTTTCGTCCTGGGCATAGTACTGTCACTGCCCTCATCAACATTACAGATGACATAAGAATGGGTATGGAGAATGGGAATCTGACTGTGCTAGCTTTACTTGATTTTAGTAATGCATTTAACACCGTCGATTTCGATATTCCAATTGGTATACTAAGCTCTCTTAACATATCTCCAACAGTGAATGATTGGTTTCGTAGTTACCTGTCTGGCCGCCGCCAACGTATCTGTATCGAAGGGTCTTTTTCCTCTTGGTGCGATATTTCTGCCGGCGTACCACAGGGGGGCGTACTATCTCCACTTCTTTTTGCAATTTTTATTCATTCAATCTCCAATCAACTTTTGTCATCCTACCACCTTTATGCAGATGATTTACAAATATATTCTCAAGCACCTTTAGAAGAACTATCGGAAGCGGTTAAAATGGTGAATACAGATTTAGCACGAATATTGGAATGGAGTGCAGCTTATGGATTAAAAGTGAATCCTATAAAGTCTCAAGTTATTGTTATCGGTAGCCCTACGTGGACATCTAGGATACCTTACAAGAGTTCCCCAGATTGTTTTTGATGGTACGACAATTCCGTACAGCAATTCCGTCAAGAATTTGGGGATTTTCATTGACAGCAATCTCTCATGGGCACCACAGCTGCAGGAATTAAGTCGCAAACTTTTTGCTGCGGGAGGGTCCTTGAGAAGACTACGCAATTTCCTGCCTACTGCCACCAAAATTGAGCTTGCCAGATCCCTTCTTCTTCCTATCCTTGATTATGCCGATGCCAGCTATCCTGACCTCACTGAAGCACAATTAGATGAACTTGAGCGACTTCAAAATTTTTGCATCAGATTTATATTTGGTTTACGCAAATATGATCACATCTCTGAGTATCGTACTAAGCTCAAGTGGCTTCCAATTCGCCTTCATCGGAATGCCCATATTTTGTCATTACTTTACAGTATTCTGTTCAATCCTGCTGCCCCCTCTTACCTTAAAGTACGTTTTAAGTTCCTTCATGACACACACACAAGGTACTTGAGATCATCGGAAAATTTGAGGCTTCAAATGCCAATGCATTCCACTAAATTTTATGATAAATCTTTTACTGTCCAGGCTGTGAGGTTGTGGAATGCATTGCCTGTAGCCATACGACGTACCCAGTCATTAGTTAGTTTAAAAAAACTTGTACATGATCATTTCTTATCACCTTAATTTTACTGCTCCTTCCTATTATCGCAATCTATCAAGTCTTCCTCTGTTCTTTTTTTATCCGCCCTTATCTGTATAATCTTCTATCTAATATTGCTGCAAATCCTGAATTTCCAGCTACTTTCGCTGTATGGTAATATAATGTTGCATATATACTTAATATATATATATATATATATATATATATATTTGTTACAATATATATTATAAATTTGTATATATTATTATATGTAAGTCTAAGTTTAAAGCGTATCTAATCGTAGTATTGTAGTTTATTATTTACATAAAATGATTATTTATTTTTATTTTATTCAAGTACACCATGGACTACCCTTGACCTCTTGTTTCATATCTTTCCTGTCCATCCAAAGGTTGTCTGGTAGATATCGCTATTAGCGATAAGACCGCCATTGTACCCTTAGTTTTTTAAGGTTTTTTTATTTTGTTTCTTTTTGGTGTACAATAAAGATTATTCTATTCTATTCTACCTTTCCTCTCCAAAGTTCTTGAACGACTTGTCCACAATCAGCTCAATAGTTTTCTTTCAAAGAATAGTCTCCTTAATCCCTTCCAATCTGGTTTTCGGCGTGGTCACAGCACTACTACAGCTCTCATCAATATCACGGATGACATTAGGATGGTCATGGAAAGTGGGAAGCTAACGGTTCTATGCTTACTGGATTTCAGTAATGCATTTAATACCGTGGATTTCGACATTCTACTTGCTATACTTAGCTCACTTAACATATCTCCAACGGCGATTGACTGGTTTCGTAGTTACCTGTCTGGTCGCCGTCAACGTATATGCATAGAGGATACTTTTTCTTCATGGTGTAATACTGACGTTGGTGTACCGCAGGGTGGCGTTTTATCTCCTCTCCTTTTCGCAATTTTTATTAATTCAATCTCCAATAAACTTCATTCGTCTTTTAACATTAAAAAATATATCATTACAAAAGTATTAATGTAGTCGATTTCATCATTCGATTTAAGTTTTATCTGTGGTAATAAATGTCTATGATACTGTCAACCGTTTACGTTGCACGACTCGAGCGGGAAAAACTCACTTTTGTTCCGGCAGCTGAAGCGAGAGGATCCTTCAACAAACGGTTGACTTGGTTAACCTTAAGTTTGTAATTTCGAAATAAGACAATAATTCGAAATAAATCGCGTCATAAATTTGTAGACCGTGGTATTCATTATTATAAACCTTTAAAAGTTCAGAAGTGGGATAATCACGTCAACCGCACGGTCAAAGGTAAATTTGCAGTGTACAGGTGAGTCGATATAACTAAATATTTATTTTCCTGAATTTTATTGTTATAATTGATTTTGTGTTTTGACATCGTAACACCCACCAATCTATGAATATATTACAAAAGATAAATGAAGAATCCCGTGTATCTTATGATCGAATTAATATTATTTTTTGGGAATACTACCCACAATCGTTGATAGATATGGATGCGTTCGAAAAGTGCGTTAAAAACGTTTCTACTTTTATTATTTGTCAGTTATTTCTCTTTTATTCGTTACTTTTCGAAAGCGGTGCATTGTTTGTTTCTTTGCATCGATTTTGTTCTATTATCAGCTCATCTACTAAACCCAGATCTATAAACGTTCAATAGGTATTAGTTATACATATAGAGAGGTATCCTTATACTTTTTTTCCTCTCTTGATTGTTAACGGTATGTTGTATATGTGTCAATTCTTATAAATGATGGTTATTATATTGGTGGTTATATGCGGTTAAAGAATCTTTATTCCTCAAAAGAAATTCACAACAAATTTCACTTAATGAGAAACATAATAAAAGTAAAATAAAAACATTAGTGAGCAGAGCTAGTTATACAAACTGAGCAGGTAAGCTCAACAGAAATATTACAAGAAACGAGTTATTGTAGGTAGCAGTAAAAGACACATGCGAAACAAAAATCAATTTTCGCGGGTAGCATATGAAGCCGTCGCCAGGGCCGGATTTAGATGTTATTAATTATATAAGATTTTAATTTTGTTTTAAAGGTTTGAAAACTATTGCAGGTTTTTATTTCTTGTGGTAATTTGTTAAAGATCTGTGCTCCTTCGTATGTTATGTTTTTCTTACCGTAGTTCGTGCGCGTTTTCGCAAGACAAATATCATTAGCACTACGCAAAGGTCTTAGCCCCTCTTCTGCATTAGTTTTAAAAATTATTTCTGAGTGTATCTTTTTATCCTTAATTTTTTTTATAAGTATACATATGTTATAGTGGTAACTTTGTTTTACATTCATTAATTTGGTTTCGGAATAAATTTTAAGCGTAGGTGTAAAAAAGTCGTAATGAAATAAGATTTTTATTAATTTATTTTGGATATTTTGGACACTATTTAAATGTGTTTTAGCTGCGCTGCCCCATACCTCTATTAAATAATCTAAATGCGGTTTGACGAGGGAATTATAGATATTCAGTCTTACTTTCCGTGGCAGACATCGAACAATACCGTGAAGACGTCCTGATAGTGACGATAGCGTAGATCTTATTTTATTTATATGTGATTTCCATGTTAGTTCACTATCCAAAGTCAGTCCTAGGTATTTTTCTTCAGCTGTTTACTTTAATGTAATGTTGTTAATAAATAATTTAGGGTAGCCTTGTAATACTTTGTTTTTAGCTTTAAAAATTATATAGTTCGTCTTTGTTATATTTATTGTAAGGAGGTTATATTGAAACCAATCGTGCAATTGTTCTAAATCTTTTTGTGCAAGTTGGATCAGTTCATTTATTGAGGAACCATAATAAAATATACATGTGTCATCAGCGTATAAGCTAATTTCGCCATTCAAAGATATCTGACTGATATCATTTATGTAGATCAAAAATAGCAAGGGCCCTATTATTGAACCCTGAGGAATTCCACACGTAACAGGTAAGATAGAACTTTGGTATTTTCCTATTTTTACAATTTGAAAGCGATTTGTTAAATACGATTCCACGATTTTGTACGCATTGTCAGTGATCCCAATATGTTTTATTTTTTTAAGAAGGAGGCCGTGACTCACCGTGTCAAAAGCCTTTTTTAAATCTATAAATATACCTAGGCCTAACTTTTTTCTTTTTTTATATGGTTATTATATTTATAATATTTGTATATCTACCGACATTAAGTTTTCAATGCGGAGGTTCCAAAGCTGGCTGATAAGTGCAATGAGTGAACATTGCATTAATGCTAACTATATTTTACAGTGACTGAATACTATCCTTCCTTATTAATATCCTTACCGCTTACTAATCTAAAATGAATACACCTCCTCCTGTTAGGTCAAGATCACCTAGCGTTAGTAGACATAGAAATTTATCTGTGCAAAGTACTTATTCTCGCCCAAGTAATAAGACCGATAAGGAACGTCAGAGATCTTACAAACGGTCTCGCAAGTCGAGAAAACGGCATAAGGGTCGCAAGTATGATTCAAGTGACTCTTCATCTACTTCTTCATCCAGTTCTAGTGATTCGTCCCCAACTAGATTTAAACGTCGTAAACGTCAACGAAAACAGCCAGAACATTTAAGTAACAATTCTGAAGCAACAGTTTTGGAAAAACTAGTAGTGGCTCTTAACGATCGCAATAACACTGGGTCTCTTAGTGCATCTGGACTTCATGCTTCCCAAAACGTAATTCCGGACTTCGATCCTCGGGCTAAAATACAGACGATGAAACATTGGTTAGCTAAAGTCAATGAATCAGCGCATGTGTATGGCTGGTCAGAAAGGCAAACTATATATTATGCTTTACCAAAGCTCTCAGAGCTTGCTAAACGGTGGTACAATGGCCTGACTAGCGTTAAATACACATGGGCTGAATGGCAGGCAAAACTTATAGCTGCATTTCCGTGTGAGCACAACTATGGTGAACTTCTGTCGGAAATGCTAGCTAGAAGATCTAGACGGAACGAATCGCTAGAGGAATATTACTACGATAAAATCATGTTTGTAAATAGATGTGAATTAAAAGGTAAGCAGGCAGTAGATTGTCTCACTCATGGTATTTATAACAACAATATTAGAATGAATGTCCAGGGTGCTAATTTTATTAAACCTGAAGACGTTTTAAAATACTTTCGGAATATATCATCTAATATGAACGATGTACCTAAAAGATTTACGCCAAATATGCGTGTTAGTGACGAAACAAATTCCGGTACTGCTAAGGTAGTCAATTTAAATTCAAGACGGCAATTAAATTCGGAGGTCACTTGTTATAATTGTAAGGAACAAGGACATATAGTGTCGCGGTGTTCAAAACCCATCCTGAAATGTAGAAAGTGTCTCCAATATGGTTATGTTGATAAAAATTGTACAAATAGGAATTCAGGTAGCATAACCGATCCGCGACCGACTACAGATACTTTCAGTGATCAATCAAAAAGCGTACTCAACATAACGCAAAACAGTAATGTAAGTGATAAATACTATAAACAGATATTACTGAAGGATAGACCTATTAAAGCATTTATCGATTTGGGTAGTTACTGTACATTATTAAGGAGAGATATCGGCGAACAACTCGGAATAGCTATCGATACAAATAATTTACCCACACTTAACGGGTTTGGTCAGGATACCGTTCTCTTGGGGTACTGGGCCAGACAACCTCCTCGTGTGCTCCCGGCTGCTGGTCCCGCTTGGATACGTCCGGGGGGAACAGCAGTCGTTCGTTACGGAGCCGGTGCACCTTGGGCACGAGTAATAACTCTCTCCAGTTGGGGATTCTTATTGCTCGTGGCTAATAGTCTGGCGTGGGTGGGGCCATCACTGGCCATGGGGGCGTTGCTCCACGTGTCTCTCTGACCTAGCAGAGGGCACAGTGGAGGAGCAAGGACGGGCTCGGCGTGTACTTAACCTACCGCCGAGCGGGCAGTGGGAGTGTGCCTTCCCTGCCTCCGTCGTTAAATCGGAGGGTACTCTTACACATGCTGGGTGTCGTGGTTACGTCTCGCGGCTCAGCGTAAGGTACCTTCCGTCGGTCTTGGCTTGATCGCCCGGACCGCGGGGAAGAAAACCTCGAGAACAAATCACCCCGAATCCTAAGCGGCGGCGCACCGCGAGAGGATGTGTGGCTGGTGGGGCTCTTCGGAGCATCCAGTCACTAGTGCGACCCCCTCCAGGGTACCTGCGGACCCCCTGGTTGAGTTACACACTACGCTTACCCGGGTACAGGGGGCACTGCCCGGGCGGACCGTTATTTCCCCCACACTCGTGGGATTTAAATGGAAGAAAATTTAAATAAAACAACAAGTGA
The DNA here is from genome assembly GCA_910591435.1 of Acronicta aceris. Classification (NCBI taxonomy): domain Eukaryota; kingdom Metazoa; phylum Arthropoda; class Insecta; order Lepidoptera; family Noctuidae; genus Acronicta; species Acronicta aceris. The sequence goes on along the minus strand of OU342757.1, from coordinate 8,934,162 downwards.
CGATGGGAGCCGAGGTGGCTCACGTCCCTCTGGGGACCATGTGGAGGATGTCGGCGACAAAAGCGTCCATACGGCGAGGTCGTGTCGGAGGCCGGGACGGGCCTCTCCTCCAGTGAGGAGAACTTGTCGGTCGCCAAAGTGCCGACAGCTAGAAGAGGTCGGGCGTCTAGCTTGTCGCTGTCGCGTGACGCCCGGGGTCGCTTCATTAGGCGCCCTAACACGCCGATGCGCAGCGAGGAAAGCGACGCCAGTGCAACCCAGACGCAGCATAACGCTGTGCTGGTGAGCACTAAGGTGGATCTCCAGGCTGCGAGGCGGGAGGAGAGACGGGCGTTGGCGACCGATGAGGTCACCGAAATGGCGCGTCAGGCCAGAGAAAGGCGGTCCGCTCTTGCGACCGCCGCGGAGGGCCTGACATCGGCGGCCTTAAGCCGCCAGGTGACGGATGGCGTGGACGTCATCCTGAAGGTAGCCACGAAATCTGGCAACCTGAAGGGGACGTTCACGCGGGCCCTGAAAGAGGCGGCTGAAGGCATTGAGGAGGCGATGGGGGTCCTCAATCGCACAGCATCGGAGGAGACGGCGAAGCTTCTGGAGGAGAACGGCCGTCTCCAAAGAAAAGTGGAAGCCCTCGAGTGGGATATGGCTGCCCTAAGGGCCGACTTCAGTCGGCAACAGGAGCGGCCATCCTACGCCGCCGCCGCCTCCACCTCAACACCTGGGCCGCCGAGATCGACCCAGGTCGAAGAAATTGTGCGGGCCGTCCTGCTCCAAGTCGGGGGCATGATAAATGCCCGCCATGAGGCTCTGGAGCCGAGACTGCTCCCTAAACAAACCCTCCGGCCGCCGCTAGCGGCGGATAAACGGAGGGCGGAGGAGCCCTCAAAGACAAGGCCCACACAGGGGGCCCAAAAAGCCCAGGAGGCGGCCAAAAAGCCCGGGGAGGGGGACAAAAAGCCCGCGGAGGGTGAGAAGCCCGTGGAGGGTGCCCCCCGCAAAGCCGCGCAGCAGCCTGTGGAGGGTAAGGCGAAGCCCGTGGAGGGGGCTGCGCAGGCTGCGACCGTGGTCGGACAAGACCCCGAGGGGTGGACCACGGTCACTAAAAAGAAGCGCCGACGCTGAGGAGGGCGCAAGGCCAAATCGGGCCCGGCGACCGGGGCCGCACAGGGCGGCAAGAAGACGCCCAGGATTGACGTCCCGCGCTCCGCGGCTGTAGTTATTACTCTGCAGCCGGAAGCTGTGCAGCGGGGCGTCACATACAGGGATGTCCTGACGGAGGCGAGAGCTAAGGTCAAGCTCGACGACCTTGGCATCCAAACTGGCCTCCGCTTCAGGACGGCGGCCACGGGTGCCCGGATTCTCGAGCTGCCGGGTGCCGGGAGCGGTGAAAAGGCGGACGCTCTAGCTGCTAAACTTCGCGAGGTCCTCAGGCCCGAGGACCCCCCCCCCCTGCAGCCTGTTTGCACTTCGGCCGACTCCCGGCCCAGTGAAGGAGGGATTGCCGAGGAGATGGAGTGCTAACAATGGCGCACTACCATTTCCTCCAGGGCAATATCAACCACTGCGCCAGAGCTCAGGATATCCTCCTTCAGAGCATGGCGGAGTGGTCCATACATGTGGCCGTCGTCGCCGAGCCGTACTTCGTCCCCGACCGCGATAACTGGGTCGGTGACCTGAGTGGCTCGGTGGCCATCATCGGCGGGACTCTTGTCAACGCGTCCCGAGGTCGCGGCTGGGTGGCCGCCCTCGTGGACGACACAGTCACCATTGGGGCATACTTTTCGCCCAACAGGAGTCTCGCCGACTTCGAGAGCTTCCTTGTCGAGCTAGGGGCCGTCGTGGCCCGGCATCACCCTCGCCCCGTGTTGCTACTCGGGGACCTCAACGCCAAGTCTGCGGCGTGGGGATCCCCGGTCACGGACCCCAGGGGCGAGGTGTTGCAAGAGTGGGCACTGGAGACGGGCCTGGTCGTCCTGAACCGGGGCTCGGTATTCACGTGCGTGCGGCAGCGGGGCGGATCCATCGTGGACGTCTCGTTCGCCAGCCCCGCTGTAGCGCACCGCGTCCGCGATTGGCATGTCGCCCGGGAGGTGGAGACGTTGTCGGACCACCGCTACATCCGGTTCGACCTCTCCGCCCAGACCGCGGGCGGCCGCAGCCTATCGGCTCCGCGGAGGGACGGCCCACGCTGGGCGCTCACGCGCATGGACAAGGAAGCTCTTGAGGAGGCGGCCATTATCCAGGCCTGGATAAGGGAGTCGGCCGACGGACCCGTCGACGTCGAAAGAGGGGCGCAATGGTTCCGCGGGGCGATGACGCAGATCTGCGACGCGTCCATGCCCCGGGTTCGCACGCAGTCCTCGAGGCGCCAGGTGTACTGGTGGTCTGCCGAGATCGCGCAGCTGCGCGTCACGTGTGTGGCGGTCAGGCGCCGGTACACTCGGTACCGAAGACGACGTCGACGGACCCGCGAAGAGGAGGCCGCGCTGTATGAGGCGTACCGCGCGGCGAAGGAGGCTCTGTGGCTGGCCATCGAGCGTTCCAAGACGCGGTCCAGGGAGGAGATGCTGGAGACCTTGGATGGGGATCCGTGGGGGCGCCCGTATCGCATGGTCCGGGGCAAGCTCCGTACCTCGGGCCCCTCACTCACCGAGTCTCCAGCCACAGCTGCTGCAGAATGTGGTGGCAGCTCGAAGACAAGCAAGACGAAGTTGTCGTCAGCGTCCCCGAGGTGACACGACCAGAGACCACGGGAGCAGCCGTGACACGGCTCCGGGCCAAAAATACCGCCCCGGGGCCCGACGGAGTGCCGGGCCGTGCTCTCGTCTTAGCTCTGGAGGAGCTAGGGCCCCAACTGAGAGGACTCTTCTTGGCGTGCCTAGAGCAGGGCCAATTTCCCACTTTGTGGAAGACGGGTCGCCTGGTCCTGCTCAGGAAGGTAGGGCGCCCTGCCGACTCACCGTTCGGGTATCGGCCCATAGTGCTGCTGGACGAGGTGGGCAAGCTGTTCGAGCGAATAGTTGCAGACCGCCTCGTCAGCCACTTGTTCACAGAGGGGCCGGACTTGGACGACAGCCAGTTCGACTTTCGGCGTGGGCGCTCCACAGTAGACGCCATAATGCAGGTAAGAGTCCTGGCGGAGGATGCGGTGTCCCGGGGCGGGGTCGCGCTGGCGGTGTCCTTGAACATCACCAACGCCTTCAACACCCTGCCCTGGAGTTGTATCAGGGAGGCCCTGCGGTACCACAGGGTACCTCCCTACCTCCGCCGCGTGGTTGGGGCCTATTTGGCCGATAGGTGTGTGCGGGGGACGCGACGGCACGGTGCAGCGCGCCATGTCGTGCGGTGTTCCACAGGGCTCGGTGTTGGGCCCACTCCTGTGGAACATCGGGTACGACTGGGTGCTGAGAGGCGAGCTCGCACCCGGGGTGGACCTGACGTGTTACGCGGACGACACGCTGGTCACCGCCCGGGGGAGCTCGTACAGGGAAGCAGCGTTGCTAGCTACGGGTGCGGTCTCACAGGTGGTGGGCCGCATACGGCGCCTCGGCCTGGAGGTGGCCCTCAACAAGTCGGAGGCCATCGCTTTCCATGGCCCCCGACGGGCGCCGCCGCCGGGATTACACATTGAGGTGGGGGGGGGCCGGATTGCTGTCGAGTCCACCATGAAGTACCTAGGATTGGTGCTCGACAGCCGGTGGGACTTCGGGCCCCACTTCCTGCGGCTGGCGCCGAAGTTGATGGGCGCGGCGGGCGCGCTGTCAACGCTGCTTCCCAATTTGGGAGGCCCGAGCACCGCCTGTAGGCGGTTGTACGTGGGGGTCGTGCGGTCCATGGCCCTGTATGGGGCCCCGGTGTGGGCGGCCGACCTGACGGCCCGCAGCATCGCTGTGCTGCGAAAACCGCAGAGGGCGATGGCCGTCAGAGTCGTCCGCGGCTACCGCACGATCTCCCACGAGGCGGCTTGCGTACTGGCCGGATCCCCGCCCTGGGACTTGGAGGCGAAAGCGCTCGCGTCACTGTATCGGTGGCGCGAGGAGGAGTGGACGCGAGGGGCTAGACCGGTGCACCGACAGATAGTCCAGCACCGGTCAGAGCTCCACCGAGTCCTAGTGGCGGAATGGCGGGACAGGCTCTCTCGCCCTACCGCCGGCCTCGCTACCGTCGAGGCGGTCCGGCCAGTGCTCGAGCGCTGGCTCGGGAGGAGGCACGGCTCCCTGACGTTTCGGGCGACGCAGGTGCTCTCGGGGCATGGCTGCTTCGGGAAGTACCTGTGTCGCATAGGCAGGGAGCCGGACGCCCGGTGCCATCACTGCGCCCATCGGGAGGACACGGCGCCGCACACGCTAGTGGAGTGTGCCGCATGGGAGGAGCCGCGCCGTGTCCTCGCAGCTGCGGTGGGAGACGACCTGTCGCTGCCGGCCATCGTTCGCTCAATGGTCGGCAGCGCGGCGTCTTGGGACGCAGTGATCGCCTTCTGCGAAACTGTCGTCTCGCAGAAGGAGGTCGCGGAGCGGGAGAGGGAGAGTGCCAGCACTGACCCGACCCGCTCCCGGCGCACCAGGAGACGTCGGCGGAGGGCAGACAACGCCCTCCTCCAGCCTCCCTAAATGGGTCCGGGGGTGGCGGGCGCGGGGACGCCCGCCACACCCCCCCTTCTAAGACCCGAGGCGGTGGCGCGTAGTGTTCCACGCGCGCCCCTCAATGGCGATGGGGGGGAGTCCAACGCCTCACTCCCCCCCTACATATGTACAGGTGGGGCCCGCAGCGGCGGGCCGGCACCAGTCGGGGGCCGCGGACGAATTGTCTGTTTCCCGTAGCCCCCGACGCCGCAGGTGCAGGAGGGAACACCGTGTGGTTTTTAGTCGGTAGGTCACCCACTCTGGGTGGAGTCCGACACGCCCCGTCGCCTCCCCGGGCGGCGGATGTCCATGAGGATTTTCCACACGAAACCAAAAAAAAAAAAAAGGGAACCGTTCTCCCGAGTGGTCGTATTACAGTTCAAATCAGATTCGATGGTCTCGACGAACAAGTTGAAGTATATTTAGTTGAACCTAACTTACTCATAGCGGATGCGCTTATTGGTCACTCACTCACCGAGTTACCGGGTGTAAGAGTCTACAAGTCCGATACTTTTGTTCCTTTACAAGGAACCACCATTCAACAGTAAAAAGGTCGCTTTGTCGTGTCTTGAGACTAATTCAATTTATGGTATGTGTACTATTAAAGTAAATACAGACTTAGAAGTCACTGGATTAGTTTACGTCAGCAGTGAGTCCTGTGTGAAAAATGGTAGAGAGTATTTTGTTCTACCTGGAGTGTATACTATTGATAAAGGGTTAGGGTCTATTATTATCATAGGACTTAGTTCGGAACCCTTCACCTTAACCCCCAGCACCTTAATGGCTAGGGCAGTATATTTAGCCGGTAGTTTACCATCGGTGACAAATCAAATTAGTACAGATAAGACTCGGATTAATATCTTAAGCATCGATTTTGTAGATAACTAGTGAACAGATTACCGTCGATGATGACTTAGATTTAGAAACACGGGGAAACTCGCTTTTTATTATCGCCTTTCATTATCCGAACGCGACAAAGTAAAAACTATTGTGAACCAATTGCTTGATTCCGTCATTATTCGCGAATCAACGTCGGAATACGCTAGTTCCATAATACTTGTAGCCAAAAAGAACGGTGACACAAGATTATGCGTAGACTATAGGGCACTAAATCAGAAAACTTTGAAAGAAAAGTTTCCGATGCCGCTAATAGATGACCAAATTGATGGGCTTTCGGGTCAGGTTTTCTTTAGCACTTTAGACCTGACATCCGGCTACCATCAGGTACCCGTGTCAGAGGATTCCAAGCACCTCACGGCCTTCGTGACGCCAGATGGGCACTACGAATATAACCGTATGCCCTTTGGTTTAACAAATGCACCGGCTGTATTCCAGAGGCTTATTTTAAACATTTTAAAACGACGTAATATACCTGGCGTATTAGCATACATGGATGACGTCATTATTGCATCTACTAGCATTGATGAGGGACTGGACAAACTGTCAGCCGTTCTTGATCTTATTAAGGAGGCCAATTTGACATTAAATTTGAGTAAATGTAATTTCTTTAAAAAATCGATAGACTATTTGGGATTTGAAATTTCATCAGACGGAGTTCGTCCCGGTCTTAAAAAGATTGCAGCGGTTAGCGCGTTTAAAACACCCCAGACCGTTCACCAGGTACGGCAATTCATAGGAACTAGCAAGTTTCTTTCGCCGTTTTGTTGCCGGATTCGCTACTATAGCAAGACCACTAACCTCCCTTACTAAAGTCAATACGGCTTGGACCTGGGAAACTGAGCAAGAAAAAGCTTTTACGACATTAAAAACGATGTTGACTCAGAGGCCCATCCTTGCAATATATAACCCAAGTTACCAGACTGAGCTTCATACAGACGCAAGCTCATCTGGTCTAGGGGGTATCTTACTCCAGCGGGCTGAAGAGGCGAAGCCTCTACAAGCGGTAGCGTATTTTAGTCGGCAGACGACAGCAGAGGAGCAACATTTCCACTCTTATGAGCTGGAAACTCTCGCTGTCGTCGCCTCCCTTAATCGGTTTAGGGTTTATCTACTCGGAATAGAATTTAAAGTCGTTACTGATTGTAATGCACTTAGAACGACGTTGACAAAAAGGGATTTGATTCCAAGAATAGCTCGGTGGCGACTCTCTGTTCAAGAATATTTATTCACAATCGAGTATAGGGCAGGAGCTCGGCTAGCTCATGCGGACGCACTAAGTCGTAACTCGATCGAAGCGGTTGATTGTAAACGTGTACCGGTGATGCTTATAAGCGACATTCATTGGTTACAATCGGTGCAGATGAGTGACCCAAGGCTGTGTCACGTAAAAGCTAATTTAAATACTAATTCAGTAGAAGCCAAGGATGTCCGTAATAAGTACGAGTTAAAGGATGGTAAAATATTTAGGAAGATAGGGAGCGATTTACGTTGGGCAGTACCTAGGGATGCACGATGGAAAATTTGTCAACTTTGTCACGACGATGTTGGTCACTTCTCATATGAAAAGACTATGGAAAAGGCCAAACGTGATTACTGGTTTCCGCGAATGATCCAATTCATTAAAAAGTATGTGAGAGCATGTATTCCATGTGCGTACTCTAAACAATGTGGTGGTAAGAAACCGGGGTTTCTTCATCCTATTCCAAAGCCAGACCTCCCTTTCCACAGTCTTCACATAGACCACTTAGGACCTTTCGTAAGAAGTAGACGAGGAAACACATATATTTTAGGAATAATAGATAGTTTTACCTTAACCTTTTTTACCTAATTTATAATTCTTCGCGCGGTTAAAAACACAAAAAGTAAAACCTCGATAAACGTTTTAAATGATTTGTTTTCTCTCTTCGGTACGCCTAAAATATTGATATCTGACAGAGGTACAAGATTCACTTCTAAAGAGTTTCTTACGTTTGTTAAGAAAAACGGCATCAAACATACTTTGAATGCCGTTGCCACACCTAGGGCAAATGGTCAAATCGAAAGGTACAATCGATCGATATTGTCTTCTTTGGTTGCATTGTGTCATGATAGCGATGATAAACACTGGGACGACCACGTGGCAAAAGTTCAGTGGAGTCTCAATAACACTGTCAATCAGAGCACGGGTAAATCACCTTCTGAAATATTTTTTGGAAAACCAAGCGTTAACGTTACGGAAGGTCATTTACACGAACTGAATGCTGAAGACCCCTTAACAAGTGACACTTTACAAAAAATCCGAAACGAAGCTAGTGCCAGGATTAGTAAATAACAAAAAGACATGAAGGAAAGGTATGATAGGAAAAGATGTAAAGCTAGGTCATACAGGATCGGAGAGCTGGTGATGGTTCAGAAAGTCACTAAGACCCCCGGTGAGAGCAATAAACTTGCACCCGCGTTTAGTGGTCCCTATAGAGTTACTAAAGTCTTTGACCATGACCGATATGAAGTTAGTAGTGTCGAGGGCTATTCAAAGAAAAGATACACTAATGTTTTTTCAGTCGACAAAATTAAACCATGAGTCAGATTCAGAGAGTCTGAATCCGACACCGAATATGTTGATAGTGACAGTTAAATGATCAAATAAGGTTGATATAATAAATCTTTATTCGTAATTAAGCTACTTAAATAACCTCCTTTACCTGACACCTACCCTATATGTATGGTTCAGAGGTAGTTAGTTACTTACCGTTGAGTTGCTGGAGGTGAGTTGATAAAAAACCACAGATTTTCACAATCACTTAGTTTAATCGTAAAAGTTACACGTAAGTTCCGTTGGATGCTAATCCGCGGTAATAGCGCTACGGCAGCTATATGTCAACTAACAATTATAATTATAAAATTAAATAAAAACGAGTTACGAAAAGTGGGTCGTGGTGTTAGCAATTTAGCCTGTACGTGAACCGTACATGCTCCCGAGAGAAAAGTAGGATGAGCACCCATTACAAAGCAAATAAACCTATCATAAAGTGTGAATTAAATAATTAAAGGTAAATATTAAACAATAGTAAATGTGTAAAAGTAAAAATGTTAAAGTAGAAGTATAACACTCAATTTAATTCGTCAAAGTGAAATGCTTTCTTCGGCTGTCTTGCTTCGCTATAAACGGGCTCCGCTACTGTCGAACGTATTTCTTGTAGCTCGATGTCTCCTCCAAAGTTATCTCTTCCTCTAGGTGTAACTTCAGCTTTGGCAGAGAGTGATTTGACGCCATTCTTTGTTTTGCACCATCTTTTAATGATAATATAGAAGGCAAGCACTGCGACTCCTCCCAATAACAAAGAAGTAACCGAATAGAGATAGATGTCGTGACTTGATATGTCAGACGCCTTCGGTAATATTTCTCTGTTTTTCTGGAATTCCAACTGCTGGTCTATTTTTCTTACTTCTACTGCAGTTGGCGTTTCAGCAATATGTTCAGTTAAGTTTAATTTTGCAATCTTCCAACCGAGGTCAACGATGTTATTAATTGACGAATCTATGGTTGGTATTGCTATCGCTGGTTCCATGTTATAACTACTTCCCAGCTGATTGTGTGTGTATATTATGGCGTCCTTTTTCTGCAGTAAGCACTTTGATTTCAAGGACTCCACTCCACTCCAGTCCCGTCAATGACCGCTGGCGTAATTTGATCGTTACATATGACGCGCAACAGCTGTTTTCCGCACAAGTTAAATAGCCACATGTTCGGTTTGTGAAGCTTAGTCCAGGTTTCTTTGCATGTTACGTCATTGAGGACACATGATAAAGACTCTTGTTGATTGAAGACTTGGGCTTCACATGGGGCGTCTTTGTCGTGCATGTTGTAGACAGGACTACGAGAGACACAAATGAATTCATCATCTCCATATGAAGTACATTGGCGCATGTCTTGGTCTTCCATTGTTATATAAGAGTTTTTTACTAAGTTGATCCCCTTCCGTTCAGGATCGCATTGAGTGTAGACGTGTTGCTCGCTACTTAAATAAATTATAATTAGCAAGTTAAGCAATAATAGTATCTAATTAGTATCTCATAAGTGAGTGTTTTGTGTCGCACAACCAGCGGCGAGTTGGCCGACTGCACTAACCGCTACGCGCACCCTCCCCCCGACCCTCCTCGAGGAAAAGAGACAGTTCGAAATAATTGCTATCCCAGTCCTGCATCGCTGTACGCCGTCTTCATACAGAGCGCGGCTGCACCCGTCACTGCGTATCGAAACTTAGCCTGAGAAACATAAGGAAGCTTTTTACTTACCTATCTTCGAAGGTGCACGACGTGTGGCGAAGTCAATGAAAGCGCAGTTTGTTTACACTGGTGTCATCGTTTACTGAGGCAAAACTGCCACGAGCAAGAATTATCTATTCTCAACGTTGTAAACGCTTACAGTAATAACATTGATAAACATGGACAGTACCTTGAACAAATCACTCTCTGATACAGAAATGCATCGCATCGGACAAGAAAGCGCTATTCCTTCAAACTACATATCGTGCCGCCCTAAAAGAAAGAGAAATGACGATTTTTCCGATGAGCTATCCAAATTTAAAACGGAGATGCAAACTATGCTCGCAACGCTAATGAAATCGCAAGAACAAGAATTTAAAAAAAACGCTGTTACACTAAAGGAAATTCAGCAAACCAACCAAAACATAGAAAAGTCCGTTGCCTTCCTGTCTGCTCAAAATGAAGAGTTTCAGAAAAAAATTGAATTTCTCGAAGGAAAAATTAAAGAAGACAAAAAATATATCATACTTTTAGAGGATAAACTGGAAAGCCTACAACAAGATCAACGGAAATCAAATATTGAGATAAAAAATGTACCCAAGAAACAAAATGAAACGAAGGAAGACTTGATTAGTATGGTCCTGTGCCTTGGGAACACAACTGGTTGTCCTATAAACAAGTCTGATATCAAAGACGTATACAGAATTCCAAGTAAAAAGGACTCTATAAAAAACCCACCTATTGTCGTTGAAACTTCCTCGCCAATACTGAAAAATGAACTTCAAAGGTCCTGCAAGACTTTTAACTTGAAGCAAAAATCAAAACTGTGTGCGAATCACCTAGGCCTCAAATCGTCCGAATCTGGCACTAATCCTATCTTCGTCACTGAACACCTTACGGCAAAAGCTGCTCGCCTGCATTTCCTCGCGCGTGACCTTGTGAAGTCTAGGAGCTACAAGTATTGCTGGACGGCATATGGAAAAATTTATGTGAAAAAGGATGACGGTTCGGTATCTATTCAAATAAAAAGTGAGTCTCAAATTCAGTTACTTGGGAATGGGACTGATAAGTGACTCTTGGAACTGTCTTACGTTATGTTAGCTTCACCTAATAGTAAAATATCAAACAACGATACGCTATTATGTAACGATATTATGAACGGTATGATATTATGTAATCAATATTTTTCGCATAAACTATATGCCACACACAACAAAAATACATACACAAATTTTTCAAAAATACACACAAACACATATTTAATTATACAATTCCTTATACTTACTTACTTCCATACACTAAAAATAAAATACACACACATGAGATCTACATGCTCACTCTTATTAAACGTTGTTTTATGCATTCCTAATCATAACAAAAAGTACATACTAAATACCACAATTGAAACCACAAACACATACATACAACCAAGAATAACTACAACAACAAACTCACATCTCCCATTATCTCAAAAATACTTACGTAATTTCCTTAACACATTTTGTAACATAGAACTTAGTCGTAGGTATGCAGCGTCACTAGTCAGTATTAAGTATTAACAATATAAACACAGTCTGTATAAATGTGCATAACACCGAAAGTGCATACTGCAATATTTACTTATTCATTCATAAATGAATAACATCGTACAAACCATAGACGATTTAGATCAATTGGAATGCGCGCGGTCGATTGAGTGTGATATATCCGAACTTACTAAATACTGCAAGATTAATAAAAACGATTTTACACTAATCTCACAAAACATAAGGAGCATCTACTGTAATTTTGACGACTTTGTTGTGAACCTAAGCAGTTTAACTTTTGAGGTAGACGTCATAATTCTCACAGAATGTCGACTGAACTCTAGTAAACCAATTCCTAAGTTAGCCAATTACTCATCCTATGCCACGTCTTTTCAACTTAACCAAAACGATGGGGTTGTAGTATATACCAAAAATACCCTCACAGTTAAAGTTACTGAAATTAAACTAGTACAATCGTCTTGTTTACAACTGGATGTACTAAATAATATAGTTCTTTGTATTTACCGCTCTCCTTCAATTACAAATGCGGATAACTTTACCATTTCATTATGTAACCACCTCGCCACCTTAAACTCACAAAAAAATATTATAATTGCGGGCGATATTAACATTAATATTTTACCTAAACCTACAGAGCAAACTTATGAGTATTGTAACAGGACACACTACCTTAATAACCTGGCTCTTTATGGTATTTTGGCGGGTCATATATTACCAACTAGAGGAAAAAGCTGCCTCGATCACTTCATGTTAAAAATAAATAATAAAAAATCATCAACCTTTATTGCCATAATCCACACTACTATTACTGATCATTTTACTACTTTACTATCATTATCTAAAACTAAAAATAAATTTACCGTACCTAAATCTACAACAAAGATTAATTTTGAAAGTGCATTAAAATATTTACAGACTAAAAATCTAGCGGAACTTCTTTTTTGTAGTGATCCGGATAAGGTAACAGACTGCCTAATTCAAATGATTGTTGAATCGGCGGAAATAAACACTATAACTGTACCAATTCCTAAAAGCAAGCGTATTAAGAAGCCGTGGATCACTATTGGCATATTAAAGTGTATAAGGAACCGCAACAAACTACAAAAACAGAGTCGTGATGAACCGCATGATATAATAAAGAAAATTACATATACTCGTTACAGAAACTTCTGCAACGGCCTAATCAAGAAGCTAAAGCGAAAATATGAAAGAGAAATGCTGACAAAAACCATTAAAAACAACAAACTACTATGGAAAAATATAAAAAATATAACCTATACAAGTAAAAATAATGAATTAAATCAAGAACTCTTGCACTTAAAATCAACTCCAACTGACTCCGCTAATTATATTAATACCTTTTTCTCCAGTGTAGGTGAAGTTCTTGCCAAAGACATACAATCTTCTATTGCAACAGACGACATCAATAATTACCTAAGAATGTTACCAAGTCTACCGCAATCTTTTGTGCTCCTTAACACAGATCCTGAAGAAGTAAGTCGAATCATATCTAACTTGAAAAGTAACAGTGCTCATGGGTGGGATAACATCTCAACCAGATACCTCAAACATATAAACCATGAAATATCCCCAATAATTGCACATATGGTTAACATTTGCTTCCGAACAGGTATATTTCCTACCTCATTAAAAAAATCGATTATCACACCTATATTCAAGGGTGGAGTAAGAGACGATGTCAATAATTATAGGCCCATCTCAATCTTACCAGCTCTATCAAAAATAATAGAAAAATTACTAAACACTAGACTACTAAATTACTTAACTAACTTTAACATTCTATCATTGTCCCAATTCGGCTTTAGGCAGGGCATATCGACAGAGGATGCTGTAAAATCACTCAGTACCCGTATAACTGAGCAGCTGGATAAGGGCAATAAATGTATATCAGTGTTTATAGACCTCAAAAAGGCATTTGACACCGTCTCTCTCCCCATCCTATTGCAAAAATTAGAAAAATTGGGCATCAGGGATATTCAACTGGCACTGTTTAAAAGTTATTTATCAGGTCGGGAGCAGCGGGTTAAACTGGGCAATTATCAAAGTGAGGACATAAAAGTGTCATGCGGTGTCCCCCAGGGGAGTGTACTAGGTCCTACCCTCTTCCTCATTTACATAAATGACCTCTGTAACATATGCCTTGAACACGCCAAAATTTTCTCTTACGCTGACGACACAGCCATTGTCTTTACCGGGTCTTCTTGGGATAATGTAAAAACTAACACTGAAAAGGGAATGGCGAGAGTAGCAAAGTGGTTAAAACACAACCTTCTTACATTAAATACCGCTAAAACAAACTTTATATGCTTTAGTATTTACAATAATTTACAACCAAATCAGGATTTTGAAATACAAATTCACGATTGCAACGGTAATTTTACCAACAGCTGTAGTTGTCCCACAATCAATAAAGTTAATAAAATAAAATATCTGGGGGTCATAGTTGATCAGAGGTTATCCTGGCAACCCCACATTGAACAACTATCTGCTCGGATCAGAAAGTTCATTTGGATATTTAAATCATTAAGGCATAACGGCGGAGGAATCTCCGCAGTGTTTTTAAAAAGTGTGCCGTCAGCATTGCTGACGTCACAATTGTTGCTATCTTGATGATGACTCATGTTTAGGTCTTCGAATGAAAACTTCACAAGTATTTGGTGAACTTCGTATATTCCACGGGCAGCGTAACGACGTCCCAGAGAGGTCCGTACTGTACGACGGCTCGAGCACGAATGAATGAGCGCCGACAGTGCGGCCGTATAAATAGGGTTCGTTATACGCGCACTTGTTATAATTATTGAAATTACAATAAGAGAAAATTACACACTGTTTAACGTTAATTTCATATCATAATAATCACAGGTTAATCAAATTTATGAATTATGTTTAGAATAATCAGCTTAATTGAACAGATGAACTGTATTTGCGCCGATACGGCCATACTGACAGGCGGTGCGCGCTCTGCACCAGCCTCGTTGATCCTCTTAAGTTTTTGTGGGTTCTCGTCGATTCTCATTGATCTGCAAGAATATAAAGTTTTTTCCGAGTAGTACATCTGTAAGCAACTTGCGTTGCTATAAGTTAGTTGTTATATAAAGAAAGAAAGAAAGAAAAAGAATTTATTGACACAGTCACGGACACTGCACACATAGCATAAAAAAAAACTAAACTAATTATCTTATAAATAAATATTGTGTGTCCCACGGCTGTGCCAAATAGGTCCATTTCAGCTAAATGCCAGACTGCCTGTGAGCTGCCTGGCGCTGGTTTTCAAGTGGACCTCAAAAAGTGAGAACCACGGATGCAAATCAGTCTTTCAACACAGAGATTAAAGTTAAATATAAGTATAAATAAAAAAAATAAAAATAAAAAAAGAAGGTATAAATAAAGAAAAACAATACAAAAATAATATATAGGTAGTACCACAGGCTGATAAATATTAATAAATTGAATAAATATTGATACATAGGGTAGTAGGTATATGGTATGTGTAGTTATAAACTAGGCGATTAAGTTGACGGCTCGGTTTGCTTCTCAAAAAAAAAACCTGTTTGTGACGAGCTAGGCCGATATAATCGATGCATTATAAATTGTGAGTGTGACACATTTTCATATCGCCGTATGCAGTCGATCACGACACACACGTCGTCATTGTCATGCCATTATTATAATAACTAATAACACTTTAGTGAATTGATATCTACTGTTACCTGAAGTTAAATTGAAGGTAAGTGCTATAATAAATATGATGAACACTAAATTATTGTATGTTACAAGAAAAAACAATGTTTTAAAGTCTCTTTTTTTTAGAATAAATGTACCTACGTCGAGCACTACCAATACGACCGTCGTCAGAAATTCGACATTTAAAATTGTGGTTTTTGTTGGATGTTCAACAAATAGTCCGACTCAAAAATGTTATATCGGACTCGATACTGTACGTCTCAGTGCAAGTAGGCCAGACACAAAAGGGTAAGAATAAGATGTCATAAGTACCTACTTAAATTCAGCAATGCCCGCAACGCTGATGTACTAATGTTGTATCTTATTGTTTTAGGCCTCGTGACGTTCGGGTCTCGGACAGCGCTGCAGTCCAAAAGAGTCACCAGGGATATTGGATGGATGTGCTACGTGGAACTTACTGAACGTGAGCACTGACGATCCGCATAAACTGTTTCTATCTTTTATTATTTAATGTAAGGTATTATTATATAGGCGAGGCATTTAATTGTGTCATACCTAGCTTTCGTTGTGCATCTACCAGATACTGCCGTAAGTGTCGTCTAAAGGTATAGATCGTATTATGCGTTCTAATGGGTGGTGGTAGATTGTTCCATATTTTGGACGCAGCATAACGGAAGCTACCTCTAAAGGCTGCTGTATTATGAGGCTGAATTGAGAGTTGTCGGGAGCACTGCCTACTTACACATTCTCGTCTACTAGTGACCCAACTGAGTTTATTATATAGGTAATCTGGTTTTTGGCATTTAATGACACCGAAAAGAAGGCAAGCCAAATGAAGCTTGCGTCTTGTTTTCATTTTGAGCGTACTATTTTTGTTGAGATATGGGGTGATATGACTACGGGGAGGTATTTTATAACAAAAACGAGCACAAGCATTCTGGATTCTTTGTATGAGCCGTTCTGTACGTGCTAGCAGGCGGGGGCCATACACTGTGTCTGCATAGTTTAATTTAGACAAAACCAGAGTTTCGACTAACTGCTCACGTAGTGTTTCAGATAAGAATGGCCTCATCTTGTATAACACCTTCAGGCGATAAAAACAGTTTCGTACAGAGTCGGCTACATGTTTTTCAAAACGAAGGTTGCTATCAATAACGAGACCAAGGTTACGCGCTTCATCCACCCTGTCAATTGGTTCCCCCATTAGCCTCAAGTCAAGTATCACAGGTACTCTGTCCAGCTGCTGCCTTGACCCAAATACCATGTATTTTGTTTTTGCCGGGTTTAGTGTAAGGCAGTGATTTTCCGACCAGACAACAATTCTATTGAGATCATCGTTTAGATCCTTAACTGCCTTTTCGTATTCATCCGGTCTAAAGGATATATATATTTGAACGTCATCGGCGTATATATGATACTGGCATCTTTGAAGGCATTTAACTATGTCCGCACAGTACAAAATAAAAAGGATTGGGCCCAATATTGAACCCTGCGGAACCCCTCTCTCTATGGGAGTAAGTGCTGATGTCAGATTAAGACCATTCCCCAAGCGTATTTCTACAAACTGCTTCCTGTTACTTAGGTAGCTTTGGAACCATTGCGTAGCCTTGTGGTGAAAACCATAATAATTTAGCTTCGAAAGCAACAATGGAATATTTATTGCGTCAAATGCCCGCGAAAAATCAAGCAATACCAATAGTGTACACATGCTTCTATCTTGGGCAGATAATATATTGTCCGTAACGTCTAGTAAAGCCGTAGAGGTACTGCGCTGTTTTCTGAAACCCGATTGTAGATCGGGTAACAATTTGTTTTGTTCCAAATATTTTGTAAGTTGGTTACATACGACCTTCTCTATTACTTTTGAGAGGCATGGCAAGATGCTGATAGGCCTTAAGTCTTTAACTTCAACAGGGTTTGAATGTTTGGGCAATGGCCTAACGGAAGCAATCTTCCATAGGTCAGGAAACGTTGAAGTCGTAATGGAGCAATTTATTATAGCTGTTAAAGAAGCTAATGTGTGAGGTAGGGTCATGTTTATCATATCTAAGTTGATGTGGTCAAAGCCTGCAGCGTTAGTTTTTATGTTACAAATAATGCGTGAGATATCCTCATGTCCTACTGGGGAAATTGTAAAAGTTGCCCCACCATGTCTATGATATTCATAGAAGGTCATTAGGGAAATACTCGCTTCAGTGTTACCAGGGATTTTTAAAAAGCTGTCATTTATTAAGTCTGGGTCAGTAAAGTGCGACGGAAGGTCTTGTCTTTGTTTAATAGGGGATACAGTAGATTTAATGTTTTTCCATAATAGTTTTGGGTTTTTAATTTTATTATTAATGTTATGCTTAAAGTAGGCCACTTTTTCATTATACAGAGATCCAATTACCAAGGACTTTAACTCCTTATAATATTTCTTTTTAGACTCGGACTTAGTTTTCCTATAATTAATTAGTGCCTTGTCGCGTAAATCCATCATAATTTTTATTGTGTCCGTAATCCAAGGATGCGACTGTTTCTTAATAGTGACTGTTTTAAGCGGCGCGTGAACATCAAACACAGAAATCATGTTGTGGTTAAATGTATTAACTATGTCATTTACATTGTCAAGCGAAGAAATATTTTCAAAGTTTAGAAGCGCTAAATCCATATTAAAACTGTCAATACATACATCTTTAAGAGGTCTATATTTGGTTACATAAGGTTTAAAATTATCGCGTTTTATATAAAATTCACTAAACACAATAGAATGACCGTTAATTGAACCGTAAGGCTCAACTACTGTATATCTTGCTCTTAGATCAGTGCATATCAAGTCTATGAGAGTTTCACTGGATTCTGTAAAGTGAGTGGGAGATGTGACTAACTGCGTAATGCTAACGCAGTTCAAAAAGTCGTAAAATTTTTTAGTTTTAGTCTCATTCGTTTTTAATAAATTGATGTTAAAATCTCCCAGCAACACGTAGTGATCACAACCGCCTAATATACTAAAAGAGTCTGTAATGGCATCCAAGAAAAGGTCAGGGTCAAACCATGGCGGCCGGTATGCCGTGCCTATTGCAATTTTTTTGGTATTTAATGAGACCGTTAGCCACATTTGTTCGACCGATTCGAACCTGGGATCAACAGCGCGACTCAGGGTACGTGCGCTCAGTCCTTGACGTATATAAAACCCAACGCCCCCACCACGACCCGAGCGCACACACTCCGGCCGCGGCGTGTGGCGCAGACGATAGCCGGGCACTACAGGGCCGCGGCCCTCCTCCCCCGGCCGTAACCACGTTTCATTGATAGCCAGTATATCAAAACAATATTTGTCAAGTGCACCAATTAAGTCATCATGACCTGTGCCCAATGAGCCTGCATTTAAGAAGCCAACCTTGAGATACTTTTCACCTTTAGGCATCATGACAATGGTGCATAGTTAATAACAATTCATATAACATTATATTTAAAATTATAGTCCATTTATTGTAAATTAAAATAATATTTGCAGGTATAGTGATTGATGCAACTGTAAATATGTAAATAGTGTAGTGTAAATAGTGTATATAGATAGTATAGCAGTAAAAATATTTATAATAAGGTTTCAAAAACATAAATATTTGTAAATAGAAAATATAGCGTGTAAATAATATTAAGATAAAAAACTGATTTGCATAGAATCCACTGTGGACTTCACTACTGCCGAGAGACACACGACAAAGTCTAAAAAAAATAGTAAAAATATATATAATCATGCTTTGAACGGTTTTATCGTAGTTCCTGTAAACAAACACACTTATGATCTTTCTATTAATTAAAATCTTAGAGGGAAAAAGTATACAAATAACAATTTTATGATGTTCTGTTGCCGTCTTTGTCAGATGCTGTTCCAAAGATGCGTTGTATATCCGCCTCACAACAAATAAGGCAGGCGGAGTCCCCTGGCTTATTCCGGCTAAAGATACGTCCACGTTTAGACCATACGAACTGCCAACCGAGGCGTCCAGCGGCTTCACGCGCCCTCCGAAACAACTCTCGATTCAGCTTAGTAAGTCGTTCGTTTACATAGAATCGCCTCGCGGTACCCGCGATGCCGAGGTCAGCAGAAGTCATGCCCCGGCGTGCTCGCGCACTCGCTAGCAGCTCATCGCGTAGATCGCGACGCGCGAGGCGCACAACTAAGAAGCGAGGCCGGGTCTCCGTCGGCGCTGTTGCCTGCGTCGCATTTATGCGCCTACCTCCAACTCGTTCGGCGCTTACAATATCGCGCGCCTCGATTTTTACGCCCATCTTTGACGCAACGAGCATTATTGTGTGAGTCGGGTTCTCGCCGCTGGTCTCCGGTAAATTCGATATTTGCACATCATTGGCGAGCAACTCCTGATCTCGGTCATTGATGTCGCTCCGCAATTCCGCTATGACGTCATCCGTGTCTGAGGATGCTTGGGGCTTTAGGCTTTCCAGAACCGCTACTCTTTCCTCCAAATTGCTTATCCGGTCATTTGTTGCTTTCAAGGAGGTCCTCAGCTCGGCTAAATCATCCCGAAGCAGACTGAACTCACTCCGAAAAGTATTTACAACTTCTTCCTTGAACATCCTCAGCTCTGCCCTAAAAATGTCAAGGCTGAGCTCCTGTGTGGTGTCTGACGCTGTGTTGCTTGTGGGACTGGTGTTCATAGGATTCGCGAGCACAGCCTGTGAGTGACCCCGTACTGGTGTGTCAGCCTGATTATCCCTCACTAAGCATTTGTTGCACTCAGGGCAGTGCCAAGGGGTTGGCATCGGGCCGGAAGGCTTCATGCCTACACACAGTCTATGATAGCTAGACCTGCATTTGTCGCATTTAGTGGCCTCGGTCGTCGAAAGGTACTTGCCACATCCACCGCACTTTACCATCATGAATGCTCAACCGAATGCTTTAGTTATCGATCTAACTAAATGGTACGTTTAATGGTCAATAGATGGCGCTGTTCTTTGATAACGTTTATGGCAGTTCTAAGGTGCTGTACAACACGGGCAAACACCATAAGTTGATGCACAATGTTAGCGAATACTCGTAGGTGCAGACACACTGAATTAACTTCACTGTTATTATTTAGTTTATTAGAGTAATTTGTTCTTTTTATATGGTAGTGGGTAGTAAGTTACCAATTCAGAAACTGTTCACAATTTTTTGATGTTTTCTTTATTTTACACTGCACAGAAACACAGGATAATAATGTTACTTATTACTCGCACTTATAGTTATATTATCGCAATAAAGTTATGCTAAATTAACCGTTGTTTTTTTTATTTATACTCGAGAAGTATACACTGAGCTTTCGACCGATTGACATCCGTGACGTCACTGTCTGATATTAACATTAATATTTTACCTAAACCTACAGATCAAACTTATGAGTATTGTAACAGGACACACTACCTTAATAACCTGGCTCTTTATGGTATTTTGGCGGGTCATATATTACCAACTAGAGGAAAAAGCTGCCTCGATCACTTCATGTTAAAAATAAATAATAAAAAATCATCAACCTTTATTGCCATAATCCACACTACTATTACTGATCATTTTACTACTTTACTATCATTATCTAAAACTAAAAATAAATTTACCGTACCTAAATCTACAACAAAGATTAATTTTGAAAGTGCATTAAAATATTTACAGACTAAAAATCTAGCGGAACTTCTTTTTTGTAGTGATCCGGATAAGGTAACAGACTGCCTAATTCAAATGATTGTTGAATCGGCGGAAATAAACACTATAACTGTACCAATTCCTAAAAGCAAGCGTATTAAGAAGCCGTGGATCACTATTGGCATATTAAAGTGTATAAGGAACCGCAACAAACTACAAAAACAGAGTCGTGATGAACCGCATGATATAATAAAGAAAATTACATATACTCGTTACAGAAACTTCTGCAACGGCCTAATCAAGAAGCTAAAGCGAAAATATGAAAGAGAAATGCTGACAAAAACCATTAAAAACAACAAACTACTATGGAAAAATATAAAAAATATAACCTATACAAGTAAAAATAATGAATTAAATCAAGAACTCTTGCACTTAAAATCAACTCCAACTGACTCCGCTAATTATATTAATACCTTTTTCTCCAGTGTAGGTGAAGTTCTTGCCAAAGACATACAATCTTCTATTGCAACAGACGACATCAATAATTACCTAAGAATGTTACCAAGTCTACCGCAATCTTTTGTGCTCCTTAACACAGATCCTGAAGAAGTAAGTCGAATCATATCTAACTTGAAAAGTAACAGTGCTCATGGGTGGGATAACATCTCAACCAGATACCTCAAACATATAAACCATGAAATATCCCCAATAATTGCACATATGGTTAACATTTGCTTCCGAACAGGTATATTTCCTACCTCATTAAAAAAATCGATTATCACACCTATATTCAAGGGTGGAGTAAGAGACGATGTCAATAATTATAGGCCCATCTCAATCTTACCAGCTCTATCAAAAATAATAGAAAAATTACTAAACACTAGACTACTAAATTACTTAACTAACTTTAACATTCTATCATTGTCCCAATTCGGCTTTAGGCAGGGCATATCGACAGAGGATGCTGTAAAATCACTCAGTACCCGTATAACTGAGCAGCTGGATAAGGGCAATAAATGTATATCAGTGTTTATAGACCTCAAAAAGGCATTTGACACCGTCTCTCTCCCCATCCTATTGCAAAAATTAGAAAAATTGGGCATCAGGGATATTCAACTGGCACTGTTTAAAAGTTATTTATCAGGTCGGGAGCAGCGGGTTAAACTGGGCAATTATCAAAGTGAGGACATAAAAGTGTCATGCGGTGTCCCCCAGGGGAGTGTACTAGGTCCTACCCTCTTCCTCATTTACATAAATGACCTCTGTAACATATGCCTTGAACACGCCAAAATTTTCTCTTACGCTGACGACACAGCCATTGTCTTTACCGGGTCTTCTTGGGATAATGTAAAAACTAACACTGAAAAGGGAATGGCGAGAGTAGCAAAGTGGTTAAAACACAACCTTCTTACATTAAATACCGCTAAAACAAACTTTATATGCTTTAGTATTTACAATAATTTACAACCAAATCAGGATTTTGAAATACAAATTCACGATTGCAACGGTAATTTTACCAACAGCTGTAGTTGTCCCACAATCAATAAAGTTAATAAAATAAAATATCTGGGGGTCATAGTTGATCAGAGGTTATCCTGGCAACCCCACATTGAACAACTATCTGCTCGGATCAGAAAGTTCATTTGGATATTTAAATCATTAAGGCATAACGGCGGAGGAATCTCCGCAGTGTTTTTAAAAAGTGTGCCGTCAGCATTGCTGACGTCACAATTGTTGCTATCTTGATGATGACTCATGTTTAGGTCTTCGAATGAAAACTTCACAAGTATTTGGTGAACTTCGTATATTCCACGGGCAGCGTAACGACGTCCCAGAGAGGTCCGTACTGTACGACGGCTCGAGCACGAATGAATGAGCGCCGACAGTGCGGCCGTATAAATAGGGTTCGTTATACGCGCACTTGTTATAATTATTGAAATTACAATAAGAGAAAATTACACACTGTTTAACGTTAATTTCATATCATAATAATCACAGGTTAATCAAATTTATGAATTATGTTTAGAATAATCAGCTTAATTGAACAGATGAACTGTATTTGCGCCGATACGGCCATACTGACAGGCGGTGCGCGCTCTGCACCAGCCTCGTTGATCCTCTTAAGTTTTTGTGGGTTCTCGTCGATTCTCATTGATCTGCAAGAATATAAAGTTTTTTCCGAGTAGTACATCTGTAAGCAACTTGCGTTGCTATAAGTTAGTTGTTATATAGACACAACTGTTATGCAAGTTCGAGGATATCAATATTAGTAAGGGTAGTAGTTTGTCAGAAATTGTGTTGTAGGGTTCTCGGAGGTTCTCGGCGATTCTCGTAGATTTCTCGGAGGTTCTCGTAGAGTTCTCGGAGGTTCTCGTAGAGTTCTCGGAGGTTCTCGTAGAGTTCTCGGAGGTTCTCGTAGAATTATTAAACGATCTCGTCGGGTTGTTTGGAATGATTGAATTGTGTTACTTACCATTTATTCTGACGGGATTATCTTCACTCTGTTGGTTGTGGTTTGGCTGTATTTGTAGTTCTCGTGAGGTTGATGGAATGGGCTCGGTTAGTTCTGCAGCCTGATCTCGGTGAGTAGGCGATTCGTTTCCTGCCGATACGGTCAACTGATCACCAGGTTGTGGAGCACGGCGCAGCTGATCATGGGCGACCTTGCGGGGTCGTCCTCTGCCGATAACTTTCTTTACCAAATATCGGTCATTTTCCAGTACTCTACAGACTTCATACGGCTCGCTGAATTTAAGGTCGAGCGAGGTTTGGTTGCGGGGATTGTTCTTAATCAATACATAATCTCCTCTTTGGAAATGATGAATTTTGGCCTTATGTAGGTTGAATCGTTGTCTGTCTTGTTCGCTCGAACGGGTCATTTTCTGTTGTACTTGTTGAGTAAGCGCTTCAATATCAACAATTTCATTGTCAATGTCCACCAAGTTGAGAAGCTCAGGAGGTACGCAGTGCTTTCGTTGTGTAATAAGTGTCAGTGGTGCAACACCGGTGACTCGATGAGTTGTACAGTTCATTGCCAGTTGAAGTTCTTCGAGGACAGTGTGCCACTGCTCTGATTCGTAGTTTTTAATCATTACTAACGCATTCTTGAGGGTTGCAATGACCCTTTCAACTTGGCCATTCGCTCGGCTGACTCCTGGAGCGATAGCATGGATATTTATTCCAACATTGTCACAGTACTCTTTGAACTCGCCGAGGAATTCTCTTCCTCCATCAACTATAATTTGGACCGGCGCACCAAATAGATGCACAGTACGTTTTAGAGCAGCCAATGTACTGTGTGGGCTTTTATTGGTACTGAAGTACAGTAAAACATACTTTGATAAAGCGTCAATGGTGACTATGACGTACTGCTGATCATCTGGAGTGCCCAGCTTCCCTGTTATGTCCATATGAATAACTTGGAAGGCAGCCGTCGGTTTTTGTATCGGGTGTAATTGGGCTTGAATGGCCCCGGATGTTCCTTTCGATGTTCGGCATATAACGCAGTTATCCACAAATCGTCGAACAATAGAACTCATTTTGTTGAACCAATAAGTTTCTCGGATTTTCTGCAGTGTCTTTTCCCAGCCGGGGTGTTTAAGTGCAGTGTGAAAAGAGTTTATAATGCTCCATTGAAAGGACTTGGGAACGACTGTACAGAGTTGCTGACCGAAGGTAGGGTCATTGACGTTCTTCTTTAAGATATTTTCCTCCAAGACATAATCTTCTACTGGGTTGTTGTCACTGAGGCTGTCCATTATTGGTCGGAGTACATCGTCCCGTCGTTGTTCAATTTTGAGCCAGTTCAGGTCTTTTGTCATAACATTAACCGAAAACTCAACTGGGTTTCTACTAAAGAAATCAGCATGTTGGAGCCGTTCACCTTTGCGGTACTCTACCTCGAAATCATAGTTTTGTAAGAACGCCCACCAACGATGAATCCTCGGCAATAGATCCTTTTTGTGTTTTGACGCTTTTAACGAGTTGCAATCTGTTATCACGGTGAATTTTCGTCCATATAAATACTGGCGAAAATGTTTTATAGCGCGTACCACTGCTAGTGTTTCCAATACATAGGAGTGGTAGCGACTTTCAGCCTCCGTGGTTCTCATGCTCATAAAGGCAACTGCATGTTGACGTCCATCAATCACTTGTACTAGTACTGCACCAAATCCAAGGCTGCTTGCATCCGTGTATCCGGGTGCTTCTTCTCGGAATAATGTAAGTACTGGAGCAGACGTTAGGCATTCGATGATTGTATTACGAGCTTTTTCATGTTTGTCTGTCCATGCCCATTTTGCTCCTTGTTTCGTCAGTTCGTACAATGGTACCATTACATGAGAAAAGTCAGGAATGTACTTCCTGAAGTATCCAGCTAGACCATTGAACTGCCTGACTTGCTTGACAGTTTTGGGTACTGGAGCCTTGATGAGGGCCTCTACTTTTTGTGGACTCGGTCGTATTTGGCCTTCAGAAAATACGTTTCCGAGGTATTCAATAGACCGTTTGAAGAAACTGCACTTGTCTGCGTTAATAGAAAATCCTGAGTCTTGCAGTGCTATGAGGATTCGCTCGAGGTGGGAGATTCCCTCAGCAAAATCTGTGCATTTACTTAATACGTCATCAACGTAGACTTGTGCAGCTGTTCCCAGCAATGATGTCAGAGCTCTATTGATGCACCGTTGGTAAACCGAACAAGCATTGCTCAAACCGAACGGCATGGTGAGGTATTCATATAATCCATCTGGTGTGACGAAGGCGGTCTTTTCTATGGAGGTCTCACCGATTGGAATTTGATGGAAACCAGCCGCCATATCAAGGCTCGTATAGAAATAGCCATTTGCCAATTGGTCGATCTGGTCAGAAATCAACGGCAGCGGGTAATGGTCACGTAGAGTATTCGAGTTTAGTTCTCTAAAGTCCACACAAAGCCGATCGTCACCATTCTTCTTTTTGACTAAGATGATGGGGCTTGAGTAGGGAGATTTGCTCTCACGAATTATGTTATGTTCCAGTAGTTCTTGGATTATGGTGCGAACCTTCTCTCGTTCCACTGGACTGAGGCGATATGGTCTTCTTTCCACGAATTTATCTGGGTTCTTCAGTCTGATTTCAAGCTCTCCGGTGTTAACCCGAGTCTTAGGGTATCCACGAATAAACAGGTGTTCGTATTTATTCAGAAGTCGATGTAGCAGCACGACTTCGTCTTCATTTGTTAGATCACAGTCCAAGTTGTTGAAGAGTGAAGAATTCTTACTAACATGATTGATAAGTGTGTTATGGATTAGCTTTGTCTCGTTGGATTTAATTATCATACTTAGATTAGTGTTGTGGATCAGGTTCATACCGACCAAAATATTTGTTGACATCTCATAGTCGGGTAATACATAAAATTCCAGCTCAACACTGATTGTATCTACGACGCATATAGTTGTAAGTTTGGTTAACGATAGTGCGGGGAATTTGCCAATCCCTTTCAAATAATTGACTACTGGTCTCCTTTGACCAGGTAAAGCTGCAGCAACAGATTCTTTGATGATAGCTTGCAAAATCTTTTCACCTATTTTAATTGTTATAGGAGCCAGCTTATTGCTTGCTACGCAGTTCACGTTTGAAGTTAGCGAACGTTCACGTTTGAAGCAAGTTTCGTAAGTGTGGCCTGGTCTCTTGCAATAGGTACAGATAGGTGCGGCTGTTGTTTTTGAATCCTTATTACTGCTAGCATCAGGTTTGGTCTCCGAAGCTTTGAATCTGCAGTCGTTAGTGCTGTGGTTTGTCTTCTTACATATACGACAGCTTGCTGTAGATGGTATGTAGTCTGAAAAACGAGAACGTTTATTATTTGTAGTAGAACTGGAGCTTGGATAACTATGCTTCTTCCGTATGGATGTTGCAACTGAGATAAGCTCCGGGACAGTGGTTGCCCTGACATTCAATAGTTCGATACGCAAGCGTTCGTCATTTATGCATCCAATTACTGCCTCCACAGCGTGTTCGTCTCCCAGTTTATCCTTGGTAACTCTTCGCCACAAGATCCAAGCACGTGACAAGAACTCTGCAATGTCTTTTGTTGAATCGTAAACATGTTCTATAAACATGATGATGTCCCGGGAGTATCTATTTTCAGGTTCAAAAGTAGTGATGAGTTTTTTCCGCAACTCTTCCCACGTTGTAGTAGTGACCATCCAGTCATCAATCCACATTTTTGCACGTCCCTTCAACAGGCTGCAGACTTTCATGCGTACATCAAAGTCATTCAGCTTGTATGCTTCAATCGCTTGATCTATATGCTGACACCATTCTCGTATACCGACGTGGGTGTCCGGATCGAATGATGGTAAATAGACGTCTTTGATCCTTATTTTTGCTTTGGTAGGTGAAGCACATAACCGCTCCGACATCTTCTGCATAGTCTCCATCATCTGCGTTAGGAATTGTGGTGGTATCCCTCCCATCTGTATTCCATAGTGAGGGTACGTATGCGGTACTGGTTCCAATGGTGTATTGTTAACCAGTACAGATTCTTGTTGCTGGGTGTTGGTTGGTTCCAGTTGATCAGGTGGTGATCGAGCTGACGAGGAAGCAGCCTGGGTTGTAGATCCTTGCGATCCCACTTCTGATAAGGGCGGAGGAATCTCCGCAGTGTTTTTAAAAAGTGTGCCGTCAGCATTGCTGACGTCACAATTGTTGCTATCTTGATGATGACTCATGTATCATAGTTCACAAGTATTTGGTGAACTTCGTATATTCCACGGGCAGCGTAACGACGTCCCAGAGAGGTCCGTACTGTACGACGGCTCGAGCACGAATGAATGAGCGCCGACAGTGCGGCCGTATAAATAGGGTTCGTTGTACGCGCACTTGTTATAATTATTGAAATTACAATAAGAGAAAATTACACACTGTTTAACGTTAATTTCATATCATAATTATCACAGGTTAATCAAATTTATGAATTATGTTTAGAATAATCAGCTTAATTGAACAGATGAACTGTATTTGCGCCGATAGGCGTATTGCTCCAAAAAAAATGCATGGCTCAATTCCAAAGAAACCCCTTCTAAATGATATATATATAGCTCTAGTGCAATCTATAATAATCTACTGTATCCCTATATGGGGAGGTGCTTTCAAAACTCATCTACTAGATGTGGAAAGAGCTCAACGAGCCTTACTCAAAGTCATGTACTTTAAAAAGCAACGTTTCCCCACAGAGGACCTGTATCTCGAAAGCGACCTCTTATCTGTTCGTAAACTGTATATCCTACACACAACCTTGAAAAAACACAAAACTCAGATATATGATCCGAACATAGCACAAAAACGAAGGAGAGACATGGTATTCAGAGTACCCCGAACTAGAACCGTTTTTGCTAGTATACAATTCACTAGCAGTTCTGTCTTTGTTTACAATAGGGTAAACAAAGTACTTCATATATTGAGTAAATCTTACCATGAATGCAAAACCACTATAATAAACTGGCTCAAGACTGTAAGTTATGAAGAACTTGAGAAATTACTGAGAACCGGGAGTTCATTATAAATGTACCCCGAGATAACACATAGACGCATGCCTACAGCACACATACACAACGCAAAGACACAAACACACACACACACACACACACACACACAAACACACACACACACACACACACACACACGCGCGCGCGCGCGCGCGCGCGCGCACACACAGCACAGATCTTATAACAGTAGCAAAAGTAACTTGAAATTTGTATAAAATAGGTATAACATTTTGTACGGAAGAGCGGGGGCTCCTGGCACAGGCATCATAAATGCCTAAAAGGAGCTTCCTACCCACTAATTTGTAAAACATGCCTGTTTATGTAATAAAGAAATTTTTGATTTTTGATTTTGATTGCGATGAAGCTTGAACTTGGTTGTATGAGTTTTAAATGTCCTTGTCTAAGGAACGGTATTGGTATGACTCGATATATTGTGTAGTCTTCATCGCTCAGCAAGGGAATGTGTATTTCAAATAGTATATAGTTGTTTGTAATTCGAGCCTTCACATGGATGAGGTCATAGATATTTTTCAAATCCTTTTGTATGTCCTTTACAGGTAACGACAATCCCTGTGGCAACCTTCCGGATATAACGTTTAGCTGCTCGATCAGTTAGTTAGCCGGAAATAGATGAGTATCTAAGTGTCCTCTGTAAATGTTGGCGAGAGCATTTATCAGCATTTCCAATATTCTATTTAAATCACTTAAAATCAGAGTTGACGTCACGGCAGCGGAATTTATGTCATCAATCGTGAACAGCATTTGCGCCTTGTTCACTATTTTTGAGATGTCACTGCAAGTTTTGGTCATGTAGATGCGCAATGTTTTGAATTGTTCATCCATAAAGGCAGTGTTTCTTTTTACAATGTTGTTCTCAGCCTCTACAATTAATGTTTGGTTTTTCATAAGTTGTAGTAGGTAGTCATCATTTGATTGTAAATTCTGTATGTCTTTTTCGTACTTTTCGGCAAAGTCTGCGTCGAGCACTCCGAAAAGGGTTCTGGCTAATTTCCCAACTCCATCAAAGTAACCTCGTTTTGGTCTCGAGTGCTGAGTGAGCAGCATAGAGTTGTAGTCAGCTAGGTGGCTCAGTTCATGACGTAAGTGGCTGACAATTGTTTCACAAGGCTTGTACTCCTGTGATACTCTTTGGCATAGTTTATCTATTTGGTTCACATAATCATTGATCCGATCAGTTGCTTGCCAGTATGACGTTAAGTTGTAGTAAACCAATAGGGTCCATTCGTCATGTATTAGTCGTTGTTTACCAGCTTCATCAAAGTAAATCGGATGATTGCTCGGTATAGGTGTAACCTTCAAGTTATTCGTCGTTGGTGCTGATTGTGCAAATCCCATCATTGCAAGTATGGTTAGGAGAACAAGTGACAGCCAATTTTTTTAAATATTTTTTGTGCCTCTCCTTTTATTAGTTTCCGGTGTAGGTGTCCTTTTATCTCCGTCGTGGTTTACTGTGGGTTCTTCGAGTTTCATCGGTAATGGTGAAAGCTTCGTTATTGGTCGTTTCAGTGACCCTTTCCTAGTTTTTAAGGTAACAACCCGTACTCGACCATCGGCGCCTGGATGAAGTTCCTGAACTCTTCCTATAGCCCAGCGGCCAGGAGGTAAGTGTTCATCTTTTACTAATACTAGGCTTCCTTGTTTCAGGTTATCTTTTGGGTGCTGCCATTTGCTTCGGATTTGCAGTTGATGTAGATATTCGTTTGACCAGCGCTTCCAAATGTGCACGTTCATTTGTTCAACAAGCCTCCATCTGTTTCTTAGATCATGCTCAGCAAAATCTTGCTCTTCTTGTGGTAGTGACAGTAGGGGGCCGCCAATGAGGAAGTGTCCTGGAGTGAGATATTCCAGGTCTTCGATATCCTCTGTTAATGGGCACAGCGGACGAGAGTTAAGACAGGCTTCAATTTGATGTAGTAAAGTTGTAAATTGTTCGAAAGTAAGCTTCTGTTCTCCCAGTACTCGATGTAGGTGATATTTCATAGCTTTGACGGCAGCCTCCCACAGACCTCCAGCTGTTGGCCAAAGTGGTGCATTGAAATGCCACTCAATTCGTAAGTGGCTCATTTCATCGAAGAATTCAGAAGACTTAAACGTATTGTGTTTTTCAAATTCCTGTTGAAGTAGTTTTGCTGCGCCCACAAAATTTGTTCCGTTGTCGGAGAACACGTGTCGGGGTGTACCCCTGCGGGCACACATCCTTTTGAATGCGGCGAGGAACGTTTGCGTAGTTAAGTCCGAAACCAATTCCAGATGCACCGCTTTGGTCACCATGCATATGAAAATTGCTATGTAAGCCTTGCAAGTTTTAACTCCTCTACCTTTGTTGATTTTTACATCAACATGTCCAGTGTAGTCGATGCCCGTGTTTGTGAACGGTCTTGAAGGTGTTACACGCTCCTTTGGCAAGTCTGCCATCAGTTGGACGTTTCGGTGTGGCTTGAACCGATGACATCGGATGCATTGTCGTAGCTCCTTCTTAACTGTTCTGCTACCTCCAATGACCCAAAATTTTTGTCGTAACTGGGCTAAAGTGAGCCGTGCTCCTCCGTGGAGAGTGTCGCGATGAGCCTCTTGAATAATAAGCTCCGTTAATCTACCTGTAGCCGGAAGAATAATAGGATGTTTAGCCTCGGGAGATAAAGTTGAGTAGCCTAGACGCCCCTTCACACGCAGTATTCCATTGTCGTCAAGAAATGGAGTTAACTTCAGCAAGTTGCTTTTTGTTGATATAGGACGATTTTTCTTTAAACATTCAATTTCGTTGCTATAGTTTGTATTTTGAACGTTCTTGATAACCACTTCTGTTGCTTTCATAATGTCTTGTGGTGACAAACACATAACTCCCTTTTTGCTTCCGCAGTCGGCTAAGTTATTATTTGAGCTTACAGTGCGTTTTTGCTTACGAATGTTGCTCAATCGTAAAATCCATCCAAGCACTCGTATTACGCGTTTATAATTACTGTTTTTATTCAGTAATGTATCAATTATTTCGCAATTCTTGTATGTGACTGCACCGCAGTGTTTTTCTCTCAACTCAGTAATTGTTGTGTAGGTCAGGCATATGTCTTGATGGATCTTTGTCATGTTTGTTTTTAACCAATCTGGTCCATTCCACCAAAGTTCAAAATCTAGGAGTTGAAAAGGTGTGAGCCCTCGAGTTGCGCAGTCAGCAGGATTTTCTTCTGACTTCACATAGTTCCAACAGTTTGCTGAGATAATGCTGTTTATTTGTTTCACTCTATTAGCTACATAGTTCTCCCATCGGTTTATATCGCCCTGCAACCAAGCTAAAACGACTTTGGAGTCGCTCCAGCACTTTATATGTAGGTTTTTATTGCAGAGAGTGTTCCGAACCTTTTCTAGCAGTTTGGCTAGTAAAACGGCTCCGCAAAGTTCCATTCTAGGTACGGTTATCTTATTGCTGATTGGTGCAACCTTTGTTTTTGCCGTAATGATTGTAGTCTTGTATTCACCGGCTTGATTTTTCACTCGGCTATAAATGACGCACGCGTAAGCCTTTTCGCTTGCGTCGCAAAACCCGTGTAACTCTAGGTTGTTTTCGTGGCATTGTAACCATCGACCTATAGAAAGTTTATTTAACAACGGTATATTTTTTCTCATCGATTCCCATTCCGTAGCCAGATCTTCGGGTAAACGTTCATCCCAGTCGATTTTGCTTAGCCAGATTTTTTGGAACAGAAGTTTGGTTTTTATTGTAAGTGGCGATAATAAACCGAGTGGGTCGTATAGCTTGCTTATTTCGCTCAATAGTACGCGTTTTGTTAGTTTTTTCTTAATTGGCAGATTCCATTGGTACGTGAAGCTATCGTTTTCTTGATTCCACCTCATGCCCAACATTTTTGAGTCTGTTGTTTGTTCTGGGCTAAAGTCGATGTTCGTAATGCGGCTCTTTTGATCATCTCGCAAGTCTTCCAAGATAGTCTGTTCGTTCGTTTTCCATTTTCTTAAATTAAATCCTCCTTTTTTCAGCAACTCAATTAGCTGTGTGACCAGTGTTTTCGATGCGTCGATAGTATCCTGCCCATAAACCAAATCATCCATGTAGAAATAGTTTTTCAGGACGTTACCAGCTTCCGGATACGTATCTTTTTCATCTTCCGCGAGTTTATGTGAAGTGCGCATTGCCAGATAAGGTGCACTTTTTGTTCCATAAGTTACTGTGCCCAGCTGCCAATCTTGTAGAGGTTCGTTAGGAGACGATCTCCAGATTATAGTTTGCAGATGTTGTTGTTTTTGGTTCAGCCAGATGAACCGATAAAGTTTTTCTACATCTGCCGTAAAGACGTATCTGTATGTTCTCCAATTAATTAACAGTGTTAGTATGTCCTTCTGTAAATTCGGACCGCAGAACATGTGATCATTAAGACTGCTGTCTCCTTTTGTCTTGTATGATGCATTGAACACTACTCTTAGTTTTGTTGTCGTAGATTCAGCTCTTAACACGCCATGGTGAGGTAAGTAGACTTGTTGGCTCCTGTTTTCTCCTGTAACGGGTTTCATGTGTCCCATAGCGATGTATTCGTCCATAAAACGCTTGTATTCGTAACTGAGTTCTTCGTTTTTCAGCATTTTCCTTTCCAGTTGAAGGAACTGTGCTAATGCTTGTGACCTTGCATTTTTTAAGTTTATTTCGTAGTTCGGCTTCATAGGCATTTGTACCACATATTGTCCGTTCGCCAATCTTGTGGTAGTTGCGTTGTAATATTCCTCACAGTGTTGTTCCTCAGTAGTTGATGATGATGACTTGTCTGAAATATCTTCGGATTCCCAAAATCTAGCCATGTTTTCGAAATCGTTTAGTGTCACCAAACAGTTGAAAGTTTTTACATTCCCGCATAGAATCCAGCCCACTTTGGTTTGTTGAGCTACCGGGTGCCTCTTATCACTCCTGATGACGCCATTTAGGATAAGTTCTGAGTAGATGTCTGCGCCCAAGAGCAGATCGATCGGGCCTGACAGGTTGAACTGTGGATCCGCTAGTTTCAGGTTTTCCAAATATTCCCAGTTGCTGATTGAAAACGATGCGGTAGGTAAATTGCTTATGAGTTTTTTCATTATTAATGCTTCAAAGTTGAATTTATATTCTGAATGTATTGACTGGCATTCTAGGTTCATTGCCCCTTTGCAGTTGCCGCTAAGTGTTCCGACACCCGATACAACCGCGCTCACTTTACGTCGCTGTAATCGGAGACGCTGTGCCGCATTTTCTGTTATTAGGCTCACTTGGGAGCCTTGGTCAAGTAGACCTCTCAAGTTGATGAAGTTTCCATCAATTGTTTTGACCTTCAGAACCACAGTCGTCAACAACACCTCCTTTTCTTCGTTCGTTAAGTTGTTGACCCCATAGGAAGTCGAAGGGGTCGACGATGGGTTTTCCTCCCTTGTTATTGGTTTGTTGCTAGACAGTTCAGTTTCAGCTTCATGCAAAAGTGTATGGTGTGGCTTATTACACAATTTACACGTCTTTCGTGATTTGCATTGTTTTTCTCCGTGGCTGAATAGGCAGTTTTTACAAATGTGCAAGTTGCGAACAACGTCATTCCGTTTGTTTGAGTTCATAGCCAAGAATTGTTCGCAATTCATCAAAACATGATTAGTTTTGCACATTGGGCATGTTTTTGCAGTCGTGAAGAAGGCTTTTGGTGAGTTTTGTGACTTGTTAAAGTACGATGACCCCTGAGTTTTATTCTTGTAGTTGTTATTTCGGTTTTCTGGTCCCTTATAAGGCTGCTTTTCCGATTTCCATGGTTTGTTTGATGACGATAATTTTTGGCTATTTCCTTGCAATGCTTCCAGTGACATGAATTTTGACTCTAAAAACTCGGCGAACTCTCCCAGGTCGGGAAACTCCCTGGGATGTTTGATCTCCTTTATATATTCGTTATACGTAACGCTATCTAGTTTTTGAATCAAGAGGTGTACCACGATCGGATCCCAATTGGTGGTGTCTAGCCCGATGTTTTTGAGCCCGTTCAAGCACTCCATCATGATGTCGTGAAGCTTCCGTATGCTTGCAGCGGTTGGTTGCTGAATACTAGGTTGATTCAGGAGGGTGTTCATGTATGATGTGAATAATAGCCGTTTGTTATTATAGCGGTGGGTCAGTATCTCCCAGCAGGATGCGTAGTTCTCAGCACTGATGCCAAGATGTTGAACCAATTTCTCCGCCTCACCCTTTAGCTTTGTTTTTAAGTGTTGCATTTTTTGAGCCTTGGAAAGTGTCGGGTTGTTGTGCACACTTTCAAGATAAAGGTCTCTAAAAGCCAACCATTGGTTATAATTTCCATGAAAATCCGGTATTTGAATTTTTGGTGTAGATTTCTCATAATGTGCATTGTTCCAGATGTTGTGTTGTAGTTTCCGTTTCAAGTCATCGAAAAGGTTTTCTGCCGTATTGTATTTCTGTTGATAAATGGAGTCATCATCTTGCAGTATGTAGTCTAGTTCCCAATTAGCCTTTTCGATATGCTCCCATTTGGTTTTGAGGGTGGTTAAGTTATCCTCCAACTCCCATTTTTCCATCGGTACCGCCAATGCAACGTATATCTTCTCCACAGTGCGTTCGAACGCTCTAAAGTTGCAGTATTGTTGACGCAAAAGATCTTGTTGCTTTTCCGTCGACTCGCTTGTTCCCCGAGGAGGTATGTGGAACTTGATATCGTCGAAAGTAAAACTAGATTGTCCCTTACCTTGCTTAGGCGTCGCAGGTGGTTGTTCCGTTTTACTAGTAGATGCTGACGGCAATTCCGATTTACGTTTCAACATATCTTGCAGCACGTCTTCATACATCTTCTTCGTACTGGCGAAAATGTCGTCGTTGAAGTATTGAAGGTCTGTTGCTCCAGACTCTTCCAGTAGTTGATGGTTGTGAACAAACTTCTCCCAGTTATTGTTCAGCCGAGAAAGACGCTCCTCCAGGTACGCCAAGTTCTTCCTAGTAGAACTGTCTTTCTTATAGTTGCTGCAAATAAGCTTCAAGTCTCTGAAGATTGCTTCTTGACGGCTTATCAGTTCTGCTATATTCTGAACCATTGTTGCTAGTTATAGCTTTGACCGTTGGTAGAGCAGAGGTTTGTGCCCAATGGTACTAGTTCACCGATAGTTATGGATAAGTGTTATCGCACTCTACTAACGCTATGGGCGACTTGCTAACGTTATAGTAATAGAGATACTGCACACTAAAATCCGGCTCGAAGGACCACTTTTATGTATGGTTCAGAGGTAGTTAGTTACTTACCGTTGAGTTGCTGGAGGTGAGTTGATAAAAAACCACAGATTTTCACAATCACTTAGTTTAATCGTAAAAGTTACACGTAAGTTCCGTTGGATGCTAATCCGCGGTAATAGCGCTACGGCAGCTATATGTCAACTAACAATTATAATTATAAAATTAAATAAAAACGAGTTACGAAAAGTGGGTCGCGGTGTTAGCAATTTAGCCTGTACGTGAACCGTACACTATACGTTTCCCATTAAAAGTCAACCAACCTGTCGAGGCAACCGAAAATTTGGTTGGAGCAGCCACGTTGGTATTGGTGAATATTACCCAGTGCAGATAACATAATCGTTTCCTCTTCCATAAGCAAACTGTGCACAGTTTAATGTCTAATATAAGCCTGGCCCCTTTGTGAAGACAAGTGCGAACTAGTTGGAAGAAGTAACTTCTTGCGAGGGTAAAAGTCCTTATGTACGCAAAGGTAGAAGCTCCTTGTGTGGGCTAGATTTATAAAATGTTCTGAGACCATAGCTCCTTGTGTGGGCGAATGGCGGACAGTGGTTTCAGTTTTAAGGCCGTTGCTCCTTGTGTGGGCTAGATTTATAAAGTGCTCTGTGACTATAGCTCCTTGTGCGGGCGAATGGCGGGCTGTCGTTTCAGTTATAAGGCCGTTGCTCCTAGCGTGGGCTAGAGACTTTTAAATTTGAGCAATGAGGACATTCCTCCACAGCAGAATGGCCGAAGTAAAGGTTTAATCTAAGTCGATAATATATATTGTGATTTTTACTGATTATTGTAATATATAATTTAACTTAATTTAACATTCTTTTTCTCCTAAAGTATATTGGTTCAGTAAATTGTTTGTTTACATATCTGGAAGTTAGGCCATTCATGAAGTATAGTGGGCTTAAGTCTTTTCACATTCAATGGAATAACTGCTCATAACTCTAGTATCTGAGAAGGTTTCTCTCATTATTTCTCTTTAATTGTCTGGGACAGACACTGCTTCAGGATGGCCGACTGTTAACATTAAAAAATATATCATTACAATAGTATTAATGTAGTCGATTTCATCATTCGATTTAAGTTTTATCTGTGGTAATAAATGTCTATGAAACTGTCAACCGTTTACGTTGCATGACTCGAGCGGGAAAAACCCACTTTTGTTCCGGCAGCCGAAGCGAGAGGATCCTTCAACGAACGGTTGACTTGGTTAATCTTAAGTTTGTAATTTCGAAATAAGACAATAAATCGCGTCATAAATTTGTAGACCGTGGTATTCATTATTATAAACCTTTAAAACGTCCTACCATCTCTATGCAGATGATTTGCAAATTTATAGACAGGGTTCTCTCACAGAGTTGCCACAGGCGGTTAATATTATAAATGACGATCTAGGTTCTTTAAGTGATTGGAGCAAAGCGTATGGACTTAAAATTAATCCAACGAAAACACAGGTGATTGTTGTTGGCAGCCCTAGACTGTCTGCTAGGATTGACTGGTCTATGATTCCACAAGTTAGATTTGAAGGAATTAATATACCATTTAGTGAGAAAGTTAAGAACTTGGGAATCTTCATAGATAAACATCTTTCTTGGGGTCCTCAGCTGCAAGAGGTTAGTCGTAAACTGTTTGCATCAGCGGGGTCGCTGAGAAGATTACGCAACTTCTTGCCAACTGCCACCAAAATAACGCTAACACAGTCCCTTTTACTTTCCATCCTTGACTACGCCGATGTCAGCTATACATCTCACTGAGGTACAGCTAAATAAACTTGAGCGTCTTCAAAATTTCTGTATACGATTTATATTTGGATTGCGCAAATATGATCATGTTTCCCAGTTTCGAGCAAAACTCAAGTGGCTTCCAATACGCCTTCGCCGGAATTCCCATATGTTGTCCCTTCTCTACAGTGTTCTATTTAACCCTTTAACTCCTTCTTATCTTAAAGAACGTTTTCAGTTCCACCATGACACACATACTAGATATCTGAGATCATCAGAAAATTTGAGGCTTGAGGTGCCAATGCACTCCACAATATTCCTCGACTACTCCTTTTCTGTACAGGCTGTACGGCTTTGGAATGCCTTGCCCGTTTCAGTAAGGCGAGCACAATCACTTCCGATATTTAAAAAAATGGTGAAGGAGCACTATCTGTCACTATAACTTACATATTCTTCTTCACAACGCATCTGTTAAGGTACTTTATGATAAATTGTATCTTACATTATATATATATATATATATATATATATATCTCTAATTAAATATATATTATATTTATACTATATGTATAACTATGTAAGTATGTATATTGTGTATTTACAATGTCACAATTTGTGTATGATTTATTATTGTTTTAAGTAGATTTTTTATTTATTTTTTCTTTCTTTCTTGTGTACGCCAGGCTACCTATTTTTCACCTCTCCTTTCTCTCGTGTCCATCCAAAGGTTGTCTGTAAGAGATCGCTTTTAGCGATAAGATCGCCCATTGTACCCTTTTATGACTTAGAAATTTGTACTTAACATTATTTTTTTGGTGTGCAATAAAGAATATTCTATTCTATTCTATTCTAAACATTCCTGCAAGGAATATAAATGGAATCTGATTTCAGCGCTCTCTGCGTTACAGTTCTAAATCCACTAACCAACGTATAACTGTGTATAACATTTTAATTGACATAACATACACAACAAGCACCTAAAGGTACAAGCAGTACACAAAATTACCTTGATTTCGATTCTGATGGCGTGGTGCTCTCGGAAGCTTTGCGCTTCGTCACCTTCTTTTTAGGTCGCACCTTCGCAACCTCGGCTACAGCTGCGGGTCAAAAATTCTGAATCGGAGTCAGACCTGAAATGGAACACAATAAAGATTAATTTTGGAACTAATAACTGTGACTTAATAATGACTACCGATACACCAGCCGGCAGGCAGAAACCAGGTCCGTAGCTGGGTAGTGATTAAATGCATTAGTAAATTCAGTAAACTTAGTAGTACTTACTTACATTTTATAAGTTGAAGGTTTTATAATGTAATGAATTAATTATTATAACGAAAGTGTTGATCACTGGAAGATACTGGAGCGAATGTAATATTGTGATCAAAATTGATTGATTTTATTAATAAAAAATACCATTTCAGCAATATTTATTCCATTATAAAATTAAACCTTAATTACATGGTCTCACAGTTGTATGGCTAATTTACGTTACTTACATCTAATGAAATCGTAGTGATTGAAAATCGCTTTCGTCAAATTGCAATTTTATCGTGAGAAATGACATATAAAACCTGCTTTTTACCCTCACCGACGAAGCTGAAGACGATACATGACACTCATGATTAATACATTATGACATTGTAATAAAGTATGTATGTTTGTTTACCTTGTAAACCTTGATGTAAAACTCCACATGACATCACACATGTGAAAAAAAAAAAAAATCATTTTTTCAAAGACGCAAATAAAAACGAGCGGAAAGAAAAATATCCTGGAAACATTTTTTTTGTGCAGACTAATCCATGTAAACGAACTCGCGTCAATAAGTTAGTTCACTAATATGCTGCAGTAAAACTTGACATTAGTATAAGTAATATCATCTAACGACTAAAACGAACTTTTCATAATCATTTCATGTAAAGGTTCAGTAGGTACTGATATTAAGATTCATCTTTCAAACAATTCCTAGATTGATAGCACCAAAAATTTATTATGAAACATTATAAAATAATAAGCAAAGTTATCAAAACTGGTATAGGAACCTCTTCTATTTAAATCAAGTAATTGCATTGGTTAGGAGATCCTCTAAAAAACCAATTTTAATCAGAGACTGCAACATGCACGATGATCATCTTACATGCAGTGTAATTGTTAAATACATGGAAATTACTCATACATACACGTGTTCGTGTAACAAAGCTCGGATACTGCAAATTTACATAATGCAATTTTGCAATCTTTGAGATTCTAAAGAATTATTTACACTGTGTGTGTGTGTGTTATACTGTGTAAGCTTGACACGAACCGTTTCGAATGCGATTGTATGAGTGCGAAAGAACACAACAAGTAACAGCAGAGCAACCAGTAGTTGTTAGTTAACGTCTAAGGTAGTGTTAGCTGTATGAATTAATTAAATTTATTTCGACGACACGTTTGGCGTAGCGGCTGAGCGATCGGCTTCTGCGTCACGTGTTGTGGGTTCGATCCCCACAAATGAGCAAATATTTGTATGTTCTACAGATAGTTGTTCCGGGTCTGGGCGTTTGTGTATGTGAGAATTTGTGTTTGTAAATGCACCCACGATACAGGAGAAAATTCTAGTGTGGGGCAATGTTTAAAAAAAAAATGTCCTTGGTGCCCAATCTGGGGTCATAGAAATAGAATGTGCGTGCGCCTGTAGGTGCATGCTATTTCTTGCTCTGTGAAGAGACATGAGACAATCTGTCCTGAATTTTAGGCTAACGGTTCAAGCAGCGAACGCCCTTATTTGTTAACATGTAAGCTAGCGTCGACTGTATGAGTTAATTAAATTACAATTTGGATGTCCTTGGTGCCCAATCTGGGGTCATAGAAATAGCAATGTGCGTGTGCCTGTAGGTGCATGCTATTTCTTGCTCTGTGAAGAGACATGAGACAATCTGTCCCAAATTTTAGTTTAATGTTTACGGTATTCTAAAGTTCAGATGTCCTTGGTGCGCAATCTGGCGTCATAGAAATAGAATGTGCGTGTGCCTGTAGGTGTATGCTATTTCTTGCTCTGTGAAGAGACATGAGACAATCTGTTCTGAATTTTAGCTTATTATGCTCGTATAGTTCCATTAGTGAACGAAATATGTGTGAAACTTGTTGTTATAAAACTTGTCAACTAAAGTTATAGTGTTCAATTCGAGGATCTGCGGTACTTGATCGTGGTAAGCCATCGGTAATAATAATATCGTCCCATTAGAAGAATAATGTTCTATTTGCGAATTGACAACTTTGCAGTAGAGCGATTATAAATTTCGTGCGTACATATTGCTTATTATCTTTTTTATGAATGACACTAGCCACTTAATATTTTTACAGTATGCAAAGAATCTATAAACTATGCCTTTCCAAATATAATGGGTCGCATGTGCATATATAAAGTTTTTCTGCCAAAAGAATAATTGAATGAGGTGTCTTAAGAATACATAAAACAATATTCGACGAAACTATTCACGATACATCGGCATATCAAACATTATTTTACGGATTTTGGCGGTTGTATCCGTGTTTTATATGAAACTATTATACTAAGTACGTATAATAGGCTTCAAATTCATCATTATTCATCATCATTATTAGGTATAGGGTATTTCCTTATACATGTAAAAACGGGGGATAAAGTTGCTCGCGTCCGTAGGATATACCATACCACCCTGTCCACTTTTGAACCACCCTACACGTGTC
This sequence comes from Acronicta aceris, assembly GCA_910591435.1. Lineage (NCBI taxonomy): Eukaryota > Metazoa > Arthropoda > Insecta > Lepidoptera > Noctuidae > Acronicta > Acronicta aceris. Next base: position 8,893,301 of record OU342757.1, on the reverse strand, counting down.
CCCCGGGTGGTGCTAAATGAGCAACCACGCCGAGTTTCGGGCGGCAGTAATAACCCGAACCAACAAGCCTAACAAGTTTGTCCTTGTTGATGGTAGGAAATGACCTCAACAACCCGGTCCTTACGGTCATGTCTCGTGAGGCTGGGGGCCTTGGCTTCGCCGCCTGGACCGCGAGGAAGAAAATCTCAATAAAATAATTACCCTAATCCTAAGGTGAGGACTGCGCCGAGAGGATGAATGGCTGGAGGGACTCCAGTTCCTAGCACCAACCTCGATGTGACAGGCTAACATCGTTGAACTGCGCCTTCTTATAGGGATGGGCGTCACCCTGTAAGCGACCGTCTAATTCGACCTTACTCGTGGGAATAAATATGAATGAACCCAATCAAATCACCTCAACCAAAACAAATCAAAAAACCCTCACCCAACAAGTTTTTCATCCAGGACTATTTAACAGACCTCGTTCAGCTTCCCTGAGCGATATGTCAAAACCTGAAGTCAGTCAACCGGACCCAAAATCAAGAGACATAGTGGATCTGACTGTCAATTCGTCTAACCAGCAATCCCCACCACCCTGGCAGCGGGTGCCAGGTACTAACAAGCGGAAAAGAACTAGCGACTCTCCACCAAACAGCGCTCCTGTTGCAGTATCAAATAGGTTTACATCCTTACCTTTAGACAAAACTGAAAATCAAAATGAAGACTCACCGAACCTTAAAGCTAATAAGCCTCCTCCTATTGTTTTATATGGAATAGATGATGTTAATGAACTCTCAAAACTTATAGAGTCGGTATGTGATTCCAATCTTTTCAAAATAAGAATAGTAAATAAAAACTTGCTCCGAGTTCTTGTGGATTGCCCAGAAACATACAAGGATGTGATATCGATAATAAGGGCAAACGGCCTGATAGGTCACACGTTCACGCCAAAAGAAAAGAAGGCATATCGCATAGTTATAAAAAAACTACACCATACCACACCTCACAGTGCAATAATCGATGCGATAGAGGCTACTGGTAATAAAGTTCGTGGAGAAATTATTAATGCCCGATATGGTCCAGACAAAACTCCATCTTTTACATTTTTCGTTAACGTAGAACCGAACGAAAATAACAAAGAAGTTAAAAATATAGAGTATATCCACCATCAGAGAGTCACAATAGAAGACCCTCGAAAGGCAAAAACAATAGTCCAATGCCAGCGCTGCCAGCAATATGGTCATTCCAAGAACAACTGCATGCGACCCTATAGATGCGTCAAATGCGGAGAAGGACATAAAACGGCTGACTGCCCAAAAAAAGATAGGAACTCTCCTGCCAAGTGCGCTCTGTGCTCGTGTGACCATCCTGCTAACTATAAAGGCTGTCAGGTCTACTTGGAGATCTCGTCTAGAAAGGTAAACAGGATTATAAAACATCCTCTACGACCTCCTAAGAACGAGTCAAACGAAGTTAAACCAACTGAACCACAAGCCGAAACCAGCAATACCTTACTACCACCCACTCAACTCCGTGATAAGAGAACCTACTCTGATATTGCAGCAAAAAGACGCAGCACTGTTATTAACTCTGTAACTGAAAACAGCCCACAACAAAGTCGCATTGAACAAATTCTAATAAAACAATCTGAAAAGATAGACCAACTCATTCAACAAATAGGTACCCTCCTGAACCTATTGACGTCCGTTGTCTCTAAATTGCATTCATAGTTCCCTTGCGTATTGCAACGTGGAACATCAATGGATTATCGTCGAGCATCCTTGAACTTGAACAAGTGATCAATAGTAATAAACTTGACATAGTCTTAATCTCTGAGTCTCATGCCTCCAAAATCAGCAGTTACCGAATGACAGGTTTCAACATTTATTTCACGCGCCATCCTGGAGATGGCAAAGCTCATGGGGGCACTGCAATAGTAATACGATCAAACCTAAAGCACACCGTACTAGAAGAATTCGCCACACAACATATCCAGGCTACCACCATCAGACTGGACGATCGAGCAGGCCCAATTACTCTGTCCGCTGTCTACTGCCCTCCGAAATTCAAAATTACTCAGCAAATGTTTGAAAACTACTTTTCTCAACTTGGGAACAAATTCATATCAGGAGGGGACTGGAACGCAAAGCATACGTACTGGGGTTCCCGCATGACTCTGCCAAGAGGCCGATCACTTAAAAGCTGTCTAGATGCTTACCACCTTACTCCAATATCCTCTGGAGAACCAACGTACTGGCCAACTGATCATAACAAGATTCCGGACTTGCTGGACTTCTTTGTAACCAAAGGGATCAGTCACCTTTATTCCTCTGTCGAATCCAGCATTGATGGATCGTCTGACCATACGCCGGTCATCCTTACCTTGAGCAGCTCAGGCATATATGCTGAGCCACCGGACTCCTTATCTAATCGAAATACTGACTGGCAGGGGTTTCGTAGCTTCTTGGATGAAAAACTTATGCTAACTATTCCTCTGAAGACCCCAGATGATATTGACAATGCCTGCGAGTACCTCACAAATCTGATTCAGGTATCTGCATGGAAAAACTCACCCTACTTAACTCGCCCCCCAACGATGCCACCTCAATCAGCAGACCTTAAAGCTAACCTTGCAGAAAAGCGGCGACTACGAAGAATCTGGCATCAGTCCCAGCATCCCTCAGATAAAACAGCCTTCAACCAGGCTGCGAAGAAACTGAAGATGTTACTTCAAGAATCGGCAAACACTTCGTTCCGAAACACTTTAGAAAGCTTAACTCCTCAGGGAAAGGGAGAAACGTCGCTTTGGAAAGCTATCAAAACTATCGGTAAGCCTCAAGAACACCTCCACCCTCTAAAATACTCAAATGAATGGGCACGAACGGACGCTGAGAAAGCAGAAGTATTTGCGATTCATCTGGAAAACGTATTCAAGCCCAATGATGGTGGCGATGAATCTTACGTTAATGACATACTCTATCGGGATCTCCAGCTTTGCGTGCCACTCAAACCTACATCTCCAAACGAAATCGCGAGCGAAATTAGAAAACTGAATTCCAAAAAGGCCCCCGGATTTGATTTAATTACTCCTACGATTCTTAAAAATCTCCCCAAAAAGTGCATAACATTTCTTGCCTCACTCTTCAATGCAACTCTAAGAACGTCATATTTTCCAAAAATCTGGAAAGTATCGGAAATCCTAATGATTCACAAACCAGGAAAGTCTCCTCATGAAGCTTCATCATACCGTCCAATAAGTTTAACTCCAGTTCTCTCGAAGCTATGGGAAAAAATCTTTTTAGTCCGCTTGAAAGAACTTATGGACCACTGCGACATTATTCCCAAGCACCAGTTCGGATTTCGGAAACAGCACTCCACAATTGAGCAAATGCACCGGGTTCATAACGAGATTAGGCGCTGCTTTGAAATGAAATTGTACTGCTCGGCGGCATTTCTAGACGTTCAGCAAGCATTCGACAGAGTCTGGCATAAAGGGCTCCTGTGTAAAGTGAAAGAGAAACTTCCTCATTCTCTTTACCTCATCATCAAGCCTACCTCGAAGACAGGCTTTTTCTAGTGAAACAGAGAGATGCCAGGTCTACGCTACGAGAAATTAAAGCCGGCGTTCCACAGGGTTCTGTACTCGGCCCTATACTTTATAATATATTTACCTCAGACTTACCGGTATCTGAAAATGTGATCGTAGCAACATACGCTGATGATGTAGCCTACCTCTCAAGTGACGAAGACCCAACAGAGGCTAGTAACAAGCTCCAACACCTACTAGACGAGACTCATGCATGGATAAGAAAGTGGAGCATCCGGGCAAGTGCCCAAAAATCGAACCACATCACATTCACTCTCAGAAGGGGAAACTGCCCCCCTGTCAAACTTGGTAATGAGGTTCTGCCGGATACTGAGAAGGTAAAATACCTGGGATTCAACATAGACAGAAGGCTTACTTGGACCTTCCACATAAAGAAGAAACGAGATGAAATTAATCATAAGTTCCGAAACCTGCACTGGCTTATGGGCAGAAACTCCGTCCTGTCTGTTGATAACAAGCTCCTAATCTACAACGTTGTATTGAAGCCTATCTGGACCTACGGAATTCCACTGTGGGGCAGTGCCAGTAACAGCAACGTCATGGTCATCCAACGTGCCCAAAACAACATTCTGCGTACAATTACAAGTGCCCCGTGGTTCTCCAGAAATGACGAGATCCACAAATATCTTGGCGTTCCAACCATTCAGTGTGAAATTGATAAATTCAAAAGGAAATATGCTGATCGGCTTTTGGTCCATCCAAATACCCTGGCCAATGATCTCTTAAATCCTTCCCCAATGGTGAAAAGGCTGAAAAGGAAGGATGTTCTCTAAAAAGGCAGACGAGACATTGGTCTCTTCGCCTAAACGCCATATTCATTCAACCCATCTACTTATAGTCTTGCGACTGATTGTAGATATTAATTATATATAAAAAAAAAAAAAAATCATTATTAGGTATAGGGTATTTCCTTATACATGTAAAAACATTGGTATTTTCTTAATCAATTTATTAATCAATATACGAGTTATTTAAAAAAAAAACACGAAATGGTAACATACACTTCAAGGAATGCACTAATCAATATAATTATTTATTATAAAAATATTAAAATAGGTAACAAAAAATAGAATCTCTTACAATTCTTACAAAATAACTGTATGGCGACTAATAACAAAAAAAATATATTAAAGATCACTTAAAACTTACCTACTATTGACTTATTTTTTTCCATGATTATTTTTATTAATAAATCAGTCCTACATAATTATATATTGACATCTATGAATTTGTTAGTATTTTGCCGCGACATTATTGAACCGTGACTTTTATATTGCGGTCATAAAAAAAAATATATATAATTTGTAAATGTGAGTACCATGTAGGCTTTTGATACATGATAATTAAACAAACTTATTATAGTCTGGAGGCTTTGGGAACTTCATTAGACCTACACGAATGTCCTGCTGATCTGGTATGGTCGTGCGACAGGTCGTTGAGCTCCCTAAATTATGGTTGAGCTACACGATGACTGATGCATGCGTGCCGTCAGTTGGGACTGGTCTACTCAAAGCTGCTATGGTTCTTTCCTCAAAAGGCCATTTCAGACATTACCCTACATCGTACCACTCACTTATAAGTGTTCTTCCATGTCTGGACTTTAAAAGAGACCATGATTCTCTGAGTTTGTTTCGGTGTTTCTTCTCAGAGGTCGTCAGTTAGGAAATGCCGAAGCCATCTAGCTAAAAAAAAACCCAAACCATGACATGTAAAAGTATCTCTAAAGATCTACTTGCAGAATAAATAATTTCATTTCATTTCATTTGATATAATATATCTATAATTATATGATATATGTTATACATACATGATTAGTACATAATAAATACTTTAAAACGTTATTTCAAAAATTACGAATTTACTCGTACATACTTATTAGATGAAATAATATCACAAGTAAGACAACTATCAATTAAATCTAAAATCAGTCTTTTTGCATATCTTAAGTAATTATTTTGTAAATAACACAACAAATAATTATGGCACCATTGTGAATATAATCAAAAAATATTAAAAATCAGTAATCAGTCTCAAACACAAAATTTTGATATCATATATTCCGAGAGAGAATAAACAATATACTAACTTCTAAATCAAAAACTACTACGAGTAACTTAAAATAAACAAAGGAAAACATTAAAATAAAGAATTACTAATCAGTCACATTATTCACTATCAGTATTGACATTATTATCATGGGTTTCATTATCTATATGAGATATAGAAATAAAATACTCGTTATACTGAACAGGAATGATACCCGAGTTACATAAATTCAAATACGGCACAAAGTAATTTACCATCAGACATCATAGCTTCTTTTTTATCTTCGCTTTTTAGACCACGAGCAACAGTTTTAGCTGTTTGGTGTTTTTGATATTCATCTTTTTGTTCGGTGGAAGGATTTTGTAAGTTACGATATACATGACAAATATCGCACTGGTCTTTTTTTGGTATGAAAAAACTTAAATTAAAGTTTTTCCTTAATATTTCTCGACATTGTCTCTCAGTATCAGCCTTAGACGTATATTTATTGCTATCGAACCATTCGTTGTACAGTTTGTACATTCTGGCAATATTAAGGCTACCGTCTAAATATAATTTCGTCGTCTTTTTTCTTAAATATTGTGATTCGATAGGTTCAAACGAGTTCACGTGGTCACAAACGCTGGTGATCATGTCTTCTACGATTACCTTCCTGTGATTTTTGTGGCGGCCTCTGTAATCATCTTCGACAATAGTGCTGTTGTCGTACTTATCCCATGCAGTTTTAACTACTCTATCGCTTAAGCTTATGGTATTCAAGAACATTTTTTTGCATACATTTATGGTCGTCGCTTGCTCGTTACTTTTGTCTAATGATAAAGGAAGGTAATATTTATACGTAAAATTACGATTATTTGGTGTATCCCGATTTAAACATCTATTCTTTTTCATTTTGGTGGTGTACTTTATTACATATTCCCATTGCTTTTTATTATCTCCCATCTCCCAAAACTTTTTGAAAATAACTAACCGCTGTTCGTAACTAATTCTATTGAAGCACTTAAATTTACAGGAACACATTGAACCCATTTGTTTTGCACCAACTATTTTACCTGATTTAGTAGAATACTCCTGTCCAAGGTTTTTCTGACGCTTTCTCTTTGTATCTGCCCAATTATCGCGACAATTTGAACGTTTTCATGACTGTCGTGGGGTGACTATATCAGAAACAGAGTTGTCTGTGCTATAGAATGATTGACATTGATTAGATGAAGCAGGAGATGCGATAACAGTACTCTCAGGATCAGCTTGAGTTGAGCAAGTTTCTGACTGAGTTTGGCAAGTCCGATACTGAATTGGGTAATTATCGGTCTGAGTTGGGCAAGATCCAATAACAGGAGCATTCTGTTGATTTATGGAATCAGAAGGATCTGGTTCTTCTTCTAATGCATGTTCGTCGATAGCTTTCAGATTCGTTTGAAATTTTCCGCCGATGTTATTTAAATATCTTTTCCTAGCGTGAATAAATTCGAAGCGGCGTTTTTTTGCTGTACTGATAGGAAATATTTCATCACCACTAGTGTCAGATTCAATCGAACTGTTATATAGATGTATGGGGCAAAATTCACTACAACATTTTGTGTGATACTGAGGCGGTGATGGCATGGGCGTAGGTATAGAGATATTTTTTACAATTGATAAAGATGTTATACTAATGGCAGGTGATGTTTCAAAACTTGATGTAGATTCCAGCTGAAATGGAGTTACGGGACGCAGTTCCGCAAAGATCGTCTGTTCCACTGGTACCACACAGCTCGTAGCTTGAGCCCCTGCTAGCGTTAACATAAAAGAAAAGTATTCTTACCATTTTGATCGCCAATTTCGGTAACAAACACCACTCGCGGCCACTTCGTCGAACAATGTGACTTAGAATGAAGCGACGCGGCGCGCGCAGCTGATTGCGCGGGAGCAAGACAGAGAATATCGTTGTATGTGATCATGCGTAGTTATTGTACGTAGTCGGTGCGGATAAAACTTTATTCGAGCGTTATATCTTTTGAATTTTATGGATAAAAAAATAAAAAAATAGTATCAATCAAAACTAACGTTATAATGATGAAGAATTTACCATAATATCATTTTTGACACATATGATAATAAAACTTTATTCTTCCAATGGGACGATATGCTTGAACTTATATATTCATTAATCACTACAAACAATTAGTTCACATTATTAAACGTTCAGACTTACACAGTTATTACTCTCTAGTGCTGATATAATAGTGGTTCAGAACCACTGCCCAATTTGGTTTTCAGCTAAAACCTAGAAGTAATAATTTCGGGTCTATAAAATAGCTCCTACTCCGTAGGATATTATAGGGCTTTCTACCACACCAAAAGTAACGGAGGCGCAGTTATTACTCTCTAGTGCTGATATAATAGTGGTTCAGAACCACTGCCCAATTTGGTTTTCAGCTAAAACCTAGAAGTAATAATTTCGGGTCTATAAAATGGCTCCTAGTCCGTAGGATATTATAGAGCTTTCTACCACACCAAAAGTAACGGAGGCGCAGTTATTACTCTCAGCTTAGGTGTCATCTGGCCCACTTGAAGTCTAGTCCATGGGCCAGTTGGTGACTAGGTAAGGAGTGTAGTAGTCAAGCGGTCCGATTATCAAGTGCTTCACGCTCTCTTATTAAAAAGAGATGGGTTGAGGTTTAACGTACCTAGATACGTATTTGTACACGCTGCAGTATAATACAAGGAAAATATAATCATTTAAAGATATAAATCAGTCTCTTTATTTACATTAATAACTTCGTTGATTACACTTTGAAATAATTATACCGCCTAGGGGTCTAATTATGCTACTCTTTGATTTCGATGACACAGTGAACAATTTTGTATTTAACCGATAATGTTTTATCGTCACCGCGCCATCTACCTGATTTTTGACGAACTCCGAACTCCTGATTTGTTTTAGCACAGTGCAAATTTATTTACAACATAAATTAATTATGCATGCGTTTTCCTCTTACCACACAAATTATTTTGACCATACGTTATGAATTTCTCATTTTGAAAATTGAGATTAATGTTCTTTTGAATTAAGATGATCAAAGTTGTTTGCGAGTAAATTCATTTTTGGGGGGTAGTTGTAAAAATGTGTTTCTCGTGGGAATGCTTTAAGTAGGTTATGATTTGGTGGATTACATAAAAGACGTGCAGTTCATTAGATAAATTTTTCAGGAGTATTATAGTAGTACTTAGTAATTGTTCTGCGTCATTTATCTATTTATAAGTGCGTCAGTCATAAAAACTAGGTAAGTTACATTTAAATTAATTATTTCTGTAAAACTTGTTGACGTCTCGTTGATTCGTGTATAGAAATTATGTAACTATGAATTTTCAAGGTTGATAGTTTTAATTTCGCATTCCAGACATGACAGATCAGTCATTTAGCAAAAGTTATCAAGCAAACTTTCAAGTTATACGTTCTCAAAGAGGAGGAGATTTAATTTTGAGGAATGGTTATAGATTTACAAAAAGACGCGTCTATCTTAATGGACACACGATATGGCGATGTGCTGCGCGAAAAATATGCAATGCAACATTTATTACAAATGGTGATGTAATTATTAGAGAGGAAATGCACAAATGCTCGCCTAATGTTGTAAGGAATGAAATTCAAGCAGTAATGCATAATTGCATAAAAAGAGTGGAAAACGAAATTACACCCATACCCACGATATATTCTGATGAAATTGCCGATTTTAAGGCGCTGTGACTAGTCAAAATAGGCATCTTAAAACAGTTTTTTAGCAAAAAGTATACATTTTAACACAGCAATAAAAATATATGTTAATCTTGAACATATTTACGAGGGAACCTTTGTTTTCAAAACACGTTTTCGTTAAATTTTCTCGATAAAAAAAAATCATAAAATAACCATTAAAATTAAATTTCTAGCAGTTGTAACTGTATTATTTATTAACAAATCTTGATCAAATTTATAACAGTGACGTAATATATAAAAATAAAGGGAACTGTTGTTTTTATTTTTTGATTGAAATACTATATTTTTAATAATTAATAAATATCATGATAAATAACTCGCACGAGTCGAACGAAACATCGCGGCATCGTGGCGTCTTTTTTCTTCTCTTTCATTTCTACGGCAAGCGACAGTGAGCGCTGAGGCGCGCTGCCTGATGGACCTATGTCACTTTGTTCCGCCCGCCGCTCAGAAATAATTTTATATCTGGTCGTTTTGAAAGCTATTTATTTTATTACAATAATAATAATAATATTCATTTTTATTCGATGAAACAAAAACTCATGATAGAAATTGTAAAGTAAGTACATACAAATAGATTATCTATAGATTCGTAAATTCGATGTGTGAGTCTATAACTCGATTGGTCTAGCGGTATCGTGTATTGAACAGATATGCACAGGTCTTGGGTTCAAACCCCGCAATAATTTTTCACTTTTTGTTGATTTTCTTATTTGTAGCATATAATTGCTTTTTTTTTATTATTATTTACTTTTGTTATCTTCTTGATTGAAATAAATTTTCAATAATTATTATTTAACTTCCTATTAATTCTCTTTTTTTATAAGCTTTTACTAAGTTTTTTTTAAAATTTTCCTGAATCGTTTTTTTGGCATTCTATAGTAAAAAGAATCGTCTGGTGATCTATCCGTCAGTAGATGAAGCATCGGAGAAAACTTTTCACGAGTATGCTTATATATGGTGTTACAAAATATTGTAGGTAGTAACCAGTAATGCGAAAGGAGATCATTGTGAGTTGAATGAGGAATATCAACAATGTGCATCAGAATGTACATTGTTGATATTACTCAATTTCTAAATGGCAATTATGACAAATGAAAATTAGTCACTGTCATATTTATATTAGAAAATTTGACATTTTTACAATTTACCATTTTGATACTCGTATGCCAATTAAATTAATTAAATTTATATTACGGCCATTTTGAGAACTCGTCATATTGCACCGAAACCCAGTGCTAAGTGATACATACATACCTACTAAAGTTTATAATATTCAAATTATTTGCAATCTTACAAAAGAGTGTAGAAATACGAAAAGGGGTCATTACAGTCATCACTCATCATTATGAACAACTTTTACTGTGGTGCCAATCAACAAACTATGGTCATTTAGTCTTTTTTTCTTTAAAAAAAAAGAGGTCATTTAGTCGCGGGTGAATGAGCTTTTTCGGCAGATTATTTTTCGCGATTTTAGGGTTGGAGTTATAGTGAAAGTTGTTCATAATGACATTATTATGAACAACTTCGACGACGAAATGACCATAGTTTAGACTATAGCACAATGACGAATTTGTAAAGTGGCCACAATATAAATCGATAAAGTGGCAAATTTTCTAAATGCTAAATGCATAATAGGGGCATTGTGGATATTCATCATTTTCTCAAAAAATCACATGATTTATTTATTATTTATTTATTTAACTAGAACGGTCATAGACCAATTACACTAATTAAATAGAATTGTAATTTCTTGATTAACTAAACAAATTTCAGAACTACTACATTATGAGCTTCATTTGGCTTTTCATTCATAGAACGATGGTGTAATATACTAAATAATTCCAATAATCTAAAATATATCACAGATTCGCACCAAATTGAAGTCGATCATAGATCCCTCTCGCACAACTTCAAGGATACCGTCAATAGCCTCACCCATCCATCCTCAAACAAATCAATATCTGGGCACGAGTTCAGGAGATCGTTGAGTGCAGAGAGTGTGCGCGGTATTGGGGACTTTGCTCGGGTTAGAGTACGGCAAGTTGGCACTGCAAGCAGTTTATGTTTCCTGCCTCTTAGATAGTTATTAGGGGTAAAGAGTTGACACAGTTCATTAAACAAATCAGGTGAATCAATTTTTCCACGTAGGATTTTGCACACCGTGACAATTTAGTCACGGTTCCTTCTGGTTTCTAGGGAATTGTAATCGAGACAACTCAGGAGAAACTTGGTGGGGTAAAGATATGGGTATCCATAGACCCTCTTGTAAAGATATCTAAGGTATGCCTTCTGTACTTTTTCGAGTATTGAAATTTTTTTTTTCTCAAGGGGACTCCAGATAGACCCACTGGTTTCCAACTTACTACGTACCAGCGCATTATAAATGATTCGAATGACACTGGTATTTTGGAAGTCACGTGCGTTTCTGAGGACAAAACCTAGTCTAATATAGGACTCCTTGGCAACCGCGACCATGTGATCATGGAATGTTAACCCCTGGTTGAATGTAACACCCAAGTCCTTCATTGTCGACGATTTAGGTATAGTTTCGTTATTTAACTTATAATCGAAAACAACTGGGTGCCGCGCTCGGCTAAAGGTTATATATAGCATTACACTTAGTGGGGTTGAATTCAAGTTTGTTATCAACGCTCTATTTATACACCGCCTCGATGTCGCGCTGGAGTGCCAAGCAGTCCTCCTCGTTTTTAATTGCTGCGTACAGCTTTAGGTCATCTGCATATAGTAAGCATCGTGCGTGGCTGACTACTGTAGGAATGTCATTGATCATAATAATGAATAGTAGAGGCCCAAGAATGGAACCCTGACTTACCCCGGAACGCGTGTGATAGGGTCTAGATTTAAAGATACCCAATTTGACAAATTGCTGACGGTCTCGTAGATAGTCCGTGATCAGATTGAGAAGTCCAGGGGCAAAACCTATAGCACAGAGTTTCGCCAGCAAAATGTCATTATTGACCCTATCAAACGCCTTCCGGAAATCGAAGTAGAGGACGTAAACTTGGAGCCTGTGATCTAGCTAGGTGGAAATGAAGTCAACGAGAGTTATGAGGTTAGTGTTCACAGATTTCTTGGACCTAAAGCCGTGCTGCTCGTTACATAAGTAGGCGCTAATTTGATCGTTGATATGCTTATGCAAAATGCTCTCGAAGACCTTCGCAGGAGATGAGAGAATCGCGATGGGTCGGTATTCTTCGATATCAGTTTTTTTCGAGGATTTAGGTATAGGCGTGACTCTTGAAAGTTTCCATTGTGAGGGGTAATTGCCAGTGCTTATAGCTAGATTAAGAATATGACAGAGAGGTTCCGAAATATACTCTTTTGACATTTTGAGGAGACCAGGGGGGATGTAGTCTGGACCTATAGAGCTATTTGCTTTTAACTTTTTTTGATATAAACAATCATGTAAGTATGTCAAAATTTAAAAACTTATTTGCTTCAATTTTACATTCTGAACACGAAAACCCTGGAAAAATCACTTTCAACCTTTGTAACTCCAGGAGCCAAACCAAAATCAAATTATGTGTAGCAAGTATCGACAGATGGGCGAAGGTCGTCAGTCAATCATGGAGCTGACGATTCCGAGATATCCTCCAAAGAGATCGCGTGACAACCACCTATCTGTCTGTCCACCCAGTCATATATCCATTGTATTTGTACACATCGCATAATTACTGTGATTTAGAATTACTTTGTTGTTTTTTGTTTATAACAAAACAAAAAATGAAGAAATTTTTATTTCAGAGAAATCAATAACGATGTGCTATTCGTTGAACCGTCGACAGAATTTCAAGACAATAATACATACTCACCAGTTCATAGTCGAGGAGTCGTTGACATAATGCATTTTATCAGCAGTTGCAAACTATATGTAGCCATAGTTCTTTATTCGATTGTAACTTCTCACAGCTGTCACTCATAGCAGAATAAAGGATTGGCTTGATCTCCGGATTCAATTTTAGATGCAATATGTGCAAAGACGATTTTATTGTGACAAGCAAAGATTTAGCAAGTACACACAATGTCAACGCTAACGTGGCTGCTGTTACAGGAATTACTTCTGCTGGTATTGATTATTCGCAATTCGAAGAAATTACAGCATGTATGGACGTACCCAAATTCATCATCAGCAAAAAATCCATGACAACAGCAGCTATGCGTTCTTAAAACCTGCTACTGCTGCCACAGGATTCGTCAGATGTTGATTCCCATTTTTCATAAATGATGTCTTGATCAAATCAAATCAAATCGTTTATCTGGGATCTTGAGCATATGTGGTTTTCGTAAATATGGGTATGTCGATACATGCTGTAATTTCTTAAAATTACGAATAACCAATACCGGCAGAAGTAATTCCTGTAACGGCGGCCACGTTAGCGTCGTCATTGTGTGTACTTGCTAAATCTTCGCTTGTCACAATAAATATTATCGTCATAATTGTTGTCTTTGCACATACCTATTTTATTTTATATTAATTTGTAAATTATAAACTTTAGTAGGTATGTATGTATAACATACCACTGTGCTTAGGCACAAAATGACGAATTCTCAAAATGATCACAATATAAATTGAATAAATTGAAATTTGCATTCGAATCTCAAAATGGTCCATTCAAAAAATACAACTTACTATACAGTAATTTTGAGTAATTCCTCATTCAACTCGCAATGATCTCGTTTCTTTACTAGTTACTAGTTCATCGTATGGTTTAGACGCAGAATGCCAAATTCTCAAAAAGGCATAGTTTTTTTTGGCATGTATAGTTTTGCGAAAAGGTTAGACGAGAAAAAATATTTTTTAGCGATTTTAGGGCAGGCGCCATAGTAAAGATGTTCATAGTGGTGAGTACAATGACCTCCTTTGGTATAACTACTTCTTTTGTAACATCCTGTATCTGTATTATTTTTCTTCAGAATAAACCATCAAGTTTGGTGACTGTTTTTTATACTACTCTGAAGAAAAATATATACGGGAATAAAAATGTCTGTTTATATTAATTTTTCGCAATTTTGACAATTGCCGTTTTGAGAATAGGCCATTTCTAGAATTGACCATTCTACGCCCAAGCCATTTTATTTATGAATTATTTATTATTCGTCTGATGAATCTGTTAAGTTCCTCTATATTCTTTTTTTTAAAATAACAATTATTAATTAATTATTTAAAAAATAAGAAAACAAGTGTGTACATTTTAAAAAATAAAAAAAAACTCATAGTATCTATTGAGATTCGAACTCGTGGAAGCGCGATTTCAAGCCGGACAGCGGCGCGCTAAGCCAAACGTGCACTTAACCAATGTTGCGAAATTATGTTTCTGTATTTAAAGAACGTCGCGCATGGTTGACGTTCGCCCGGTGCGCCCCGCAGTAGGCGGGACTACGCGTGCCCCACTTCATCTGCTTCACCCCCTCAAATACCTAAATGTTGACTATGCACAGCGCCTTAATAATACCGGTTACGATTTGATTACTAAAATGCCAATTTACGATAACGTAAAAAATAAGATGTACAGATATAGGCATCGATCATTACAGACAAAAAAAATACAATTTAATAAATTAAAAGATGTAGTTGTGCCAGGGATATTTAAGTCGTTTTTATTGCTGATTACAGTAGGATATTATTGGGCATCCTACTCCACCTGCCGTTCCTACGTCTCACTTCGTTCGCCTCCGTCACTTTCGGTGTTGTAGAAAGCCCAATAATATCCTACGGAATGGGCGCTGTTCCACTATTTTCGTTTCCGTAAAATTCAATTGACATGAGAGCCATGAGGATCTTGTTTTAGTAGAAAGCTCTCATCGGCCCATTAGCTCGGTTGGTTAGAGCATCGTGCTAATAACGCGAAGGTCTTGGGTTCGATCCCCTCATGGGCCATAATCGTCTTTTTGATATTTTTTTTGATATATTGTATCAGTTCATTGTTTCACTTTATAAATATTGACGTGGTTGGTAAATTTTCTCATTATTCAATAAACCGTTTAAACAGTCGTCATGAAATTTGTAAAACAACCACAATCGTTACATTTAAACGAACTCTGCGTTGAGTTACGAAACACTAGTTTTCGCCATGGAGAATTATTACCTAACACGATACGATGCATCATTTGCGGGCCCTCAAATTGTGGAAAAACTAATTTATTAATTGGTCTTCTTATACATGAAAATGGTTTAAAATTTCAAAATGTTTATGTATATTCGAAAACCGTGCAACAACCCAAGTACAATTTTTTAGAAAAAGTTTTGCAACGTGTACCAGGTATCACATTTCAGAAATATCATGAAAATGAGCAAGTACTTAATGTTCACGACGCAAAATCCAATTCTGTCATTGTATTCGATGATGTGGCTTGTGAAAATCAAAGCAACATGCGTGATTATTTTGCAATGGGCAGACATAAGTTTATCGATTGCTTTTATCTAAATCAGATATATAGTAAAATTCCTAAGCAGTTGGTCAGAGACAACGCAAACCTAATCGTACTTTTTAAACAAGATGAAATTAATATGAGACATGTGTATGAAGAACACGTCAATACTGACATGACCTGGAGTGAATTTCGTGAAATGTGTTCAAAAATATGGAGTGAACCATTCAATTATGTTGTAATTAATAAAGATTGCTTCAAAAATAAAGGTTGTTACAGAAATAAATTTGACACTTTTGTAGTCTTTGATTAAGGATATACAAATATAAAAGACTGCACCAACATGACTTCATCATTCTTCACACGGCGCTTCACCGATTACGATCAATTTTTACCAATATGGATAAATCATTGAAAAGACAAATTGTAAATGCTGCAGAAGCTGTAAAGAAGAAAGTACGAAAAATGCGAAATTTTGAGATTGATCGTAAACAAGCACTGGATGCAGTTTTTAAGCCTGTAACAGAATCTCTTAGCTTAATTGCTAATAGCAGCAAACCAACTCCTCGCCTACATACTATTGAAGAAGAGGAGTCTGAAGTTCCGTTTATAGACGAAACCTTGCAGAAAGAAGGACCCGATGGGGATGAAGATGAATCAGAAATTAACAGTGACTCTTCATATGAATCAATAGTTGATCAAAATCAAGAATGTGACACATCATCCTGGTCAGTATCTTCAGAAGCGTTGGCAGATATTCCATTTGGGGTCAGAGTAGAACGTGATAAATTGATGCTAGGTTCTGCTAACAATTAGCGATCAATTTATAATCGTGACTGGTCAAAAATATAAAAACACGGTTGGATTAAAACAACTGCTGCTCAAAAAAGATCCTGATTTAAGTTTGGTTACCGAAGACGATAAGAAAAATTATAAATTGATGATGCTACATACAAATGCTCATAGACGTGACTATGATCCGAAAAAAGCTATAAAAAGCAACAAGGGAAAAAAGTATATGGATGTTATTAAACCTTTATTTAAATTGCCAAACGATTTTGGGGGAAAGAAAAATTTACCTAAAGGAAAAGGGTTGCTAATGCTGAAAAAATTAAACAAAGATGTTGATTACATATATTGGGATGATCCTAACGAGTTAGTTGAAAGATTAAAACTTCTTATGGCATCTCGGGAAGCTGGAAATACAGGAGTAGATAACGAAATAATATCTATCATAGAGGAACTACGTGAAGGTCAATTTATAAGTTAATAAATATCTTGATAAACAATTATTCTTTTCATTTTACTTATAGCTTTCTTTCTGTCTACACATCATCAATATAGATAAATTTGGCCATCATGTTCATAAAAGAATGCGACTATCAGAATTATTTGATTTTAATGAAAAGGCATTGTTAAAATCAGAAAATGGAGATTTTGACGTTAAAACCTTGAGATTGAGAGGAATTAGATCTCCTATAGAAGCAGATGATGCTGTGAACAAAGATTATGTAGATCATTTGAATGCTAATACGATAAAAGAATTTAATAAAATGATTGGTTTATTGCGTTCTCAAATCATAAAGGATGCTCGAAGCGCAGTTCAAACTTCTTTAAAAGCAAATACACCTGAAGTTTTAACTCATTTGCAAGAACAGTTTTACACCAAAGCAGAAGTAGATAAGTTATTTCTAAAAACTAAAACTCCATAATGGCAAAACAGCAAATCGTAAATGAAATACATAAAGCAGCACGACGAAATTTTCTCCGACGTCATGTTATTTTGAAAGGAGTCCGCGACTTGTGGCAAGCAGATTTAATGGATATGCAACACCTGAGAAAGTATAACAAAGGCTACAATTTTATTTTAGTAGTGATTGACTGCTTCTCAAAGTACGCCTGGGCTGAACCGTTAAAATCGAAAAATAAATTTGATGTTACTCGTGCATTCGAACAAATACTGTGTAGCAGTCTTGAAAATCCCGTTAACTTACAAACTGATAAAGGAACAGAGTTTTATAACAGCACTTTTCAATCTCTTATGAAAAAGTACAATATTAACCATTACTCATCATTCTCTACTAAAAAAGCATCAATAGTAGAGCGACTGATTAGAACTATAAAGAATAAATTATATAAACATTTCAGTCTCAATGGAAATTATAAGTGGATAGGTCCACCGTTGAAAGATATATTTATAAGATACAACAATACGAAACATCGTTCTATCCAATTTAAACCGATCGATGTGAATAAATCAAATGAACCAGCGATAAACACAATGCAGAACGCGACGCGTAGATGAGAAGATGAACGACAATAATGACGATGACCAATCAGACAACTCCGATATGTATGATACGCCACATTTTAACCTTAGATCTAAAAATATTCCGTTTTTTCACCTACTTAATAAGTTATGCCGAGTTATGTTTTCTAGCAAAGATTCATGGAGTATTAAAATAGAGAAATCATTCAGAATGCTCACACAGTGGTTTATAACATATGCAGTAACAAGTTTTGCGGACCTATCACTTTTTAAAAAGGTGTTCAGTTTTACCGCCGATACTAATAATGAATAGTTTCAGCACTAGCAAGAGTAGAAATGTCAAAATAAATATATTACAATGGAACGCGCAAAGCTTGCGACCAAAAAAACATTCTTTCGAAAATTTGTTGTATCAAGAAAATATTCATGTAGCCTTAGTTAGTGAAACCTGGTTGGATCCTGAAAGGGATATAAGGATTAGTAACTATAATGTATTTCGGGAGGACAGAGATGATAGTTACGGGGGCATTGCGATATTTACACATAAATCAATTAAGGCACAATTAGGTCAAGTTACAAATAATAATACCAATATTCAAGCCATGTCTGTAAAAATATTTAATTGTAAGTATATAGAGAATATTGTCGCCATTTATTGTCCACAATGGGTTCATACTAGCCTCAGGGATTGGGATGTTATTTTTTCACAGTTTTCTCACAAGAGTCTGATTCTTGGTGATTTTAATGCGCACCACTCAAATTGGTCGCATAAAACAGATGCAAGAGGTTCCCAAATATATGATTCCCTAACTAACCTTAATCTTTCGACGCTTAACGATGGCAGATTCACGCGCATTAAGCTGGTAATGAACAATTTGCAACAAAGCAGCCCTGATATTTCTATGGCTACCTCTGATATTGCACACATGTTAAATTGGCAGGTGACAAACGAGTGTTTAGGCAGTGATCACTTAATAATAAAAATCTCCCTAGCTATGATATTGACTTCTACATTATATAAAAAAAAGAATTTTAGACTAGCAAACTGGAAAGGTTATAGTAAATCTTTAGAAGGCATGTTTTTAAACTTCCATTATCATGACAATCCTCAAATATCATATAACCAATTTATTGATTATTTAAACAAAGCGGCCGATGAATACATCCCTACAATAAAATTCTGTTTAGACCCTACTACAAAATTTAGACCAAAACCATATTGGAATCCTCAACTGTCTCGAGCAGTAGCTAGAAGAAGACTGGCATTGACTAAATTCAGAAGGAACCCCTCTCCTACAAACATGGATAGGGTGAATGAGTGCAATAGAGAATTCCAAAGACTTATTAGAGAAGCTTCAAATAAAAACTGGCATGAATTCTGTGACTCGATGAACGAAGTCTCTTCTCCTGCAGAAATGTGGAGGAAGATGAGATGGTTGAAAGGGTATAAATCCTATAAATCCCATGTAAGTGAAAGTCAAGCTCAAGGCTTACTTAATTCACTATGTCCTGCATTTGTACTTCCAGCCCAAACCAATTTTATGTCCACTAACCAAAAACTGGAACTACCTATTCTTATGCATGAACTAGAGATATGTATTAAGTCGAAAGACACTGCCCCAGGCTATGATGACATTTCATTTTCAATGATCAAACATCTCCCACCAGCAGGAAAGAAGGTTCTCCTTTATTTTTATAATTCATTCTTGTCATCTGGTTTTGTTCCATCTCAGTGGAGAGAAATTAGTGTAATACCAATTCCCAAACAAGGCCGCGATCCCAATTTAATTTCCTCTCTACGCCCAATCTCTCTCATCTCTTGCGTCTGTAAAATTCTTCATTTGATTTTAAATAAAAGATTAGAATGGTTTTGTGAGAGCAATCATATTTTTTCAGAGGAAACTGTAGGTTTCAGAAAATCAAAATCTTGTTTAGACAGTTTGACAAGGTTAGTCTCCAGAATCCAATCAGGATTCTCTAAGAACTATAGTACCCTTGCCTGCTTCTTTGACATAGATAATGCATACAATAATGTTGACATTAAAAAACTTTTACTTATACTAGATAAATTAGGTGTTGGATCCAAAATATGTAATTATTTGTGGAGTTTTCTTAGTATAAGATTTCTCAGAATCAAATTGGATAATTTGGACATCACTAGAAGCACTGGACGTGGTTTGGCTCAAGGCGACCCCTTATCCCCCTTGTTATTTAATGTAGCGACTTATGATATATGTTTTTCAATTAATACTGCATATGTTAGTCAATATGCAGATGATTTCGTTATATATGTTGTAGATAAAAATATTGAGTCAGCTAGCAACTTACTTCAATCTTCCATGAATATAATGGTTAAATTATTAGAAGGTTTAGGATTAAATGTCTCAACCTCCAAAAGTAAGATTTGTGTTTTTAAAAAAGGCCCAAACAGAGCTCCGTTAAATATTATGATTGACGACGTGCCGTTACAAGAAGTCACAAACGTGAAATATTTAGGACTTTGGTTGGATCGGTCTTTGAGATGGGGCAAACATGTAAACGAGATTTCCGAAAAAGCCCTAAAATTTTTAAATATTTTTAAGGTTTTAGTTGGTCCGGGTTGGGGAGTTCATCCTAAACATCTTCGACGGTTATACATCGCAATCATAAGAAGTCGCCTAGACTATAGTAGTTTCTTGTTTGATAATAGTTGCAATTCAAATTTATATAAGTTAGATAAGATACAGAACCAAGCGATGCGCATTATAGGAGGATACGTCAAAAGCACCCCTATCCATCTCCACGTCATGGAGAGTGATCTATGCCTTCAACCTCTTCACATACGTAGAATGCATTTAGCAGGCAAATTTTGGATAAAATCTAAGTCTTTAACTCACAATCCTACTGTTTTGGTGATAGATGAATTAAAATCCCATATAAATAAAAGATATTCGAGACAAAAAAAGATTCCTGTACTGGTTGCTATACAAAACAAGTTTCAAGACTTAGCAATTCATCACGCTGAACAAATAGAAATGTATTCTTTAAATTATTGGATGAGCTATTATAACATATTGGACATAGTGAAACCTCAAATTGATACAATAACTAGTCCTAAAAGATTATGTGACGTTACCACCCTACGTAATAACTGTATTAATTTCCTTGAAAACCAGTATTCAGGATACCTTAAAATTTATACGGATGGATCCAAAGAAAACAATAATTGGATGGGAGCAGCATTCTATGACCCTCAATCCGATTTTTTTATGAGATTTAAGATATCCGATAATATTTCGATTATGTATCTAGAACTTTTAGCGATTTACGAAGCATTGTCATACATAGAATCGATCAATCTGAATAATTTTTTAATATTGACTGACTCTAAAAGTTCTCTGCAACATTTAGCTCGCTGTACCTCTGGAACCAGAGGCACACCGATTGCTTACTGTATAGTAGATATTTTAAATAGATTGAGGGTCAACTCAAAAAATATCATTCTTCAGTGGGTTCCATCCCATATTGGTCTAATGGGTAACGAAAGGGTGGATCAACTGGCCAAACTAGCCTCAAGCGACGGCGTGCCAATAAAAATATCCCCCTTCTATTTAGATTGCATGCGATACATAAAGGAACATTGTTTTTTAAGCTGGAAGGAGTACTTTGATCGTAGATCTATGGAGAAAGAAAGGGGTGTGGTACAAAACCATTCAAGCAGAACCATGGAAAGTACCTTGGTTTGATTCATGTTGTCTTGGAAGAGCAGAAATTGTGACAGCTCTCAGACTTCGTTCGGGACACATCCCCCTCAATAAGTTTGCCTACCTGATGAAAAAAGTTCCCTCTCCCAATTGCACTGAGTGCGACAAAGTCGAAGACGTTCTCCACGTAATGATGGAGTGTGTTCGGAATGAAGATCTTAGGGCTGAGTTACTAATAAAACAAGGTATTGACATAAATCAGATAGGAAAGTGTAACAGCATTTTAGCGAACCCTATTTCAGAGGATGCAAGAGCATTATATAGACTTGTAATGATCGGTATGCGTAGACGATAAGTTAGTATAGTTATGTTTTTTAATATCTTTTAATTTGTACGTATCATAAGAAAGCCTTACGGAGCGACGTAGTCTTGTAGACCAAGCTCCTTAAATAAAGATTAAAAAAAAAAAAAAAAACCAGCGATAAAAGAAAATTTAAAAAAAATATACAATAATGATTTTGCTAAGGGGAAGCCTAAATTCAAAGTAGGTGATTATGTTCGTATCAGCAAATTTAAACATAATTTTGAGAAAGGTTATACTCCTAATTGGTCAACTGAATTATTTAACATAAAAAAGATTAATAGTACCTCACCAGTGACTTATCTACTAGAAGATCAACGAAAACAAAACATATTAGGAGCGTTTTATGAGCAAGAACTTCAAAAATCTAGCTATCCTGATATTTATTTGGTAGAAAAAATTTTAAAAAAGAAAGGAAGTAAATTATATGTCAAATGGCTAGGTCTTAATAATGGTGAAAACAGTTGGATTGAAAAAGCTGCCATAATGGGCTAAGATGTTATATAACCTTTTTAAAAAAATAATCCACTCATTATACTTTTAGTAATGCAAGGTGGTGGACTAGTTAATAGCATAATTAATAATCTGCCATTCGAAGCTCATTTACCAGGATATAATTATTGCGGACCAGGAACCAAACTTTCCAAACGGTTGGCGCGAGGTGATCGAGGTGTAAATAAGCTAGACGAAGCTTGTATGCATCACGACATTGCATATGCAAACCATACAGACTTAACAAATCGCCACAAAGCTGATTTACAACTACTTAATATGGCTAAACAAAGATTGAAATCAAAAGATGCAGGGAAAGGAGAAAAACTAAGCTCATGGTTAGTGAGCAAAGTCATGAAAGCTAAATTGAAGTCTGATTCCGGGATTAAAACATTTAAAAGTTTAGTCTCTAAAATAAAATCAAAAATTAAGAAACTCAAACACAGCGACAATAAGTCTTTAATAAAAGCAGCTTACTTAGTCGCAAAAAAGTTATTTCCAAACAACCATCCTCGAATTCGGGTGCCACGAGTAATACCCATACCAAAGACTGGAGGAGTTCTGCCTTTGATTCCAATTTTCGCTGGTTTATCGGCTTTGGGAACTTTAGCTGGCGGTGCAGCTGGCATTGCAAAAACCGTTAATGACTACAAAGCAGGTCAGCAAAATTTGCGAGAGTCAGAACGTCACAATAGGGCTATGGAGGCGTTAGTGTTGGGCAAGGGTTTATACATTAAACCGTATAAAAATGGTAATGGATTGTATGTTCATTCTTCAAAAAACTGAAGAAGATGCTACCTAATCGACCTCTAACTAATGTAGACATCCTAAAATATTCAAAAGTTATTCCTCATTTTCGTGGAGTCTACATGAAGGATCGATTACCTAGAAACCCTAAACGGATCGAGTGTGGTATTGTAAACTTAGATGATTCTATGAACGAAGGGACGCATTGGGTAGCATATGTTAAGGTAATTGATTATTGCGAATATTTTGATAGCTATGGAAATCTGAAACCACCGAAAGAATTAATTCGATATTTAAAAAATTGTAATGTCTTTTATAACTACACGAGATATCAAAAATTTAATTCTGTAAACTGCGGTCATTTATGTTTAGAATATTTGTGGAGTTTTTGGAATAAAAATGTATTATAAAATATAATGCTTATGTTTCATTTCAATCATTTGCAAGATGTCGCTCACCTTGTCGATAACTGGAAACTCATCAGTTTTATCTACATACTACCCTAATAGTTTACAGCTTGATGGAGAGTATGAATGTGCTTTATTACACTTTTCAACATTTAATTCTATTCCAAATATTGATAACAGTAATAATACGTTCTATTATGGACTTAACGAAGTTATAGAAATACCGGAAGGCACATATGAATTGGAAGATATCAATGATTATTTAAAATCAGAAATTAAAGATGCATCTATCAAACTGCAATGCAATAATAACACTTTAAAAACAACTATTTTCTGTACAAAAGATGTAAATTTTACCAAAGAGAATTCTTTTAGAAGAATGTTAGGATTTAATAAACAAATCTTGAAAGCAAATAAATGGCATGTGTCTCAGTCTCCGGTCAACATTTTACCAACGACCGTGGTCAGGATCGAATGTGATATTGTAAGCGGTTCGTACATAAACGGAAAACCAAGTCATATTATTCACGAATTTGCACTTAACGTACCACCTGGATACAGGATCATAGAAATCCCAAAGAACGCAATATATTTTCCAATCAATCAAAACAATATAAACTGCATAAATATCAAGCTATTAGATATAAACAATAACTTAATTAATTTGCGTGGTGAAGAAGTGCAGCTGTATTTACATCTCAAAAGAAAACCATGATTGACTACAATAAAAATGTACGTCAAGAACTTAAGAATATCAGTTCTACTCGAGCTTCATACCAAAGAAGACCTTGCTCTAAAAAGAAAATAAAATTAACTAAAGACAATAAAGCATTCCTCAGAGCGATCAAATTGCTAAAATGAATATCTTAGATGTTTTATCTGCTCCAACTTACGATAACACCATAGAAGGAATCGAATTTCATTCCTACAAGCCTTATGTGACGAGTTTCAACAGAAACGATGAAATCCGTATACCTATTAACCAACAAGACTTATACATACTACCATCAGCTAGCACTCTGTATTTGGAAGGAACTGTTATCGTTAGTAAAAAAGACACGAAAGACAAAGCTTCTAGTGTCAATTTCACGAACAATGCGCTAATGTACTTATTCCAAGATATTAGGTATGAGCTTAATGGAGTGGAGATTGATAAAATAAAAAATGCAGGTATAACTACAACCATAAAATCATTAATATCCATGAATGAAAGTGAATCAAAAATATCTAATGCTTGGGGCTGGAATATTGATGGTATAAAAAATATCAATGGAGGAAGATTTTCAGCTTCTATACCACTGTGTCATATCCTCGGATTTGCTGAAGATTTTAAAAAAGTCGTGATAAACAGTAGACATGAACTGATATTGTTACGAAGTAACACCAATTTGAACGCTGTAAAACTGAGCACAGGTGAAACGGTGGATGATGTTCAGATTAACAAAATTATATGGCGCGTACCACATGTTAAAGTATCAGATAAAGAAAAAATTAGTTTGTTAAGACTCCTAGAAAAAGATCGACCACTTCAAATAATATACAGAAATTGGGATCTGTACGAATATCCCACTTTACCTAAAACTACAAAACATACTTGGTCTATCAAAACTTCAACTCAAATAGAAAAACCACGATACATAATTCTTGGTCTACAAACAAATAGAAAAAACAATGCAAGTTCTGACATGTCTCAATTCGATCACTGTCATGTTCGAGACGTTAGAGTTTATCTCAATTCCACGTATTTCCCGTATGAGAACCTAAATGTAAATTTTGCTGACAACAGAATTGCTTTATTATACGAGCAGTACACCAGATTTCAACAGTCGTATTACGGACGTCGCCCAGAGCCCATATTAAGCGAGAAACAATTTAAAGACTTAGCACCGCTGTTTGTCATTGATTGCTCTAGACAAGCGGATAACTTAAAGACAGGTCCAGTAGTGGATGTGCGAGTAGAAATTGAGAGTAATTCCGAAATACCAGAGCAAACTTCAGCCTACTGTCTGATTCTCAACGATTGTATAATTGAATACAAACCCTTAAGTAACATCGTAAAGAAGTTATCATGAAACCGGATACCATTATAGTCGATCTCCAAGGATTTAAAAATTTTAATAACAATTTTATTGTGAAGGAAGTGGCTATTGTAAGTCAAGAACACACACAAACATTCGTGGTAAAACCACCATTTTCGTTCCATTATTTAACGAAAGAAGAAAAGAAGCAAGTGAGATGGATTGAAAAAAACAGTGGAATTTACTGGAGTGAGGGCTACATAGACTACAACGAGTTTAAACGTGTCATAGTGCCATATTTCGAAAATAAAAAGATTATTACAAAGGGTTTGGAAAAGATAAAGTGGATTAAAGACTTATGTGGAAACTGTGAAGTGATCGATATAGGTGAGAAGGGTTGTCCTAACCTTTCAGACTTAAAAAATAAATTTAGTAAAAATAAAACTGAATTTAATTGTGTGAATCATAAATTTAATTGTGCACTAAATAATGCTGTGTGTATAAGAAAATGGTATTTTGATAATAATATGTCTGTATTCAAATTATTTTGTTGTGGTTAAGCTACATTTAATAAAAATATTTATGTAACTACTCTTGGTTTTTTATTAGAACCTTAAAAAAATTAAATTAGCTGTAGTTATGTTAAATTTGAGGTATACCTACAATAAATGTAAATTAATACTGAAAAACGGATGACCTGCAAATCTAATCTTATTTTACAGCTAATTTAATATTTGAATTTGGTAAGTCATATAGAATAAAACATAAAATTTAAAATTAAAATATAGTCTTTATTACCTCATATAAGCATTTACAGTTATAAACTAATTATACCTAGCTACATCGTAATAATATTTTATTTATTTTATCATCTTAACTTACAAACATTGTGATTATTTTAATTAAAATGGAACTTATGAACTACATAGATATACATTATTTATTTTTATATTTCATTTTATTTAATATACACAAAAAGAATATGAAAGTACTTAATTATTTGTATACATACTTCAAACAAAATAAAATACAGTATTTATTGCCTCACATATTTACAGTAAAAACATCGATTATTTTATACCACTTACCTACATACACTATATTTCATATCGCTATACTATATTTGTGTCTTTCACATATTATATATTACTAATATTTATTTTATTTTATTTATACCCACAAAAAAGAATAAAAAGGTAATACTTGCATAATATCTATTAATTACATATTTTTATATTTAATATTGTGATGAAATTTAATTTAATATTTTTACTAACAAAAAATTACAAACTACATTACTTACTAATAACAATTGTCCCCACAAAGTTTTTTGGAAATTTTATTTATCAATGATTGTGTCTCTTCCATAACATAGTCTACTGGTTCACTCACTATGTATTGCGCACTCATAATTACCGCGTCCTCATTATCATTTGCAGTTTCTTGTTGCTCACTTATATCCAAAACTTGTATTTGGATCAGTCGCAGACCTTTTCTCTTCTCATTATTTATGACGTATGACTGGCAAGGAGGCAGCTTCCGCTTTTGATAATCCCTTTTCGCTCTTGGTTTCTTATTGGATAGCCTTTGTTGTTCAGATAATTGTCGTTGCTCGGGTACATGCCAACTCAAACTTGGAGTCGGGAACCCTTGGGCGTATTGCGAAAAGACGAGGTCAGGGGAATCACACATTTTTGATGATCTGAAACAAACAAAATAAGAATCAATATAATGCTAATGAATATAAATCTAAGTAATTATAGTATAAATAACGAACTACTTACTTACAATAGGTTTTCAATTCGATGATGTGAACTGAGAAGTCCAACCAGTCCGGTCACTATCAGCCAAATGTAATGGAGAGACTAATATTGTTATGATTGTGTAACAGTACTCCGGAAAGCATTGTGCACATGTTTTATTACAAGTTCGAACTTGTTTCCGATGTGCGCACGGTCGACGCAGTTCGTCACTTGCAAGCACCTGGTCGGTGTTATGTTTCACACAAGGCTACGGAAATTTCAGGAATCATTTGCAAATCTTCATGTTCGTACAAGTTTGAAGTGATTCTATGTAAGCAATATGTTACGGAATGCGGTGCGCTTTGTCATCAGGAACGGAAATGAAACAGATTTATGAACATAAAATATTCTTTATTTAAGTATATATTTAGTAGGTACAAAGTACAGATAAAAGCAAGCATATAAGACCTATATAGGTACCTAAGTAATTATCAGAGGTCGTATAGTTTCACCTCTGTTTAGCTCTAACTAGTACAAGGGGCACCAAGAATACACACATTTTAGAATTGCTTACATAATAAAGCCTGGTTCAAAAGTAACTTCTGTCGATACTATGAAACAGATTTATGAACATAAAATATTATTTATTTAAGTATATATTTAGTAGGTACAAAGTACAGATAAAAGCAAACTTATAAAAGGCCTATATAGGTACCTAAGTAATTATCAGAGGTCGTATAGTTACATCTCTGTTTAGCTCTAACTAGTACAAGGAACACCAAGAATACACACATTTTAGAATTGTTTACATAATAAAGCTAGGTTCAAAAGTAACTTCCAAACATACAAATATTTAAACTCACATACA
Source organism: Acronicta aceris (assembly GCA_910591435.1). Classification (NCBI taxonomy): domain Eukaryota; kingdom Metazoa; phylum Arthropoda; class Insecta; order Lepidoptera; family Noctuidae; genus Acronicta; species Acronicta aceris. The sequence continues at coordinate 8,864,950 of OU342757.1, read as the reverse complement.
CAAACAGCCAGACCCGGAACAACTATCTGTAGGTCATACAAATATTTGTTCCATGCGGGAATCGAACACGCAGCGCAGCAGTCAATCGCTTAACCACTACGCCAACCGTCAACACGCCACATTACACGACAATAGTACATTTCACATTATTAAAAGAGTAACAAAGATCCATTCATCCACCCTCACAAACTTGTTATTATACGAGTAGTAAGTAAGACAGTAGGTAGGTTGAAGGATTATCTAACTTTCCACTTAGGAAGTTTTATCATTTACAATAAATAAAATACATGTTAAAAATGTGACTTCTGTAATTACGTTTAAATTGTGGTAATACATTACATAAATATAGTTGCGTTACCCCAAGCTAAAGTAGAAACTTTATCAATCGATAGCAATCGTTTATCATCATTGCTTGAAAGTGCTATTTTATTTACGTCCTGAGTGAATATTTCATGTTTTATTGACCTAAACAATACATTTTTTTTGTGAATAACATTGCAATTGTATAAAACATTTTTATAATCTAACATATTTAAATTTTTGGTAATACATTTTTTTGTACCTTTTGCCTTTTTAATTGTTTTGTTTAAAGTTTTAATACAATAAAGCTTTGAGCGCAATCCTACGAATTCTTTGGTAATGTTGCCACCCATTTCATCCTTAAACAGTCCTGGAACCTTCTTATTCATAATTGGTAAGTTATAGTCGTTGTTACAGTCATAATTGCTGGTATCAAAATATTTTAGAAAATGGAGCTTGAAGTCTTTATAAACGTCATTACTCTGTACATCATATACTAGGCTATCTGTATCAGTATAGCACAATTCAATTCGGTTACCATAAAAAGGTTTTATGATAGAGTACTGAAAGTCGTACATGTGAGTCTTAGATAATTCTAATACTGCAAACCCTATGTATATTGGTTTATTAAGAATAATACGCACAGGTTTCATTTGGATTGCCACTAGATCATCAGAAAATACAGAGGCGCTATGAAAATATGGGCTGGCTATCAATTTTTCAGCACAAGTAGTCTTTTTTGTTTTATTGTTCGAGTCACACCACTTGTTTACTAACTTAACGTCTATTCGATGTTCAGTATTTTCCAGGGTCTTTCCAAAAATACTATTGTTCAATAATTTGAAAAAGTCTTGTTCAAACGTTGACTCTGCTTTTTGGCGTAACTGGGTGTTAATATCAATATATTGCTTTAAAAAACAACTTTGCTTAAATGTAATAGCGCGATGGACCCTTCTCAATACTAAACCGTGCTGTAAACACTTTTTTAAATGTACGTAATGAATAACATACTGATATTTATCGTACAAATTTGGTATTAGCTTTTTATTCTTACCACCAAGTGGCAAGCATTTTTCTGGACAAAAAGGAATGTCATTGTGTTCCATGTGCAAATTCTCCGGATATATTAAATCAACTTCAAGTATGTAACCGTTTTCCGCAGTATCACTGATGCCTGCTAAGTTCAATTGTAAAAAATCAATTTCTTGTCTATTCATAAATCTAAAACCGGAATAGGGTAGGGATTGACACATGCTGTAACCGTATAAATTATTACAATCTAAATAAATGATAAATGAATTTGGACAGGTTGGATTGTATGTATCTAAATATTTATTATTGGCTTTGGCATGTCTTTTGGAACACATACAAACACCTCCTCGAATACCTTTTTGTATCATTCTAAAAATTTCAACATCACTAATCAATTCTAATTGAACCCCTGTTTTTAAAAGCATTGCATCAAAAGATAGACTTGGTGCTGTAAGATAGAACGCGGGATCGAGCTTGTAATGTAGTTTACAAGTTTTTCGAAAATTTTCAAATACATCTGTTAGCAAAAGAACATCTGTTTTGAGATATAAATCTGTGTACATACCCATGTTTTGAATATTAAATACGGACCAAACAGACCGAGCGTGTTCATAGTCTTCATCGGTAATTGCCTCATTAGTTAAAGAGCTAAAAAAATATTTTTTAGAGGGTAAACACGTATCTTCATAACGTTCCCATTGAGACATATAGTCATATGGATACACTCCTTTACGGGTGAGTAAGTTAAATTGTTTTTTATTAGGAAAATAAGATTTTAATTGTTTAAAGTCTTGTTTTTTCATTGTACTAACTAACTTTTCTAAGCTAGTTCCTAAAAACTTGAAAGAATCTACAAACCGAACCTGGATGCTTTCCCCGGTAGAAATCGGAATAAACTTAGTGAATGAAATATAGTTTTCTTTTGTTTTAGGTATCACTTTAATAAATCCAGGAGCTTCACCTAATTCTTTTATGAAAAGGTGGCAATCGTATCCGGATAAATTATGAAAAAATACTGGCAAAAATGTTGGTAGTTTGTATTGTATGTTACAGTAACTATGAGCTGCACCACGATATTTACCAGTCAAGTGACAATGATCGCGAACCCTATCGCCCAACAAGAAGTGCTCACAAATATGACATTTCATCGCGTTTTCAAAGTCGCGAGCATTATCATTTGAGTAAATCATAGGAGCATTATTTTTTAAAATATCGTAAATTTTTTGTGCATCTTTATAGATAGACTTCACAAAATTTGACACACAATCCGCACCGCGATAAGAAACGTAACGATTGTGGCTTTCGTCTAGCGTACACGTAATATGATAAGCGAAAGCTACAGGCACATGTCGCTGTCGCGTTACAGTACTCGCCTTAGTGGGGTCAGGGTCACAAGATTCATACCGTTCTAGCATTGTTTCAAAATCTGCGTATATAACAAATGGTACAATTTGCTTTCTATTATAATTTTTAAACTGAATGAAAGAACCTCTTGGAGGTAGTTCAGTGGCGACACCTCCACAACTATGCGAACTAAGGTCATCGCATGAATTAAAAAACATTAAACAAACGTCACAAAAGTACAGTTTACTGTGGTGTTTTGTTATTTGATTTTTAACAAGTCGCGGCAAGTCTTTAATGAGACAGTAATGTGACAAATCATCTCTTTCTAAATAAAGTAAATGAATCACCTTTCCGTTCAAGGCTTTTGGTTTGTAAAGCGGTCCTATGACGGTATTATTTTTTAAACCATAAATGTAAATACAAATTTCAGGGTTATTCACTTCGAACCGCGCAATATCTAAGAAATTCACTGGAAATGACATGTCCTTTACCTTTAAAACGTTACGAAAATCAGGGTAAGAAGATACTCGTTCAGGGTGATTCTTAGCTGGATATAAAGCAGCAACAACAGACCATAAAAAACAATACTCGTCATTATTGCGGATATTAACACATGCTTTTCTCGATTTTATTGCAGAAGGTAATTCGATAAAGCCTGAACCGCGCAACGGTTGATATTTGTTAACATTGACTTCCAAATGAGAACTGCTCAAGAACGTCCATCCACTGTCTCGGTCCTGAAATTCTTCTATCTTTTTTGTTAAAGTATTTTTTACCTGAGACATTAATGAATCAAATTCATAATTCTGATGCAGAGTAACGTTTTTTGTGGCAAATGATTTCATCTCCTGAGAATCATTTTTAAACATTAAAAACAAAGCAAAATATTCGAAATTAACTTTTAGGCAAGCATGTTGTTTAAGAGATATGTCAATTAACTTTTTAATTTTGTCCCAATTATCATTAAGAAATGGTTCTAGAGAACAATTCTCAGACGGATCGACAATTCTATAAGAAGCTATACGATTACGAAATGCAGAATGTATTATTTCAACACCTTCGCAAAAATGCGAAATAGTTTTGTTTTTATGATTAGTACTACGTAGGTGACCTGTCCAGTGACTGCGCTCAACAGATGTGTTACAAACAGTACAGAAAGGCATTTTAGATTAAAATAGTTTTAAACTTAGTATTAGATGTTGCAATATATTATTATTACGATTATGATGTACGATCGCAAAGATACAATAATAGAATAGAATATAATGTCTGGTGCCCCAACAACTTAATTATTTATTTTATATTTATATTGTCGCTATAAAAGACGGGCTCAGAATTATCGAATAATTCATGACTCCGTCTCATAAAAACTTGTAGACCGTCCCACTGCGGCGTGTTACGGTTCAGCTGGACTTTTAGGGCCACCGAGGCTTTTTTCCACCGATCCTCTTTAGGGGTGGAGGCAACTTCGGCCTTGTTATAGACTTTTACCTCCACATAGAAGTCCCCGGTTAAGTCCGCCTTTCGCCGCACTTTACCGTTGGCGACACGGCTGGTGAGGGTCGAACCGAAGTCTCCAATTATTGAGGTCGACGACGGAATGTAGTCCTCCAAACCAAAGAGGTCCGAGCCCGAACTGCGTCTTTTACTGTAAACAATTTAACATATTCTTTATAATAATTTACACAACACATTACATTGCATTAGTTTTAGTTAATTGACGAATTGAGGGTGTATTATTATACTCCTCTGTCGAACCCTACGAGGATAGAAGGCATGATGTTATGTTATAATATTTCAATAACAATACCTCATGAACTAACTGTAAACATTCCTGCAAGGAATATAAATGGAATCTGATTTCAGCGCTCTCTGCGTTACAGTTCTAAATCCACTAACCAACGTATAACTGTGTATAACAATTTAATTGACATAACATACACAACAAGCACCTAAAGGTATAAGCAGTAACACAAAATTACCTTGATTTCGATTCTGATGGCGTGGTGCTCTCGGAAGCTTTGCGCTTCGTCACCTTCTTTTTAGGTCGCACCTTCGCAACCTCGGCTACAGCTGCGGGTCGTGTCGAAAATTCTGAATCGGAGTCAGACCTGAAATGGAACACATAAAGATTAATTTTAGAACTAATAACTGTGACTTAATAAAGACTACCGATACACCAGCCGGCAGGCAGAAACCAGGTCCGTAGCTGGGTAGCGATTAAATGCATTATCAAATTCAGTAAACTTAGTAGTACTTACTTACATGTTATAAGTTGAAGGTTTTATAATGTGATGAATTAATTATTATAACGAAAGTAACTGGTGTTGATCACTGGAAGATACTGGAGCGAATGTAATATTGTGATCAAAATTGATTGATTTTATTCATTAAAAATACCATTTCAGCAATATTTATTCCATTATAAAATTAAACCTTAATTACATGGTCTCACAGTTGTATGGCTAATTTACGTTACTTACATCTAATTAAATCGTAGTGATTGAAAATCGCTTCCGTCAAATTGCAATTTTATCGTGAGAAATGACATATAAAACCAGCTTTTACCCTCGCCGACGAAGCTGAAGACGATACATGACACTCATGATTAATACATTATGATATTGTAATAAAGTATGTATGTTTGTTTAATAAACCTTGATGTAAAACTCCACATGACATCACACATGTGAAATAAAAAAATTAAAAAACATTTTTTCAAAGACGCAAATAAAAACGAGCTGAAAGAAAAATATCCTGGAAACATTTTTTTTTTTTGTGCAGACTAATCCATGTAAACGAACTCGCGTCAATAAGTTAGTTCACTAATATGTTGCAGTAAAACTTGACATTAGTATAAGTAATATCATCTAACGACTAAAACGAACTTATGGGATGCAATAAAGTTATTGAGTATTGATTATTGAGTATTGAACTTTCATAATCATTTCATGTAAAGGTTCAATAGGTACTGATATTAAGATTCATCTTTCAAACAATTCCTAGATTGATAGCACCAACAATTTATTATGAAACATTATAAAATAATAAGCAAAGTTATCAAAACTGGTATTCTATTTAAATTAAGTAATTGCATTGGTTAGGAGATCTTCTAAAAAACCAATTTTAATCAGAGACTGCAACATGCACGATGATCATCTTACATGCAGTGTAATTGTTAAATACATGGAAATTACTCATACATACACGTGTTCGTGTAACAAAGCTCGGATACTGCAAATTTACATAATGCAATTTTGCAATCTTTGAGATTCTAAAGAATTATTTACACTGTGTGTGTGTGTGTGTCTGTTATACTGTGTAAGCTTAACACGAACCGTTTCGAATGCGATTGTATGAGTGCGAAATAACGCAACAAGTAACAGCAGAGCAACCAGTAGTTGTTTGTTAACGTCTAAGGTAGTGTTAGCTGTATGAATTAATTAAATTAATATTTGGATGTCCTTGGTGTCCAAACTGGGACCATAGAAATAGAATGTGCGTGTGCCTTTGGGTGTATGCTATTTCTTGCTCTGTGAAGAGACATGAGACAATCTGTCCCAAATGTTAGTTTAATGTTTACGATATCCTAAAGTTCAGATGTCCTTGGTGCGCAAACTGGCGTCATAGAAATAGAATGTGCGTGCGCCTGTAGGTGCATGCTATTTCTTGCTCTGTGAAGAGACATGAGACAATCTGTCCTGAATTTTAGGCTAACGGTTCAAGCAGCGAGCGCTCTTATTTGTTAACATGTAAGCTAGTGTCGACTGTATGAGTTAATTAAATTAAAATTTGGATGTCCTTGGTGTCCAAACTGGGACCATAGAAATAGAATGTGCGTGTGCCTTTGGGTGTATGCTATTTCTTGCTCTGTGAAGAGACATGAGACAATCTGTCCCAAATTTTAGTTTAATGTTTACGGTATTCTAAAGTTCAGATGTCCTTGGTGCGCAAACTGGCGTCATAGAAATAGAATGTGCGTGTGCCTGTAGGTGTATGCTATTTCTTGCTCTGTGAAGAGACATGAGACAATCTGTCCTGAATTTTAGTTTATTATGCTCGTATAGTTCCATTAGTGAACGAAATATGTGTGAAACTTGTTGTTAAAAACTTGTCAACTAAAGTTATAGTGTTCAATTCGAGGATTTGCGGTACTTGATCGTGGTAAGCCATCGGTAATAATAATATGCTCAGCCCTTGAACTTATATATTCATTAATCACTACAAACAATTAGTTCACATTATTAAACGTTCAGATTTACACAGTTATTACTCTCTAGTGCTGATATAATAGTGGTTCAGAACCACTGCCCAATTTGGTTTTCAGCTAAAACCTAGAAGTAATAATTTCGGGTCTATAAAATATCTCCTACTCATTAGGATATTATAGGGCATTCTACCATACCAAAAGTAACGGAGGCGTTGTTATTACTCTCTAGTGCTGATATAATAGTGGTTCAGAACCACTGCCCAATTTGGTTTTCAGCTAAAACCTAGAAGTAATAATTTCGGGTCTATAAAATGCTGAAATGTGTAGTGAAACTATGAAAAAATGACAGTAAATTAGTGTAGTGAAACAACCTACCGTGTTCACAAAAGGTTCTTTTCAGAACCGCCAATTCACGTCTCTTAAGAGAACTCGAAAACGTACCATTATAGTGTATAATACAGTCTCGAGGCAAACAAGTGAGAAGTAAGAACGGTAAGTAAATCAAGTTTTAAAACGGAAATGTTGAACGGCTCCTACTCCGTAGGATATTATTGGGCTTTCTACAACACCGAAAGTGACGGAGGCGAACGAAGTGAGACGTAGGAACGACAGGTGGAGTAGGATGCCCAATAATATCCTACTGATTACACAGAAAAAAACTGTAGAATATTGTTGTTTGCATCATCGGAAGCAAAAAAAATATATTCGTAAAGCTGACCAAATCTTCCTTGACGGAACATTTAAATGTACTACACCTCCATTTGGGCAACTTTATACATTGCATATGGATATGGGAAGTACTGAAACAACGAACAGCATTATACCAGTTATTTATGCGCTACTTCCTAACAAAAAACAAAAAACTTACGAAATATTATTAAGTTTAATCCAAAGTCAAGTACCACAGTTCAAACCCAATACTTTTACTTTGGACTTTGAGGCCAGTGCAATAGCAGCAATAAAAAATGTGTTTCCAGAGGCAAAGATTCAAGGCTGCTTTTTCCATTTTAGTAGGGCACTCTGGAGAAAAGCGGATAAGCTAGGATTGAAAAAAGTTATTTTTTTTAAGTCTCATGTCAGAAAATGTGTTGCGTTAGCTTATCTGCCAAACGAACAAGTAGACGGCTGGTTATACATTCAAGGCGAAATTAATAAATTTAAAGATGAAAAAATTTCACAGTTCATCGCATATTTTCAGCGAACATACCTTCAAAAGAATTCAATATTTTCAAAAATGTGGTCATGTTTTGGCATCAGTCATAAAACAAATAATGCCGTAGAATCTTGGAATGGGCGATTAAATAAACATGTAAAACCAAAACCTAATATTGTAACCTTACTAAAAGAACTTCAAAAAGATTCATCATACTATTTTGGCATATACAAGCAAAAAAACTTTATTACTAAAAAAAGGCAGGAAACTATTTGGGCTCAAGATAAAATCAACGGTTCTTTGCAGGAACTCTGTGACGGTGAAATAAGTGTCGGTCATTGCATAGAGAAATTGTGCAATATGTAAGTAATTTTAAACTGGAATAATTATGTTTAGATAAGATACTGATTAGTTATGAGTTTACCCTTCTTTAAATGATTATATTTTCCTTGTATTATACTGCAGCGTGTACAAATACGTATCTAGGTACGTTAAACCTCAACCCATCTCTTTTTAATAAGAGAGCGTGAAGCACTTGATAATCGGACCGGTTGACTACTACACTCCTTACCTAGTCACCAACTGGCCCATGGACTAGACTTCAAGTGGGCCAGATGACACCTAAGCTCACCGCCAAGCAGCCATCTCGCCCGCAGACCAGATTTAGAGCGGGCCAGTTGACACCCACGCCTTACTCTCTAGTGCTGATATAATAGTGGTTCAGAACCACTGCCCAATTTGGTTTTCAGCTAAAACCTAGAAGTAATAATTTCGGGTCTATAAAATGCTGAAATGTGTAGTGAAACAGTAAGTAAAAATGACAGTAAATTAGTGTAGTGAAACAACCTACCGTGTTCACAAAAGGTTCTTTTCAGAACCGCCAATTCACGTCTCTTCAGAGAACTCGTCAAAACGTACCATTATAGTGTATAATACAGTCTCGAAGCAAACAAGTGAGAAGTAAGAACGGTAAGTAAATCAAGTTTTAAAACGAAAATGTTGAACGGCTCCTACTCCGTAGGATATACCTGCCGTTCCTACGTCTCACTTCGTTCGCCTCCGTCACTTTCGGTGAGGTAGAAAGCCTAATAATATCCTACTCATCGAGCTATACGTTGTAATGCGCTTTTACTGTCACAGATTAACGCCTCCCTATTGACAACGTTTTGATTATTAATATATGCAAGTGCCGCTGAAATTGCAAAGAGTTCCAGGGACATCACCGACACATAATTATTTATTTTAAAACAACTATTTGTGCTATTTTCTGGTTATACAGGATCATAGTAAGCAGCACCATTACCATTAACACTCTTAGACCCATCAGTATAAATCACATAGTAATCATAATATTTTATCGAGAGCTCTTTCAACGTTTCTGCTTTTATTAAATTGTAGTCATAAGCTTTCTTAGGTTTTGTAATAGAGTCTAAATGAACTCTGATTGTGTCCTGAATATTAATCCTACTTACCCATATATTCAAAGTAAACATTTCAAGAATTGAAGAAGCCTTTATACTTTCTTCTTTAACTTCTTCATAAAGACTAGTAAGCAACGGAAACCTCTTATTTGACCAATAACTAATGTGTCTAGTAGTGCTAAGTTCTGACAGTAACTTGTTTGTTATATTACCAGATAATGATCGTGACTTTAAACAATATTTTATGGCTAACCATCTTCTTCGTAAATGCAGTGGAGGAACACAGAGCTTGCATTCCATAACATGAATTGGAGTGCTTCCTATGAACCCCCCCACTACTCTCATGGCCTGGTTTTGCACCTTATCCAATTTATATATATTCGATTTTGCACTATTATTATTAAGGAAGCAGCCATAATCTAACCTACATCTAATTAAAGCGATATATAGTCTGCGTAAATGACTCTGATGAACGCCCCAGGATGTACTAGCAAGTATCTTGAGGACATTAATAAGTTTCTGCACTTTTTCGACGATCTCGTTAATGTTAATGCTTACCCCAGCGCAGTCTTCTATCCAACCAAACACCCAAATATTTGTAATGAGGTACCAGATTAATATTTTGACTATTTATTAGAAGTTGAACTTGTTGTTGCCTAAAGCCGTTACTGAAAACACAATATTTAGATTTATCAGTAGATAATTCTAATCCTAATTCATCCAATAAAACTATAAAGACATTTAAAGCAATTTGAATTTTATCCCGACCCTCCAAAATATTATTATATGTTGTGTATAGTACGAAGTCGTCTGCGTACTGACATATAAACACCTCAACGACATCCCGACAGAGTTTATAGGTTGCTATGTTAAACAGTAACGGTGACAAGGTATCACCCTGGGCTAAACCCTTTCCTGCATATCTGATCATATCAGTTCCCCCTGCAGATTCAGCAGAAACTTTGAGATGACGCTCGCTGAGAAAGTTCCATAAATAATAGCATATATTTTTACCCACATCTAAGTTATCTAAAACGGATAATAATTTTTGTATTAATATATTATTGTACGCACTTTTAATGTCCAAAAAACACGCTAGGGTTGGACAATTCTTTGAAAAACCTATCTGAATTTGGGTGACTAACCGCGTTAAACAATCAAGAGTAGATTGACCCCTCCGAAAGCCCGTTGCATACGGCGATAGAAACTGCTTCTTTTCTACATACCACTCCAGTCTCTTTGCCAACATAGCATGGAAAATTTTGCAAATACAAGACATCAAAGATATAGGTCTAGGTTTCTTATTAATATTTGAGCTGTCTCCTGACTTTGGAATGGGAATAACCTTGATATCTCGCCATTGACTTGGAACAGTACCTGAATTTAATATATTATTGTAAATATTGAGTAGATATAGTTTTCCAGCTGTTGGTAAGTGTGAAATCATAGAATTTTATCTTCACCCGGAGCAGTATCTTTTTTTTTAAACAGTGATTCATTTCTTGCAGCGTAAATTCCGATTCTAATAATGTATTTTTTGACGCAAAAAATGGTATCATTGGAAGTACTTTTAGGAATCAGAAGTGGAGTATATAAAATAAAAATAAACAAATGCAATTACCCCTAACACAGTTTACTCAGAATAATCACTTTTTAAATAACTATAAAGGTATTTATAGCGCGTTAATACCTGTTTCGTTTTCTATATTAATATGCAACGCGATAGTTTAAAAGTTAGGATTAGAACTTGTACACGTCACGTGCACCGACGATCTTAACGCTCGAACGTCAACTGGCGAAATGGACGCCATGCCTCCGTTCGATCGCTTTTATAGAGATCGCCGGTGACGTAATCACAACGAGTATATAAAAAAAAAGATTCGGTTCTAATACGGCCTCTCGGTTATTTTAATTGAAGTGCTATTTATCTAGTTATGCCTATTCTCTCATTCGTCTCACATTCAAGGCCCTCTTTCATAGTCAGTAACAGTCTGAGTTTCTGCATCCATGATCTCTAATAAAACATTCATCTATCACAAACGTCACACATTTATTCTACCGTACGGCCGTACTAAAATCCCTACACATCAAGTGACATACTCGCATAAGTAAGTACATCACTTAATGTGCTTGTTAAGGAGATGTCACCGCAGCGCATCTAAGATGTGAGGACAGCGATACCGCAGCACGTGTCCCTCACATCCAATCTGACAACACCGCAGCGTGTCCAACTATCAGATCGGATATCGCAGCACCGATCTGACCTTCACTCAATTTATGAGGTGTCACCGCGGTGTACACCACATTACACTCCTCCGACAAGTACCGCAGCACAAGTCAGGCTGCTAAGTAGTCAGCCTTGTCCATGGAATGTCCATCACATCTACAGCCATAGTTATCATCACTCGTATACAGCCGTAGTCAGTCACACATTTATGCTATCTCCTGTAACATAAAAGCAAACTATTACTCACATTCAAAGAACGATGCGCATGTATCCGGACACCATTCTCCTTTCCACGGCACCATATATTGTGCTGCCGCTTGGGTCGTTTTTCCACGCGCACCAGTGAGTAACTTAAGCTCATATCGGTCTCTTGGTAGGATCTTCTTGGCCTGATAGGGACCTCTCATGCCAGAGTCCAACTTTCCAGTGCTTTGTGAATATTTTATCACGAACACCAAGTCGTTCAGTTTGAATGTCCTTGGAGGGCGTCGGTGCCGGTTCACGTAAGAATCTTGCTCAGTTTGATTCTTACTCAGCATCTCACTTGCTCGACTTCTACATAACTCTCGCCAGGCTTGATGATTAGGGTGGGAGTTTTCTATGGCTACATCTCGAACTAAACCACGAATGACTGGAGTGGTCGTATCAGAACCGATTAACAAGTTTAAAGCAGAGTGTTTAGTGGTTTTCTGTTTCGTGATATTTAACACTAATTGAAGTTTCAAATCAAATCAAATCAAATCATTTATTTGTTAGAACATGGTAGGTAGAATGGGTCTTACAGTGGTATATAATGTTTCAGCATATTCTGCCATTTTGGGCGTACAAATATTTATAGTTTTAGTTAAGCACAAACAGATATATTATGTTTATATATTCTAACTTATCTAAATAATATTATACAAATCATAGAATAACGCGTATATTACGAGTACAGTTTGTCGGATAGATAGTCATGTACACTATAGTAAGCCTTTTTAACTAGAAATTGTTTGAGGTTGCTTTTGAATAGATTTACACTAGTAATTTCATGAAAGTGTTTAGGTAAATTATTATACACACGAGGAGCCATACAGTAAACACTATTATTTAGGAAATGAGTTTTGTTCGATGGAATACATATTTTGTGTTGATGCCTTTTGCTAGAGAGGGTGTCATACAGTGATAGGTTCTTTTTAACAAATAGGATTAGTTCATAGATGTAAATACAAGGTAATGTCATAATTTTCAGATTTATAAAATAAGGCTTAATAAGGCAAATAAACTATCTGTTTGTTTTAATTTACATATAGACCTGACACACTTTTTTTGCGCCTTAAACACGGTTTCTCTATCTACGGAGTGACCCCAGAACATAACGCCATACTTTAGAAGAGGCTCGACGTATCCATAGTAAGCTGTTATTACAATTAAAGTATTAGCCGTCTTTGATAGCATATAAAGCGCAAAAGAGTATTGGCAAATCCTGGCACATACTGATTCAACATGTAGTTTCCAATTTAAACAGCTGTCTATGTTTAGCCCTAAAAATTTTGTATTTTCCACACGCTTTACATGTTCGACTTGATAAATAATATTTAAATTAGTCATCTTATCAATTCTATTTCTAAATGTCATTAGATTTGTTTTTGCAAGATTTACTTTCAAATTATTTGATGTCAGCCAGTGTATTATGTCATATAGGGTATTATTAATGTCGTGTTCCAAAATTGATTTGTCATTACCTTTAAAAATTATAGTACTGTCATCAGCAAATAAAATACAACGTTGGTTTATTGCTTGAGGGAAGTCATTGATATAGGCTAAAAATAACAGAGGACCCAAAACACTACCTTGTGGCACGCCGAATTTAACTTCTCTATATTTGGATGCATAGAGACACTCTTTTTTGGTCCTTGTACAAATTTTAGTAATTTGTGTCGATTGGGTTCTATGGCTAAGATACGATTTAATTAAATCTAGCACATTTCCTCTGACTCCATAAGCGAATCATTTATTGCACAGTATTTGGTGGTCAACGTAGTCAAAAGCTTTGGTTAAGTCCATGTAAAGTGCACATGCTACAGTTTTCCTATCGACACTTGTCATAATTTCCTTCAAAAATTTATAAATGGCAAGATTTATAGATTTCCGTTTACGAAAACCGACTTGTTCCTCAGCGAGTATATTATTAACTTCAAAATAATTATACAGACTCTCGTGAATAACTTTTTCAAAAACCTTTGATAGAACAGGAACGAGCGCAATGGGTCTGTAATAGTTCATTTGAGACTTATCATTTTTCTTAAATACTGGTTTGATTATAGTGATTTTTAACTTATCGGGAAAGACACCATGGGCAATACAGAGATTTATTATATGGCTAAGTATATGCGATAATTTTGTAGATACGTGTTTCAATATTTTAGTCGAAATATCATCATAGCCAGTACTATTAGAGTTTTTTAAATTTAATATAATTTTACATATGTCATTAGGTGTAGTCGGGTACATAAATATGGAATTAAGTCTATTAGGAATGTCAATTTTTCCATGCCCAGGTTTTAATCTAGTAACTTGGTCTATAAAAAAAATATTAAATGAGTCAGCAATGTCTAAAGGGTCGCTAACAATATCACCGTTAATGTTTATTTGATTTATTTGCTCTTTTGGTTTGTTTACATTCCTATCATTTATAACAGCCCATGTAGCTTTACTTTTATTAGTAGCAGTGTTTATATAGTTGTCATTTCGTGACTTTTGAGTTAGCTTGATAATGCGGTTGAGTCTAGAAGATAAGTTAAGAAGATTAGACTTGTTTTCCTCAGTACGTTCCTTGCGATATTGCCACAGCAGTTTACGCTTACGTTTACAGCACACTCGTATGCCTTTAGTTATCCATTTTGGTCGAGCTTTAACATATTTTTTTATTAAAATCTTAGGAAAGCAGAGGTCATAAAATAAATGAAATAATTCCAAAAAAACATCATACGCGATATTCGGGTTTTCAGTGCTCTAGACCTCACTGAAACTGAGGGCATTAATGCATTCCTTAAATTTGTTAATATTTTCTGTACTATAATCACGTTTTTCAATGAACCAGTATTTAAGGCCTAAGCTTGATTTCACCGGGCATGTAAGCAATTGTGCTGTGTGATCTGACAGAGCAAACTCATGGATTTCACTGGTACAACCACGTATGTTATGCAAAAAATTGTCAATACATGTTCCGCTTGATAGACGCGTCGGTTCCCTTATAGCTATTTTAAGATTATAACAAGACGTGACATGAAGAAATTCAACACATTCCCTACTCTTGTTTAAAAGGTTTATATTAAAATCACCACAGAGTATTATTTTCTTTTTACTACAGCAAAAACGTTTTAATATACAGTCAAAATTCGAAAAGAATAAGTTTATATCCTCACAATTTGACTTAGGAGGACGATATATACAAACCGAGTAGATTTTATGTTCTATCAACTCTATCGCGGAGCATTCCAAAATATTCTCAATACAATATTTTCCAATGTCTTTAATTGGACTGAACTGAAGTGTATTACGTACTGAAAGGAAATAGAGGGCGCTCGGATGGCGTGGTGAAGTTGACGTAGCAACAACTGTGAACATAGCGATGTAGGTACGCGCCGTGTAATTGCATTGCCACGATGCTCTGGACACTTCTCTTGCGGACTCCGGCGGCTTAACATCTCTCTAAAATTAATGTTGTAATATCTAAGTGTTTTTAATAAATATATGTTAATCTTTTACATTTGTCTTTCTGAGCTCTTACAGCTCAGAAGCGGGATAGAACTGTTGCAGCCCACGTAAGTGTTCTTTAAAATAACTGGTGATTTTTCATTACTGTGTTCGACTATTATTGACTATTTGTCACTTGACTGTGTATCCTATCTATAACTTTGTGTGGTGATTATCCTATAATAATGGGACGTCATAAAAAAAAAGTAAAAATAAAAAGGACGACAGTGATAGTGAAAAGTCTTTGCGTCGCCGTTTAATTAGAGACGTTAGTACACGTAGATTATTAGAACGTGTAGCTTTATTAGAAAACCAAATCTTGCAAGGCAGGGTTAGCGTAACATCCGCATCAGTGGGTAGTTCTGGCGCTGCGTCGAGTGCAGTAACTCAGTCTGGTGAGCGTTCGTATACGCCTACGCCACTACCTGCGGTACCATTTGTGAACTTATTGCCATCAGTGCCTAGCGAAATTCCGTTGGCGCGTCCTAGAGATAGGTCCCCAATGGCATACATGGCACCAAAGGTTCCCTGCGTTGGAGATACCTCACGTGAACTACGTCCTGAAACCGCTGTACAGGCGTCATCATCAATAGTTCCATCGATAGAAGATATCTCTGCGAGTTTACCAAATTGCCATAACATAACACATCCTTCATGTTCAGCCTCCTTAAGATATGTCGGTCGGAGTGATCCAATACCCGAATTTGATCCGCGTATTTCTTTAATTACGATGGAACAATGGATTAAAAAAGTTGAGGGTATTTCAAACATGTACGGTTGGGACGAGAAAACTGCCATATTTAATTGATCCTCTAAACTGAAAGGTTATGCGCGGCAGTGGTATGACCAACTTACTGACGTCAATTTAAATTGGTTAGATTGGAAAAAACTACTTATGGCAGCTTTTCCGTCAAATCGTAGTAAACTAGCTATGATGCGTGATCTTGTAAATCAGGTACGTCGTCCCGAACGAGATTATATTCAATTTTATTATGATAAGTTGGCCTTAGGTAACGCATGCGGTATGCCAGAGACCCTTATTACGGAAGCTATCATAGGTACGATCGGTAATGACCTAGTAGAAGTAGGAGCTATTTCCGCAAGTTGTCGAGACCCAGTTAGTTTATTAAATTATTTATCATCGTTTAGGCATCCCACAAGCGTAAATGTTGATCGTAATAAAAAATATAATGGTCATTATGATGTGAACCTCAAGTGTCATATTTGCAAACGGCGAGGTCATAAGACAAGTAAATGCAATAATAAAACGGACAAGCAAGACAAATCGTCTTTGGTATGTGTATTCTGTGGCAAGCGCGGTCATGACGAAAGTAACTGTTACACTAAAAATAAAAAATGTAGTTACTGTGGCAAACCTGGTCATATAAAAGATGAATGTCTAATACTTAAAAATCGTCGAACAAAATCTAAGAATGATAATGATAAACAGCAATGACATACTGTGCGCGTTATCACCGATGCTTCAGGTAGTTCGAAATATTATATGACAGTAAAAATTAATGATTTTCCTGTTTATGGTTTTATTGATTTTGGAAGCGCTTGTGTTACATTAACAGAGTCAGTAGCGAGTCGATTAAAATTAGAAGCGAGTACTTGCAAAAATATTGTTTTATCCGGTTTTGGTGGCTCAAAAACCAACCCGATCGGTGTAGTATTTGTTAAGATTCAGGTTGATGAAGCTACTTGTGAATGTAAAGCCTTCATTGTGCCTGACTCCGCCCAAGATATTGGAGCTATTATAGGCCAGCCTTTGACAGAGCATCCTACTGTATATGTGATTAAAACACCTACATCTTTAAAAATATTTAATGCAAATCAATTGCTCGAACTACCTGGTGCATGTAGTGAAGTTGAACGCGTGAAGTTGGTTTCGGATAACGAAGTGGTTTTACAACCCGGTATAAATAAAATAATATTATCTTGTTTTGATTTGATA
Source organism: Acronicta aceris (assembly GCA_910591435.1). NCBI lineage: Eukaryota > Metazoa > Arthropoda > Insecta > Lepidoptera > Noctuidae > Acronicta > Acronicta aceris. Next base: position 8,847,568 of record OU342757.1, on the reverse strand, counting down.
TCTGGCTCGATTACACTGCGTGCCTCTGAATACAATTCGCCGAGGGCAGAATGTATTATCCCCGAATACGACACCGAGGTTATTGATGGCAAGGTTATCGTAAATATTATAAATATTAGTAACGGAATTATAAAACTACCGTGCAACCGTTGCGTAGCGCGAGCGACGATTACAGATGGTAATAAGAAATACAAAGTAGGCGATAATCTGGAACCAAAAGTCATCGCTGACCTCGAGTCTCTACTACGCGATTATTCTAACTGTTTTGTGGGTAGTGAAAATAAAATTGGTAAATGTTCAGTCAAAATGTACATCGAATTAACTGACACAAAGCCAATTTATTACGGTCCGTATCGAATGTCATTTAAAGATCGTGAGAAAGTTCGTGATATTGTATCAGATTTAGTAAATAAAGGAATTGTGGAGGAGTCGAGTTCCTCATATGCCAGTCCTGTTATATTGGTTCCCAAAAAGACAGGTGAGGTACGCATGTGTGTGGACTACCGTGCATTAAATAAAATAACTAAAAAGGAACGGTACCCTTTACCTGTAATACAAGATCAATTAGACCGGTTGTCCAAGCAACGCGTTTTCACTTGTCTTGATATTATGTCTGCATACCATTGTATCCAAATTTCTGAAGATAGTAAACAGTATACAGCGTTCATAACACCGGATGGCCATTATCAGTATACACGAATGAGTTTTGGGTTAGTTAATGCACCGTCAGTGTTTCAGCGCGCAATGGATAATAGGCCTTGGCCCCTTGCGTTTCGAATGTGCTACAGCCTATTTAGATGATATTCTCGTGTACGCTGAAAATTATGATGATGCATTACATCGCCTCAAGGCCGTATTGGAGAGAATACGGGGTGCTAATATGACACTCAGGTTAGACAAATGTTCTTTCTTAGTCTCAAGTATAGAATACTTAGGGCATGAGATATGTAATGGCGAAGTCAGGCCATCTAAGTACAAGCTCACTGCAGTCAATGATTTTGCTGTACCTGGAAACGTGCATCAGGTACGCCAATTTATGGGTCTGGCAAATTATTTTAGGAAGTATGTGCCAAATTTTGCCAACCTTGTTCGTCCTATCACTATCCTTACAAAAAAAAATCAACCATGGGTATAGGGTGAAGACCAGTCTTATGCATTCCAACGTATTAAATCGATTTTAGTAGAACAACCCGTGTTGGCCTTATTTAACCCGGGTTACGAAACTCAAATTCATACAGACGCGTCTAAAATAGGTTTAGGTGGAATATTGCTTCAGAAGCAGTCGGACGATGCCTGGAAACCAGTCGCTTATGCTAGTAGACAAACTACGTCCACCGAACAAAAATATCACAGTTTCGAACTGGAGACATTGGCTGTTGTTATGAGTCTGAAAAAGTTTAAAATATTATACATATCTGGTCTAAAATTTGTTTTAGTAACTGATTGTAATGCGTTACGCTGGACATGGACTAAACGTGATTTGTCTCCTCGCATCGCCCGGTGGTGGCTTGAAGTTCAAGGCTTTGATTTTGATTTTGAGTATCGTGCCGGAAAATCTATGGCTCACGTGGATGCGCCGAGTCGTAATCCTGTAGGCTCGGTACTGCGGTGTGTTGAAAAAGACCTAGTTGAATGTATGCAGCAGGATGATGATTCATTGCGTGGTCTCGTGGAACAGTTGAAGGATGAGGTTTCGAAGGGCATAACTAATGGTTTGGTTAAGGATTTCCTGTTTGAAAATGGCGTATGGTTTAGGAAGGTCGGGAGTAGTCAAAAGGTAGTCGTTCCCCGTATGTCACGTTGGTCCCTCGTTCAAAGTTTCCATGACAATAATGGTCACATAAATTTTAAAAAAAACTTACGATTCAATAAGGTCTAAATATTGGTTTAATGGTATGCGTCGGTTTATTCAAAAATACACTCGTGGTTGTATGTCATGCCAGTATGCTAAAAAACCAACTGGACGACGTGTAGGTTTATTGCATCCAATTGAAAAGGTTGCCGTACCTTTCCACACGGTTCATGTAGACCATCTTGGTCCATTCTGTAAAAGCCCATCAGGTAAAATGCATATTTTAGCAATAATAGATGCCTTCACGAGGTTTATATGGATAGAAGCAGTTCGAGACGTAAGTTGTAAATATGTTTTGCAAACGTTCAACCAATTCATTAAAACATTTGGTGTTCCAAGTCGTATAATAAGTGACCGTGGTAAAGCCTTCAGCTGCAAGGATTTTAAAGAGTATTGCACTCAAAGGCAAATCAAGCATGTCATGACGGCGGTCGCTAGCCCTAGAGCAAATGGGCAGATAGAACGTTTTAACAGGACTATACTGGACGCCCTTGTAGCATACGTCGGTGATGACCAAAATGACTGGGAGAAATACTTGCCTAGGGTACAGTTAGGATTAAATTCCAACGTAAATACTAGTACGGGTAAGACTCCATTAGAACTCCTCTATGGGTTTCGACCTAGGCTCATAGGCGATATAGTTGTGCCCGATAGGCATACATTAGACGAGCTGAGGGATGTGGCTGTCACGCGATCAGCTAAACTGTCACAGCAGGCAAAAGACAAATATGATCAAAAGCGGCGTAACGAAGCTCCCTTTAAGATGGGTGATCTTGTTCTTGCCGAAAGAAAAATTATTCGTAAGGGTTTACGTAGTGGTAAACTTATGCCACGTTATGATGGGCCATATAAAATTATAAAGGTGCTTCCTCATGACCGGTACGTGATTAAGAGTATACGTAACCGTGGGCGGCCTTACGAAAATGTCTTGGCCAGGGACAAGTTAAAACTTTTCCAATTTAATCATTCTGATGAGTCCGATGATCCTAATTCCGAATAAATGTGAACGTAGTGTTGTTCGGGACGATTTATTTAATTCTGTGTAAATAATGAATCTGTTAAAATTATTGAGTGATTATTTATATTAAAATTACGATCGATCTTTGCGTTAACCTTCAGAGGTGTTAATTATTACCCTTTTAAACACGATAATGCACAAGCCTTAAGAGGTGGTATTCTTTTCATCGTTAGTCGTTCCTTAGGAGGATGATAATGGGCCTTGGGATTTTAACCACAAAGTTGGTTTAAGTAACCGACTACCAATACTGAGACGTCAGTTCACTCACGCTGACATTAAGACGTCGGTTAAAGTTGACATTAAGACGTCAACCACGCTGACATTAAGACGTTAGCTCAAGTTGACATTAAGACGTCAACCACGCTGACATTAAGACGTTAGCTCAAGTTGACATTACGACGTTAGCTCAAGTTGACATTAAGACATCAACCACGCTGACTTTAAGATGTTGGCTCACACACATCACATCACATCTTGACAAGTAGACCATCAGACGAACGCACCAATGAGCGAGAGCTACTCGGGGCGCGCAGCTGTATCAGGAAGGCCGACTGAAAGGAAATAGAGGGCGCTCGAATGGCGTGGTGAAGTTGACGTAGCAACAACTGTGAACATAGCGATGTAGGTACGCGCCGTGTAATTGCATTGCCACGATGCTCTGGACACTTCTCTTGCGGACTCCGGCGGCTTAACATCTCTCTAAAATTAATGCTGTAATATCTAAGTGTTTTTAATAAATATATGTTAATCTTTTACATTTGTCTTCCTGAGCTCTTACAGTACCAATATTCAGGAACCACCCCGGCGGCTCCTTCGAGTAAATACGGAACCAAGCATATAATTAGGTAATCTAAGACATTTTTTATCACTTTTAGTCATATTATGTTCAGTAATACACACAATGTCGGGAATATTGTTACAATTTTCCAATGTTTCAAGGCTTAAGGTTAATAGGTCTGTTTTCGAAACTAAGCCGTTAATGTTTTGGTGGAGTATTCTGATTCTATTGTAGGCGAAAAAGATCATTTGGTTCTTTTATTGGTGAAGTACTACCATCAACGCTTAATCCTATTTCCGTTTGGGTACTTTTATCCGATATAGTTGGTAGTTTTATTTCCAGATTTTGGGATATATTTTGACAGTAGAGATCGTGCTTTAATTTATAGTCTATACGAAGGGCTTCCCTTAGGAGTGACCGGCTCAAATGAAGAGCAAAGTAAGTGTGTCTAGGTATAAATGTACTATAGTTCATGTCAACAAAATTAGCATTACAAAAATTAGAGCATGTAAATTTTAATTCATAATTCAATTTTCTTATATTTAAATACTTATTATATGGAACTTCTGAGACAATAATGTTAGTGTTCCTAATATCTGTCATTAATTTTCTCATACAGTATAACGGTATAACAGGGTTCTTGTCATTGATTCCCCCAGCTATAATTAGGTAGTCATTTCTTTGCAAGTTACTTATTTCGATTTCAGCCGAGGAGAGCACTTCGCGTAGCTGTGCTCCAGATTTCCAAAAGCAGGTGACGATAAACTCCTCTCCAATTAATTTTTGCAGTATGCGCTGTAGTTTAAACCCTTGTTGATCTGCCAAAATCAGTATTTTTCTCTTGTTGACCGCAGTTGCAGGTTTTGAAGTATTTAATTTTATGGGTAAAAAACGTTCTTCGGGTTGCGAAATTATAGGGGCTACTATCTCCTCATAATTATTGATGGGTGTAGTTGAGATCAATCCAGTATTTATTTTCTGGTTGCACTGTGACCGTGTATTGTCTTCTAATGTTTCGATATTTTCTTGCGGGTTAAGTATCATTTTGGCGATTTGTTGCTGTTTGTTTGTTGCAGGCGTTTCATGATTAATATTTGTAATAGATTTCCGTTTGTGTCCTGACTTTGGTGTAGAATTTCTTTTGTCGATGTCAATCATGCTAATTTTTTTGTAGGTATCTATCACCATTATATACTTTTGAATGTCTGTCTTAAGTCGAAAGTTCTCAGAGTTTAGGTTCTCAATTTCATGATGGGCACTTTGAAGGTCATTAGACAAAACCTTTATTTTATCTTGGAGGTCGAGTATCGTTTGACTATTATTCAGAGAGGTATTTGGAAGGCTCATCATGGTTGTATCGAAGAGGGTCGAACTGTTAGCAGTCAAGTCAGTCAATGAGCTCGATCTGTATGGTTTACGTTGGGTTACATTGTCATCCATTTTTGATACCTACTTTTAACTTTTGAATTTATTGCGGTGATAGCTCTGACCTTTGTTTTGTGCTGATCAAATTCTGTCAGTTAACCGAGAATATCAGTTCGTTCGGGTTCGTGTCAATATTGTCTATGGTTGATTTCTGTCGGTTGACCGAGAATGTCAGTCCGCAGTGTGAATTTTAGAGTGGTGATGTTGGTAGTAGTGCGGCAATCCCCAAACTAGCCAATCAACTGTTTTGTTTACATTTAATAGTATAGAAGTTTAAAATTTTCAAATTAAAACTGGCTTCAGAAAAATTTATGCAGTAGAAAAACAATATAATCAGTCACTAACTTGGCACTTTAGTATTGACTTCAATTGTTAACGTACTTATCACAGTTTTATTAAAAGTCTTGTAAATATTTAGTAGTTCCAGAACAAAATAATTTGTAAGGTGATTCGTATTCTTTTAACACTTTTTACAAGTCACTGAGTTACTTTTCCCACATGATAACATTTTCTCATATAAACTTTTATCAGATAACTTAACTTACACGAAACTGGCTTAGAAAAACTATTAAATTCTATTTATTTTACATTAGATTAGCACAGAGGAATGTTTACACTTTGACAGCAGTGTTGCCAGTTTCCATAAATAATCAGACCAACAATCATTCTTATTACTAACTTCGATGCGAATCATGTTCAAAACGGTGCGTATGTAACGCTCCGCCTGACCGTTTGCATGATGCATCTCAGGTGTAATGTAGTGTATGTCAGAGCCCATATTTGTAACATTTTTTATAAAACTAGAAGCTTCGAACATACGTCCGCGATCACACACTATTAGTTTAGGGACCCCGAATAAAGAGACTGCGCTATTAAACACTCGTTTTAAATCGTCTGCGTCTTGTCTATACATAGGGTATAGAAAACAATATTTCGTGAAAGAATCGACAATGACGAGCACAAACTTGTGTCCGTTAGATTCCGGCAAGGGACCCAGGGAATCAATGTGTATAGTACTGAAAGGTAGTGAAGGTTTCTGCCAAGATGTTATTGGTTGCTGTGGGGCTCTAGGGACTCGTTTCTTTGAAATACAAGCAAGACAATGGGACACATATTTATTTACAAACGACCTAAGCCCAGGGAACCAAAAATGTTTAAGGATCAAGTCTAATGTCTTGTCCACCCCGATATGTTCGTGTTCATCGTGGAATATTCTGAGCAAGCTAAGTCTATGTCCCTTTGGGATAAAGCAAAGAAGACGAGGCTCCTCGCCTATAGGAGTATAACGATAGTAAAGTAAATCGTTTTGGCAGATATATCTCCGCGAATCTAAGTTACCTTCTCTAAGTTTCTGAATCAAGTCTTGGGTTTCACTATCTGCATTTTGTGCGATTTGTGCCCAATTTCGTGGTCGGTCAATATAATTTACTTGCGTCGCTGGTGGATTTCTACTAAGATAGTCGGCATGGGGCATTAACGCACCCTTTCTATAATCAATGGTGAAGTTGTAATCCTCCAAGTAAATCCACCAGCGCGCCACTCTTGGGAGTACGTCCTTTTTACGTTCAGTGGCCTTCAGAGCGTTGCAGTCAGTGATCATTTTGAATTCAATCCCGATGAGATAGTGTCTAAAATGTTGCAACGCTCTGACGACCGCCAACGTCTCCAATTCGTATGAGTGGTACCTACACTCAGCCCCTTGAGTCGTTTTGCTGAAGTAGGCAACCACTGGCTTCTTATTATCGATATGGGTCTGTAATAGAACGGCCCCATACCCCACGCCACTTGCATCCGTGTGGAGTTCAGTGGGCAAGGTTGGGTCAAAGATTGCGAGTATAGGTTCACTAGTCAACTTCTCTAACAAATACTGACGTGCGGATTCCTGTTCAGGTCCCCATTCAAATGGCACGTCCTTTTACATTAAACGTGATATACTCGCAGTCTTTGACACGTAAACCTCAATGTATCGGCGAAAGTAACCCGCCAGTCCTAAAAATTGACGGACTTGCTTCACCGTACTTGGAATCGGGGTATCCACTAAAGCTGTCACTTTACGCGGGCTCGGCCTAACCTGACCATGTGATATAACACGACCAAGATACTCTACCTGACTAGTAAGAAATGAGCACTTTCGAAGGTTAATTGAAAAACCTGCGTCTGTAAGAGTTTTTAGGACTTCGCGAAGGAGACTTATCCCTTCATTAATGGTCTTACTTATTATAAGAACATCATCAACGTAGACTAGGACGTTACCGTTTTCTATCAATCTCCGAAGAGTGCCATTAATTATTCTTTGGTAGACAATCGGAGAATTACACAATCTGAAAGGCATCTTTAGATACTCGTAGTGACCCTCAGGGGTCACAAACCAGTTTTATGAATAAACCTTTCATTAATAGGGATCTGGTGAAACCCAGAAGCCATATCTAAGCACGAGAAGAATTTTGAAGACCCTAAACGATCAATGTGATCTTCTATGAGAGGCAATGGGTATCTATCTTTAACGGTAATTCGATTTAGAGCTCTGAAGTCCACGCATAGCCTATTCCAACCATCCTTCTTCTTCACTACGGGACTGGCGTACTCTGACTCGGACTCCCTAACTATACCTTTCTCTAACAAATCTTTAACAATGTCCCTGTTCCGTACAGTTCCTTACCGGATCAAATTTATTTTGTGTTTTTACTTAAATAATTGACAATACATTTTTTACGATACTTTCACATCACAACACACTCCTTTTCCTTTATTATGTGTAGGAGAGGATGGGAATTGGTTCGGGAAATATTGCCGGTTTCTGATCGGAAGCTCGCCACGCTGTCTCTGATTTGCGGCGAGATGGCATCGTGACAGCGCGCACGGGATAGAAATTCAGCGCGTTTCTGAATTTCTATCCCGTGTTTCTCCTTCACAGTCCCTTACTATTATTTTTTTCTTGGTATGATAACCGGCACGGGTGATATACTACTGGTGTGTCACTAGTAAGATTTATGTGCATCTGACCGGTTTTAACTGTAGTAGTAGCCGTACCAGATATTAAAAATTCGGAAAAATCGTTAATGACTGACATAAGAGCAATCAGGTCATCACCCTGAAGGGGCGTGTTTACCTCACTAGATATCTCTCCGGATTGCATTAACATTAGCAATATTGTTAGAGGAATGTGTCAAATATTGTCTATCCTTAGTCCTGAAGTAAACAATGCCGTCTCTATTTAGTACGTCCGTGCCTATTATAATAGGAGTATTCATACAAGAGGCAGGTACAATGACTAAATCAACCTCAAGGGAGATATTCTCAAATTCAATGGTTAGGGTAACGTATTCTCTAGAAGTAATTTCCGTGTCACTGACACCCTTTATAACGCACTGTGTGAATCTACGTGGGCAAGAAAATAACTTTACTGCATCAGAGGAAATAAATGAGATATTTATAGCACCACTGTCTATCAAGACATCCACCGGAATACCCTGAACTACAGCTGCGACCACATCACTACTGCGAGAACTACTTGAAATTTCATTACATAAGTTCACTCTTCTAATTTGGTTTTTATTTTGAGCTTCCACTCGTCGTTTTGTGAAACACTCATTCTCGTTATGGCCTATTTTATTACAGAAAGTGCAAGATGGTTTTGTAGTATTTTCCGAGGTTTTGGAGGAGCCTTCCGAAACCTTAAGTTTCTTTGGGCATTTATAGCTTTTAAGTCCAGCCCGACCGCACACGTAGCATTTTAAAAGAGATAAATCAGCATCGCGACTTTTCATAGGTAAGCGAGTATCAGGTTTTGTCCGGGCAGGCTTGACACAAATGGCCAAAAATGAGACTAAATTATCCGTGGTCAAATCAGCGTTAGCGGCCGTGGCACGCACTTGCGGGTCAGTTATGCCAAGTATAACAATTTGTACCATGAGTTCGTTACTCAAACCTTTAACGATACGCAAGTGCAACAGTGACCGTCGAGCATACTCCGCGTACGTTGAATATTTGTCCGACGTGGCATTCATCACGTCGAACAAAATATTAGCAAAATCTAACTTCCGGGGACACAATGGCGTAAACTCTAATCGAAAATTTGTCCAAGACCGATCATTAGTGACCCACTCATTGAGCCAGGTCTTTGCGTCACCTTTTAAACAGTTTGAAACTCGCGAAAGACATTCGGAATCCCCCCAACCGTTCATCACTTTGGCACGCTCCACCTCCTCACACCATACCTCAATATCGTGAATTGTTGGATCAAAGTTTGACACAAAATAATTACGAGATTTGTTTGATATTACGGTACCTAATAATTCAGCGAATGTTTTTCCAACCGAGGGTATGTCATTTTCTTGAGGTATTTTGTGGGATGCAGGGCGTGGCCGAGTTCGCGATGCGTCTACGGAGCTTTCTTCTATGGCGTTAAGACGTGAAATTATCGTGCTCAAGGTTTGTTTTATTGAGCTGTCACAGCGGGAATTTGAGTCGCGGGAATTGGAACGGGATCGTCTCCGATCGTGGTATCGCGTACGAGTACTGTCACTTTCATTTGGACGAGAGCGAATACGAGAACGTGAACGAAAACGCTCGGGAGTGGTATATCGAGATCGAGTACGAGTCCGTTCTGACGAATCGCGACGCCCATGCGAACGCACCGATGAACGCCCATCTTTATGACGACGACCTTTGTTATGTGACCTACTCCGAGACCTCGAAGAACGAGGCATCGCTACTGACGGCTAATTGTTTCCTCAAAAGCTCAATGTTATGTGGACACAGGTTTATCCCACTTCTGATTTTAGGAATCAGAAGTGGAGTATATTAAAAAAAAATAAACAAATACAATTACCCCTAACACAGTTTACTCAGAATAATCACTTTTTAAATAACTTGTACACGTTTTACAATTTTAATAGAATATCGACAAAAGCAAAGAAACAATCAACCATCAAAAAAACCAACAAATTAATTTAAGTCACGTGCACCGACAATCTTACCGCTCGAACGTCAACTGGCGAAATGGGCGCCATGCCTCCGTTCGACCGCTTTTATAGAGATCGCCGGTGACGTAATCACAACGAGTATATGAAAAAAAAGATTCGGTTCTAATAGTACATAATCTGGTGCAAGATCACATAACATTTCTCGCCTTAAGTCTTGTGGACAATAAGTCTTGGCTCTTTTGTAACCTTTTATCCAGCGCAACCGGTTCCACATGTCAGGAGCTGATACCTTATGATCAATACTGTCACAAAACTTCCTATAATCAAATGATTTCGCTTTTTGGATGGCCTCCTTTGCTTTTAAAGATTTTTCTTCAAGTAATGATAGATTTGTGGGTGTTGGATTACCTCTAAAAATACCCAAGGCTAATCTGCGTTCGCCTACCAATTTTGAAATATCTGAGCTCCAATATCCTTTCGGTCTAAAATTACTCTTCGGATTATCACAAATTTTAACTATTGGAATACAGACATCGGCTGCGTTATTTATTTGACGGGTGAAATAATCATATAAATCCTGAACATTATTGTACTCTACGTGTAATGAAAAGCTATCTAGAAGGTGTCTTGTGTATCCATTCCAGTCAGCAGATTTATAGTTACGTTTTTTAATAACATAAACCTCCTCGTTGTATATAATTTTGAATTTGATAACAAATGGTCACTCCCTAAATTTTCATTCAGCACATGCCAATCAAAATTAATAACAATATCTAAAGACGCAAACGTTACATCAGGGGAAGAACTTTGTAAGATGCTATTTACTAATTTAATTCTAGTGGGCTGTCTATTATTGAGTGAGGTAAAACCGTACTCTAATGTTGATTCAAAAATTTGTTTACCTCTATTATCATTTTTGTATGACCAGTTCGTATGATGCGCGTTAAAATCACCTGCTATCAAACAATTTTTAGGGAACATAGAAAAGATAGTATCCCAATCCGACTGAGTTGTACGTACGGAACTAGGATACTAGGAACAATATATTAGAATTATATATCTAATGTAATTACAATTATTTAACTTTATACACAGTAACTCGATTCCTGAATTATTTAAATTGATATGCAATTCCTGAACATTTAGTGAATAATGGGCTATGATAGCTAACCCACCGTATGAATCTCCTCTATCGCGTCTGTAAATATTATACTTGTTAAAATTGATACTTATCCCTTCTCTCAACCAGGTTTAGCTTATTAATGCTATGTGTATCTTTTCCTGTAACAACAAACAACTCACTTCCTCTGTTTTCTGCTTCAAGCTCTGTGCATTCCACTGCACTACGTTTAACCAAATATCTTTATGTAAACAAGCCATCTTTAAGTATCGATTAAAATTACAAAAAAAATCTCCCTCCTTGACTAAGTTCCAAATGAAATAAAAGCACTCTTCAAAAATAAAACGGAACACTAATTTAACTTTGACATCTAATCTACAATCAGACAAATAGACTTCTTTAAATTTATGCATTAATCTTTTAAAGTCTACTTTACGCTTTGTTGGTTCTTCTTTATTTTCTATGTTTTCTTGTTGTAGCCTCGGTTCCTCTTCATAACTGCGTGTAACGCGGTGATTTGTCTTTTCTTTTCTTTTGATGCTTAAAAGGTTTACCCAAAATAAGAGAACCTATTGACTCTTCCATGCTTTGCTCTCCCCTATCCTCGGAATCCATAGGTTGTATACCTTCTTCTATGACCAGATTATCTCTTCGAGCCTCTGTAATTAATACATCCCTATACGATACCTCATTACTCATTACATTATACTTTTTATTGCAAGTATTTTCCTCAATATTTTGATGTCCAGATTGAGCATTTTCTTCTTCTAAATACGCCGATAGGGCTCTTCTGTAAGTATAATTCCTCTCACACATAATTTGTCTTATCTTATTTTCTTTTACAAACACTGGACATGATTTATCTAGTGCCATATGTGAGCGTTTGCAATTTATACACCTGAAGTTAGTAGTATTACAATTCTTGTGATTTCCTCCACATTTCGGGCAGCGTATTATTTTTGTTGGACATGACTTTAATAAATGACCAAACCGCCAGTACCCAGAGCACTGTGTTACTGGAAACATATACGGATCCATTTTGAATCTGCATCCATACATATACACGCAAGAATGTAAAGTGGAGCTTTTCAAACACAAACGTATAGTTTCGCTGTCTACCCATTCTCTGGAAGCATTGAGCCGTTTTAACCTTCTTACCGTGACAATTTCGTGTTCGCATTCTATACTTCGTTGAATTTCTTCTAAATCTATTTGTTTAACAATTCCATAGGATAAATTAACTTCATCCACAAATTGACATCTGTACCCCAGATTTAGAATTTTTTGGCATTTTACCAGTTTCTCCGCGCTCTCTCTGTCTTCAAATTCTAGAATTGCTTTGTATGCATTTTTGTACTGAATTTTACTTATATTAATAATATTTTCCGCCCTTAATAACTTTGCCAAACCAAATTGTTTTGGTAATATGGTTTCTTTCCCCGTAATACAAACAATATTATTCTGAGATTCTGAAATTTTTTCACCACTGTCAGCTTTTCTAGATAATCCTCTTGCTAATTTTTTATTTCCCTTTCTCACGGTTATAAATCCATCTTCTTCTATTATTTCCTCGCTATCTTCTCTCACTCTTTTCACTGGAACACGCTGTGTCTCAATCACCGAACTAATATTTTCCTCCATTGTACTTATATTAACTTGTTGTTCACTTTCATTCAATATCCCTTCAGGCTGTCTCCGAATGGGGCGATGCCAATCTGGTCAAATTCAACGCTGCCAAGACCCAGGCATGTCTGTTTTCCGCCAAAAAGAGCCCATTCCAACTTGCTCCTACTTTCCGGAATGTATCTGTGCCGATGACTGACCACCTTGTGCTCTTGGGCGTTACTCTGACGTCAACCCTCAACTTCGGCTCCTATATAGAGTCCAAAGCTCAAATAGCTGCCAGAAAGCTGGGTATCCTCTCGAAGGTGCGGCGTTACTTCACGCCGGAACAATTGCTCGCATTGTATAAAGCACAAGTTCGGTCGTGCATGGAGTACTGTTCGCACCTTTGGGATGGATCGGCTAAGTACCAGCTCGAGGCGTTGGAGTACATCGAGAAACGTGCCAAGAAGCTCATTGGCAACGATTCCCTTGTCCGGGCTAAACTCCAAAGTCTTGAACATCGCCGCAAAGTTGCTAGCTTATCGGTTTTTTATCGGATACATTTCGGAGAGTGTGCATCAGATCTCCACGATCTTATTCCCCCTAGCCCTTTCCACTATCGTACGACCAGAAGCACGAAAAAGCGTCATCGATTCACGGTGGACATTCCAAAAGCCCGAACGAAACGCTTTAAGTCCACTTTTATAATGCGTACTGCTGAAATATGGAATGCACTTCCCGAGTGGGTCTTCCCTGATAGATATAATCTGGGTGTCTTTAAATCACGAGTGAATCGGTTTCTTCTAGGCAAGCGCGCTCCATCGTAGATCGCAGTATCGCTTAACATCAGGCAAACTAGCGGTCAAGCGTAAGCCTATCACGAATAAAAAAAAAAAAAAAAAAAAACAATATTTCCTCCTCCATTATATCACTTTCAGTCGTCTCTCCATTATCATCCAACACATCAGCCATTATCAGTAAACATTTATATAAATTAATATGTGGGTAGATTTAAATATAAAAAAAAGAAATAGGTAACTCCTTTACAATGCGTGCGTTCGACTCGGCGTCTCGCGCGGTACTCGATCCACATTGATTTAATAGGACCATTAACGATTACCGAAGACGGGTATAGGTATTGCCTAACAATACTAGATCGTTTTACTAGGTGGCCGGAAGCCATACCCTTAAAAGATATAACAGCCGAATCTGTCGCTAGGGCGCTGTACGATGGGTGGATCTCGCGATTTGGTTGTCCTATTAAGCTTACTAGCGACCAGGGTAGGCAGTTCGAGAGTAACTTATTTAGACAGTTAATGAAATTACATATTAGGCATAAGTAGAGTACGGACTACAGCTTTCCATCCGCAGAGTAATGGGCTGGTGGAAAGATTGCACAGAAGTTTAAAAGTAGCGTTAATGGCCACGCTAGGTTCAGAGTCATGGCTTAACGAATTGCATACAGTTTTATTAGGATTACGTACCGCTGTTAGAAGCGACACGGGATATAGTGCAGCAGAACTTATCTACGGCCATGCTATGAGATTGCCAGGAGATTTTTATGATTGTGGAAAGACAGAACACTCGGATTTCGATACGTATGTAGATAAATTGCGCAAGACAATAGGTAAACTTAGAGGTTCGACTAGAGAAAATAGACCACGTTGAATTTTTATACACCCGGAATTAAAGGTTTGCAAATATGTTTTTATACGTAATGATATGGTGCGTAAGCCTCTGCAGCCCCCATATGACGGACCGTACCGCGTCATAAGTATAATACGTAATAATACGTTTATTAATTCTCTCTTCACAAACTTAGTTCTTAATCTAGAGCTAACTTTGTGAGAGACTGGTGCCTGATGTAGGTTTGTACAACAACCTGTATTACAGGTCACCAGGGCCCTCCCGCGGCTAGTGCATGCAAAGGCAGTTAGAACACAATAATAATTACATCATTACATCATTACCCAGTAGGGAGAATGTGGACACTTAACTAGAGGAATACGCTAACAATAATAATAGGTAATTGCAGGAGTTGCCAGAAAGATATAATTTGGGTGCATGTGTGCGATAGTGTATGTGTTGTGTTCGTTTATGCTCGTATGTATGATTGGGTGAGTATGTTGTGTTTCAGCGAGTTTTGTAATGCGACTGGATGAGACAGGGAAGTATAAGGTTATCATATGAGTGGTTTCAAGAGGTTTTCAGTTAAATTATAGTCTAGAGTTTTGAGGTAACGTGATACGGTAAATTTACACTTTGATTTTGGTAGATTTGAAGAATATTATTTAATTTATTATAGAGGTACGGGCCAAGGAAACAAAAGAAGTTATGGGAGAGAGCTGAGTGCAAGGAGAGCGTTTGGCAAAAATTACCTTTACGGCGCTTGTCTTTTAGTAATGGGTCATAAACAGAACAACCAAAAAAACTGTGCTCTTTACAAAAGTATGTGAAGAAATACTTAGAACATTATTATTTTTAGGAAAAAACATAATTAAACGAACATTTTATAAATATATTTTAAAATAGCTTTATTTTTGTTATTTGTCTAAAAGAAAAGAAACAAAAAATTGACAATTACATCCCCTTCCGTGGACCGTTTCCAGTCGATGCTCATAAGTTATATATTATATAAAAAAAACTCTAAACGAAAAGCTTCAATTTAGTAATCATTAATTTGTTACTAATATCCTATAGTTATTAATAAATAATATTGACAAAAAATATCACTTTAATTATGCGAATTATAATACATAAACATGTTGTTATCAATTCTTACGACCCATTCCGTGGTATAACCAAATTATAGATTCGATACTGTATTAAACGAAACGCTACATTACTTATTTATTTTTGTTGGCAACACTGTTTAGCTGTCAGTTGAAAGTTATAGTTGAAAGTGGTGCATTTGCTCTCTGTGAAAATAAAACAAACTTTTGTTTAAATAAGTGATTGTTTGTAATTTATGTCAAAGATCGTTACAACTTTTCTGTTACATTGATATTTCGGTAAGTATTATCATGAAAAATACTTATTGTAATTTTTCTTGTCAGATATCGGCGGCCATTGATAAAAACTCTATACGTGGTTTACTAACCTCAAAATTTTATATTTAACTTATTATTTTATTACTTGTTTACCCTTCCGTGGACAAACTTCTCAGTGGACACTATGTCCACCGAAGGGTAAGCGTCCACGGAAGCGACTTTTATTAAGCTTCTTAACCTGCATTACTCTTACAAATTTTATAATAAATGAACATATGAAGGCACGTGTTGCTTGGCGCTTTAATAACTGTGAATAATTATTTTTTCATTTTGTTATACACATCTGGTGTTTATTGCATTTACTGCAGTTTTATATACAATGTGCATGCTCAACAGGAGAAATCTCGTTGTACACTGGTTTGACCAGGCTGGCAAAAACAAGCAGGGCTGATTAAATATAATGGTTGAAGCTGTGTGTATATATGGGATTTTAATAAATTTCAGGTAACAATGCCTCGAACATACAGATCAAAACTCCAGCTAAGTGATGAAGAAAAAAAGAATAGACGACGTGAACAAAAAAAAATGAGTATGCGCCGAGCACGTAAAAGACTGAATGAAACTGCTAAGGAAGAAATACGTAAGATGGATAGAGAAAGATACCATAGGAAGAAAGAAAGAGGTGAAATTAAAACGATTGACCAATATACTCCTAGAAAACAGCGCCAAATAAGAAAAATGTGGCGAGAAAAATCCCGAAAACGCCGTGAGTTATTAAAAATGCGAAAAGCCACCGCTACTCTTTTGCAAGATAATACTCCGCCGATGAGTCCTTCTTCATCATTTTCGCGCGTTGAAGTTGGAAGGGCAATAGCTGCTCGCAACAAGAAAAAAAGAAAGGCAGAAAATGAGGCATTGAAGATAAAACTTTTAGAAATGAAAAATAAAATAAAAAAATACAGAATGCGTATAAGAAGACTCGAAGCAAAAAAGCAAAAAAATGTAAATGTGTCTGGTTCTAACAAAAAAATCTTAAAGAGAGATATAAGAAAATCTGTGCATGATTTTTTAGTACAAGATGAGTATAGTAGACTGACTGCTGGCAAAAACGAAACTATTACCAGAAAGAAAAGCAAACGCCAGATAAGGTTACTGAATGACACTCTCTTAAATTTGCATGTTGTTTTTCAAAATCAAACAGGAATAAAAATTTCGTATCAGACTTTTCGAAGATACCGTCCGTTTTGGGTTCTATTTCCGAAAGTATCTACAAGGAATACATGTCTGTGTGCATTGCATGAAAATAGTGATCATATGGTTCGATCACTTCAAAAGGCACAAATTTTATCCTATAGGTCTGCTTCTGATGTGGCTAAAGCAATTTGTTGTAATAATAGACTTAATAGAGATTGCTTGGAGCGAATATGTAAGGACTGCCAAAATAAGAAGATTACATTTAACGATTTTGATGACAACGAATTTATTACATACGATAGATGGGTTATTAAAAATGTGGGCGTAGTAATTAAAGGGAAGGAGAAACAATGTAAAAAATGTATTAAAGAGACAGTAAAGACCACAAAGAAATCTCTTGTACGATTGTTTCAATCAAACTTACCAGTGTATATGCAACACATCGCTAATTTAATTCATCAGATAAGATCAATTCAAAACCTCAAACAACAATTATCTATTTCAGAAGGTTTGTTACATATAGATTTTTCTGAAAACTATACTTGTAAATACAGTGCTGAAGTCCAATCCGCTCACTTTGGTGGATCTAAGCCCCAGTTGTCCCTTCACACATGCGTATATTACAGCAATAACTTACAGTCTCTAGATAGTGGTTTTAAGACGACATCAATGTGCACTATCTCAGAAAATTTGCGACATGATCCAGTAATGATATGTGCTCATCTTAGACCTGTTCTTCGTAGAATCAGAGAAATAACTCCCAACTTAACCGATTTGCATATACTGAGTGACGGCCCAACCACCCAATACAGAAACAAGTCTATGTTTTACTTGATTGCAAATTATATGGGTAAAGAATTGAATAATATAAACAATATTATATGGCATTACAGCGAAAAAGGTCATGGCAAAGGAGCCCCTGATGGCGTAGGTGGGTGTATAAAGAGACTGTGTGATAATTCAGTTGCAATGGGTAAAGATGTGTCCAATTACGATTGTATTTTGACGTGTTTAAAGGAAAATTGTAGAGGTATCGAGATTTATGGAATTGGTGATCCCAATATTCAAGAAATTCAAGAAATCATGGATCGGAGCACAATCAAAGCTTTTAAAGGGACATTGAAGATACACCAACTCGCTTGGAACCGAAACGAGCCAAACATTTTACATGCTAGACGATTAAGTTGTCTATCCTGTCCAGCACAAACAATTTGTCCGCATTTTGAAATCGGACAGATTTCAGTGCAACAAGAAAAGTTTTTATCGAATTCTACTCCAAGTTCTGTATCTCACGTAGGTGCCTTGTCTCCAAGAAGTATAGCCACGTCTGAAGCAGACACAGAAACTTTTAGATCTGATTTAATAACGCCAGAAGAAGAAATTACACAAAGTTTGCCTGTTCCTCCTAAGAAAAGCTTGAGAGTAATTTCCGATTCCGATGAGTCTGATGTAATTTTTCCTTTATCGATACCTAAAAAGAAAGCAATCATTTTTACAGACAGTGAAGATGAAGATTCTATATTTTGATTAAAAGATTATTGCCCATATTATTTTTTGAAATATTTTTTCTTAATGTTTCTAATGTCAACAGAAGTGAAATCACTTCCTTGGATAATTGTATTTATTTTTTTAAAGTGAACACATGTTGTATAACTTATTTTGTTTTTATATTAAGCACTTACTTAAGTGCTTAATATAAATACAAAAAAATAATAATAATAATATAATAATAATAATCTGTTGACATTAGAAACATTAAGAAAAAATATTTATTTATTATATTATTTATACAGTGTAATTATTATTTTGTATAAGTTTACAGAGTTTTGAAAGCACCATTATTGATTGAAAGACTAGTTTTATCTTTTCTGTTGACTTTTTCGTCTTTTCGGTGGACACTAAAGAATGAAGATGTGGCCCATTTTGTTAAAAATAAGGTTTTGATCTCTGAATTTAATTATAAAATGATCCTTTTGTTACATTCTATAATAAACGTTGATTTTTTACATAAAAAGGTACTTTTTTTTATTTCCAAGTTTTGATTCTCACTTTTGTTTATGACCCTAATACTGAATCATAGTGTAACTTTGAATGTTGTTTTAGAACGGTCTGTAAGATAAAAGTTTGCCTGACAGTGAGGACGTCCCATTTTTTATATAAGTCTACAGTCGTGAAACGGAAGGGGAGACAAGCACCTACTTTAAGAATAGCACGCTGTGCCCGCTCCACCTCAATGTGGTGGGTTTTAGCTGCGCCACCCCACGAAGTTATGCAATAGTCAATCAAAGATTGGGCTAAAGCGTAGTATACCATTTTAATGGTCTGTCTGTCCGCTGTGTATCTCAAAGTTTTAAAAATATAAATTAATTTACGTAGCCGAGACACTAGTAGCTTTGTGTGTGGTTTGAAGCTGAGGGATTGGTCAATGGTAATACCGAGATATTTGAAATTTTCAATCCTTTGTAGTGGGGGGCAGGTGCATGAAGCTTTAAAGTGGTCGGTTTCGCAGACATGGGCCGTGATGGCGAGCGATGCTGGAGGAAGTAGGTTAGTTCTATAAGCGAACGTTAGATATTTGGTCTTTGAAACATTTAAGGTCAGTACGTTGCTTTGAAGCCATACGCTTACTCTATTAACCCCTATTTGTGCCAATTCGAAGACCTCCTCCCAGCTACTACCACTAAACAAAAGGGCAGTGTCATCCGCAAAGGTAATAATTTTCCCCTTGTAGAGTTGAATTTGGCACAGGTTGTTGATGTAAACCAGGAAGAGCGTTGGCCCGAGTATGCTGCCTTGTGGTACGCCGTACTCAACGGGGATCTCATCACTTAATCTATGATCTATCTTTACTCTTTGTCACCTATCGCTTAAATAAACTTTTAGTAATTTCAACGGCATACCTCTCACGCCAATCGCCTCCAGCTTAACCAGAAGGTGTGGAATAGAGACTGTGTCGAAGGCTTTTGCCAGATCTAGGAATACAGCCAAGCATTTCTGTCCATCATCTAAGCCAGTTATGACTGTATGCAAAAAATCGTTAACGGCATCATTGGTGGATTTACGACACCGGAAACCAATCTGAGCAGAAGAGAGATGCCCGTTAGTCTCCAAGAATTTATTTAAACGACAAGTAATAAGTCGCTCCAGGATCTTGGACAAAGTTGGCAAAATAGATATGGGTCGGTAATTATCAACACAGTCTCTATCCCCCCCTTATGGGTCGGCTTAATCAAGGCTATTTTGAATGGCCTGGGAAAAACTCCTGTTGTCAAGGCCGTGTTACAAATGTGGGTGATAGAAGAGACAAGAAGGTTTGCATACCTCTTAATAAATTTACCTGAAATTTAATCAGTTCCCACCGCACACTTATCTTTCAAGCCTAGGATCAGCTGGAAAATTTCCCTTTCATCTGTAGGGAGAAGTACAAGTGAATTTAGGGGAGAAGTAGGGGTATTGACTGGTAGGATGATAGTGGGTGATTTCGGAGGGGGAATTCGTTCGGCAAGCCTTTTACCAACATCAGCAAAGAAGTTATTGACGCTGTTCAGGTTCATAACAGGGTTTTCTGCTATTAGACAGGGTGAATAGTCTGACACCCTGTTAGCGCCACTCATTTTCTTAATAACCTCCCACAACTGTTTCTTATTCCCTCTTGAACTTTCAATCTCTTTTTTTTCGTAGGCTCTTTTGGCTTTTTTGACAAGGTAGTTGCAATAGTTGCGATAACGCTTGTATGTTATCCTGACTGTCTCATTACCGGGGTCCCTTTTTAGTTTTTTATAAAGGTTATCTCTATTCCTCATGCAACGCAACAATCCTGTTGTGATCCAAGGTTTACTGATCCGTTTTCTTTTTGGAATTTTGACTAATTTAGAGTTGTTTTTAATGGCTGTAGATAATTTAGTAACAAACATATCCGTCGCTAAGTTGGCATCATTACAATCCAATACAGGCTGAAAGTGAATATCTTGCATACAGTTATCGAGTCTATCAAAGTCAATTGAAACAGATGTTAAATTGCAATATTCTAGGCGATTATCTAACCTAAAGCTAGCTGCTACACTCTCGTGGTCTGTAATTGATGACTCAATGACAAGGCAAGTTGCTTGCATTTTGGTTTTGATTATAATATGGTCCAAACAAGTGCGACCATGAGTGGGTAGATTGTGACCAGAGAGCATGCCATGGCTTGCTAAAACGTTTAGGTATTCATTCGCACGTCTGTCTACACTATTTGAGCTTATATCGATATTTAGGTCACCGCAGAGGATTATGTTTTTGTATCAGTTTAAGCTAGATAGAAGAACGTCTAAGGAGTTAATGAAGTTGGTGGTATTTTTTTGACTCGGAGGGCGGTAGATTCCTATGATACAAGTGTCTAAATTCAATTTAAGGAGGAGACAGTTGGCATCATTTATTTGTGGTTCTTCGATAGTGATAATAAGTTGTTTATTATAATAAACTACAACCCCTTCATTTTGTGTTTTGTGAAGGGTTGTTGACGAAAAGTTATAATTGTCAAGGGTTGGTATAAACCTCGCTGAGGGAAGCCAACATTCTGTAAGGACTAGAAAGTCCCAAGGGATTTCCGATCTTTGGAGGAATGTTGTGAAGTTAGCCATATTACACGAAATACTACGTATGTTTTGAGACATGAGATTGAGCGTGCAATGAGTAGATATATGTCTTTTCACATCATAACTGATGTGAAAAGACATATCACAAGTCATTGATTCAGCCACCTGCACATGATCTAAATCCAAGTTTAAAGTTTCAATGTTTTGCATTTAACAATTAATAAATTGCAAATGATATTGTCACGACAAATTCGTGACATCGATGAGTAAATTTTAGGTATAAACGAGGATATGGTATACAAGTAGCTATGAGACAAGACATGTAACTTGATGGTACTGCAGGTACAGATTCGCTTTTAGGGATTAAAACTCGCATGGGTGAGATGTGCTGAATATGGTAAGTTGAGTAAGATGTGTGTGTAGGAAGATTAGTGTGTTTGTGCGTGTGATTCTGGAAGTCCACAATATATGATTAAAACTAAAGAAATATAAGCTGAGATAATTAATTAAATATAACAAAAAAGACTTAGCTAAACAACTTAGATAGTAAGAAAAATTCCATTCTAGTGAAGTCACAGGGTAATTTTGTTCAACTCAAACTCAGAGGCAATACGTATGGGCGATGAACCATCATCTTTCTTCACATATACTTTTCCGTATGATGTCCAGGATGCGACTAGTTTCTTGTTCTTAACGCATTGGCGAGCTAGGAACGCTAGCTTTTTTGTCTTGGTAGTCAGGTACTCCGATACAAATACCAATCGCAATTCTCCATGGAGATTAATTTGCTCAGTATTCAACAGAGGCTCATTTTTTTCGCGTCTGGCTTTATTGTATAATATTAATTTGGATATTATTGATTCTTTCCGAAGGCTAGTGGTAAAATCAACTACTATAGCTTCCGACTTGATGCGAAAAATGTCTCGTATCTCGGACTCCTGAATTGGGGCTTCCAGTCCCGACGTTAATCCAAGCTTCTGTACTATATGGGATAATCCTTTCTTATTTTCATTTTCCTGCCTGGGTAAATTGCGAATTTCTATCATTGTACAACGCGCGTTTTTTTCGTAAAACTCGAGTTGATTTTCGAGGTTAGTTATTCGGCTTTTGTGTTCATTATTTTCTATTTCCAGATTATCCATTTTTACCAAAAGATCTTGGTGTTGGGAAGTAATAGTTTCAACAGATTTCTGAATCTCTTGGTTTTGCGTAATAATCAAGTTTAACGTGGTATTTAATAATAGGAACTTTTGATCTTGTTGGACTTGAAGTTCGGCAAGCATTGATTTAATTTCCAAAATAGAGGACGGAGGTTGATCTGCAAGTTCCCCAAAAGTACGTTTTTGCCGCTTAGTTATATTAAAATAATGATCCTCAGATCCATGTTTGTTCGGTATATGGAGGGATGTATCAGAGTTATAATGGATAATAGGTGTATCCAACTTAAGATCGGAGCTGGGAGGTGAGCGCTGCACTACATCGTTAATCCGTACCGGTATTTGTTCCTCAAAGAAAAGGATATAATTTGCAATGACAACACGTACGCGAGGGAGGGGCTTGCGTAGGCGCAACGGTGAGAGGGTGTATCCTTGGGCGTGAGTTATGCGGTCACAGTGAAGACAACTCACGTGAACATATATCCGTCTTCGTTCTGCTCGGGGTGTTCTCGCTCGCTGGGCGCTCAGTATCTATGCGCTCCTGGTACTGCACTTGATTTATTCGACTGTTATTTTGTATTTTAATTTTATTAGAAATTGACTGGGTATTTACGTAGACACGTCTGCACTGCACAGAGTCCAAGGGGAGAGGTAAGTAGGCGCGATAAACATTACGTCATAGACTTAATTGTAAGCATTTTTATTAGATGGAAATGATTCGGAGAATGACAATAATTGTAGTTATAAAGAAAATAAGATGGACCAGTCGACATTGAAGGACAGTGTTTCAGCGGACGAGAATAGCGATAAACCGCAACCTACCACTAAAGTTACACGTTACGGTCGCGTAGTTAAGAAGACACGGTTTTTCGATGACGATTAGTTACTATAGTTATAATAAGCGTATAAGTATATGCATGTAAGTCAAGGTTAAAATATTTCAGTGGTACTACTGTTATGTATTCGCGGTATAACTGATGCTAAGTTGACAATAATAGTGAATGCAACTATATTGTTTTCGCATGTCGATAAAAAGTAGGTTTACAGGTTACACATGCTGGTTATTGAATTTACTTTGGTAAATAACCTAGAATTAATTATCTTTTAAGTCAATTATTTACAATAAACATTCTGTTAAATAAAATTCCGTAAACTGATCACTTGCGTAGTTTGAAGTTTTGACAAAATGACATTTTTTTGTAAAGTTGTTTTGGCATAGTTTATACAATTATTATTTTTACACATTTCCATAGACGGACGCTAATCGAAGTAGTTTTTGCTCAGAAGGAAATTGTTGCAGACTAAATTTTAATAACATGGGCAACTCGAAAAGTAAGACTTCAGCAGGCTTAGACAAGTAGCAAACGCTCCGTATCTATTCTATGTCGAAGAACGCTTACGCCTTAGCGATATCGATAACAATTTGGGAGACAAGCGTACAAGGACTTGTCGAACGCTCAGTCTATTCCATCATACGCTAAAAGTCGGACGTACTCTATGGTTTTGTTCTAAAATATCATTGTTAAGGGCGCTAACATTTGAATAGTATTTTGTGAGAAATAGTTTGTTTTATTAGTTTTCTTTAATAAGATTATATATTACACTATTTGATTTGTTTTTTGTCTTTGATCCTGTAGCCAAGAAGCTCAGAGTACAAAGGACCTAGAAAATATTACAAACATGTAAATATGTACGTTACTATGCACGTATCTTACGCTTATTGTACATAACATTACATGACCTTACCTATAAGTAGTAATGATTTATTTATTTACCTTTTTTCCAAGGGAATGTCTGTAGTTCCTCGCAATAATGTATGAACACGTAAATCCCGGCAAAGCTTCCTAAATGTTGTTTTGTCCAGTCTAAATCTTTGGATAAACAAATAATCGGGCATTACACTAATTTCCTCCAAACACTGACGATAAATGGTTCTTCGGCGTCGTCTCAACCACACTTTTTCATTATACGCAGCCCACAATAGTCTAAGTTTATGCATTTTGACGAAAAATAAAACTAAATACATAATTAAACAAAAACAATCACAAAGATCCGCCATTTTGTAGCGTTATCTACAAGGTGCTGGTGTTCGCTAGGTGTCGAACGCTTGCAAGCGAATTCGTTTGTCAAAAATGCAACTTGGCTAGGATTTCTAAGGAGAATAATGTACTTCCCTAGCGTTTCGTTTAAACGAATAGACTAAATGGACATGTGGCTACCAATTTTTAATTCTATTCGTTGGCTCAAATTACATATCGTATGCTTGTGTCATTCCCATACATTGAGAATTCTATTCTATTCTATTCGATTGGCGTTTATGCCACTTGTCTAAGCCCTCTGAAGTGGTTATCGCTCAAAATGGTGCTAACGGAGCAAGCACATCTACGTTAGAAGGAAAAATGGAAGTATACAGTTTTGTTACTATCCTTGTGGTCATCGTCGTATTGATGACTATTATGTTCAGAGGATGCAAATACTGCGGAGGACAGACAAGAAAAGTTTTAGTGAAAGACTAGCTTTTGCCAGCGACTTCGTCCGCGTGGAATAGTTACTTTGTTCCCTAATGCTTCGCCCGAGGTTTCACCTGCGTTGCCCCGTTCCTAAGGGTTGTAGCGTGATGTTTTATAGCTTGAAACCTTTCTCATGAATCACTCATTTTCCCAACATTTCCCTTCACTGCTCTGCTCCTATTGTAGCGTGATGAAAAGTATACTATAACCTGCCCAGGAGTATGAAGAACAATTGTACCAAGTTTCGTTGAAATCCGTCGAGTGGTTTTTGTTTCTATAACGAACATACAGACAGACAGACAGACAGACAAAAATTTTACTGATTGCATTTTTGGCGTCAGTATCGATCACTAGTCACCCGCTGATAGTTATTTTGGAAATATATTTCATGTACAGAATTGACCTCTCTACAGATTTATTATAAGTATAGAAGATATCTTCTCCTCGTTAGAAAAACGTCATGCTCAACCACAGCCGGTAACCGTCATTCAACCATCAGTTCAGCCAGTACAGCAAACATACTAGGTGGTGTGTATCAAATTGTCCCTCTATGGAAAGGTGCGTAGAATTTAAGTAAAATTTTTAAAAAAAAAGGTAAAACTCATACCGATAATACTTTATTACATAATTGGTTGTTCTAGTACATTTGTTAACATCAAACATTACCTCTCTTTACACCAAGTCGGTTAATTAATTCTGTATAAGCATTGATGTAATATAACACTTTTGTTATTGTATAGCGTGCATACGTTGACATTCCAATGTTATCAGTTCCGTTGCGAAACATAATGTATCTTTATACAGGTTAATAAATGTAAGTTTAGAATGTTAAGGTTTATGTTATATTCTTGAAAGTTTTTGCAAAATTTAAAAAAACGGGGGAGGAATACTGTAGCGACACATTGGTAAAATTGCAAGTTAGCAAATTGTTGGTAGCAAAGTGAACGCTCCCCGCTTCCAGTCGTCTCCAAGCTTTTGTGTACGGTGTATGTAATGTTGTGTTGTTAATTTACTGTGATTATACCGGACAATATAGACAACAAGTTTTACCTAACCTTCTGACGTTTTATTTTGGAGTCAAACAATAATTAGTGTACCTTATCAATGAATTAACATAGTCACTAAAGGGTCATCGGTGATGCTACCTTGACGTACGAGGAAATAAGCACTCTCCTCAATCAAGTGGAAGCTTGTTTGAACTCGCGTCCAATGAGCGTCGTAAACGCGTCTGATCCTGGTGAACCTTTAAGGCGCTGACAACAGCTAACTGAAATTCGATGTTTCGGTATTTTAGCCATGCCCACTATTGCTCCGATTACCTAGCGCTCTTTTTTAAAAGGGCGGTGATACAGCGAACTACCAAATAAGAAACAAAGTGACCCGGTCAATAATGAACATTGAGTCAATAGATGGAGCTGTTTTGTATTTATTGCTCTGTACGAAGAACTAGTAACAAATTAGACAGGACGATTAAAAAATCAAGTAACCATGTATAGGTATTGTATCTTTATATTTTTAATTATTTTATGAAACTTTATTTACAATTAATTAAAAACAATATACTTACCTAAGCGTAAGGAAAATAAAAACCCAAACTACCTACTTATATTAGCAAAATTTTCATTAGTTTTACATGCACTGTTTATTTGCTTTTTTATATAAAAATATATTGGTCTAGCTCAGGTGGTCCCCAGCATGTGGAATGTGGAGTCGAAAATATTTATACATATTTTTTTATTTTAAAGGAATACACTACTGACGTTTGTGTTTTATGTACCACTAACAATAAACTATATACATTATGAAAAGAAACGTATCATACGTTTCTTTTCATAATGTATATAGTTTATTGTGTATAGACTATATACTATATTGTTTATAGACTATTTACATAAAATACATGAAAGTAAGAAAAGAAGCTATATATATAAATCTAAAAGACAGAGGCGTGACTAAGCTTCAAAGTATTCCTCGGCATCGCTGAAGCTAGAGACCTGATTCCCATTCGCCCACAGCCATCAGACGAGCACGCTCCGCAGTATTGACTGACGTATTAAGAAGTTCTTTCTATGTCAAACTGCAAAGCGGCTCATCCCAAAGCCTTTGGGAAGATGGGACCAGGGGTAAATCCGTACTGGGACAAGCCATTCTCCAAACGGTCATAGCGTCAGTCAGAAACGGTACTTCCAAATCAACCAGAAGGTCCTAAGATATCTCTGGCTAACTTTTCGATACTGTGGACTGAGGATATGAACGCGGGTAAACTGATACTAGAAATTTTGCGGAATTCTTTCATTCTTCTTGTTAATTTTAATTAATATTAATGATATTAATTATTATTGAAGTTTTAGTCGGGATCTCTAATTATCTCTAGTAATAAATATAGCTATGTTACTTATACTTATACTATGTTACTCAGTGACAATGTAGGTTTGTAACGGCAAAAGAATTTTTGAAATCGCTCCAGTCATTTTTAAGTTTATTCGTTCATACGTACAAAAATACAAATCTTTCCTATTTATGATATTACTAGCGGCCTGTCCCGACTCCGCACGGATGGACATTATTGAAATAAATATAGCTTATGTTACTCAGGGATAATGTAGCATTCTAATTATGAAAGAATTTTTGAAAACAGTCCCGTAGTTTTTGTGTTTAACTGTGACAAAGACACAAACATACAATTCTTTTTTCATTATAGTATAGATTATAAATATTTTGAATTTGAATTTTCCGGAGGCCAGAATCCCCACGTATAAGTTACACCTACATTGCGACGCGACGGTCGCCGGCCGGACCGAATGACTGCCGCGCGCGTAATTATTTTGTCGCGCGAATATTTTATTTTGCGATATCTTCTAAGATATTTGTTTAAACTATATAAAGTTAAGGGCACAAATATTCTATATTTAATTTCCGTTTTAATAAACACATTTATTTAGATACAGATTAATAGATACCATGTTTTTTTTTTGCATTTTCCATGCTAACATTATTAAGTTATTTTTTAGTAAAGGAAAAAATTCAATCGCGGGCAGGATTCGAACCTGCGTCTTCTGGTTTGATATACTAGACGCTCTGACCTCTAAGCCACCGCGAATTTGAATTTTTTCCTTTACTAAAAAATAACTTAATAATCTTAGCATGGAAAATGCAAAAAAAATTCACAAAAAGATAGTTAAAAGGTAAGGTGGCATCGTACGACACTGAACTAACTGTAAAGTAAGTCGTGTCGGTTGAGAAGTAAGGTAACTTGCCTCTCATAGATGTCACCAAACGTCACCTTATGACGTAAATTCAGAATGTGAAGGCAAAATTTCAATCATGCGGGTAGGGTTCGCGGTGGCTTAGAGGTCAGAGCGTCTGGTATATCAAACCAGAAGACGCAGGTTCAAATCCTGCCCGCGATGGAATTTTTTCCTTTACTAAAAGATAATAATAATATAATAATATAATAATAATAATTTCCTTTAATAAGATACCATATGGGTTAAATAAGCTTCGCAAAAATGTATTCCTTTTTAATCTAAAATTTTAATAGTAAAAGCAGTTATTGTGAGTTATCCGTCGAAGATAGGCATATGCTATCGACTTTTTTATATTAATTTATAATATTAGGGCAATTTGTACACATCTCATTCTTGATACTGAATGACCTATACTCCATTTGGTTAGGTACTTAACTAAAGGTAAACAATAAAAATGGCGGCGTTCAGGGCTGTTCAACCTTTTATTACAATTATACTTACTCCTTCTCCGAGACAGATTAACTAGTAGTAGTAACGCTGGATTATACCAGCGCCATCACAATTATTTCAAAGCTAAAAAAAAAAGTATGTTCTCTCGCCTGGCAACTCTGGAAATGTCATTACGTGTTTTTGTGCGTAGCGCTGTCACTTCGTTCTCTCGAAAAAATACAAATAAATTTAGTTTTTACCGTATATTAATGTGTAAAATCACACTGAAAATGATTAAATTTAATATTTTGATCGAATGTGACGTTGTAGTATGTATTAAAGAGATATTTACTGTGAAACAACAAATACACTTAATGTGTCGATACCGGCGTGAGTATATTGTCTTTGTGTTTTGGATTTGTTTACAAAGCCAGTAGAGGTATGTATCACTTAGAATAAGAAGAACTTAACAGGGTAAGACCTCCTCCTTTACCTCCTATTTTAAATTTTACCAAGAAGTAACCTCAAACATTCAGAAAATTTTAAAACCTTTGTTATTGTTGAACAAAAACCCTACTTCCGGTATCCATTATTCAAAAATCAAAATTTTAAAACTATTTGTGTGACGTACTAGCAATAGTCAATATCTTGACTATTTCCGGGTTCCACCGATTCTGAAATCGGTTGACAGTTTTTCGTTTTCCCTCCAACTATAGCGGAGTAATCCTTTTCTTTTCGCGGTATATGAAGTTCTTGCTCATAGTGCTCATTGCTATTTCCAAAAAACTTATAATCGGTTGTTCGGGTGTGTAATTCGAAAATGGGTAAAAGAAAAAATAAGGATAAAGAATACATTAAGAAGAAAATACGAAAATTGAAAAGAAGATTAGTGAGGATGCCAAATGAAGTTGCTCATCACTCATCGCTACCAACTTCCCCACCACCGCAGTCACCTAGCCCACCGACGCCGCTGGCTCCTGTGTCGCAGCTATCTCCGGTTCTTTAGACACTGGAACAACTGTCACCGACTATGATTGATCAACCAGCTCATAATGTTTTGGATCAAGATCATAATACAGGTCTGTAAAACATATCCCATATATACCTTTCCTAAGTCAGGTTAGAACTTCAAACGCCTGGGTAATTCCAAGTACAAAATGATGTGAATAACACTTAAGCGCCACCACATGCGGGTGGACATAGTGTCATTATGGTCACAAAAGTACCTACATGGCAGGCGCTATCACATTGCGGATAGACAGTGCCAAAAAACCATTGACTTAGCGCTATCACTAAGCGGATAGACATGTCTACTATATCTATTGTGTTGTTTTTCAGAGGACGATTTACCTGAAGAGCTTTTAGAAGCCCTAGGGACAGAAGGTGAAGAGATAACCGAGCTTGGAGAAGCCATTAGACCAGAACTAGCTCTTCGATGGATGAGAATTATGTAGACTGGACTTGGCAAAGAATCTCGAGATGCTATTCTCAAGAAATATCCCACTCCAATCAACTTCCCAAGGGAGGTGGCTCCAGCTATGAATGCTGAAATATCAGCATCACTTTCTGAACCATCCCAAAAAAGGGATAAACGAATCTGCTTCAGACAAAACCTGACAGGAAAGCTGATGACTTGCCTTGGTAAGTCCTTAACCAAAATATTGAGTGGAAATATCAATACAAAGAGCTTGGTAGAGGAAATTAACGATTCAGCAAAAATAGCAGCTGAAATTTTCTACCAAGACTCATCATCTAGAAAATTCTTTGCACTGGCCGGTGCCAATAAGACTGTACAAAATGCTGTACTGAGCTGACTGTGGGGAAAAAATGAAAGACCAGCTCACTGATAAAGGTACCAGAAAAGAAAGAAACCAGACCTGGGGCCCCAGTGAAGACACATGGAAATTGGAGAGGTCCGTCGCAATATCAGCAGCAGCAACAGCGATCCCGCGGCGGGCAATATCGTCAATATCAACACCAGCCTCGAACAGATCAAGATCACCGGAAGACACAGAAGACAGCTTCGACTAGATCCAGATCTAGATACCGCCGATAGATCCTCAGGTACATGCAGGCAGACTTAAAGTACTTTAAGAACAACTGGCTTGAGATATTTAATGACCCAGTAATATTAAAATGTCAATGGAGAGAAAGGTATGAGATTCCATGTAAGGAAACTCCACCTTCTTACAGAATTAATACACAACATTGGTCTGAAAAATAGTTAAACTAGAAATTGATAAATTAATCACTTTGGGTACAGTTTTAGAGTGTCCTCACTGCCCAAATCAATTCACCTCCCCAATATTTTTAGTCCCAAAACTGAATGGTTCTTTCAGATTTATATTAAACTTGAAAAAACTTAATAGTTATATAGATATACTCTTCAAAATAAAGGATATCAAAACAGCTTGCAAACTATTATCACAAGATTTAGGATTTGTCACAAATTTTGAAGTCTTCTAATGCCAAGCCAATAATCTCAATATTTGGGATTTGTCCTAAATTCTACAAATCTTGTATATCAGTCCCCCATCAGAAACAACTTGCAATCTTAGAAAAAATTATATCTTACCTAGCATAGAGTCACGGCTAAATTAGAGAAGTCTCTCAATTATTAGGTACATCAAATTCAGCCTGCCCAGTCATACCATATGGCTGGGTTTATACCAAGATATTAGAAAGAGAAATACACAGCTCTTCTGCACTCTAATTGATAATCATGATGTAAAAATGTCCCTTAAAAGTATAGTTTACACAGTTGCATTGGTGGAATAAAAATCTACATAAACATAATTCAATAAAATGCCATACATTTAAACTAGAAATACTAACAGATGCATCTACTACAGCTTGGGGAGCTGTGTGTGAACTAAATAGAGCTTCAGGGTTATGGTCAAACTTAGAAAGAATTAGTATATTAATTAATTAGAATTTAGAATTAAAGGCTGCATTCTTAGGGCTCTAATGCTATGCAAAATAAATAAATAAAGTTTATATTAAATAAAGTATAAATTTATTAGTATATAGTAGGTATATAGTATTTATAATAAATAAATAAATATATTTTTAAAATTAAATAAATAAAGACCCTGAAGCCTACAAAGTTGATGCATTCATCCTTAACTGGACAATATTATTAAAATGTCTCTATAAAATTAAAACTGATCTATAGAGCAATTGGTATTTTAACTTTCCCATACCGGCTATCTCAACCATGGTTCCCTACGTTAAAGTCACTCTTAATTGAAGAAATATTAATTTTTGAACCATATATAAACTTATTATCTTCTCCTTTTAGAGGAAGTCACCCTCTCCATCAACAACTTACCCTGGCTGCAGGACTGCTCTCAGCGAAGCATACATGAGACAGGGCACACCTACCTCAGCTCTTACAATCATGTTGAACTCTCTTTCAAGTAAATTTTTGAAACAATGTGACTTATCTTTAAAATCTTATTCTATAAAAAACTAAATATGGACCCCTATCATGCTTTTATTCCCTACATACAATTTCTAAGTGAATGCTTCGAATCTGGAGCTTCATAGGGGACAATAAATACCACTAGATCAGCCCTTTCATTGTTAATAAGTACTGAAATAGGAACAGATGAATGAGTTAAACGGCCCATGAGAGGAGTATATACCATCTTAAACCACCTGCACTTATATAATCTTACTTGGGACCCAGGAGTAGTATTGGGTTAAAGTTGCTATCTTATACATAAAATTGTTAAATTATGGAATCCCAATATACATCCCAGATATAATAAAATCCTCAAAATCAGGGAAACTTCAACCACTATTACATCTTAAAACCTTCTAAAATAAATTTGAAATATGCCAGTTACTACTGTAAAATATTACCTATATAAGAACTAAACCATTGAGAAAAGGGACTGATAAGTTAATCCGCATCATTGTGCTTCAACTTAAACCATAAGTCAGTCACTGGATAAAAACAAGTCTAGATGAGGCTGGAATTGATATTAATATCTTCACAGCATATACCACCATGCTGCTATATCAGCCGCTAGAAGATTTGGGATCAATATAGACCGAATACAAAAAACGGCTGCGTGGTCTCAAAATTCTGCCACCTTCGCCAAACACTATAACAGGCCAGTTATACAAGATCCAACTGTCTTTAGTGAAACTATTTGCAACACCAAAGTTAATTAAACTTGAACTGTTGATTATATGTTAATTAGATTTGTAATATGAAAATAATACCAATTTTTTTTTTAACGGTGTTTTTATTCACAACCCTTACACACTTTAAACATCTACTAGTTAATCTGTCTCGGAGTAGGAGTAAGTATAATTATGTGATTAAACGAACTTACCTAAGTGAAGTTCTATCATAATTATACGAAGCTCCTTCTCCGAGACAGGTCTCCCAACCCCCCCTCACTGAAGTGTTTCCGTAAGCAGGGTTGTTCATAAACTATCTTTAAACATAATGACATTTCCAGAGTTGCCAGGCGAGAGAACATACTTTTTTTTTAGCTTTGAAATAATTGTGATGGCGCTGGTACAATCCAGCGTTACTACTACTAGTTAATCTGTCTCGGAGAAGGAGCTTCGTATAATTATGATAGAACTTCACTTAGGTAAGTTCGTTTAATCACATAATAATATCGTATGAATTGGGAGTGAAATGAATATAGGTACCTTTAATTGACTTTATAAGTTTTAATCTGAATCAGATGAAAACAATCACCAACACTAATAATAAAACGAACACAGGTGTCACCTAGTACACGACTCGGGATCATTTTTTTAATAATTAAAATTAATAACAACACAACCAACAATCAATAAAAACAACGCACAAATAAAACAATAACTAATTAACACAGTTTATGGCAAAAGAAACACAAAAACGACCGAAAGGTAAGGTACGATTCAGACCAACTGGCTCGCATCGGGCCGGGCCGGGCGGCATTTTACAATGCGGTAAAGAACATTGAAATGTATCAACAGTAATTACCGTTCATATTTGCATGCAACTTACGCATAGTTACCTCCGTCGGCATCCCGCGACAAGTCGCGACGTGTCGCAGAATGCATTCGGCTGTCGCGACGGCCGACCGGCCCCGACCGGCTCCGAACGGCGCCGTCGGCATCCAATCGGCTGCCGTCGGGTCCGTTCGGAGCCGGTGGGCCGTGCGTCGTGGAATACGAACGGAGATTACCTGGCAGCAACTAGCGAATCATTCAAGTTGTGTTCTTCAAGCGACAGTTACAAGTCAGAAATGGATACGGAAGAAAAACTAATTTCTTTAGTTCAGACATATGATTATCTTTATGACGTTAATTCCTGTAAATACAGTGACAAGTTGTGTAAACAAAACGCATGGGAAAGAATAAGTAAAGAAATGGGAATTTCAGGTAAGTAATAACATTTATTCATTTTAATTTAAGCATACACATAATAAACACACTAAGGCCGTATCACGTAGATATAAATACAAATGTAGATAATTAACATCGATTTACAGAATTATTTTGCCAATGTAAGCATCCGTTTGCAGAATTAAAATATTCTTTAAATTTTTCGCGAATAATTAAGCCTCCCAAACCCTGTTCGTCAACATCGTCGGTGACATTTTCTAAAATGCTGTTTTGAGGCGGTGATAAAATGCTACTAGAATCATGCGTAGGTAAGTCAATTATGTAATTGTGTAAGCATACACAAGCTAGAATAATATAATCCAGTTCTTTTGGCTGAGTCCTAAGTTTTTTTTTGGAAAATTTCAAATTTGTTTTGAAGTATTCCAAAAGCGCTTTCGGCTACTTGCCGAGCTCTACTCAAACGGAGGTTATACATTTTCTTATCCTGGTTTCCTGAAAGCTGATTTCCAGGGTATGGCCTCATTATATTTCGCGATAAAGGAAATGCTTCATCTGCTACAAAAATATAGGGAAGTTTATCTGTCGTTTCCGGCAGTCTTTATTCTGCGGTATACGCAGACTCTTGTTTTGTAGACATTGGCCGAACTTGGAGTTCGTTAATATACCGCCATCACTATTACGACCGTAAGCTCCTACGTCCACTATTATAAATCTATATTTCGCATCTACAACAGCAAGGAAAACCGTACAAAAACTTTTTATAATTGTAAAACGTACTTCCGCTGTTATAAGGTGCTCTAATATTCACGTGTTTTCCGTCAATTGCGCCAATACAATTTGGAAAATTCCAAATGTTTTTGAAGTCATTTTCTATTTCTATCCACTTTTCTTCTGTTGGCTGTGGCAAAACCGCTGGTCCTAATACTTCCCAAATTGCTTTACATGTTTCATGGACTATGCTTTGAGCGGTGCTATATCCCACACGAAAATCAAAAGACATCGATTTGAAGTTGATGGCTGTCGTTAAATACCTGAAACAGTTAATAAAATTACGATAATAAATATATTTATTGTTTGATGTAATATAAATATATGTCCCGCTCTTAAGAACTAGTACCAATAAATTCATCATTGGGTAAAGACGTGTCTAATTTTTCTACAAACCAGTTCAACCAATACTGAACCTTAATCAATACAACATTTATGTAATACAGAACGTCCCATGGTTATACCACATGAAAGGGACATATAACATGTAACAGAACTAACGCAAAACCTGGAAACCCGTTTGTAGGGATCATCGAAATGAAGAACTTTTACTATGGGACCAACTCTGAAATAAAATAAAA
This sequence comes from Acronicta aceris, assembly GCA_910591435.1. Lineage (NCBI taxonomy): Eukaryota > Metazoa > Arthropoda > Insecta > Lepidoptera > Noctuidae > Acronicta > Acronicta aceris. The sequence goes on along the minus strand of OU342757.1, from coordinate 8,812,033 downwards.
TAAATCTGCTCTCCCATACTAATGCCAAACATAAAAGCCGAAACGTATGAAACAGCTGATTTTTTTTTTATTTCAGAGTTGGTCCCATAGTAAAAGTTGTGCATTTCAATGATCCCTATAAATGATTTTCAGGTTTGGCGTTAATTCAGTTACACGTTGTATGATTTAAATATGTATAATTTTGGAAATGTTTGTAATTCAATTTTGTATTCTTTCAGTTGGACAATGTAGTCAAAAATGGTCAAGAATCAGGGATAACTTTCGAAAAGCTATAAAAAGCCGAGAACAACGAAGCGGATCTGCTGCTACTAAAAAGCGTCCCGTAAAGTATGAAAAAGAATCAATCAAATCATATATGCAAAACCGCGATCAAATTTCGAATTTGAGTACTTCTATGAATGAAGAAGGTTCAGATTCAACACAAAACAGTGAAACCACTAGAAATTATCTGATTGAAGACATTGACAGTGTACGACATTTTGATATGCTGTCTCCATCATCGCCGACTAGCAATACCAATCCAACTACTTTGACTCGACCTTCAAAACCTACTTCTCTGTATAACCAAGACGCAGCACCTACGCAGGCTGTCTCGGACGTTCTAAAGGAATATCTTGAGTGTAAAGCTAAAGAGGAAAAAGAAAAAGATCCTATAGACATATTTTTTTCAGCAATGGCTGCAAATGTGAAGAAACTGCCGCAAAGATTTCAATTGGAAGTTAGACAGAAAGTATTCAATGCGGTTAATGATGCAGAAATGAAGTTCTTAAACGAAAGTAATTCTGACAGCCATAACCAGTATGGAGGATACTACACCGGCTCATTTTTACCGTCCATTAATTATCAGCCAGAATCATATTCTATATCAGCTACAAGTACAAAGTCAAAGTCAAAATGTTTTATTTCAATTAGACCACTAAATAGGTACTTTTGAAAAGTCAAAACTTTTATTACCGTATTTTGTTTGTCAATGTGAGGACGGAGAAGATTTACTAAATGTTCACAGTTTTCATAATCCATTCGATAGTAATCATGGAATTTTTTAACATCATATATTAAATCATTATGAAGTGCATGGAACTCGCCGAATTCACACCTTTTTTGCCATAAATGATCAACCCAAATTTTTCGTTTCTTCTTGTTTATTTTTTTATTATTTTCTTCTTCCTCTAATGCAAGGGCTAGCAAAACGACGTCCCATTCCACCATATTTTAAATAAAATTTCACTTTACGTCTACGCGGCGCAATGTGAGCAGCACTTCTGGGCGCTTGGAGTGCGTACGGATTCCAGCGGACGCTGTCGGCCGCCGCGGCACGTGTACGGCTCCGTTCCGATGCGACACGAGCCGGTTGGTCTGAATCGTACCTAAAGTAAACAAACTATCACGAATGGCGTCTGGTTACCCGACTAAGTGTAATATAGGTTAAATATTTTGCTGCGGTTCCTTGCAATTGAAATTTAGAACAAATTGACAATATCACGTACCAACCAAATAAATTATGACATCATCCAGGTAGGTACGTAAAAGTTACTCGCCACTAGAGGATTCGATCCCGGGAATCCGGTTTCAGACACTGAGACATACTATTATGTCTGGACTTCAAAAGAGACCATGATTCTCTGAGTTTGTTTCGGTGTTTCTTCTCAGACGTCATCAGCTAGGAAATGCCGACACCATCTCGTACTTAAAAAAAAGGACATGTAAAAGTATCTTTAAGAGATCTATTTACAGAAATAAAATATCATTTAATTTAATTTCATTTCATTTATGTCCTCACAAAACTAAAAGATAAATAAAAAAATATATTTTGATATGTTACTGTTTTTTTGTTACCACTTTCTATTACCAATACAATCCCGGGATTATCCCGGGATCCCGGGATTAACTGTAGATAATCCCGAAATCCCGGGATTAGAAAAATCGACCGGGATCCAATCCTCTACTCGCCACTCAAAAGATATTTTATTTCATAAAATACCTTTTTTTTTCATTCATGATAGGCTTACGCTGGACCGCCAGTTCGCCTGATGTTAAGCGACTCTGCGATCTACGATGAAGCGCGCTTGCCTAGGAGAAAACGATTCACTCGTGATTTGAAGACACCCAGATTGTATCTATCAGGGAAGACCCACTCAGGAAGCGCATTCCACATTTCAGCGGTACGCATGATAAAAGTGGACTTAAAGCCTTTCGTTCGGGTTTTTGGAACGTCCACCATGAAACGATATCGCTTTTTCGTGCTTCGATAAAAAACCGATAAACTAGCAACTTTGCGGCGATGTTCCAGACTTTGGAGTTTAGCCCGAATAATGGAGTCATTGCCAATGAGCTTCTTGGCACGTTTCTCGACAGAAACCAACGCCTCGAGCTGTTACTTAGCCGATCCATCCCACAGGTGCGAGCAGTACTCCATGCACTACCGAACTTGTGCTTGATACAATGTGAGAAAATTGTTCTGGCGTGAAATAACGACGCACCTTCGAGAGGATACCCAGCTTTCTGGCAGTTACTTGAGCTTTAGACTCCACTATATAGGAGCCGAAGTTGAAGGTTGACGTCAGAGTAACGCCCAAGAGTTCAAGGTGGTCAGTTATCAGCACAGATACATCTCGGAAAGCAGGAGCCAGTTGGAATGGGCTCTTTTTGGCGGAAAATAGATACGCCTGGGTCTTGGCAGCGTTGAACTTCACCAGATTGGCATTGCTCCATTCGGAGACTGCCTGAAGGGACAAATTCAGGCGCTCGACCATGGCCTCTCTTAGAGACTAGATTTCAGGCCCATTGGTACGTGCGCTGGCTGTGTAACTCTCTACATGGGTCTGTTATCTGCGTACTCAATGATACCGGGCTTCAGCAGACCATCGATGTGGAACAGGAAGAGTGTCGCAGAGAGTACTGATCCCTGAGGAACACGACGAGCAACCATCAATGACGACTTGTATCGATCGATTCCTCAGGAAATCCGATATCCAAGCTACGAAACCAGTGGGCAAGCCATACGATGAAAGCTTGCTAAAAAGGCCCTCATGCCAGACCCTGTCGAAAGCATTCGAGATGTCAAGAGAGACGGTAAGCGCCTCCCCGTTTTCCTCGATGGCTTCACTCCAGATATGTGTGACGTACGCTAGAAGATCTCCAGTAGACCGGTTTCGGCGAAATCCGTATTGTCGGTCACTGAGAAGATCATTTCCTTCTAGGTACGCTAGGAGCCAGTTGTTAAGGACACGTTCCATAGTCTTACAGAGTATGGACGTGTCCGAAATAGGCCTGTAGTTCGCATGATCGGCACGACTACCCTTTTTGGGCACAGGTTGCACGTTAGCAAGCTTCCACGATTTTGGTACTCGAGTCTCAAGAGAGAGACGAAAGAGGCGTGTCAGTACTGGAGTCAACTCAGGCACACATGTCCTCAGAACTATGGCTGGTATACCGTCTGGTCCACTGGCTTTGTTCACGTCAAGACTGCGCAACGTTTTGGCGCGGCGATTGGCGGATACGGTATTCGGAAAAGTCCCGTGGCGATGGGTTGAAGTAGAGAGGTCTGATTTGATGCGAACCAGGCTTTTTCTGATGCCTGCACATGGGCGGCTCTGAGGGTGTACAATGTATATACGCCGTGGTCGCTTTCGTTCTGCACTTGGGGTGATAGAATGGATTCGGCAGCACTCAGGGTGACAAAGCAGCCCTATTTAGGGAGGCACTGCTTTCCCTGCTCAGCCAGGGAGGGGACTAGAAAAGGTGTCCTAAAGAAATGTTCACCCCGACTTAAGAGATGATAGTAACCACGGCTGCCTCTGCATCTATTTTTGACGTGGTCGACGCAACACATATAAAAACAAAACAAAAACATCATCCAAAGTTATGACATTCGGCGTGTGGAACGTACGGACACTTCTTGATAGTGATACCAATGCCTGTCCTGAGCGTAAAACCGCAATTGTAGTTCGAAAACTTCGCCGCTATAATGTAGATATAGCTGCTCTCAGCGAAACGCATCTTGCTGACGAGGGTGAGCGGGTGGAACACGGCGGCGGGTACACATTCCTATGGAAAGGTGCTGCTGCCTCTGAACCGCGGCGGTCCGGCGTTGGTTTTGCTATCAAAAATCATCTTTTGAGGGGTCTTCAGGAATGTCCTGTGCATTTTTCTGATCGCGTGACCACATTGCGCTTGCACCTTGACCATGGCAATTATCTTAATGTCATCAGTGTCTATGCTCCGTCGCTAGACAAGTCTGATGACATTAAGGATAAATTTTACGAGGAGTTGACACATTGTCTCGAAAGCGTACGCCCCAGTGAACAGATCTTACTACTGGGTTATTTCAATGCCGGGGTTGGGCGAGACTACGAAGCCTGTAAAGTATTAGGCAGACACGGAATAGGCAGCATGAACAGTAACGGTCGATTGTTACTTAGTCTTTGTGCTCAATTTGATCTGGCCATTACAAACACTATGTTCCGACTTCGCGCCAAGTACAAGACGACGTGGATGCACCCACGATCAAAGCACTGGCACTTGATTGATTACGACAAAAAGACGATCGTACGACAAAAAGACATTTCCCAAGTCCAAATAACCCGCGTAATGCGAGGAGCCCACTGTTGGACTGACCACCGGCTTGTCGTCATTAAATTGAATCTCTGCCTACGTCGTCCTCGTAGATCAGGAAGAGCGAAGCTTGCGTGTTTAGACGTAGATAAGCTTCAGAGTCTAAAGACTAGACAACAGTTTGCAGAAACCTTAGCTAGTACGCTACAATCCATAGATAATGGCAGGGAGGATGTTGATGCAAGATGGAGAGCTTTATCTTCTCATATTTTAAACACAGCTCATAGTACATTGGGTCTGAAAGTCCGGAAGAACGAGGATTGGTTTGATGAGCATGATGAGGTTCTCAATAATGCAATCGGCAAACACCGTGCTCTTCTGAGGAAATATAGCGGAAAGAAGCAAGGTGTAAGGGACGCAGAGAACAAAAGAAGTGACCTGGAGCTGCGAAAACTTGCCAGGGAAATGAAAAATTGATGGTGGCAAGAAAAAGCTCGCTATATGACGTGGCTCGCCGACAGTAACCAGCTTGGAGAGTTTTATGGTGAGGTTCGAAAACTGATTGGTACAAAACAGTCATTGAGGGTTCCTTTAAAGTCCATGGATGGCAAACACCTTCTAGACTCAAAAGAAGATACGTTGAAGCGATGGGCTGAGCATTTTAGCACATTACTGAATGTGGATCGAACAGCTGATCTACAACACATCAGATCGATGTCTAGTTTAATTACCACAAAATACACGTACAAATATAAGTTACGCGTGTGCCTATCCTGTGCCCTAAGGATAACGACTGAGGTGCATTGTGTGAGCGGGCGGGCGAGCGAGCTCTGAAAGAGCTGTGTCAGCATGACAATGTCGCCACAATGCTATTGGTACAGCCCCGTGTTATATTTGTAAACCGGACCATGTGGTAATAGATTAAATGCAACTAGTAATTCGATAAAAATAGTGCATATCAACATTCGCAGTATAAATGCGAAACTTTGATGAGTTTAACGTATTTTTACACAATATAAACATTTTACCGGAAGTATTAAAAGTACGTGGGACCAGCCGCAAGAGGGCGCAAAGGTAGTGACAGTGTTGCCCTTGGCATAAAATACAGTCAGATCAAGGTATGACTACTAGCGCCATTTCAACCCCCGGTGACGGATAGACGAATCAAAATTTTATGCTACTCGCCGCCAGTGGGCGCAAGACTTGTTGCCAGTGTAATAAAATAGTTGAAACTTGGTAGAAACTTTATCTGCATTAGAAAATTCCATATCAGTCTACGAAGTAAATTATATAAACAAAGTGATAATTCAATATAAACTGTAGTGAAATAATAATAGTCAATGAATAACAGTGCCAATCATTTGCGAACGAGATCTGTCAAACTAGCAAGGAACTGACAACTTGGTACTACTTGCTTCTCGATAGATGGTAAGTACCACAAGTATAAGTTTTGCAAATTGGCGAAAACATAAAGCTGAAACTTATCAAAATGGTTAAATGCGCAGGATGCCAGCAAGATACTCCAATTAAAAATTTAATAAAATGCTCTATTTGCAATCAACGCTACGACTTACAATGTGCAAATATCCCAATGGAAAACTTAAACACTCTAACAACTAACTATAAGTTGTTGTGGAAATGTCAGGCTTGCATTTGTAAACTACCGAAGGGAAATAATGCTAATACCCCACTAAAGCCACCCCCACAAGAACATACTGATATGAACGTAACAATAAGAAGACCGAAAAGTGATCTGCTTTCAATTGATAAACAGCCTCAAGACTCTGAAATTGATTTGTCTGTAGATGACATAATTGGAAATACATAAGGGGACTGTACAACTGATTTTCTATCATCGACTAATTCAAAAATTCCTGTACTTGAAACACTAACCCTAGATAAATTTAGCCAGCTATTGGACACCAAATTAGAAAATATAAAAATCTCCATACTTCAGGACGTTAAGACTACCATACAAATAGAACTAAATAATGCATTAGAAAAACTCCAAAATGATATGGAGCAATTTACGCACAGCCTAAAATTAGAACAAAAATCACTTAATGAAAAAATCTATACTTTAGATGAAAAAATTGAAAAAATTGAACAGCAGTTACACGACCTTAAAAATTCAAATAAAATTGTACTTTATGGATTAAATGAAGAGCACCAAGAAACTGAGCATGACCTATATGACCGTGTTTCAAGAGTTTTTCAGGAAATCATGAATGTAAATATAAACCCCTATATAGATGAAATTAAACGCATAGGGAAGCGAGGAGATAGGGGACCACTAGTGATTGAATTAATTAGCAAACGAATGATAAAACACGTTATGAATAATGTTAGAATTTTTAAAAACACTGGTCTAGCTGTTGGACATTTCATGGACAAAAAAACATTACAATTACGACAAGAACTGAGACATAACCTTCAGATGGCTAGAAAAAATGGCAACTATGCTATCATAAAAAATAATAAACTCTATATAAACGGAAAGGAATACAACAGCTCTACAGCCCTGACAACCGATGTACCTCACGACCCAGATACCCATAGCAGCACAAAGAACGAAGAAATCCCAGTATACAAGGAAATACAACAATCACTAACACAAATTCAACAACAGCTTCAACAAGATACAACTACAAAACCAATGAGCCAAGATAACAATAAAAAAACATTTCCTTAATAATTTTAAAATTATTTTCCAAAATATACAAAGCATAGGCAATAAGATAGATTTACTTGAGCATTTTCTACTAGAGACGAAACCAGATATAATATCTTTATCAGAATTATGGAAAAATAAACATTATTGTCATTCAGTAATACTACCTGGATATAAAATTGCATCAGTTTTTAGTCGGAAAACACATGAAGGTGGCGGAGTTTGTTTAATTATTAAAGATACATTAGAATATATAGAAAGACTAGATATTGTTAACTATTCTAAAGAATATGTCATAGAATTAAGTGGTATGGAAGTTCCTAAATTGAATTGTATTTTTATCGGAATATATAGGCCGGATCGCAATATTAATATTTTTTATGAACAAATGGAGAAAGTTTTAAGTAAACTAAATATAAAAAATTCTCATAAATATATAATAATCGGAGGTGACTTTAATATAAATACCCTAAACAAAAATAAACAGTCTCAAGATTTCTTAAATTTTATGAAAACACATAACCTACATCAATTAATACAAGACCCCACTCGAGTTACAAAAACAACATCAACATGTATAGATCTGGTTTTCACAAACTATAAACCCCTTATACACAAATCATATGTCCAGGACTATGGCTTATCCGATCACAAAGCTGTCAACATTCTACTAAACCTAGAAAATATATCTTTAATTAATAACAATGTATGGTACACAAATAAAAGAATATTTACAAATAATAAAATAAACTATTTTAAAAATGCATTAAAAGAAGTAAAATGGGATAATATAATTGAGATAAATAAAAGTATACACATAACTATAACTCATTCATTGCGATAATAACACAGCTTTTAAATAAATACATACCAATAAAAAGGATAAAAATATCAAATAAACCAAAAAAAGGATGGCTTACAACAGGTCTAAAGAAATCATGTGGCCATAAAAGAGCTTTAAAAATAATTTTGAATGAAAGTAAAAGTGAAATAATAAAAAAATACTACAAAACATACAGTCAAGCAAAATAGTGTTAAAATATCAAAGAAGCTTGAGTACATTAGACAAATGGAAAAATCCGATAATAAAACAAAAACAATGTGGAATATTATTAATACAAAAACTGGCAAATTAAAAAATAATCTACATAAAAATATAACGTTAAAAATAAATAATGAAACAATTAAATGTCCAACTACTATATCTAACATGTTTAATAATTTTTTTGCAACAGTAGGGCAAAACTCGACAACTACAAATAACATTAAACCACCAACTGCCGTCATAAATTCGCCAATGTGTTCTATGTATTTAAACCCCGTAAATCAAAAAGAAATTATGAAAATTATCCAATTAACTAAAAACAAACACAGCTGTGGAATAGATGATATACCACCAATTCTACTAAAACAATGTGCAGAAGAACTTTCTATACCGCTGACATGTCTAATCAATCAAAGCTTCCAAGACGGTCAATTCCCAGACTCATTAAAAATATCATTAGTTAAACCAATCCACAAGAAAGGAGACACGTACAACACTGGCAATTATAGACCAATAGCACTGTTGCCTACGTTTTCAAAAATATTTGAGAAGGCTATGTGCAACCGCTTATATACCTTCCTAGAAAAATACAATATTCTTGACGAATGCCAAAATGGATTTCGAAAATCACGATCAACGACACTAGCGGTATATAGATACGTTCAATCAGCTTTACAGTGCATAAATGACAAAAAACATGCAGTAGGACTTCTATTAGACATGACAAAAGCATATGACAAAGTCTTATATAACATTCTTCTGGAAAAATTATACGGCTCGGGCATTAGGGGACCTGCCTATCTCTGGTTCAAATCATACCTGAATAATAGAACACAAATAGTACAAATAGACCATTTAAATACTCAAAAAAAAGAATTACAATCAGTAAGATCACAAGAAATTAAACTAACATGTTCAATACCCCAAGGAAGTGTGTTAGGTTGTGTACTGTTCCTTTTATACATCAATGACTTGCCGAAATCATTGGACAGAGAATTAATTTTACCGGTATTGTTTGCTGATGATGTCTCAATATTAATAAACTGCGAAAACTCAAATAACCCCAATCTACTTTTACAAAATACCATGCATACTATAACAGACTGGCTTGAGGACCACAATCTTGAAATAAATGCAAATAAAACCAAAATATTACAATTTAGATCATACAAAAAACAACATTTAGACTTAAACCTAAATTTCCAACATACTCAAATAGAAGAACTAAACTCATTTAACCTTCTCGGTATCAACATAAACACCCATATAAATTGGAAAGCACACATAGAACACATTAAATCAAAGATATCTAAATTCACATACGCTCTATTCCAACTTAAACAAACCACAAATATCAAAACAGCCCTGTCTGCCTACTACGCGTATGCATACTCGTGGTTAAAATACGGTGTTATGCTATGGGGCAACAGTGTAAATATAAGTGAACTTTTCATTATGCAAAAAAAATGTATTAGAATATTAACACAAATAGATAGCACACAAAGCTGCAAACCATATTTTATAAAATTAAAACTCCTAACTCTTCCATCGATATATATTCACGATATATGCACATTTGTATTTAAAAATATTGATGCCTTCACCAAAGTAGAAGATACCCATGACATTAACACACGCCATAAAAAAAGACTATACTTACCACCTTCTAGAACTAAAATGCTAAATGAAAGTCCATACTACATGGCTGTAAAAATATTTAATAAATTACCAAAAAGTATCAAAACTGAAAAAAAACCTACATTATTTAATAAAATGTTAAAGCAATATTTAATTCAGAAATGTTTCTATTCAGTTACAGAGTACTTAAATACTTAAACCATTTGCCATACTTGCGCATGTACCTACCCATTTGTTATTATTAATATAGAACATAAATATTTAAGTTTACTAATTAAGTGATGTTACTAACTTTTAATAATTGATAGGTATTCTAATTCAGAAATAATAATTTATAATTAATAATATTATTTATACATAACATAATTTAATAAATAAATACACTTTGTTATTAGAGTTAATAATTTAAACAAATAGAAATATTAATTAATTCGTATAGCCCTCCATATTGCAATGCTTGCAAAAGGCCGCTAAGTTATAAGTTCACTAAAATGTAATGTAACACCTTAATGTACACTTAGTAAGCAATAAATCTTTGAATCTTTGAATATTAGTTCTATCCGAGTGCTGGCTGAGCAAAACGCCAACTATCCCATTAATGGACGGTTACACAAGCTATTATACTAAAAATAATATTAACCAAAATGACGGCATTAGTGTCTACGTTAGATCAACACTTCTACATATGGTGATCGAATCGCATGTTTCAGATGCAAAATGTTTAATTAGTAAAATTGATACCCTTAGTCTTGTAATAGTTGCCTTGTATCGCCCCCCTAATAACTTGATAACTTCCTTAATACTCTGGATAACACCCTTACATCGATATCGAACTATAAGAACATGGTTCTAATTGGTGATATTAATATAAATATTATTCCAGCAGATTTAAATCAACAGGCCAACGAGTATCTTAATTTGGCAGCATTGCACGGTCTTCTGCCTACACATAATCTGCCCACTCGAGAGAAGAGCTGTTTAGACCATATTTTATTAAAGTCGGACCTGAAAACTGTCACATTGGTATTTGAAACCTCTATAACCGATCATGCGCCTGTCCTAATCAGTATTGAACCCACATCAAAATCACCCAAGCACAATAATAGCTTTGTTAAAGTGGACTATCCATCTGTTTTTGCAGATGTATTGAACACTGATTTTAACCCAGTAAAGAATATGTGTGATGCGGAGGAAGCGGCTGATATGTTAGTCACAATGATTAGGTCAATCATACTTAAACATTCAATTACACAGCATATTCCCTCAAAGCTTCGGATTCTTAAACCATGGATAAATAACGGTCTATTGCGATGTATCCGCAATCGTGACTCAATGTGTCGAAAGTCGCAGAGCGAGCCTAAAAATCGTATCTAGAAACTAACCTATATCAGATACTGCAATTTCTGCAGTTAGCCGTAAAATACCTAATTCCCAGTTGTGCAAAACCACCAAAATTGTATGGGCTGCTTAAGATACACAAACCCAATGCTCCGCTAAGACCAATTGTTAGCCAAATCGACTCACCAACCTACAGATTGGCTCAACACCTAGCTAAAGTACTCTCACCACTAAGAGGAAACACGGCAGCATATGTTAAGGACTCATACCATTTTGTCAGTGAAATAAAACATCTACATCTCACCGACAATGAAACTACGGTCAGTTTTGATGTTCAGTCGTTATTTACATGCTTACCAGTTGAAGACTGCATCAGAATTGTATCTAAGAAACTGTTAGAGAATAACATGCTCATTGAATATGCTGAACTATTAAAACATTGCCTCACATCTGGCTTTATGTTATGGAATAATCAATTCTACACGCAAGTGGATGGTGTAGCAATGGGCTCCCCAGTATCTCCCATTGTTGCTGATATCTTCATGGAAGATTTCGAGGAGACTGCCCTGCAAACTGCACCTGTAACACCAAAGTTCTACAAGCGGTACGTAGATGATACTTTTACCATACTACCATCTTATAAAGTAACAGCATTTTTAGACCACCTTAACTCCTTGAAACTCCAAAATTCAATTTACTATGGAGGTAGAGGCCAATAACTCTTTAGCTTTCTTGGATGTTTTGGTAATTCGTAATCCCAATAACACCTTGAGTCACACAGTGTATCGAAATAAAACCCATACAGACATACTTAAATGGTGAATCACACCACCACCCAACACAGTTATCTACCGTCGGTAAATCATTGTTTCCGAGAGCGCGTGGGATCTGTGATGAGCAACATCTGGCTGCAGAGCTTCAACATGTCAAGCAAGTACTACATGACAACAAGCACCGAATACCGCGCCCTCGTCACAGAAACCGCGTGAAACGTGCCACAGTCGAACGCCTACCTGCTATATTACCATATGTTAGAGGAGTCACAGACAAGATTGGCTATATCTTGAAGCGAGCTTCAATCAAAACATACTTCAAGCCGCTGAAGAAGATTAGTCAGTTCCTACCACCTGTCAAGTGCCACATACCTCTGCAAGATGCAGGTGTATACAAGCTAGATTGTGATTGCGGTCTCTCTTACATAGGCCAAACTAAAAGAAGCATAGGGACCCGCGTAAAAGAACACATCGCTGATGTCAAACACCGCCGTTTCAAGAAGTCAGCAGTTTGTGAACATACTCTAGACAAGGCCCAGCACTACATCAGATTTGACAAACCACAAGTCCTCGCAAAAGAAAACCGATTCCTTCCCAGGATGATCCGTGAGGCTATTGAAATTAAAAAACATCCAAATTTCAATAGAGAAGATGGCTGGGTCTTTCCACCTGCTTGGAACCCCATTATAGATTCCATAAAATCGAAATCCAAGTCCAAAACTACAAGACCGAAGGATACGGTGAGCTCGTTCTGCGTGAATCGGATCGCCAATAATTAACAAAAATGTAAGGTAGCTGTTAGTAATTGTAACATTAAGACGTCCAATAACTTAGTCTACCCGTGACCATGGATGCTGTAAAGGATCCGAAACGTCGGGAATCAAATAATATCAATACAACGCGAAAATCCGTAAAAAGTAGTTTTATTTCATTTCTTATTAGCATAAAAATTTCATGCGATGTTCTAATTTTACCAGAGTGCTGGATGAGCATGACATCAGTACCACCTCTGCCTGGTTATGCCTCTTTCTATACGAATAAGCTTAAAAACCAAAATGATGGTATCATCATTTACGTTAATTCCGATTTACCCCATATAGCCACGGAACCATTTATGTCCGCTGCCAGTTCCTTAATGTGTAACATAAACTCTCTCAATATAATAATTTTAGCATTGTATAGATGACCATCTGCACGAAATCTCGATAACTTTATTCATGAACTTGATAGTATACTTACTCCAATATCGAACAACAATAAAAATTTACTGATTATGGGGGACATGAATATTGACATCACCCCAAGTTCTCTTACACAACAATCTAATCAGTACCTGGACCTTCTTGCGTCACATGGCCTTCTTCCCTCCCATCTTTTTCCCACTCGTGTTAACTCCTGCATTGACCACGTCATGATTAAATCTAACCTTAAAACCCGGACCCTAGTTATTGACACCTATATCACTGATTATAAACCTACACTTATTTAACATAAAACTTTTTAAATGCCTTCCAAAAACTAAATCCAGTCGTACTGTTATTGACTATTCAGCAGTTTTTGCAGATATCTATGCAATAAATTTCAATAGTATACTGGAAATCCAAGACGCAAACGTCTCCGTTCTCCTTAATCTGCTCAGTAATTGCTAGACACTCCAAGCTGGTACACTTACACTGTAAAAGCAGAATCCTGAAACCTTGGATTACCAATGGCCTACTTCGATGTATCCGAAACAGGGATAATATGGCTCGTACTCTAAAGAAAGATCCTGAAAACTATATTCTCAAAGTAACATACAAGCGCTATCGTAACTTTTGTAATAAACTTCTAAAAAATTTGAAAATTTCCTATGAAAAAGATGAGTTTCAAAAGGCCAATCCTAAAGCCATGTGGAAGATTATTAAAAGTATTGGTGGTACTAATGTTAATACCAACTCCGCACATGAGCTTTTGGAGACGCACACGCATAAGTCCTCTGTAAATAATGTCAACGAGTTTTTTGCCGATGTTGGGAAGAACCTCGCTGGTAAATTCCCTTCCACCCCACACTCCTCTGCATCCTCTCTCAATATGGCACCTTCTAACTCCCTTGTACTTTTGCCCACTGATGAATTAGAGGTCTCCAATCTTATTATTGGTTTAAGTGTAATATTGGAACCAAGGAAAACAACTGTTTATCGCTCGGTGCACTTTATTAGACTACTACAATGAATGAAAAATGGAACAATTATAATAATTATGCTTACACAGCTAAACGCGCACACACATACTTACGTTATATTAAACACACATGTAAGATGTGTTAATCGAACATTTAGGTTAATGCAAATGTCTATGTAAATGTAAATGTAAATGTAATTATAAATGTAAATGCAATTGAGTGTCTATGGAACTGTCAGTAAAAATGCAAGTTGTCCGACTAGAACCACGATTTATTGAACACTAAATTAATTAAGAATAAAACTGTATGAGAATTGTTTCGCTGCATGTCAATGCACTACAAAAATGTAGGCCGCGGTCAAAGTACACATACGCGAGCCTATGTAACTAACTTATTGCAATAATTATAAATTAAATATTTTAAACCCATGTACGTGCATCGTACATATTGCCAAAACGAGAAAATAACATAAATGCAAAATACTAACAAGAACAAACAAAAAACTCCATCGGAAAAACATTAAAACTAAAACAGAGTATATAAATAAAATATGATTCCCCGATATACTTATATGTAACCGAAAACCCATTAATGTTATGTCACACTGCTTAAGCTTAGCACACATCACTGTGTCTTGTAGTGTCAAATTTCTTTTCACTTGAGGTGGGGTCAACACTCGTCATCATAATCACATCATTATGCACTTGTGACTGCCGTTTTTTGATTTTGCTGTACCCTTCCTCGATGTCATCGTTTTCTTCTTGTATTCTTCTGCTTCTCGCATCTTGCGGACCTTCCTTCTTCCTTTGTGATGACATTTTTCGCCATGCGTACACCGTTGTTACAGACAGGGCAATGCAGATAGCGATAACAACATAGATCGCAATGTAGTGATGAAGGTCGTGAGAGGATAAGGTGTCTAGCTTCGATTGTTCTTTAATCGAGCGTAAGTCTGCGTCGATCCTTTTAAATGTTTCATCGTGCGTTTCAATAAGCAATGACGAGTTCCGAATCGAAGTGTTTATGATGTTGTTAATGGGAGAGATTGTGGGTAGTATCATGGCATTTGGTTCTTTAACTACTACGTCACTTGTATATTCTGTATAGGCATGCAACATGAATGAATCGCCTTGCAAGTTACATCCTCGTTTAAGTGTTATTAAACCCGAGTGGAGTAATGTTTCCGATGTCATTTGAGCACCACACACTAGTTGTACTTCGCACGTGCCACAACAATAATAAAACCAGGTGTTTTGTTTATGTAATTTTATCCACTTGTCAGCGCATACTTTTATTTCCGTATGACAATATACGGAGTGTTTCTCATTGTCTCGGATTAATTGTACCTCGCAAATAGATTTATGTCGATTACCCGTATTGTATATAGGATGGTTTACTTTGCACATAAGAAGATTGTCATGATCTCTTTGGCATTCTTGGATGTCAGATTGTTCGAGAGGTATGAAAGAATGCTGGTTAATGTTAACTGCCATAAATTCAGAATTCGGAATAACGTATATCACCCGATTAATGTCAATACGTTGAGGTATACTAATCATTTTATTAAGTTCGTATAATGCGTCGCTCAATATCGGTATTTTTATTTCCATCAATAAATATTGCTGTGTAATGCGTGCATGTATTCTGAACAACCTGTAGATGTCCCTTACGTCATTTTTTATTTCAGGTAGCGTAGAGTCGCGGGGTAATTGTCGAGCTATCCTATCTAACTCGCCTTGTAGCTGGCTGGATGATAATAAATGTATGTCAATATGACCTTGGTGCATATTTGTCAATGTATTGATAATGTTTTGTTGGATTTCTTTTAGATGTTGCGCCATGCTTTCTGCAGCTAATGCAGATGTTATTATGTAAAAAGCATTTGTTATGTCCAGTTTATCCATAAGCGTTTTGTTTTCCAGACTAGTGAGGTGATCCTTTACCAACGTAAGTTGTGTTACCATTGTTGCTTCGTTGCGCTGTATGATGTTATTCTGGGTTTCCAAAATGCTAGTCTGGTTTTTAAGCAGTTGTAACAAATGATCTTCATTGTGCTGAATGGTATGGATGTCCTGTTCGTATTTTTCTGCAAAATGCTGATCTAACACGCCAAATAGTGAGTTCGCGACATATCCAACTCCGTCGATTAATCCTCTTTTAAACCTGTGCTGAATTAATCGTTGGGATTTCAAGATTGCATTGTAATAAGCAAGTTCTTTTGTGCTTTGCTCTAATTGATTGATTAAAACATGAAATTGTAACATCCAGCTATCGCAGCGAAGTTGTGTTATGTGGGACACGTATTGCTGTAGGGTATCAAAATTATTCCAGTACGTGGTCATATTGTAATAAAATACTAACTTCCATTCATCTGTAATTTCCTGTAACTCTGCAATCTTGTCAAAATAAATAGTTTGATTTTTTGTCAATGGGGTAAAATGCATATCTTGTTGAACACTCGGTGTTATTAGTGTAAACGCGAGCATCAATAGGTAGCAACCCAAACCGCTCCAAGTAGGCCTTTTCATCCTATTTCGCTTGTCTCGAGATAGTTTGTTACTATCCGAACTGTTTCCTACTTCAGATTCAACAAGAGGTACTAACTTTGTAATCGGTCGTTTGGTTTCTCCTTTTGCAGTTTGCATTGTAACAACTCTTGTGTGACCATCCCTTCCAGGGTGTAGTTTCGTTACCCGACCTAGTGCCCATTTTCCAGCAGGCAACCTTTCATCCTTAATGCACACTATGTCATTTTCTCGGGGATCAGGGTTTTGTCGTTTCCATTTCAGTCTTGTTTGTAGTTGTTGTAGATACTCTTGGGACCATCTCTTCCAGAAATCGTTACCAAGCTGCTGGACAATTTGCCATCTTTTTTTGTAAGTGTAACTATTGTTAAGGTCTGGCTCTGGAATTGTCATGAGTGCTGTGCCAGTTAAAAAATGACCAGGTGTCAAGCAGTCAATTTCTTCGGCGTCCTCTGTAACTGTGCATAACGGTCGTGAATTCAGACAAGCTTCGATCTGACAAAGTAAGGTAGAAAATTCTTCATATGTTAGGCGTTGGTCTCCAATGACACGTTTCAGGTGATATTTCATGCTCTTCACGGCAGCCTCCCATAGTCCACCTGCGCTTGGCCAAACGGGGGCGTTGAAGTGCCATTTAACTCCCATCTCTGATATCTTGCTTAAGAAAATATTGTCAAGTGTTGCTACAATGCATTTGTATTGTTGTAATAAAATCCGATTTGCTCCTACAAAATTCGTGCCGTTGTCGCTATACATGTCACGTGGCGTTCCTCGACGGGCGCAGAAACGCTTGAAGGCTGCTAAAAAGGCTGTACTGGACAGATCAGTCACAAGTTCCAGATGGATGGCTTTTGTTGCAAGACAAACAAATACTGCAACGTATGCCAGCAACGTTCTTATACCTCGACCCTTGTTTGCCTTGATCTCCACGTGGCCGGTAAAATCGACCCCTGTATGTGTAAAAGGGCGAGATACTGTCACTCTAGGCGTGGGTAGATCTGCCATAATCTGCTGTTGTTGTTTTGCATTAAATCGGCGACATGTTACGCATGTATGCAGAACCTTCTTAACGGCGCGAAGACCCCCTACAATCCAAATTCTTTGTCGTAAATGTGTCAGTGTTAATTTAGGGCCTCCATGTAATGTCCTATTGTGAGCTTGCCAAATCATCAACTCTGTCAGTTTGTGGTCATGTGGTAGCAGAATAGGGTGTTTGGCGTTTGCACTTAAGTTGGAGTTACCTAACCTCCCTCCCACACGCAAAATGTCGTGCTTGTCAAGAAATGGATTTAAATTCAAGATGTTACTTTTGGTACTCAAGTCTTTATTCTCCTTCAATCTCATAATCTCGTCCTTGAATGCATGTAATTGACCCTGTTTTAGTATGTAATTTTCTGCATTTTGCAATTCAGTTGATGTTAAATAATTCGTTGTATTTGTTTTGTTATTCGAGCAATTGTTTATAAATCGTTTTATCCACGCTGTGACCTTTGTAATGTGAGCCATATCGCTGCACCTGTCCAATAACTCAATTATAATTGCAGACGGTTCGAATGTTACAACACATACTTTCATTCGGTTTTGTTTGGATTCGCATGTGGTTGGAATGATAGCAATTTTGTCAGAGGTTTTGTCATTATATGTTTTCACCCATTCTGGACCTTGCCACCACAAAGGATGTTTTAACAATTGGAAACAACTGATGCCGCGTGATGCACAGTCTGCCGCGTTGTCCTCTGATTTGACATAATTCCAGTGTTGTTTTGGTATAGTTTCAAGCACCTGCTGTACTCTGTTGCTCACGAACGACTTCCATTTTGTAATGTCACCATGTAGCCAGCTTAGCACAATCATGGAATCCGTCCAAGCGTATGTATTTTTGGCAATATTGTTCCACTTGAAAGCTTTTAAAACCTTTGTCATAAGCCGCGAAAGTAATAATGCGCCACATAGTTCAAGCCGTGGTAATGTCAGTTTTTTATTTATTGGCGATAGCCTAGACTTGGCAACTATAAGTCTGCTCACGGGCTCATCATTGTCATTTTTTGTCAGTAGATATATGACACACGCGTAGGCCTTTTCCGATGCATCGCAGAACCCATGGACTTGGAAGGGTTTTGTACTATCTCCCAGCCATCTCGGTATCTCACATTGAGTGATATTCTGCAAATCTGTATGAAATTGCTTCCATTCTTCTTGTATGCTGGTAGGTAAGATTTCATCCCAAACGCATCCTGATAACCAGACGTTTTGGAACATAAGTTTTACTTTCACTGTTACGGGTGTCAACCAGCCAAGTGGGTCAAATATTTTTGAAATTTCCGAGAGTAATTTTCTTTTTGTCAATAACTGATCGTCAAATTGCATTTTGTTTGTAATTGTAAATGTGTCAGTCGTAGGATTCCACTGTACGCCAAGGGCTTTTGTAGTTCCATCGTTTGTAAAATGCATTGTAGTTTGGTTAAGATCGGAAGATGCCAAGTTTGCAATCAAGGTCGGCTCGTTACTTGACCACTTCCGTAGCGTAAGGCCTGCTCCGCTCAGCATATTTATAAGCTGATTTTGGATCTCTTGTGCACGTTCGATAGAATTGCTACCACTCAATACGTCATCAACATACATCTCATTAGTAATGACGTCAGCTGCTAATGGATATTTATCTGTATCATCGGTTGCGAGTTGTTTCAGTGTACGAAGTGCCAGAAATGGTGCCGCCTTAGTACCATATGTCACTGTGCATAACTGGTACTCCTTTAAAGGATCTTCTTTGGATTCCCTCCACACAATCTTCTGCAAATGCTGATCTTCTTCGTGAACTAAGATCATTCGGTACATTTTTTCACAGTCTGCTGTAAACACATATTTGTATATACGCCATCCCACTAATAATGTCAATAGATCTTGATGAAGCTTGGGACCACACTCCATCAAGTCGTTCAAACTGTAGCCTGTGTCAGTCTTCTGTGAGGCGTTGAAAACAACTCTTAACTTCGTTGTCAATGAATCCTGTTTCAATACTCCGTGATGAGGTAAGTAACACGCCGGGTTATAATTGGGCTTGCTCTCTTTCATGTGTTTCATATCCAAATACTCCCGCATGAATTGAATGTAGCTTTCCGACAGCTTGTCATCCCTGCATAATCTCCTCTCCATGTGCATAAATTGCGCTATTGCTCGCGGTTTGGATTTACCTAATAACTGATTAAAATTAGGCTTCATTGGCAAACGTACTACATATTTACCATTTTCCAACCGTTTTGTCGTTGTAGCGAAAAACTCTTCACAATATCTTTCCTGTGACGTCATTGTATTGCACGCATCTCCACTGATATCTTCCACTTCCCAAAATCTTGTTAATTCAGCAACTTGATTCAGCACGACGTTACAATTGAATGTCTTGTTGACATTTCCTGACAGAATCCACCCTAATTGAGTCTGCTGAGCCATAGGCTCGTTCACCTTTCCTTTGATCAAGCCATTCATCAAGATTTCGGAAAATACATGTGCATCAAGAAGTATGTCAATGGGCCTAGATATGTGGTAGTCTGGATCGGCTAACGTAATACCTGACACGTGAGCCCACCCTTTCTTTGCAAACGTAATATTAGGCAAATTGTTAACTACCCGTGTCATGACTAATGCTTCAGTTGTAAATTGAAAATCATTATGTACTGATTTGCAAAAGAGCTGAACCTTTCCTTTGCTCCTATTAGATAATGTACCTATTCCACTTATGCTCGCACTTAACTGCTGTCGCTGTATACCCAATCTTTGAGCTGCATTCTCTGTGATCAATGTTATTTGTGAACCTTGATCCACTAACGCCCGTAATGTGATGTAATCGCCATTAGCTGTTGCTACCTGTAATAATGCAGTTGCCAATAATATCTCATCATCATTATTCGAAACGAAGTTATTTTGCACATTTTTAATTGACCTATTTGAAGTCGATGTCGCCTGCTTAGGTGCGATTTGTGTTGCTAAGGTTGATTGCGCTGGCTTGACAATATCGATGTGCAATAATGTGTTGTGTGCTTCATTGCATTCTCTGCATCTTTTTTGTGACGCACAGTAACCCTTACTATGCACATAGAGACAATTTTTGCAGATCTGATTGTTCTCAATAAATGCAATTTTTTCCGTACCTGTCATGTCATTGAATTTAGAACATTGAAATAACGCGTGATTATTATTGCACAATGAACAACTAATCTTACTGAATTGCCCAGCATTAGATGTATGGAAGTTCCGAGAATGATTAAATGAACCTTTATTAGGTGGCGAGTTAGCTGCCTTATAATTTTTCTTAAATGGATAATATGATGTATTATTGAACTGTGGTTTTTGTGTAAGTTTATTTGCATTTTCTGGCCTCTTTCTATGCAACGGTTCTAATGCCATAAACTTGTTCTCGATGAAGTCCATGAAATGATTATAAGTGGGTATCTCTCGCGGATCTGATCTTGACTGCATGTACTCAGAATATGTTTCGGAATCAAGTTTTTCGCATAAAATGTACATTAGAACGGGATCCCATGCACTTGTATCTACTCCTAAATTATGTATAGCGTTTATGGTTTCATTGCTCGTGTCATATAACCGCTTAAGTTCGAATGCAGATTGTTTTTGTATAGTAGGTTGGCGCATGAAGACCTGGAAATTCTTGGTGAACAACAGAAACTTATTGTTATATCTATGGTTCAGTATTTCCCAACACGTGTCATAATTTTCGGGTGCAATATGTAAGTGCTGTACGAGCTTTTCCGCTTCCCCACGCAACCTTCCCTTGAGATGTTGCATTTTTTGGGCTTTTGCAATAGCAGGGTTATTGTGAATCGCCTCTACGTACAGATCCATGAATGTGGGCCACAAAGTGTAATTCCCGTTGAAAATGGGTATGTCAATTTTTGGCAGCGTTTGTTGTTGATGCACAGAGGCGTTGAGTTTCGAATTCAATGCCCGTTTTACTTTTGCAAATTCGTTTTCAGTACTATAGAACTCGTTATAATAATCGTCAGGTGTACCTTCTAATATGCCATCAATTTTTAAATGTAATTTGTCAATTGCAGTCCAACGAGACTCTAATGTCTTCAACATATCCTCAATCTCCCATTTTTCGCTAACTTCGTCAATGCTTTTACTCCCTACTAACCTATTGAATGCACGGAATTGAGCCTGTTGCTCCTGCTGTAACTCGAGTAACTTATCCTCTGTTCCCGGAAATTTTTCAAACAAAGTTTTGTCAAACTCGGTACCCAATTTACTCTTGCCGGCGCTACTAGCTCCAGCCGGCTGAGTCTTCATCCCACACGCTGCTATCTCCTTACGTGCTCCAAGGTACCAATTCCTGATTACCTCAAAGATGTCATTGGTGAAATACTCGTGACGTTTTTCGTCTACTGCGCTAAGTTCCTTGTTGTTCTGTTCGACCTCCGCCCATAACATATCTAATCGCTCAAGCCTTCTTTGAATGTATTCGGAAGTTTTCCTACTCGCGGAATCCTTCCTAAAATTAGAATGGATTTTCTTCACCTCCTCAAGGATCTCAGCTTGACGCGCGATTAAACCTTCCATTGTCAAAGCGTAAAAAATGAACGATCTTACTTGAAACACAGGAACTCAGCCTTTCTGCAATTATGACGCTCAGGAACCTGGACCGCTGGTAGTTCACGAATGTCTCCTGCACTGCAACACACGTAGCACGACACGACACCGATCACACGCGAGCGCGACGAATTTCCGACCGATGTATCGGACTGTACGGTACTTGCAATGATTTCGAAGGACCAAAAAAAATGTAAGATGTGTTAATCGAACATTTAGGTTAATGCAAATGTCTATGTAAATGTAAATGTAAATGTAATTTTATATGTAAATGCAATTGAGTGTCTATGGAACTGTCAGTAAAAATGCAAGTTGTCCGACTAGAACCACGATTTATTGAACACTAAATTAATTAAGAATAAAACTGTATGAGAATTGTTTCGCTGCATGTCAATGCACTACAAAAATGTAGGCCGCGGTCAAAGTACACATACGCGAGCCTATGTAACTAACTTATTGCAATAATTATAAATTAAATATTTTAAACCCATGTACGTGCATCGTACAACACACACACACACTTCACCTCCCGGGGCGAAGGAAAATTATTGACTCATGGTGGTAAGCGGTTGACGATAGTTTTTCAATATTCAATATCTTACATACCTGTTCCATTGTCGACGAAATAAACTCCGTCCCTCGATCTGTGGCAATAACCTTAGGAATAACTAATAATACTACAAAATTACGCATGAATGCATCCGCAATGGACGTAGATTCTTTATTTACTAAAGGAATTGCCTGTACAAACTTGGTCAATTCGCATTGTATAGTTAGAATATAAGTATTATCATTTAAGTCCTTATCTAAGGGTCCAACTACATCTAAATAAACTTTTTCAAAAGCTGAAGTCGCCGTGGTGGTAATCTCCATTGGCTCTATAATATAACGACTATGTTTCATTTTCTGACACTTTGCACATTTACGTACGAATTCTTGCACATCTTTCTCAATACTAGGCCAAAAATATCGTTTCTTAATAGTGTTTGTCATTCTGCGCATACCAGCATGCCCACTAGATGGCAGTAAATGAAAGTCATTCATAATGAGGGTTTTCTGTTTATCATCTGTTATTCTTTTAACACCTCTCAATATACAAATACGGGGACCGGTCCAGTTGTCTATTGACTTTATTTCACTACAAATACTTTTAATTAATTCAATATTCTCTTCATCTTTCACAATAAAAACTTCTTCGACACCTATCTTTTTACAAAATAAACTTAATTAATGCACAAATTCGGCTCGCGAGAAATGCGCCTTAAAATTAAGATTAATGTATATATGCTTTTTATCTGATCTAAAAGCAAAACATTCTATTTCTGTAGTATTCATACTTTTCATTCTTAATTTATCTAATGCTTTCCCATCCATAAACATCATCTTAACGGTATCACGTTTTCTTAATATATCCATAACTCTTGGTTGGTCAGACCAATTGTCTTCGGATTTATTAAGATCCACTTTTTCTTTTGGAACTTCCCTTTCTTTCATCTCATTCATCCTCTTCTTCTGTCCTCTAGTCATTACATTTATAACTTGTTCATGTAAATACTTTAGGTCATCTGAAGTCATATCTACTCTTGATAGAGCATCAGCTACAGAATTATCTTTTCCTTTAATGTAAATAATTTTGAATTTATATTCCTTTAAAGCAAGTCTAAATTTAAGTAGTTTACTAGAGGGATCTTTGATTCCAAAAAGATATACTAAAGGCTTGGGGTCAGTCATTAATGTAAAATTTCGGCCGTAGATATAAGGTCTAAAGTACTTCACGGCCCAAAAAATTGCCAAGAGCTCCTTTTGAATTGTTGGATAGTTCTTTTCTGCCTTGTTTAGCGGCCTACTAGCATATGCTATGGGTCTCAAGTCTTACTTAGACACTACAGCGCCGATAGCTGTTCCTGATGCATCTGTTTGTATTTTGAATTCGTTAGTGTTAGAAAAATCAGGATATTGTAGTATTGGGGGTGATATTAACGACTTTTTTAATGTTTCAAAGGCTTTTTGACACTCATTAGTCCATTGAAATGGTTCGTTCTTCCTAGTTAGTTTATCTATGGGCATAGTAATATCAGCAAAGGATTTTATAAATTTACGGTAATAATTACAGAATGCTATAAAACGCTTTACTTCGTCAGAATTTTTGGGAACAGGATAATTTTGAAGAATTTTAGTTTTTTCTGGATCAGGAGAAACGCCTTTATCTGATACAACATGTCCTAAATACAACAGTTCTTTTTTTAGAAATTCACACTTCTGGGGGTTTAATTTTAAATTTACTTTCTTAAGTCTTTCCATTATGCTTATTAAATTTTGATTATGCGTGCTCAAATTGCGTCCAAATATTACAAGATCATCTAAAAAAACAAAACATTTCTCAAATGCAAGGCCTGACATTGCAACAGACATCATACGACTGAATGAACTTGGGCTAACTTTGAGTCCCATAGGTAACCGTTTCATTTGATATTGCCCTGAGCTAGTTGTAAATGCCATATACTTACGACTCTCAGGGGTCAAGGTCACTTGGTAATAACCTTGATGAAGGTCAAGGTGACTAAAATAAATTGCACCAGAAAGTGAATCTAAAATCTCATTGATGTTGGGCAACGGAAATTTATCATCAACTACGAGTTCGTTTAGTTTCCTATAATCCACTACTAGCCTACATTTCTTATTTTTACCTTCTGCACTTTTCTTAGGTACTAATAATATTGGGCTGGACCATTCACTATTGCATTCTTCTATAATATTTCAATTCATTTTCTTTCAAATTTTTTATTTGTTTTTCAATTTCTGGCTTTAAAGCTTGTGGTAAACGGTATGTTTTTGTATATACTGGTGAACTGTTTGTTTTAATGGTAATAGATTGTTGGTAAGTATTTGTTGTCGTTAGCTTATCACCTTCTACATAAAATACATCTGCATATTTGGCACAAATTGCCTCAATACTTTTTTGTTCTTCATCGCGCAAATGAGATAAATTTAATTAATAGATTTTCGACTCTAGTAACATTAATATTGGTTTTACTAAATGAGCATATATTATAGTCGTTTAAAGATTGCAACTCTGGTGTAAACAATGCTATCTCTTTGTTCTGTTCAGTAACATTTAATATCTTAATAGGAATCCTATTGTTTCTTATTCTTGTAATTTCACTCGCTAAAAATATGTCTTATCTACAGTTATCTACATTAAAGTTAAATTGACCAATGCTTTAGTTCTAGTCTGTCCTCCAATTCCATTTATTAACGTATTGTCCCTTTGCACTGGCGTGTTAAAGGGAACTGGCGCAGTTTTTATGACAGATAACGAGGCACCGGTATCGATAAACCAATAATAGTTTATATTATTAATATGCAATGTCACGTACTTTGTGTTTTCATTACATGATAAAATTATATTCTTAAGATCGAAAAAACTGTATCGGGCTATTTCCTGATTTTTCACTACTTTGAGGCTGCTCTACATTATGTTCTACTGCATATACGTTACGATGTTGAGTGTTACTTTTATTGTTGGTGGAAATCCTACCTCTGCCTCTCTGGAAGAGTGTCTGCGGTTGTTATAATTTGCCCTCGAATTGTTATTAAAATATTTTCCTCTATAATTATTATTATTACTACGTCCTTGATATCCATAATTTATATACTAGTCAAAATAAAATAAGGGCCACCACGAATTTTTGGTATAATAAAAGATATATTATATTAGGTGGTTGATAAATGATTTATTTAAAGGAATTGATTACTCATTGATTAAAAAATAAAATTAAATTTCGAAAATTTTATTGAAAAAAGAGCATTTGTTAATTTTTTTTTGCGAAAAATGCATTTTTAGCTAAAATACCAGTATTGGAACAACAAGTGAAAATTAAAATAAAACGATATTTTTTATCGTTTTTCTCTTTGTTCAGTATTATGTGTCCTCCCCTTTTTCTAACACATTCTTAGAGCCTGGAAGACATACTCTCCACCAGGTGCTGCACTGTGGAATTTGTTCCCAGCTTGACTTAAGCACGTTGATGAGCTGTCTTTCATTACACACCGGTTGGTTTGTATCCCAGACGCTTCTCTTTAACAAATCCCACATGTGCTCGATTGGGTTGAGGTCCGGACTGTTGGCAGGCCATGGTAAGACCTGTATACCAGCTTCGTTTAGAACATCTCTGGTGGCCCTGGCTGTAGGAGCGCGGGCGTTGTCATGTATTAACTTGAAATTTGCAACAAATCTTTGTGCATATGGCATCACATGGGGTCATATGACCTCATCAATGTATCGTTGAGGCGTTATCGTACCTTCGTTGATGATTACGAGCTCGGTTCGACCTGATAGTGAGATTCCTCCCCACACCATTACGTTGGGACCCCCAAATTTGTCACTTTCGTGGATACAGGCATCGGAAAATCGCTCACCTTCTCGTCTCCAAACCCTTATGCGACGATCGTCACTAAAAAATTTCACTTTGCTCTCATCAGTGAACAATACTGTGCTCCAATCATTTATGTTCCAATCCTGGTGCTGCCTTGCGAATGATAATCGGTTTGCACTATGCGCACTTGTTATGGAATCCGCACTACACGTCTTCTAGAGAACTGATGGTCATCATGCAACTGATTTCTGATTGTTTGGTTACTAACGCGGGTACCTGTTGCCTGGCACAAGCGGTTTTGTAAGGAGCGTGCGGTGACACATCGCTCTCTGCGCGCAGTCCAACGTATGTAACGTTCTTCTTGTGAGGTAATTGCTCGATTTCTGCCAGATCCCCGTCTTCTGGATACACTCTTGGTCTCTTGAAAATGGTTCCAAGCATTCTGGATGGACCGACGAGAATATCTCAGCTGCAATGCCACAGAACGCTGTGAATGGTCCTCTTGGATCAATGTTATGGCCCTAGTTGTGGTTTGCAGGTCCACATGTCTTCTAATTATTGGCATTTTGTAAGCAAAATGTTTATTTACGCACTAACTTAGCAAAAGTTCATGTGTACACAAAGAAATCCACACTTTGAATGACTGCAATGCAGCTTCAAAGTGGGTAAATTCAAGTGGTTACAAAAAAATATCAAAGTTTAACCACTTCACAAATTATGCAGTTGTAATACTCTCGCTACGTTTGTTAACACTTAGGGTAATATCCACACAAAAGAATTTGCCACTTTAGAAGGCATTTAAGTTGTTAAATCGATCCGATATTTAAAATAAGCAAGTGGCCCTTATTTTGTTTTGACTAGCGCCCTGACTGTCCACGATAATAATTTGAGTTTTGACCATAATTGTAACCACGACTACCATTGAAGGGCCTACTCCTATAGAAAGTACGTCCTTGCTTTGATACATGCATGACGTTACCTTGTTGTTGAGCGGCTGGTCTGTCCTCGTCTTTGGCAGCCTGTATTGCTTCTTTTAAGCTGCTGTAATTTCGCGCCGTGACGATCGTAGATACTCGCGTGCTGCGCAGTCCATCTGAAAATGTTTTTATTGCGGACTTTTCATTTATGGCTTTAAGTACGGAGAAAGCACTCGAGTCCCCGTCGGCTTGAGAGATTGTCATGTCAGTAAACAGCTGTTCTATTTCCTTACCATATTCTTCAATACTCTTTTGACCTTGTCTCATGGCCTGCAGGCGCGCTTGAATGGCTGTGTAGGATTTTTTGGTTATTAAATTTTTCCGAATATCTTTAATTAAGTCGAAAACCGTTTTATATTCATCTGAAATACGCAATTTTGCGTTTTCCGAGAGTCTATTCTTTACGACAAAAACTATCAGTAAAGACTTACCTTTATCGTCGAGCATATTCGCGTACATTTCGATAGAGTCCACCATTCTCTTAGTGGTGTTTTCAGTGTCATCCATAATTGGAATTAAATTACATGCCACTTTTAAGTCGAATTCCATTTTGTTAGTTTCTTTTGACTTTGGGAAAATACACAAGTTATTTATATAGTCATACAATTGTTGACACTTTACAAATATTTTACTTTACCTAACTGAGCTACCTTTATATCAGAACTTTTCTCTAATACTAAAAATAATGTTCTACACTTTTCATAAATTGTATTACTTTCTTCCAATTTTATTTCAATAATTTGACCCTTTTTTATTAAATACTTCGTATTTCACATAATAAATCATAGCATTCCTTTAAATTTTCTATCATAATGAATCCAAAATCTTAAAATATTAATACCATTATTCATAATTAGGTAAGACTTTACATTATTTCGCAACATACAGACTTGACAATGTACCGCGTAAGCAGTATTTGCCGTGCGGTGTCATGTTCAATGAGCATTGATGCACCGTTTAATGATAATAACTATATTAGCGTAATGAAATATGATCTCCGTATTAACACTTTTACTTCAAAAATTTTTTGCATACCAAATCTGTTCTAATATTTTCTAAATCCTTTTATTACCACTCTCACTTCCAATATAGTCTTAGTTCATTTGAATTATTAGTACTTTGTTTTAATTAAAGAAATAGTAATTTTAAACACTCACAAGACGATGTCGTATTCGTATTGCTTACGTGCTGGACTCCTCAACGTTGCGGCCCCTGGCCCGAAGCGAAAACCTGATACGGGCGATAGCTTGCATACCCAACTCGTCTTGTATTAGGCGTCGATGGCACGCCCTGTACAGCTTGCATCCGAAAAACAGAGTAACAACCAATACCAGGCCCAGTACCAGATATGTGACTATGCTTATATTTTTCAGGTGGTTCCCAAATTCCTCTAATTGAGCTGCATTATTGCCAGCGGCGTTCTGGTTCAGGAAGACTTCTTCTTTTTCTACTTTTGACTGGCACATCTTGATATTATATTTGATTAACCAGTCCAGTACTAAAAGCAGAAAGAGGTTCCTTGGCAGAGCCCTGGCAGGGTCGCCATGTAATGTTGGAACCAAGGAAAACAACTGTTTATCGTTCGGTGCATTTTATTAGACTACTACAATGAATGAAAAATGGAACAATTATAATAATTATGCTTACACAGCTAAACGCGCGCACACATACTTACGTTATATTAAACACACACACACACACACACTTCATAAGAATAGATGCTGCAGTGGGTTAGGATGGTGATCAGCACGTCTATTAAAGTCCTGTATGCCCGCGCTTGTGCCAGCCATGACTCATATCTTCAACCGCTCATTATCCACAGGTTGCTTTCCTAAGGTTTTTAAAAAGGCTGTTGTCCATCCGATCTTCAAGAGTGGGGATACACGCAGTGTCAATAATTACAGACCTATCTCAATTTTACCTGCCATCTCTAAGATACTAGAAAAGATTATTAATAAACGTTTGATAAACTTTCTTGAGACATACACAATCCTAAGTGATAACCAGTATGGTTTTAGGGGTGGCAGATCGACGGAAGATGCTGTTGCTTCCTTAATAGATCATGTTGTGTCGAAATTAGATAATAAGATTAAATGTCTAGCTATCTTCCTGAATTTGCTAAAGCATTTGACACTGTTTCTATTTCCCACCTCTTATCCAAGTTGGAAGCTGTGGGTATTAGGGTGTCCCAAAAAAATAAAAGTTATTTTATTTTAACGCATACCCTCTAATTATGTTCGAATGTTGAAAAATTTGTGGCATATTTAGATAGGTGTCAGTTAAGTATGAGAAACTCTATGTTTATTATTGAAGCAACTATTGAGGCACTAATAACGAGGATATAATACTCACGAATTTCCCATAAGCAGGCTTTTTGTAGGATTCAAGGACTACAAAAAGCCTGCTTATGGGAAATTCGAACTTACGAATCAATCGACTAATGCATCTCAGAAGCAGCTTTACAGAAATTCTGCCAGCATTCATGGTATTTGATTGATGAACTGTCTGTGTTATCTCTATTTGATGATGATATAGACCAAGAAAACAAACTAAAAATGGTTAATAGGTAACTTAGGCAAAAAGACGCCCTCATCTCACTGTAAATCGCTACATCCCGTCGATATAAGAACTTTGTGGCTCCCTTTACGGTTAATATTAATTTTTATTACTAATAATGAATATATTATATTTCTTTGGTTATATATTTATTTATATAATATTTCTGGTTTATTAATTATTATTCTGAGGAAAAAACATCGATGAATTTGTTTCAAGCAAAAGCAAATTTTTATTCAGTCGACTCAAAATTGATAACAGTTTTTTTAATATATGTCTTAGTTCATGGCCAAGTAATGATTGCTTTCAACATGCTAAAGAAATATGCTAACACCGGAAGGAGTCAACGATACAGCAAAGAGAGAGAGAGTGGTAAGTTGATGCAATGTTGAAGAAGACTTTTATGGCTTAATCACTTTTGAAGTGAAATTATAAAAGCAATTTTTATTACGTTGCGTAGAAGAACATACACAGTTATATTCGGACTCTAAAAAGCAAACCCTAAGGAAAAAATTTAATAAATAGTGTTCTTTTATTGATAGATATTTAATAATTATAAAATACAGGTAAAACAGTAATTTATTTACAGAACAAATTTTAATTTCCAAAATCACACTAAGACTTCCATACTAATTTCTATTTCAAAAGTTTGACATCAAGTCGGCACGGGTTATCATTATCCGATAGCGATAATATTTATTATATTAGTTATTAAGGTCAAATACAAAAAAAAATAGCGGGTATGCATATCTAAATTCTGAAAAAAAAAATTCGCCCTTATAACCTGGGACACCCTAGTGGGCATACTCTCAAAATTTTTCGCGATTATTTAAGTGACAGAACGCAGTGTGTCAAAATCAACGATGTTATAAGTGATATTTATTGCTCCCCTGAGTTTTGGTGTTCCCCAAGACCCAATACTGGGCCCAACACTGTTTTTAATTTATATTAATAACCTATGTAATATGTCCTTAACAAACTGCTCAATACTTACTTACGCAGATGACACGGCTCTGCTTCTACATGGCAAGGATTGGCCTGAAAAAATTAAACATGCGGAAAATGTTCTCACCTCAGTTATGAAATGGTTATCAGATAACATTCTAACACTGAACATCAATAAAACCATATACTTACCTTTTTCTCTAAAATCTAATAACATACCTTTCCCGAGTCAACGGTGCTAAGAGCTCATACCTGTTCTTCCAATCCTTCCTCTTCTCAAAGGTTGCTAAATACCTTGGAGTCTACATTGATAGCTCCTTAACCTGGAAACCTCATCTGACCCATCTTATTTCACGAGTTTGAAAGTGCATATACATCTTCAAAAAACTAAGACATTCTGCAGACCTTAACACTCTCAAAACTGTTTAATATGGCTTGTGCCAAGCAATAATAAACTATTGTATAACAGTATGGGGCGGCGCACCCAAAACATCCCTTCTCCCATTGGAAAGAGCACAAAGGGCCGTTCTTAAGGTTATGACCTCTAAATCGTTCAGGTACCCCACCACGTCTCTCTACACGGAATGCGAGGTCCTTACTGTGTGGCAGCTCTTTGTGCTCTATACTATACTACGTAAACATACATCGATAAATCATGACCCGGGTGGTATCAGGAAGCGCAAATACACTAAAGTGAGCCCTACTTATTCTTGTAGAATCAGTGTGGCCCAACGTCATTTTAATATTCTGTCTAACTACCTCTACAACAAAAATAATAAAGCATGTAACGTTGCTCCCATGAGTCTTTATAAATGTAAATCCGAACTTTCTAAGTGGCTCCTATCACTAGACTACAACAAAACTGAACAGTTAATTAAAATGTCGATTCTTTAACACTACCTTTCCATAAATATCCAGGATAACAAGTTGTAACAATTATTATTATATTTATCTACGCTCTGTCCACTTTCAGTGACAGGCAATATTTCACTATTGCTATGTATATTTAGCTATTCTTTTAAATATTTTTTTTATATCCATTATCACACACGAGTTCAGATAAGTTAAGCATCGACCGTGCTCGTCTTACAGCTACTGTTACGTATTTAAATAATGCGAGAACGCTGGTACCCTAAACACAAGTTTAATCTTACATTGGGTACCAGAGTTCATCGTAACCACTTCTCTTGTTGATGTAACGATGCAGTGTCCAAATAAGTGTTTATATGTACAACTTTTGTGTAATAAAGAATTATTTATTTATTTATTAACTCTTTATGTAAAATTAATATCCCTAAATGCGCTATCTGTACCTATGCAGATGACACTGCTTTGCTCATACACGGAAATGATTGGGCCGAGGTGTTTGATAGAGCTGAACATGCTTTAAGACGTGTAATGCACTGGCTGTCCAATAACCGCTTAACCATTAACCTTAATAAAACTACCTACCTAACCTTCTCATTGACAACATCAACTCAACCATCAGAAGATTATTTTGCTCTGAAAGCACATTCTTGCGAGCCAAGTAACTTATTTGCACCCTGTAGCTATTCCATCATCACTAGGTCGACCCAAACGAAATATCTAGGTGTACATATTGATAACTTACTAAGCTGGAAATGTCACCTAACTACTGTTACTTCCCGTGTACGTAGTGATCAATATATTTAAAAAATTGCGTCATTCTGCTGACATTAAAACACTTAAAACTATATACTACGCTTTGTGTCAGTCTATTCTGAGTTATTGTATATCCGTTTGGGGTGGAGCTGCAAAAACTCACGTATTCGCCCTGGAGCGAGCACAAAGAGCTGTACTCAATATAATGACCTTCAAACCTTTTAGGTAGGTATCCCACATCACAACTTTATGATAACTGCCAAATGCTTACCGTGAGACAGCTCTTTGTGCTAGAAACAATTACCAGAAAGCACATTTCTATAACGTTTTAAACAAGCACTGCAACATTTATCCATTGTCCAGATTCGAGTGCAAAAAGAAAGTATCTAAATGGCTTCATGAACGTAGGACAAACTGGGATATATTTCGTTCCATAGTAGAGCCTATAATTAATACTAACCTGCCTCTTAAAACCGAAGAGGACATTACAGCTGCGGTCGAACATTTCAACGAGTGTGTTCAAAAGGCTGCTTGGGATAGCACTCCTACTGCCAAGAAACACGCGGAACCATACTACTCAAAGCCTATTCGAGAACTAGTTGCCGAAAAAAGGCAGGCTCGTAAATAATGGCAAAATACGAGATTTCCTGGAGACAAAACACGATTGAACTACTTAACGGCCAAACTTAAAACCCTATTACACACTGAAAAAAATTACAACGTACAGAACAACTTACGTAATCTAAATGCGACGGCTTCTAGTGACTATTCCCTTTGGAAAACCACCCAAAGAATCAAAAGACCTACTGCCTCTAATCCACCGATACGAAAAAAGGACGGTTTCTGGGCAAAAAGTGACTTAGAGAAAGCCGAAACCTTCGCCTTTCATTTAGCCGATATCTTCGTACCAAATACTGCCCACAACCTATCGAAATCCAACAGTGAAGAATTTATGAACTCCCTAAATGAACCTTACCAACTAGACCTACCAATTAAAAGGATTAAGATACGTGAGGTCATAGAAACAATTAGAAACCTAAACCAAAATAAAGCCCCAGGATACGACTTAATTACTGCAAAAATACTTCGTGAACTACCTGAAAAAGCAGTACACTTCTTGACACACATTTTCAACTCCATATTGATCAGAGGCATCTTCCCACCGCAATGGAAGGTAGCGCAAATTATAATGATCCTTAAACCCGGCAAAGCTCCTGAAAATGTATCCTCCTACAGACCAATCAGCTTACTTCCCATTCTGTCAAAAAATATGGAAATACTGTTTCTAAAACGATTAAATATAGTAATAGCAGAAAAGAACATCATACCCGACCACCAATTTGGCTTTAGAAAACATCATGGCACGATAGAACAGGTGCATAGACTGGTAGAAGAAATCCATAAAGCCTTCGAAAATAAGAAATACTGTTGCACAGCGTTTTTAGATATTTCTCAGGCCTTTGACAGAGTTTGGCACGAGGGTTTACTACACAAAATAAAAAACTTATTCCCGACAAAATATTACAAATTCTTAAAATCATATCTCGCTGACAGATTGTTTATAATCAAACTTCATAGAGCCCAGGCAGGAGTGCCACAAGGAAGTGTACTTGGTCCGGTACTTTATCTCATTTTTACCGCAGACCTGCCCATGACTGACGGCGTTGTGATTGGTACTTTTGCTGACGACACAGCAGCTTTAACATCCCATGACGATCCAGCGCAAGCAAGTAACATGCTTCAACGCTCTCTAGACAACTTCACGGATTGGTTAAACACCTGGCGAATAAAGGCTAACGAAACTAAGTCGGTACAGGTGACCTTTACGACGCGACGAGAAACATGTCCTCCTGTGACGCTCAACAGAGTACAGATACCCCAAGCAAATGAAGCTAGATACCTTGGGCTTTACCTAGATCGTCGTCTAACTTGGAAAAAACATATCTTTACAAAACGAAAAGCACTAGGAATCCAACTAAGGAAAATGTACTGGTTACTAGGAAAAAAATCACAGCTATCATTGGGAAATAAACTGCTTCTATACAAATGTATTTTGAAACCAATCTGGACTTACGGAGTACAACTCTGGGGCACAGGTGCCAACTCAAACCTAGAAATACTCCAGAGATTTCAGTCCAAAATGCTGAGGATAATTACTAATGCTCCTTGGTTCATAACAAACCAACAATTACATCACGATTTAGGAATAAGAACAATCCAAGAAGAGATTAAACACTCAATGAAATCGTACAGGAACAGATTGGACTGCCATCCAAATCCACTGGCTATACACTTAATGGATAGTAACTCAACATTAAAGAGACTAAAGAGAAAGTCACCTAGAGATTTATAGGGAATACGAGAAACAAAGGGTGCACGTCACTGGGCTGACTGCCCTGCAAGACAATCCATAATTACTTAACCTTATGCTAAATGTTCACGGAAACAGATTGCAATAAATAATACCCAAAAAAAAAATAGCTTCTGACTAAATCCTATGCTGAAACTGAAGACCTTTTAAAGTTAACAGTACTATAATAGAGTTCGTGCCTTACATACACGCTCTATCTCAAACGCACAAGCACAATTAACCTACATTATTATTATTTGTATCTCCTTTTTGGATATCACGGCATGCCTCCCGTGAGGAAGACATCCGGTCCTTTGGAATGCTTGCGGGGGGACACAGGTCCAACGCGCAGAGGCCCCTTGGAGAACTTTGATCTAATATGGGATGGGGCATACACCCGGGACACTCCACAACTGCACTATGGGAGTACAGCCATGAAGTATTCCGGGCGGGTGCAGGACTATTGTAAAATATGGAAATTAAAAATGGGATTATGGATGTGGGTGTTAGGTGGACCGATAACTTCTATTGCCGGAAGAAAACGGCGTCTGCCTTGAGCCTCGAATAAACATCCATAGGGATGGCAGACGGTGACTTGCCACCTCACTAGCTGGGCCCCCCAAACAGCTGCCAGTACAGGCAGAAGGCGGCAACAGCGGTGTGAGCGGCTAAGGGTGTAGAGAGGTGCGGCCCCGGTTTCACCGTCGCGAGTCTCGAAAAGACCCGGATTGGATTTCCCCGCTATTATGCCATTAGACACTTCCACCCCCGAGCATATAGCACTGGCGGCCCCGGCCAATTAAGGCAAGGCAGAGTTGAGAGTCCTGCGCAGCAATAAGGACCGCAGTATCGCCACTCACCATCAGCTCGCCACAAGCTGCCCTGCGGTTTGTGCGCTTTTCATTAGACCTTATGACACATTTTTCGTTTTATTGTCTAAGGTTTGTAAAAAGCGATTCTAATCTACCCTCTAGTTTGACATTAGTCTCATGATGAGGTAACGCTTGTCCCAGAGGGGGTTTATTATTATTATTTGTGTCTCCTTTTTGGATTACACGGCATGCCTCCCGTGAGGAAGACATCCGGTCCTTTGTAAGGCTTGCGGGGGGACACAGGTCCAACGCGCAGAGGCCCCTTGGAGAACTTTGATCTAATATGGGATGGGGCATACACCCGGGACACTCCACAACTGCACTATGGGAGTACAGCCATGAAGTATTCCGGGCGGCTGCATGACTATTGTAAAATATGGAAATTAAAAATGGGATTATGGATGTGGGTGTTAGGTGGACCGATAACTTCTATTGCCGGAAGAAAACGGCGTCTGCCTTGAGCCTTGAATAAACATCCATAGGGATGGCAGACGGTGACTTGCCACCTCACTAGCCGGGCCCCCCAAACAGCTGCCAGTACAGGCAGAAGGCGGCAACAGCGGTGTGAGCGGCTAAGGGTGTAGAGAGGTGCGGCCCCGGTTTCACCGTCGCGAGTCTCGAAAAGACCCGGATTGGATTTCCCCGCTATTATGCCATTAGACACTTCCACCCCCGAGCATATAGCACTGGCGGCCCCGGCCAATTAAGGCAAGGCAGAGTTGAGAGTCCTGCGCAGCAATAAGGACCGCAGTATCGCCACTCACCATCAGCTCGCCACAAGCTGCCCCGCGGTTTGTGCGCTTTTCATTAGACCTTATGACACATTTTTTGTTTTATTGTCTAAAGTTTGTAAAAAGCGATTCTAATCTACCCTCTAGTTTGACGTTAGTCTCATGATGAGGTAACGCTTGTCCCAGAGGGGGTTTATTATTATTATTATATATTATGGTCATTTTAGTGGCCTTGTATCTATTGTTCAATGTTGTAACCTTCTTTAGGAAATTATGGGTTTAGTATAAGGTTTATTAATTTTTATGTGTTCGAATTTAGGTCTGACTCCGAAGTTGAATACGAGTCCGCTTGCGCTGTCGAAATTAAAAAGCGGCACAACCGACCAAGAAGAAGGCGACGACGAAGCGCAAATCCGAAAGCTGCAATACGCCTCCGAAACCAAAATCAAGGTAATTTACTAATACTAACATAACATACCATCATGCCTGTATTCCCCGAAGGGTTAGGCAGAGGTGTACTTAATGTACACTCACAGTTCGCCTGGTATGTTTAGGTCCCATGTTATAGGGGGCGAGCCTATAACCACATTAACCGGGCACAAATCCAGACTCCGAGCTGCTACTGAGAATTTTATAGAAAACCCAATAACACTTTGGTCGACCTGGGGATCGAACCCAGGATCTCTAGCGTAGTAGTCGCGCTTGGGACCACTAGACTAATGAGGCAGTCGCTTACTTTTACTAATACTGTTTTTTTCTTTAGCTACGTTTTTGTTTTTAATTGAAGTGTAATGCACATCGGTAACAGACTTAGTCCTGCAACGTAGAGAGCGATGAAATAAATTTAAAATACAATGCCTTTTTCATACAGTGTGTTTAGTGAGATGTGTGTATTGCCATAAACTATAGTTCTGAATATCTATTTTTAAGGTATCGTTAATAATTACTATAAATATTATGTTATATTGTTTTACAGTAAGACAAGTCAGAACACAGACTTCTTTGGCTTAGAGGACGTCGCAGATCATTCATCGACATCCAGCGGGGACCTGGGATCTTCCCTACTCAGCCGCGTCGCAAACGGCAAGATGCGGTGAACAACGCACTTGAACGGCGACTTTTATGTGGAGGTAAAGATAAAGATAAAGATAATTTTATTTGTTAAAACATGAGTATACACACATAGGCATAAGATGTTACATCGTTTTTGAGATCGTCATGTTTAGCCTTTTCGGCGTACAAAATGTTCAAATAATATTGTTTTACTACAAATTTATCATTATTAATTTAAAACAAACACATTATTATGACTAATTTTATTAAATAACATTTAAAGGTTTACCACAAGGCCGACATCATCTCCACTCTAAGGGAGGATCGGTGGAAGAAGGCGGCCGTTGCACTTAAAGTGCAATTAAATAAAGAGTCCTCAGTGGGACACTTTGCAGTCATTCATGAGACGGGCTCATGAATTGTTTGACGATTCAGAGCCCGTCTACTTCAGTGACCAAATTAGTTTTAAGTAATCGATAAAGTTTTTTTTTGGAGCACCCACAGGTCATTTTAATTTTATGTCTTTTGTAATCTTAAATTTAATTATTTCAGTTGCATTTTATAGTCACTATAAACCTTGTGTGCAAAATAATCGTAATCTAAAATGCCTTTTTGTACTGTTGTGTAACACGTCTATTGAGCGCAGTCACTGGACTGTAGGTCACCTGCGCAGTACCACTCGTAAAAACAGGAATATTTCACATTTTTGCGAAGGTAATAATAATAAACATATTTATTGTTTTCTTCCACAAAGGTATCTACTTAACATAGTATCTATAATAAGTAGTATTACAATGGGTGTCAATCTATTACCAGGCTCCCTCCAGTTTGAATGAGTATTTAGTGATCGATTAAACTATAAATAATTTTGGTCACTTTGATGCGGAAGTAAGAGTTATAGGTAATTGTGAGTGAGTGAGTGAGTGAGTGAGCGAGTGGGTGGTGTGTGCGTGTGCGTGAGTGTGCATGAGTGTGTGTGAGTGTGCGTGTGTGTGCGTGTGTGTGTGCGTGTGTGTATGTGCGTGTGTGTGTGTGTGTGTGTGTGTGCGCGCGCGGGTGTGTGTGTACGTAGATGTTTGTGTGTGACTGAAGGATGCTTGGGGGTTGGTTAATTTGTGTGAAAAACATAATAATGATATCTACTACATTTCTTACTTAGGACCGTTCAGAAAGTGTTCAGTGCTATCGTAAGTTTGTTTTAGAAGCCAGTTCGTGAGTACCTTTTTGAACTTATTTTTGGGAAGGGCATATATTGGTAGAATGGCATTAATTTTATTATACAGATAGTTACTGAGGAAGATGAAGAATCGGTGTGATAGGCTGGTTTTTAGTAAGTTGGTTTTACAGATTTTGCTTTTATTTCGCTTATTGAATGTAACGTTTGGATTGTAATGTAACAATGAGTGTTTACGTAGGATAGTGTGTAGTATAAAAAGCTGTATCAGTGTTAATACTTCGCACTTCACATACAGCGCTGTAGTTGGATGAAAGAAGGAAAGGCGATGAGCTACCTTAAGTAGGGCTCTTTGGGCCCTTTCAAGTCTGAGCATAACTTTTCCCAGCTCCACCCCATGAGGAGATGCAGTAAGTTAATAACGACTGGCATAGGGCATAATATGTCGTTTTTATAACTCGAACATTTGCAACATGGCATAGGTTTTAAGCTATTGCATAGCTTCTATCGCGGGCCTTGAGCGTGGGGACCGAATCCAGAAATTCCGTAACGAAAAAAACCTAACACGCTTGTCTCTTTAGTTCAGCAACCCGCCTTTAGGTGGCATTGGTTGTATTACATAAGTTGATAAAAAACGCTATGCAATAGCTTTACCGCGGCAGTCCCCGAGTGCCACACGTCTTTTTTAAAAACATATATGAGTTTCCGTGTTCTAGATGCGATTAGGTTGATGTGTGCCTTAAAGCTCAGGTTCTTGTCAATAATGACACCCAAGGTATTTTATTTCATCATCTTTCTTCTTTCATCATTTGCAACAGTGGGGAAAACCCCATAGAACAATAGGGCCGTGTCGTC
Source organism: Acronicta aceris (assembly GCA_910591435.1). Taxonomy (NCBI): domain Eukaryota; kingdom Metazoa; phylum Arthropoda; class Insecta; order Lepidoptera; family Noctuidae; genus Acronicta; species Acronicta aceris. The sequence goes on along the minus strand of OU342757.1, from coordinate 8,772,212 downwards.
TGCAAAAGTAATTATTTGTCCGTTTTCGATATTCAGTTGGCAGAGGTCGTTTATAAAAATTAAAAAGAGGGTTGGCCCAAGGTTGCTCCCATGGATGTCTCGCTATCCTCGCTTGTTCAGTCACCGACTTTCACACACTGGACGCGTCCTTGTAGATAGCTCTAAAAGAATTTAAGTTGAGTTCCACGGATTCCCATGCACTCGAGCTTCTTCAGCAGGAGTGGGTGAGTTCTACGTGGGAGGGCCATGCTTCAGCACGAATGGGCCGGCTCGACCGGAGTGATACCACGGCCTCACACCGGCGTTAAACAACGTTTACGTTGTGTTTCGCCGAGTGAGTGAGGTTACCGGAGGCCCAATCCCCTTTTAAAAGGTCGGCAACGCACTTGTGACTCTTATGGCGTTGTGGGTGTCTATGGGCGGCGGTAATCGCTTACCATCAGGCGATCCGTCTGCCTGTTTGCCGTCCTATCTCATAAAAAAAAAGTGGGACGGAAACTGTGTCAAATGCCTCCTGCCGCTAGATCAAGAAATATTGCAAGAGTCTTCTTTTTGAGATCTAATTTTGGAGACAATACAATTAGTAAGTTCATAAACTGCGTCATTTGTAGATCTACCCACCCGAAAACCATATTGATTTGATGATAACAGATTTTTTGTTTCCAGATAATTGGTTAAGAGTCCCTACAACTTCGCGGGCTAAAAAACAGAAAATTGTTCCTTTTTCAGGGCAAATTTCTCAGTAACCGTGCAATATCTGACTTTCTATTAAATGCACAGTTAAACATCACTTATTAAGTTAATAAGTGTACCAATTGTCATTTTGATAACAACTCAAACTAAATAAGGAAAAATAAAAATCAAACACACATTTTTACGTAATCGCGAAACACCCGGTTTTTCAATTGATATTCTAGGTTTCTGGTAGCGAATAACAAACTGAGAAAAATGCGTAAGTACTGAACATATAGTATATTAGTATGTGTACGAGAATATTATTTTAAATTTTATTGATTTAGTACTTCAAAAAAAATGTTGAACACGCTGAAAAATCCAATAAAATAACTATGCAAAACCGTCGTCTACGCGAAAGAACTTACTTGAAATAAAATTGTCTCAAATTTATTTCAAAAGTTAAGGTGTTTAACTATCAAATAAAATTTTAATAATTTATTTTTCACTACAAAATATCAAAATAATGTCTTATATGCCGATGCGCTCACTCGAGGCATTCAGTCGCGCCCGAGGGCTTCTCGACGGCGGACCTGTGTCGCTGTGATTTTTGCCGCTCCTGACGCAAATCGTGAATCGTGCGTGATTTTGTACTAGGCCTAACCAGTTTTGATCCTGTGAGTATATTTATTTTTTATTAGATTTATGAACATTGTGATTTGTTAATGTTATTGATACATACTAATGTTTTGTATTGTACTATTAGTAAATAATTAATTTTCATTTTAGAAAAAGTTGTTGGTTGTAAGAGTGAACGTTATTATCAGGGAAAAATCAAAGGTAAAAAGAAAAAAGTTGAACGAACACGAAAGGCATGTGCAGCTCTTAGGTAAATAATAATTATTGCTATCATCTTAATTATGAAAATTGTTTTAAATTATTATTATTTCTTATGTACTTATTATTAATTATGTTTGTAGATAATTAAATAGGCAGATGGACTAGGAATGTCATCTATGAACGAACATGTTGGGCAGACAAGGTACCTATTTTTTTACCTAGTAATAACTGTAGTTATAAATTGTATAAACTTTTGGTATGGTACCCACTGACATTTTATTATAAAAGTACATATTAAGGTGCTTCCTCACTTGGAGCAAACGCTTCTAATTTAACGTTACAGAGTCGAGAACCGAACATTGCAGTGTAAAGGTGTTCCCTCACAATGCATCCGCCTGTACAGGGGCCGTATTATGACATGTTAACGCGTTCATTTTTACGTTGTGAGAAAGAGATACCGCTCTACATATTAAATAGCCTCATTTCTTTCTTACAACCTAAAAATGATGGCGTTAACATGTCATAATACGGCCCCTGTAATATTTCAGATTCGATTTTGAGCATTACGTAACAATACTGCCCGAGCTTTTTTGTAAATCCAACTTTTTTCAAATGGGTCAAAACTGTTTTGTGGTCAATCCCCAGTTCTTCAGCTACGTCGTAACTACTGATATGCCGATCTTGCTCCACTTTTTCAAAAATTGCGTCAATTTTATCTGTAACAGGGCGACCAGAGCGAGGTGCATCTTTAACATCAAAATTCCCGGATTGAAAACGCTTAAACCAACTTTGTGTTACTCTTGCTGACACTGCATTAGGTCCATAAACGTCACAAATTTTTTTCGCGGCTTGCCTTGCATTTTTCCCCTTTTTGTAATAAAACTTTAAAATGTATCGAATTTCTTCATTAGATTCACTTATTTTGACAGAAAGAAAAACAAATGAAAAATAGCGGGAAACAAATTTTTACTCATTTGTTTAATTTTTTAAAATTTTACTTTTTTAATGTTATCAAAATCAGCCAGATAAAAATAGTACAGCCAAAGATTTTTTATTAAAAGTATTTACATACTAAATACGAAAAGACTTATTCCCCAACCTAATATGCCACTGTTACTATGCTGTAATAAGTTACTGTTCGATACAAATTCTGTGATAGTTGTTTTATGTGAAACTGTACTTTAAATATCAAATGAATATGGCTATGGAATTTCTTGCCGGTTCTTCTCCATAGTAAACTATTTAGAACCGAGCATTAATGATCAGATTGAAATATATTACTTTCCATTGAGAAATATATTAAGTTAAAATCAATTTATGCATTGTTTCATTCCTTATAATTACCCATAGCAAATATTTCCAATAATTATTTTATTAGCAGATTACCAATAACTGGGTCACATAGTAATAACTTTGATAATATCATAGTCCTGACATTTACATATTTATATATAGGTAATATATATAGCCCCTTTCTGACACCTGCATTGGATATTCCCGACTTATTTTCACTACCTTCCTTCACTTATTTCTCAATATTTTTGTTATCGTCACCATCTATTCTGTTTATCTTTAAAGTCTCTATTCTGACACTTGATGTATGTCAACTGTCAGTCAACAGTTGCGTTCCATTACACTTTTCTGCAATAGGTAAATTTTAAGCATGGATTATCTATGGCGACATAGATAATTTTTTATTATGTTAAAATTTTAGCTGCGATCCTTGATAAATCCTACTGGCACTATAATCTTTTCTTCCCTACTCTATTACGTTGTGAACTATTGCCCGGACATTTGGTTATTAAGAAATGTGAACACACAACCGGCGGGTGGATTTTCTAAAATAAGCAACCCCTACATTTGAAACAAAATATTGTATTATAAGCTTATTTTTATATACCTAATTTTATTTTTATATATTTATTATAATAATCGATAGTGATACGTTCACCGAGAATGACAGTTTTGTGTCAGCGTGTAGTGATGATAGTTTTAGTAGTATTCCGTCTCCAAGTGTGATGATGTTCCAAAGAATCTTAATGTGGTCCATATCAATGCTCAAAGTATTCCGGCCCATTATCATGACATGCTGGCAAGTCTGGACTGCAAGAACATTCATGCAATTCTTGTTTCTGAATCATGGCTAAAACCATGAAATGAAAATGAAATGAAATGAAATGAAATGAAATGAAATGAAATGAAATGAAATGAAATGAAATGAAATGAAATGAAATGAAATGAAATGAAATGAAATGAAATGAAATGAAATGAAATGAAATGAAATGAAATGAAATGAAATGAAATGAAATGAAATGAAATGAAATGAAATGAAATGAAATGAAATGAAATGAAATGAAATGAAATGAAATGAAATGAAATGAAATGAAATGAAATGAAATGAAATGAAATGAAATGAAATGAAATGAAATGAAATGAAATGAAATGAAATGAAATGAAATGAAATGAAATGAAATGAAATGAAATGAAATGAAATGAAATGAAATGAAATGAAATGAAATGAAATGAAATGAAATGAAATGAAATGAAATGAAATGAAATGAAATGAAATGAAATGAAATGAAATGAAATGAAATGAAATGAAATGAAATGAAATGAAATGAAATGAAATGAAATGAAATGAAATGAAATGAAATGAAATGAAATGAAATGAAATGAAATGAAATGAAATGAAATGAAATGAAATGAAATGAAATGAAATGAAATGAAATGAAATGAAATGAAATGAAATGAAATGAAATGAAATGAAATGAAATGAAATGAAATGAAATGAAATGAAATGAAATGAAATGAAATGAAATGAAATGAAATGAAATGAAATGAAATGAAATGAAATGAAATGAAATGAAATGAAATGAAATGAAATGAAATGAAAAAATAGGAGTGCATAAAGCCGAAGAAGTACGGTTCAGTTGCTACGTAACATCGAACGCACACTAACGCCGGAAGCTCCACCTCTCTGCGCGTGAGCAGTTCCGAGGTATAGCGCCGTCCTCGTTGACACGTCTCGTCCACGCCTCCAGAACACCACGCGCCGCCTCCTCGGTGGCGTCATCAACGGTTAGAGGTACGAACGCTACTAATGGCCTGCGCTCCTAGTACTCGCTGGCTCTCAGCTATTATTACGTTGTCCCAGCTGCACTGCGCCTTGCTCATACGTGCCGCACGACGCTTATCGTCACATTGCTACTACTCCACTTACTGCCTGTGCGCCTAGTACATCTCTCCAACCGCAGCCGGCACTCGCCTGACGCAAGAAGTCAGGATAATACACTCAGAACCCGTAAGACAATTTTGATTACAATTTATATCCTTAAAAATAATCATCAAGCATGCCTTTGAGACGTACACCCCCAAGTTCAGCAATTATGCAATGTCAATCGGAGCCAGACCTGCCTAGTCAGTCGTTGGAATTGGAACCAAATATTAACCAGCGCAAACGAAAACATGAGCACATAGACGACATCAACATATTCATGGACGAAATGAGGACCTTGTTTTCAAATTTTGAAAAGAAACAGAATATTAAATACGCTACTATAGAATTAGCAGTAAATGAGATCAAGGAGCTGCATACGTCCGTGAAGAGTTCCATTGAGTTTGTATCAAATAAATATGACTATTTGATGAAGGAATTCAATAAGCTTTCATCCGAACGCACCCAAAACCTTGCTTATATTCAACTACTAGAAGACAAGGTAGAAATTCTTGAAAACCTTCAAAAAGCCTCCTGTGTGGAACTGAGAAATGTATCGACAAAGCCGAGTGAAACTAAAGATGACTTGTCAAAAATCATTATTAGTACTGGAAACGCTGTAGGGTTGTCAATATAGTACATCTGATATAAGAGACGTCTATCGCTTTAAAACGAAATCCGAGACTAACAAGTCCATTCTAGTCAATTTTTAACCATTATATTGAAAGAAAAATTACTACAGTGCGTAAAAACCTACAATAAAACAAATCCAGAAAATAAATTATCTACTTTAAAAATACAGCTACCCGGCCCAAACAAGCCTATTTTTATATCGGAAAGCTTAACCTACAAAGCAAGGCGTCTATATTTCCTGGCCCGCGATTTTTGCAAGTCGTATGAGTACAGATTCTGCTGGACCTCACACCGAAAAATCTACATACGCAAGAGGGAAGGCGCCGCCGGACATTGTATTACTAGTGAAGCTGACCTTAATGGCCTTAAACTAAATCATTGACTAAGCTATTCGATTTTATACTATTGGGTTTTAGCTTCTAAAAACGTTTATTATTACGCATGCAATATTTATTTTATTAACGATTTATGTAAACATAACTTCAATACATCTCCCATACGACACAAACATTTACACGCACACATTACCTTTATCATTATCAACATAAACTCTCGAATAGGTAACTGCTATTACAACTTCACGACGACAAAATATTAAAAACTAAACAGATTCCCCAATGTATCACATTAACTTTTATATTATTAAATTGCAATTCTATTACACTATACCGACAAATAGTCCCCGTATCATACACCTCATTCAATATTATGGTAACATAGTGGATAATAATTTCGGAAAGTTTGTAGATTCCGTTGAATCCTTAAATGTGCCTAAATCAGTGGTCTGCTCACCACAGAATTGTCTGGAACACTTACACTCTTACAAAAACACTCTGAAAATCGTGCATACCAATATACGGAGTATAACTCGAAATTTCGATAATTTTATTGCATTTCTCAGCTCAATGGATGTTGGGTACGATGTTATTTTTTTTTCCGAATGTTGGCTAAATAAAGTCTCCTATATTCCCGTCATGGACGGTTTCACCCCAATGAGGTCGAGCTTCAACAACCAAAATGATGGTGTAATCATATACATCCGTTCTGAACTACATTATGCAGTTTCAGAGCCAGTGTTTCAAGACGCAAATTGTCTTATCTTGAAACTTGGCTCAGACACAGCCATCGTGGCAATTTACAGATCACCCTCGTTTAAAAATACAGACAAATTCATAAATTCATTAAATATTACTCTAGCATCGCACTCGATGGTGAGTACCGTGGCGATCATAGGCGACATAAATATAAATATAATCCCCGATAGAATTAACTCTATTGCGGATGATTACTTGACGGTTACTGCTTTCCATGGTCTGCTTCCCGCACATAACTTTCCCACACGTGTAATAGTTGTCTGGATCATGTCCTGCTAAGGACAAACAAACGCTGTACCACTTGTGTCTTTGATTCTTACTTTACAGACCATGCACCAATTTTACTTTGTATAGATTCAATTACCCTTGTAAAAAAACCAATGAGTATTTCTAGGCACATTAACCTACCAGGGGCTATAAGTTGCCTAGGGAAAACAAATTTCTCAGAAATTCTAAATAGCACCGACCCCAACAAATGCGCAAATCTCATTGTCTCAACTTTATCAAGCATTGTTGGTGAACACTCCACTGTGAAAAAAATACCACACAGAAGGAAAATTATCAAGCCATGGATTACTCCTGGTCTTCTACGATGCATCCGTAACCGCGACAAACTCGATAAGAAATCCAAACAAGACCCTAATAACATGATAGCCAAAATTACTTACACAAGATACAGAAATTACTGCAACAATCTTCTAAAGAACATCAAACGTGAACATGAAAAAAATGAGCTTCGGAAGTCCAGGGGTAATCCAAAAGCCACTTGGGATATCATAAAATCAATAAGTTACAGAAACAAAATATCAAATAAAGAATCTTCAGCCCTACTTAAATTATGTGATGACCCAAATTCTTCAGTAAACCGTGTAAACCACTACTTCGCTAACGTTGGGATTAACCTGGCAATGAGCATAAACAATAAACAATCTGCCACCTGTTCGCAGTTCCGAACAGTCGAATGCAATTAACTTGCAAGGAAAGTCCCATGCCCTGTTGGAGACTGATCATGACGAAATAAACTCTATTATTATGAGTTTAAAAGCAAATTGCGCGGCGGGCTATGATGGGATACCTGTCTCTGTAATAAAATCAGGTCGACAAGTCCTAACACCCTCCATTACGCACCTTTGTAACCTCTGCCTGTGCGGAGGGGTGTTCCCAGCATAATTTACAAAAGCACTAGTTACTCCTGTGTTTAAGGCTGGGGAAGGAGACCGTGTCGAAAACTATAGACCTATTTCAGTATTGAGCATTCTATCGAAAATATTGGAAAAGGTCCTAAATAAAAGACTGCTGCTTAGTTATCTTGAGCATAACAAAGCTCTAGCTTCAAACCAGTACGGTTTCAGGAAAGGAAAATCTACGGAAAGTGCTGTACTCGTATTGACCAATCATATTGCCAATAATCTTGATAGCAAAATTAAAACAATCGAAATTTTCTTAGATCTTGCAAAGGCTTTTGACACGGTCTCCATACCCACTCTATTACAGGATTTAGAGGCACTTGGAGTGAGAGGAGTCGCATTGAATATTTTCCGTGACTATCTTACGGACCGTTCGCAATGCGTAAAGGTAGAAAACTTTATCAGTGGTGACGAAACTCTAACGTTCGGTGTGCCTCAGGGCAGTGTGCTCAGTCGCACACTTTTTGTCATTAACACAAACCGGCTCTGTCAGCTTTCAATACCGAACTGCAGAATTTTTATTTATATATTCTTATTTATTTATTTATAATTTATGTACAAAAATGTGTACAAAGGCGGTCTTAATGCCTTAGGCATTTTCTACCAGACGACCTTTGGGTGGTGCAGAGACGAACATGGTAGATGCACTAAAGAAGAAGGAGTAAAATTTATGAAGCGAAGACTAGCGCGAACTATAAACTATAACTATAAACTTACATAATATACATTAAACAAATATTTATATATATATATAACATAAAATACGATACATATATACAATACATATTAAATAAAAGAAAAAAGTCAGTGTCGAGATGAATCTAGGATTGTTTTGTCCAGCAAGTATTTGCGCACACAAGTTTTAAACGACTGCCGAGTGTTAAGCATTCTGATTTCAATTTTCTTCTATTATTTATATTATATTATTGCAGAATTATTATATTTTATTGCGCAGATGATACGGCGCTTATCATAAGTGGTGACACTTGGGACGCCGTCCAGCACCGAGCAGAAAAAGCCCTTAGGATTGTACTGGACTGGTTGGCATCCAACTTGCTCACATTAAACGTGGCAAAAACTAATTGTGTTACTTTTTCGGCTAACAGCTTTACACAGCCCAAACTCAATCTGAAACTAACTTATGTCTTCTTTTACCTTTGTTTTTTCCTTAAATTCAAATAAAATAAAAAAAAATGTACATAATTATATAATTGTTCGAAAAAAAAAATTTTTTTTTTTAGATCTGTTAATATGTAGGAGGAAGGCGCTGATGTCTGTCACACAGTTTATACTAGCACAGACATCGCCGTTAACTCTATCTTCAACAATTAAACTTTGTTACTTAAGTATAAGATAGATTAAAATGTACTTTTTTATAGAAACAATAAAGATTATTATTATTATTATTATTATAAACATTCCCTTTTCAATTGTATATATGTCATCACTGCCACCACCGTCGAATGCCGGCAAAATCTCTTTTTAGAAGTTAATCTTTATCTTTCGAAGGTTCTGCTTGGTGTCTACTATTGTCCGTCCCTGCGCGTTGACTTTTTTTCCTCTTTCGAAAGTCTCCTAGTAAATCTAACTCCTTCTTACAACCATTCTATCATAATGGGGATTTCAATACTTGTCTTCACGGCAAGGCAGGATTCACGATCTTCCTCTTTTCGATCTATCTCACAATCCTGCAACCTGTCTCTTCTTCCTTTAAGTGCCACTCACCACTACCCTAGCTGTACCCCTTCGCTTCTTGACCTTATACTCGTTTCTTCTTTTCAGCATGTTGCCAAGCATGGTCAATGTGCTGCTGACGCTTTCTCCTACCACGATCTGATTTTCCTGTCCTATAAAGTCCGCGCTCCTAAGGTCAAACCTAAAATATCCCTACTACGCAGTTTTAGTGGAATGAACCTTGAGAGCCTCCGTGAGGATGCCAGCAGCATTGACTAGTCTAAACTCATTGCCGCGGAGTCGATAGATGTTAAAGTTAATCTACTGAACACCTACCTCAACCGGCTTTACGACATTCATGCACCAGTTCGTCCTGTGAAAATAAAACATTTGCCATCACCATGGTTAACGGATGATTTCAAAATTATCCTGGAGAAAAAATCTGCAGCAAAATTGAGGTTCAAAAGCAGGCCAACCGATTTTAATCGGGAAAAATATGTCGCAATCCGCAATCGTAGCAATCTGGTGTGTAGAGATGCACAACGCCGCCACATTCATAAATCCGTTGAAAACGGTGACTCAGCCCAAAGTCTGGAAATTTCTTAAATCAATGGGAGTTGGAAAGTCACGCCAAGATTCTATTCCTAAAGATATTCATTTCAATCTGCTTAATAAATATTTTTGCACCTCTCATAATTTTAATGGGCTTTTTGTCTTTAATCAATTCTCTGATTGTGATGTTAAGAAGAGTATAGTATCTATCACGTCCAATGCTGTTGGTGGTGACTGTATCAGTCGTAAGATGATAGTCCCCATCCTTGATGAAATCCTGCCAGTTATTTGCCATATCCTTAATTACTCCATATCCCATGGTATCTTTCCTTCGTCATGGAAAGAAGCCCAAATTACTCCTTTACCTAAAAAGTCTAATCCTATTTCATTTACTGACTATCGACCCATCTCCATATTACCGTACCTATCTAAAGTCCTCGAACGCCTTATCCATAGTCAGCTCAGCGGTTTCCTTTGTAAAAACAACCTACTTAATCCTTTCCAATCCGGGTTTCGTCCAGGACACAGTACTACCACAGCCTTAATCAACATAACTGACGATATTAGAGCCGGCATGGAAAATGGAAATCTGACGGTACTTTCCTTGTTAGATTTTAGCAATGCTTTTAATACCGTTGATTTTGATATTTTGCTTGGCATACTCTGCTCTCTTAACATATCTCCAACAATGATTGATTGGTTTCGCAGTTACCTGTGTGGCCGCCGACAACGTATTTGCATCTTCTTCCAATCCTCGACTATGCTGACGTCAGCTATCCAGATATTATTGAAGTGGAACTAGACAAACTTGAGCGACTTCGAAACTTTTGCATTAGATTCATATTTAATTTACGCAAGTATGACCACGTTTCAGAATTTCGTATCAAACTCAAGTGGTTGCCTATCCGCTTTCGCCGGAATATACATATTTCATCACTTCTATACAGTATAATGTTCAATCCCGCAACCCCGTCTTATCTCAAAGAACGTTTCCAGTTCCTTAATGACATACATTCTAGATGTTTAAGGTCAGCAGAAAATTTGAGATTGTCCATGCCTCTATATTCCACTGTTTTTTTCGATAAATCCTTTACGGTTCAAGCCATACGTCCGTGGAATGCCTTGCCTGTATTAGTTAGACAAGCACGGTCACTAGCTTCTTTAAAAAAGTTACTTAAAGATCATGTATGTTTTATTTATAATGAAACATCATTAAATAAAGACGATCAATATTAGGTAGTACAATTATCTGCGGCGTCAGTTTTATTAAATTAAGTGTGTCACCAGTGTTTAGTAACAATTTCTTTTCTTTTGTGCAAAAATGAACTGTATGACTCTTAAAATCAAATAGTGTTTTCTGTGTTAGTTATGTCTAACCCAGAATCTAGCCCGTTTGGCCGCAGCCAATTATTGCGGCGAAGTCCTCCACCGACGCCGACGCAACAACCTCATACTAGAGACCCAAATCCACCAGCATCCTCGGACAATGAATTACCTGGTGAAATCATATCCACACCAGAGGTTCAGAAATGGTTAGTATCGATTGATACGATCCTAAATGAAGTTTGCTCCATAGTTTCGGACGGAAAAATGAATTCAGACCAGAAGCTCCGCGTTACCAATCTTTGCCGAAAAGTCTCGAGTGGGACATCCCAGATGGCTGTTTTGTACCAGTCATTAAAGCAGAAAACCATCCAGGCTCATAGTACCATACAACATTTACAGGGACAGCAGAACGTGGTGAATTCTCTTCAACAGTTCAAAGATGTGGTGGAACTTAAATTAAAACCATCAGAAAATAGTTCATATGCTAATATGGTCAAAAAAGGTTCTAATAACTTTGTCCGCCCAGCAAATCTGAGTTCTGTGGCCATCTATCCATGTGATAAGACCAAAACAAGCGATGATACTAAGAACCTGGTACAAAAAATTATATCACCAGAAGAACTGAAACTTCATGTACGTGGCCTGAGGAAAGTTAGAAATGGAGGCGTTATTATTAGTACTGATAGTAAAGGCGACATTGAAAAACTAAGAAACTCGGAGAAATTGGTTTCTTCCGGCTTTACTGTTGAAGAACCATCTAAACGTCGCCCTCGGATTGCTGTAGTTGGAGTTCCCGTTGCCCTCACTGAAAAAGAGGTATTTGATTGTATTTACGAACAAAACCTCTCAGACAAACTGTCGAATACTAATCGTGAGTCCTTTTTAGAAACATGTAAACTTAGTCATAAATCAGGCAAGAAAAATCTCCCTACTTGCAATTACGTATTGGAAGTACCTGCTAATATTAGGAAAATTCTTATAAATCAAGGCCGAATTTTCATAAATTGGACGTCGTGCCCAGTGAGAGATTTTACGATCGTCACCAGGTGTTACAATTGTCAACAATACGGACACGCAGCCAAGTTTTGCCGAGAAACAAGTCCTACCTGCAACCACTGTGGACAGGCCGGTCACTCCTTCAAGGAATGTAGCAACAAATCTTCTGCCCCCCAATGTGCGACGTGCAAACGCTTCAAGAGAAAATGTGACCATCAAACTGGTGATGTAAGTTGCCCGGCACGTAAATACGCAGAGGACAAATACATTAATACAATAGATTATGAAGGCGCCTAAGAGCGCCACCGGTTACTTTATTTTGTTAAGGTCTAGTAGATTCGCTTATATTTATATTTGTTTTTAGTTATGACCGATCAGTTAATATCTGATATAGATAGCTTTTCTGTGTCTGAAATAGAAATCTGTAATGTTGAGGAATGTAAACATCTTCTTCCTACCGGAAAGAAAACATTAACGATACTCACACAAAACATTCGCAGCATAAACAGAAACATGAACGGTTTTGAAGTCCTATTCCAGAATCTTGATATTAGCTGTGACATCATTGTCCTAACCGAATGTTGGTTGTCCAACCTGACAGTCAATCTACCAACTCTTGACGGTTATTTTTCCCACAAAACCGATAAAAATATTAACCAAAATGATGGTTTAGTAGTTTATATTAAAAATAATTTAAATACAGTCATAGAGGAACCATTACTCCAAGATAGTAATTGTTTAGTAATTAATTTTTTTTCCGATACAGTAGTAATGGCTATTTATAGACCTCCTTCGCAAAATATTGACCGATTTTTAGACTCACTTGATATTAATTTAAAAACTATATCTTCTTTCAAAAACATAATACTAGTGGGGGATATAAACATTAATATTGCGTCGGGAAGAATGGATACTCATGCACATAATTACCTGAATATTTGCACATTTCATGGACTTTTACCAGCTCATTATCACCCCACGCATCAAAGTGGCTCATGCTTAGACCATTTCATCATAAAAACAAAAAATGCTACTAAAACATTAGTTACTAATTCTTCGCTTACTGATCATCAAGCTGTTTTACTAACATTACAATTATCTTCACCTAGAAATAATTGCTTACGTAGTTATACTAAAGTAAATATGGCCAACCTTGAAACTGACGTACGCAGCATTAATTTTGACCCCGTTTACAATTCGATCGATCCAAATATTTCTTTAGATTATTTTATGCAATCGCTACAGTTTGCAATACGAAAAAATACATACACTAAAATAATGCCTAGAAAGTATAATAATATTAAGCCGTGGATTACACCTGGTCTCGTACGTTGTATAAGACATAGAGACAAACTTCACCTTAAATCGAAACTTGCACCTGATAATGAAATACTATCCATCACTTACAAAAGGTATAGAAACTTTTGTAATAACCTTTTGAAAAAAATTAAAAATCAACATGATAAAAATGAACTGAACAAGGCAGGAAAAAACACTAAACTTATTTGGAAATTTATAAAAAATAATACATTTAGATCACGGAATGCCGAACCACCACTTGATTTATTATTAGTGGACACAAACCCATCGGAAGCAACAAATAAAGCAAACAAATTTTTTGCTGACGTTGGAAAAACCTTGGCAGAAAGGACCTTAAATTCCAGAAGTACTCCTATCCAAACTTTGCCAATAACATCTTCGCTAAATTCCTTTGTGTTATTAGATACAGACGTTGATGAAGTACTAAGAATAATAACAGAGTTAAAGGAGGACTGTGCTGTTGGATGGGATGACATTCCCAATTATATAATTAAGAAATTTAAATTAATACTTGCCCCTCCGTTAACTCACATTTTTCAGATATGTCTAACTAAAGGAGTTTTCCCTAATTTACTTAAGAAGGCTATGGTCACCCCTGTGTTCAAATCTGGAGACAAAAACTGTGTTAATAACTATAGGCCCATTTCAGTTTTAACAGGCATTTCAAAGATTTTAGAAAAAATTATCAACAGTAGATTAATAAAATATCTTGAAGATAACAAATTACTTTCAGATAGTCAATATGGATTTAGGCCCAAAAGATCAACTAGCCAGGCGGTTCATCAATTGACAGATTATATAAGTACTAATCTGGATAATGGCATGCACACCATAGGGATCTTTCTAGACCTTGCCAAGGCTTTCGATACTATTTCTAGTTCGATACTATTGCGTAAGCTGGAAACAATCGGGATACGAGGACCACAACTTTTACTTTTTTCCGATTATCTTAGTGATCGTCGACAGTGTGTGAAAATTGGTCGCTATACAAGTCCTGATATTAAAAATAGCTGTTATGGCATTCCACAGGGCAGCATTATCGGTCCTACTCTGTTTTTAATTTATATAAACGACCTTTGTAGCTTATCTATTCAAAATGGGGTTATAATGACCTATGCTGATGACACAGCTCTTTTGTTCTCAGCAAAGTCAAGAGCCGAGGTATACGAACACGCACAGAATGGCTTTAATAGTGTATTTTATTGGCTTCATAATAATCTTCTAACATTAAATCTAGATAAAACAAAATACATTTTATTTACAATGAGAAATACTAACATATCGCTTACTAACCTAAACATTTACGCACATAACTGTAATACTTACGATGACATTACATGTACTTGTCTCACTTTAGCTAAAGTAGACCATCTAAAATATCTAGGTGTCACGGTTGACACACATTTTAACTTCCGTAAACATATCGATTTCTTATGCATCCGAGTTCGCAAATTAATTTATATTTTTAAATATTTACGTAATATAGCTGACTATAAATTAATTAAACAGGTTTACTTAGCAATGTGTCAATCCATTCTTACCTATTGTATTACTTCCTGGGGTGGTGCTGCAAAATCAATATTGCTCCCTCTAGAACGTGCTCAAAGAGCAATCCTAAAGGTAGCAACCTTTCGCCCTTTTAGATTTTCCACACACCAGCTTTACATTAAATGTAAGGTACTAACAGTTCGACAATTATTTATTCGAGACATCATTCTACACCAACACAAAGAACTACCTTTTGACTTGGTTCCTCTAGACAGACGAAGGAAAGATCTGGTATGCATCAACGCCCAAACTAGGCATGCTTTTGCTAGAAGATTTTATGTGTTTTTGGGTCCTTTTTTGTATAACAAGCTCAACAAATCGGTCAATATATTTGGTGTAAATAATAAAAAGTGTAATTCTTTATTATTTGATTATCTTTTAAAACTAAATTACACGGACACAGAAAACCTCATTGAAGTTCTAAAATGATATTACTCTATTTTATTTAAGTAAATTTTTGTATTTCTAATATTAGTTATAGTCTATAGTTTGTATATTTTTGTTTAAGGTTTGCTTTCTCTCGTAGTTGTAGAGGGCAATGTATTCTCATATAAGTTATACTTAAATTATTTAGTGTCCTAATTATTTAATAGTAGTAAAGTGATGGCCTGAAGCACAGGTTTGAATAAACCTAGTTCAGGCAGGTCGCATGTTATACATTAAGTTAAGTCAATTTCCCATGCACCATTAATTTTACTGTTTTAGATATTATACACAATGTTTGTTTAGCCTTTATTAAAACTATTTATAAGATTTTTCCGTTGACTATATACATATGTGTACTCTGTAAAAGTTTTTGAAAAAGTACTTAATAAATTTTATTTTATTTTTATTTTTTTATTTTTTTTCTCCTTGGAAGTCAATACACGTAACACATCGTGATATGTTTCCTCTCATCAACATAAATCTAAGTAGTTTCAATTATAATATTAGTTAATATACATATCGATGTAATAAGTCGGTAACCGTAAAATCCAAATTTTACAGGAGAAATGTTTTACTGTTTTTGTTAAATATCTTTCCAACAAGTCGGAGTACTGCAGTCATTGATATATCAAATGAAAGCAATTTTTTTGTGAAATGTAATTGTCATATCAATATGGAATTATGTAGGCGCTAAACCTAGCAATCTAAGAAAATATATATTACAAGAAATGTGATAATTAAATTATTTTACTAATGGTACTTACG
This sequence comes from Acronicta aceris, assembly GCA_910591435.1. Classification (NCBI taxonomy): domain Eukaryota; kingdom Metazoa; phylum Arthropoda; class Insecta; order Lepidoptera; family Noctuidae; genus Acronicta; species Acronicta aceris. Next base: position 8,755,965 of record OU342757.1, on the reverse strand, counting down.
GGATTATTGCAGTAAATTTGACAAAATTGTTAAAAAGTAATAATATATTACGGACTTCTCTAACGTTATTTTTTGTAGTAGAGATGATGCGTAACGTATTAATACGATGTTATTGTGGTAATTTTTAATAGATATACTAACAGTATTGTTATATAACATTGTTTTTCCAGGATAACTCATAATAAGATTTTTATGTAACCATCTGATACCATTAAAGTTTTCGGATTGTTTAAAATGCAATAGGTCAGGGTTTATTAGAATAAAATACAGAAGATCAGTATATTAATAATATTTAATAATGAAAAATTAAATTTTAAGGCTTGAAAAATATTTGAGTATCAAAAATGTTAATTATATCAAGATAACAATTGAAACAATTATAGGTAACTTGAATTAGGAAACATGTCATTTATTAGAGAACAAGTCAGCTTCATAAAATATTAACTATACGGCAAGTATAATTGAACAGAATAATAAATGATATTACAAAATCATCTTACGTTTTAGCAACATTTAGATAATAACAATCACAGTGAAACCCATTAATTGAACACCGAAGTCTCAGTCTTCATCCGTATCACTGATGTTTTCGTTCGTGGCTTCAGTATACGTCAACGACTCAAAAAAGGGATGGTAACATCTCGGAATTGCTCCACTTTTACATAAACTAAGTAGGTCTGTATGTAAAGCTTTATTAATCGGAAGGGGTTGGTGGTATGCATGTTTCAACTCTACATTATCTAGACCTCCAGATACATCTAGAGCATGTTTTCGTCTCCTTCTTCTACCACTCAAGGTAGAAGAATGTGGATTATTTATATCCAGCTCCCAATATGTATCTTCAAAATTGTATTTAAAAAAAGTTTATTTTCTTCCATTCCATTTGATACATTAACCTCCATTACATTAGCCCAGTGGATTACATTTCCGTCTATATCACGCCGCCAACGATTGACGTCTACAAGTGGTTTTATGTCGTAAATTTCGGACTGCTCTAATTCTTTTACTCGATATTTCTCGCCGGAAACTTTAGAATTCAGAATAATACTGTATTTTTGATCAGGAGTATATAAAACTTTATTTTTTAGATTTTTCTCTATACATGCATGCATGGAGTCTCCCTCATTTTGGCTATGCCCAGTTTCAAAAAACCTGTGCGTGATGGAAATGCCGAGTAATTTGGCAGCATAAACGTAAAGGGCAAAAATGTATCGATTTTTATTTTGGCCATAACAGCCGTCTGAATATAAAAATTTGGTAATGCCTTTTTCATGTTCAGTTTTAAAAAAAAGTAACAAAGCGCTTCCTATTTCAGTGCTGCCTCTTTTTGCTATTTGGTAGTGCCATACATAACAGTACCCTATTTTGCGTAGAGCATCAAAGACAGTGAAATTGTAGATAGGATATTTTCGTTAGTAATGAAACGTACCCACATCAGACTGGGTTATATTTAAAACTTTTTGTAGATAAAAAATGGCTATTGTTGTATTGTCTTTGTCAGCTGTATCTATTTCTTCTTTTTTTAATAATCTAATCATTTCTTTTTTCTGTAAATGGCATCTATGTTTTTCTTCTAGAGTAGCTTTTACTGTAGAATCAGCCTGCTCATAAACAGAGCATGAAGGACATTGGTCTTTTTTTGGTTTAAAAAATGAGTAGTTATATTGTGAATTAAAAACTGTTTCATATTGGCGCTTTGTTGCCATCACAACATCAGTGTAATCTGGTTGTGCAAACCACATAGTATAAAAGCGATACATTTTTGATATATTCAAATATTTTGAGAGATATTCTATAGAGAGAGAGTGCGGGTGGTAACCTTGTGGCATGACCGTTGGACTGCCAAGTCAAAGGTCTCGCGTTCGAACCCAAGGCACGCACCTCTGACTTTTCGAAATCATGTGCGTATTAATAGTTAATTATCACGCGCTTAAACGGTGAAGGAAAACATCGTGAGGAAACCTGCATGCCTGAGAGATTTTCTCGATGGCGTGTGAAGTCTGCCAACCCGCACTAGGCCAGCGTGGTGGAATATAGCCTAATCCCTCTCATTCTGAGAGGAGACCCGTGCCCAGCAGTGGGACAGTATAATGGGTTGATTATATATATTATATTCTCTTTTAGAACTCTTCCTCGTATAGTGGGATTCCACTTTAGGAAATAGTTGTGTGCTTTAATAGTGGCTACTATGACAGTATTCATTTTATTTGGTCGGTTGTCATGCATCCCCCTTTTATCTTTTAAGCCTTCATCTGATTTTGTATTTTTTTCAATTGCTGCACCATTTGTTCACCGATTTGCAAAGTATTTAAAAAAAATGTCTTGCAGACACTTATTTTTTCATTATTTAAATGAAAAAAGTATTTTAGAGTTTGCGTGCGGTTATTTTTACGTTGTAACGTCATTCGTTTAATGGTTTTTGGTTGTACGTATCTACTGATATACAACCATTGATGTTCGCTATCAGCAAAACTATAAAATCTGTCAAATATAATTTATCTGTCGGATGAACTCAATATCTCGCCACACCTCTTTTTACATGCGCATATAGGACCTATCGGTTTTTTAGGGTATTTTTTTTTGAATTGCAACCTTCATAAGCTTTGCCAGAATTTTATTTTTCTTACAACGCCACTCACTTCTATTCTGCTTACGTTTTCTTGTCAATTTTGTTTCTTCTTCAGTTGTAGAAGGTTCTTGCTGATCTTCTGTATTACATTCACTAGTGCAATTATCTATATATTCAATATCAATGGATAAATTACGAACCACTTCAATTCTGTCCACATAATTACGTGCAACTTCCTCATCATGCACGCAATCGTTTACGGTATCGCCGGTAAATGTTACATCATGGTTTTCAAGCAGTAGTTTATCATTTTGCATACTATTTTCTGGTGTCAATGTCTTATTGGGATCTGTTGTAGAGTCATCTGCTAAAGAGTGATTTAATATTGATTGAGTTATCATTCGTGAGTTGTGCTCTATATCTTTATCTTCTTGTCTAATTATTTGCATTGTTGAACTCGATCTTGACAGATTTTTCGTTCCTTCATTTTGTTGAACTACTGGGGATAAGCATGAAGCTTTGTATATTATTGAGGGAGAAGCTACAAAGTTCGTATTGTTTAAATACAACGATAAATTTGAAATTGTCGATGGAGTACTGGTAATTTCTGGATTTGTTATCATTTTATTTATACATAGGGAATCTCCGCTAAGACTTGAAATACTACCGACTGGGCTCTTATATTTATTTCTTTCGGGACTGGGAATATATTCTGAGGAATCTGGTGAAAAGTTTTCATCAAATGAATCTTTATCACCGTCAACGTATTTTTTCCCGGTAGTTCTGTAATCAACAAGACAACCTTATTGTATTACAGTGTTAATTAACATACATTTTGTGTTATGGTAATTAATAATAGAATTTGGCAATAGTTATTAATTACTTTATAATTACAATTATATGTCCACGTACCGCGTAACTTATAATATTTTGTCAATGCTTGGTTGGACGATGTTTCTATTGCACTAGGTTCTTTATTAATATTACTATTGCAATGTGCATCTGATTCTAGATCTCCATCTGATCTCATCTCCAAATAATAATAAAAAAATTACTTAATATTACGTTAGGCACCTATATTGAAGGTAAGTTTGTAATAATAATAAAACTTATTTGAAAAATAATTTTTATTATTATAAATATATTTTCACGTATCATAAGAAACCTACTAACCTTGTGACACGATTGGACGCAAGTACTTGTAGATGCGTTTGGAGTTGTTTCTGGACAATGTGTCTCTAACTCTTCACCTGCACCTACTATAAATCAAACAAAAGTTAGAACATTTTTCGGAACATAATAATGGTCTGAATTGTGTAGGTATACTTCTAATATTTACGATTCAGAATTATTATCATGCAACAAAATAAAAAAGACCTTGTAACTCAAAGGAGGCAAAAAAAATCTATATTTTGTCTTATTATTCTACTTTCAAACAATCAAGTCTGCACTACATACACAAAGAATCGAACCCGCAATATTGGCATTGGGAGTGTATCTTAGTCACCAATAAAATCACTGAGAAAAAATATTTTATTAATAACAAGAGTGACTAAGTTACAGTACCTAGGTACTTACTTTCAACTGTTTTATCAACCATTAGAAGCATCCGTCTCACACGATCATTTTTTAATCGTCTTTGTTTCGAATTCATAATTACTATCAACACAATAACTGCACAAATGAACCAATAAAGCACTGACACGTAAATAATACTAGTAAAATCTTTATCTCGAAGTAGGTAACAATATTTTTTTAGAGTAACATGTCACATCAAATGAAACGAAAATTTGCAACTGTTTGTGTAAACAAACATTACGCACCGGCCGACGGACGGCGATCGCGTGTTGGGGGGGGTGGCACATGTCTATTACTGTCTAATTCCTATTTGGAGAAAGAGAGAAATGCGTCGTGCAAACTATCGGGCGGCAAAATAAAAACAGTAATGCCGATAACGGAACTAAATATGTTAAAATTTTGAATAAAGGATACGTATTGAAATGTTACGCATAATTATTGGCCAATTATTTACTTTAAAAACATTGTTAGTGTTTATTAAAGTAAAAATATTTTAAATAATTCGACAAGAAATCTGTGTAAGGATTTACCAAAAACTCTATGAAGTTTATTTACGCCAATAATCCGGTAACCGCGACTTACCAAAATAAAATATGAAAGAAACTTTTGTATTGATGTGTAATAATACTTTTACCGTCATCATTTAGTTTGCATATTTCCCTACAATAAAAGTGTATGTCATTATAACTTCGTTAATATCACTTGGAAAAATCTGAAAAAAAAATTGAGATGTCTTCCAACCCATAGATGCTGAATTTGACATAACAGCATTAAGGCCATAATAGCACATTATCGACATATTGCTTGGGGGCATCGATATGTACTATGAACTATTCTCTAGAATTGTTTTTAAATAGTATCCGAGACAAAATCAAAACATTATTAGATAAGTCTCTTAATTTTGATTATTCTGCTTTGTTTTTAATGGTTAAAAATGATTCTCAGGAGATAAAATCATTTGGTACTAAAAATCCTACTACCTCCAAATACAATACTACACTACACCACAATTATGAATATGATTCATTAATATCTCGGGATAGAAATGCGTTAACAAACAAATTAGAGGAGTTGCTGCTTTATATCCTGCCAAGAGTCATCCTGAAAGGGTTTTCTCTTACCCGGATTTTTGGACTGTGTTGAACATAACAGACTAAACATTTCCATTGAGTTTATCAAACATTGCGCGGTTTGAAGTAAATAACCATTTATATTTATGGTATAAAAAATAATACTGTAATTGGTTCACTTTACAAACCAAAAACCGTGAATGGAAACGTGATTCGTTTACTTTATTTGGAAAACGACGATTTGTCACATTATTGTCTTATTAAAGACTAGCTTTTGCCAGCGACTTCGTCCGCGTGGAATAATTACTTTGTTCCCTAGTTCTTCGCCCGCGGTTTCACCTGCGTTGCCCCGTTCCTAAGGGTTGTAGCGTGATGTTTTATAGCTTGAAACCTTTCTCATGAATCACTCATTTTCCCAACATTTCCCTTCACTGCTCTGCTCCTATTGATCGTAGCGTGATGAAAAGTATACTATAACCTGTGGTTTGGGCTGTGCGTTGATAGATCACTATGTCAGTCAGTCAGTCACCTAACGTAAGAGTAGACAAATATAATCAGAAAGCTCCGAACTGCTAAGCTATCGGGAGTTACACGTGTTATTGTGAGTCAACCATAAAAGATAGACATTTACTGTCGTGGAATATTTTTTATATAATTTTAAGGAGAACATTTCCGTCATACATAATTTCTGTGTAGCTTTAACCATTAAGGCTGCACAGTAGGATATTATTGGGCATCCTACTCCACCTGTCGTTCCTACGTCTCACTTCGTTCGCCTCCGTCACTTTCGGTGTTGTAGAAAGCCCAATAATATCCTACGGAATGGGCGCTGTTCCACTATTTTCGTTTCCGTAAAACTCAATTGACATGAGAGCCATGAGGATCTTGTTTTAGTAGAAAGCTCTCATCGGCCCATTAGCTCAGTTGGTTAGAGCATCGTGCTAATAACGCGAAGGTCTTGGGTTCGATCCCCTCATGGGCCATAATCGTCTTTTTGATATTTTTTTTGATATATTGTATCAGTTCATTGTTTCACTTTATAAATATTGACGTGGTTGGTAAATTTTCTCATTATTCAATAAACCGTTTAAACAGTCGTCATGAAATTTGTAAAACAACCACAATCGTTACATTTAAACGAACTCTGCGTTGAGCCACGAAACACTAGTTTTCGCCATGGAGAATTATTACCTAACACGATACGATGCATCATTTGCGGGCCCTCAAATTGTGGAAAAACTAATTTATTAATTGGTCTTCTTATACATGAAAATGGTTTAAAATTTCAAAATGTTTATGTATATTCGAAAACCGTGCAACAACCCAAGTACAATTTTTTAGAAAAAGTTTTGCAACGTGTACCAGGTATCACATTTCAGAAATATCATGAAAATGAGCAAGTACTTAATGTTCACGACGCAAAATCCAATTCTGTCATTGTATTCGATGATGTGGCTTGTGAAAATCAAAGCAACATGCGTGATTATTTTGCAATGGGCAGACATAAGTTTATCGATTGCTTTTATCTAAATCAGACATATAGTAAAATTCCTAAGCAGTTGGTCAGAGACAACGCAAACCTAATCGTACTTTTTAAACAAGATGAAATTAATATGAGACATGTGTATGAAGAACACGTCAATACTGACATGACCTGGAGTGAATTTCGTGAAATGTGTTCAAAAATATGGAGTGAACCATTCAATTATGTTGTAATTAATAAAGATTGCTTCAAAAATAAAGGTTGTTACAGAAATAAATTTGACACTTTTGTAGTCTTTGATTAAGGATATACAAATATAAAAGACTGCACCAACATGACTTCATCATTCTTCACACGGCGCTACACCGATTACGATCAATTTTTACCAATATGGATAAATCATTGAAAAGACAAATTGTAAATGCTGCAGAAGCTGTAAAGAAGAAAGTACGAAAAATGCGAAATTTTGAGATTGATCGTAAACAAGTACTGGATGCAGTTTTTAAGCCTGTAACAGAATCTCTTAGCTTAATTGCTAATAGCAGCAAACCAACTCCTCGCCTACATACTATTGAAGAAGAGGAGTCTGAAGTTCCGTTTATAGACGAAACCTTGCAGAAAGAAGGACCCGATGGGGATGAAGATGAATCAGAAATTAACAGTGACTCTTCATATGAATCAATAGTTGATCAAAATCAAGAATGTGACACATCATCCTGGTCAGTATCTTCAGAAGCGTTGGCAGATATTCCATTTGGGGTCAGAGTAGAACGTGATAAATTGATGCTAGGTTCTGCTCCCATAACAATTAGCGATCAATTTATAATCGTGGCTGGTCAAAAATATAAAAACACGGTTGGATTAAAACAACTGCTGCTCAAAAAAGATCCTGATTTAAGTTTGGTTACCGAAGACGATAAGAAAAATTATAAATTGATGATGCTACATACAAATGCTCATAGACGTGACTATGATCCGAAAAAAGCTATAAAAAGCAACAAGGGAAAAAAGTATATGGATGTTATTAAACCTTTATTTAAATTGCCAAACGATTTTGGGGGAAAGAAAAATTTACCTAAAGGAAAAGGGTTGCTAATGCTGAAAAAATTAAACAAAGATGTTGATTACATATATTGGGATGATCCTAACGAGTTAGTTGAAAGATTGAAACTTAAAAGAGTAGATAACGAAATAATATCTATCATAGAGGAACTACGTGAAGGTCAATTTATAATCTTGATAAACAATTATTCTTTTCATTTTACTTATAGCTTTCTTTCTGTCTACACATCATGAATATAGATAAATTTGGTCATCATGTTCATAAAAGAATGCGACTATCAGAACTATTTGATTTTAATGAAAAGGCATTGTTAAAATCAGAAAATGGAGATTTTGACGTTAAAACCTTGAGATTGAGAGGAATTAGATCTCCTATAGAAGCAGATGATGCTGTGAACAAAGATTATGTAGATCATTTGAATGCTAGTACGATAAAAGAATTTAATAAAATGATTGGTTTATTGCGTTCTCAAATCATAAAGGATGCTCGAAGCGCAGTTCAAACTTCTTTAAAAGCAAATACACCTGAAGTTTTAACTCATTTGCAAGAACAGTTTTACACCAAAGCAGAAGTAGATAAGTTATTTCTAAAAACTAAAACTCCATAATGGCAAAACAGCAAATCGTAAATGAAATACATAAAGCAGCACGACGAAATTTTCTCCGACGTCATGTTATTTTGAAAGGAGTCCGCGACTTGTGGCAAGCAGATTTAATGGATATGCAACACCTGAGAAAGTATAACAAAGGCTACAATTTTATTTTAGTAGTGATTGACTGCTTCTCAAAGTACGCCTGGGCTGAACCGTTAAAATCGAAAAATAAATTTGATGTTACTCGTGCATTCGAACAAATACTGTGTAGCAGTCTTGAAAATCCCGTTAACTTACAAACTGATAAAGGAACAGAGTTTTATAACAGCACTTTTCAATCTCTTATGAAAAAGTACAATATTAACCATTACTCATCATTCTCTACTAAAAAAGCATCAATAGTAGAGCGACTGATTAGAACTATAAAGAATAAATTATATAAACATTTCAGTCTCAATGGAAATTATAAGTGGATAGGTCCACCGTTGAAAGATATATTTATAAGATACAACAATACGAAACATCGTTCTATCCAATTTAAACCGATCGATGTGAATAAATCAAATGAACCAGCGATAAAAGAAAATTTAAAAAAAATATACAATAATGATTTTGCTAAGGGGAAGCCTAAATTCAAAGTAGGTGATTATGTTCGTATCAGCAAATTTAAACATAATTTTGAGAAAGGTTATACTCCTAATTGGTCAACTGAATTATTTAACATAAAAAAGATTAATAGTACCTCACCAGTGACTTATCTACTAGAAGATCAACGAAAACAAAACATATTAGGAGCGTTTTATGAGCAAGAACTTCAAAAATCTAGCTATCCTGATATTTATTTGGTAGAAAAAATTTTAAAAAAGAAAGGAAGTAAATTATATGTCAAATGGCTAGGTCTTAATAATGGTGAAAACAGTTGGATTGAAAAAGCTGCCATAATGGGCTAAGATGTTATATAACCTTTTTAAAAAAATAATCCACTCATTATACTTTTAGTAATGCAAGGTGGTGGACTAGTTAATAGCATAATTAATAATCTGCCATTCGAAGCTCATTTACCAGGATATAATTATTGCGGACCAGGAACCAAACTTTCCAAACGGTTGGCGCGAGGTGATCGAGGTGTAAATAAGCTAGACGAAGCTTGTATGCATCACGACATTGCATATGCAAACCATACAGACTTAACAAATCGCCACAAAGCTGATTTACAACTACTTAATATGGCTAAACAAAGATTGAAATCAAAAGATGCAGGGAAAGGAGAAAAACTAAGCTCATGGTTAGTGAGCAAAGTCATGAAAGCTAAATTGAAGTCTGATTCCGGGATTAAAACATTTAAAAGTTTAGTCTCTAAAATAAAATCAAAAATTAAGAAACTCAAACACAGCGACAATAAGTCTTTAATAAAAGCAGCTTACTTAGTCGCAAAAAAGTTATTTCCAAACAACCATCCTCGAATTCGGGTGCCACGAGTAATACCCATACCAAAGACTGGAGGAGTTCTGCCTTTGATTCCAATTTTCGCTGGTTTATCGGCTTTGGGAACTTTAGCTGGCGGTGCAGCTGGCATTGCAAAAACCGTTAATGACTACAAAGCAGGTCAGCAAAATTTGCGAGAGTCAGAACGTCACAATAGGGCTATGGAGGCGTTAGTGTTGGGCAAGGGTTTATACATTAAACCGTATAAAAATGGTAATGGATTGTATGTTCATTCTTCAAAAAACTGAAGAAGATGCTACCTAATCGACCTCTAACTAATGTAGACATCCTAAAATATTCAAAAGTTATTCCTCATTTTCGTGGAGTCTACATGAAGGATCGATTACCTAGAAACCCTAAACGGATCGAGTGTGGTATTGTAAACTTAGATGATTCTATGAACGAAGGGACGCATTGGGTAGCATATGTTAAGGTAATTGATTATTGCGAATATTTTGATAGCTATGGAAATCTGAAACCACCGAAAGAATTAATTCGATATTTAAAAAATTGTAATGTCTTTTATAACTACACGAGATATCAAAAATTTAATTCTGTAAACTGCGGTCATTTATGTTTAGAATATTTGTGGAGTTTTTGGAATAAAAATGTATTATAAAATATAATGCTTATGTTTCATTTCAATCATTTGCAAGATGTCGCTCACCTTGTCGATAACTGGAAACTCATCAGTTTTATCTACATACTACCCTAATAGTTTACAGCTTGATGGAGAGTATGAATGTGCTTTATTACACTTTTCAACATTTAATTCTATTCCAAATATTGATAACAGTAATAATACGTTCTATTATGGACTTAACGAAGTTATAGAAATACCGGAAGGCACATATGAATTGGAAGATATCAATGATTATTTAAAATCAGAAATTAAAGATGCATCTATCAAACTGCAATGCAATAATAACACTTTAAAAACAACTATTTTCTGTACAAAAGATGTAAATTTTACCAAAGAGAATTCTTTTAGAAGAATGTTAGGATTTAATAAACAAATCTTGAAAGCAAATAAATGGCATGTGTCTCAGTCTCCGGTCAACATTTTACCAACGACCGTGGTCAGGATCGAATGTGATATTGTAAGCGGTTCGTACATAAACGGAAAACCAAGTCATATTATTCACGAATTTGCACTTAACGTACCACCTGGATACAGGATCATAGAAATCCCAAAGAACGCAATATATTTTCCAATCAATCAAAACAATATAAACTGCATAAATATCAAGCTATTAGATATAAACAATAACTTAATTAATTTGCGTGGTGAAGAAGTGCAGCTGTATTTACATCTCAAAAGAAAACCATGATTGACTACAATAAAAATGTACGTCAAGAACTTAAGAATATCAGTTCTACTCGAGCTTCATACCAAAGAAGACCTTGCTCTAAAAAGAAAATAAAATTAACTAAAGACAATAAAGCATTCCTCAGAGCGATCAAATTGCTAAAATGAATATCTTAGATGTTTTATCTGCTCCAACTTACGATAACACCATAGAAGGAATCGAATTTCATTCCTACAAGCCTTATGTGACGAGTTTCAACAGAAACGATGAAATCCGTATACCTATTAACCAACAAGACTTATACATACTACCATCAGCTAGCACTCTGTATTTGGAAGGAACTGTTATCGTTAGTAAAAAAGACACGAAAGACAAAGCTTCTAGTGTCAATTTCACGAACAATGCGCTAATGTACTTATTCCAAGATATTAGGTATGAGCTTAATGGAGTGGAGATTGATAAAATAAAAAATGCAGGTATAACTACAACCATAAAATCATTAATATCCATGAATGAAAGTGAATCAAAAATATCTAATGCTTGGGGCTGGAATATTGATGGTATAAAAAATATCAATGGAGGAAGATTTTCAGCTTCTATACCACTGTGTCATATCCTCGGATTTGCTGAAGATTTTAAAAAAGTCGTGATAAACAGTAGACATGAACTGATATTGTTACGAAGTAACACCAATTTGAACGCTGTAAAACTGAGCACAGGTGAAACGGTGGATGATGTTCAGATTAACAAAATTATATGGCGCGTACCACATGTTAAAGTATCAGATAAAGAAAAAATTAGTTTGTTAAGACTCCTAGAAAAAGATCGACCACTTCAAATAATATACAGAAATTGGGATCTGTACGAATATCCCACTTTACCTAAAACTACAAAACATACTTGGTCTATCAAAACTTCAACTCAAATAGAAAAACCACGATACATAATTCTTGGTCTACAAACAAATAGAAAAAACAATGCAAGTTCTGACATGTCTCAATTCGATCACTGTCATGTTCGAGACGTTAGAGTTTATCTCAATTCCACGTATTTCCCGTATGAGAACCTAAATGTAAATTTTGCTGACAACAGAATTGCTTTATTATACGAGCAGTACACCAGATTTCAACAGTCGTATTACGGACGTCGCCCAGAGCCCATATTAAGCGAGAAACAATTTAAAGACTTAGCACCGCTGTTTGTCATTGATTGCTCTAGACAAGCGGATAACTTAAAGACAGGTCCAGTAGTGGATGTGCGAGTAGAAATTGAGAGTAATTCCGAAATACCAGAGCAAACTTCAGCCTACTGTCTGATTCTCAACGATTGTATAATTGAATACAAACCCTTAAGTAACATCGTAAAGAAGTTATCATGAAACCGGATACCATTATAGTCGATCTCCAAGGATTTAAAAATTTTAATAACAATTTTATTGTGAAGGAAGTGGCTATTGTAAGTCAAGAACACACACAAACATTCGTGGTAAAACCACCATTTTCGTTCCATTATTTAACGAAAGAAGAAAAGAAGCAAGTGAGATGGATTGAAAAAAACAGTGGAATTTACTGGAGTGAGGGCTACATAGACTACAACGAGTTTAAACGTGTCATAGTGCCATATTTCGAAAATAAAAAGATTATTACAAAGGGTTTGGAAAAGATAAAGTGGATTAAAGACTTATGTGGAAACTGTGAAGTGATCGATATAGGTGAGAAGGGTTGTCCTAACCTTTCAGACTTAAAAAATAAATTTAGTAAAAATAAAACTGAATTTAATTGTGTGAATCATAAATTTAATTGTGCACTAAATAATGCTGTGTGTATAAGAAAATGGTATTTTGATAATAATATGTCTGTATTCAAATTATTTTGTTGTGGTTAAGCTACATTTAATAAAAATATTTATGTAACTACTCTTGGTTTTTTATTAGAACCTTAAAAAATTTAAATTAGCTGTAGTTATGTTAAATTTGAGGTATACCTACAATAAATGTAAATTAATACTGAAAAACGGATGACCTGCAAATCTAATCTTATTTTACAGCTAATTTAATATTTGAATTTGGTAAGTCATATAGAATAAAACATAAAATTTAAAATTAAAATATAGTCTTTATTACCTCATATAAGTATTTACAGTTATAAACTAATTATACCTAGCTACATCGTAATAATATTTTATTTATTTTATCATCTTAACTTACAAACATTGTGATTATTTTAATTAAAATGGAACTTATGAACTACATAGATATACATTATTTATTTTTATATTTCATTTTATTTAATATACACAAAAAGAATATGAAAGTACTTAATTATTTGTATACATACTTCAAACAAAATAAAATACAGTATTTATTGCCTCACATATTTACAGTAAAAACATCGATTATTTTATACCACTTACCTACATACACTATATTTCATATCGCTATACTATATTTGTGTCTTTCACATATTATACATTACTAATATTTATTTTATTTTATTTATACCCACAAAAAAGAATAAAAAGGTAATACTTGCATAATATCTATTAATTACATATTTTTATATTTAATATTGTGATGAAATTTAATTTAATATTTTTACTAACAAAAAATTACAAACTACATTACTTACTAATAACAATTGTCCCCACAAAGTTTTTTGGAAATTTTATTTATCAATGATTGTGTCTCTTCCATAACATAGTCTACTGGTTCACTCACTATGTATTGCGCACTCATAATTACCGCGTCCTCATTATCATTTGCAGTTTCTTGTTGCTCACTTATATCCAAAACTTGTATTTGGATCAGTCGCAGACCTTTTCTCTTCTCATTATTTATGACGTATGACTGGCAAGGAGGCAGCTTCCGCTTTTGATAATCCCTTTTCGCTCTTGGTTTCTTATTGGATAGCCTTTGTTGTTCAGATAATTGTCGTTGCTCGGGTACATGCCAACTCAAACTTGGAGTCGGGAACCCTTGGGCGTATTGCGAAAAGACGAGGTCAGGGGAATCACACATTTTTGATGATCTGAAACAAACAAAATAAGAATCAATATAATGCTAATGAATATAAATCTAAGTAATTATAGTATAAATAACGAACTACTTACTTACAATAGGTTTTCAATTCGATGATGTGAACTGAGAAGTCCAACCAGTCCGGTCACTATCAGCCAAATGTAATGGAGAGACTAATATTGTTATGATTGTGTAACAGTACTCTGGAAAGCATTGTGCACATGTTTTATTACAAGTTCGAACTTGTTTCCGATGTGCGCACGGTCGACGCAGTTCGTCACTTGCAAGCACCTGGTCGGTGTTATGTTTCACACAAGGCTACGGAAATTTCAGGAATCATTTGCAAATCTTCATGTTCGTACAAGTTTGAAGTGATACTATGTAAGCAATATGTTACGGAATGCGGTGCGCTTTGTCATCAGGAACGGAAATGAAACAGATTTATGAACATAAAATATTCTTTATTTAAGTATATATTTAGTAGGTACAAAGTACAGATAAAAGCAAGCATATAAGACCTATATAGGTACCTAAGTAATTATCAGAGGTCGTATAGTTTCACCTCTGTTTAGCTCTAACTAGTACAAGGGGCACCAAGAATACACACATTTTAGAATTGCTTACATAATAAAGCCTGGTTCAAAAGTAACTTCTGTCGATACTATGAAACAGATTTATGAACATAAAATATTATTTATTAAGTATATATTTAGTAGGTACAAAGTACAGATAAAAGCAAACTTATAAAAGGCCTATATAGGTACCTAAGTAATTATCACAGGTCGTATAGTTACATCTCTGTTTAGCTCTAACTAGTACAAGGAACACCAAGAATACACACATTTTAGAATTGTTTACATAATAAAGCTAGGTTCAAAAGTAACTTCCAAACATACAAATATTTAAACTCACATACACAAACAGCCAGACCCGGAACAACTACCTGTAGGTCATACAAATATTTGTTCCATGCGGGAATCGAACACGCAGCGCAGCAGTCAATCGCTTAACCAGTACGCCAACCGTCAACACGCCACATTACACGACAATAGTACATTTCACATTATTAAAAGAGTAACAAAGATCCATTCATCCACCCTCACAAACTTTTTATAATACGAGTAGTAAGTAAGACAGTAGGTAGGTTGAAGGATTATCTAACTTTCCACTTAGGACGTTTTATCATTTACAATAAATAAAATACATGTTAAAAATGTGACTTCTGTAATTACGTTTAAATTGTGGTAATACATTACATAAATATAGTTGCGTTACCCCAAGCTAAAGTAGAAACTTTATCAATCGATAGCAATCGTTTATCATCATTGCTTGAAAGTGCTATTTTATTTACGTCCTGAGTAAATATTTCATGTTTTATTGACCTAAACAATACATTTTTTTTGTGAATAACATTGCAATTGTATAAAACATTTTTATAATCTAACATATTTAAATTTTTGGTAATACATTTTTTTGTACCTTTTGCCTTTTTAATTGTTTTGTTTAATGTTTTAATACAATAAAGCTTTGAGCGCAATCCTACGAATTCTTTGATAATGTTGCCACCCATTTCATCCTTAAACAGTCCTGGAACCTTCTTATTCATAATTGGTAAGTTATAGTCGTTGTTACAGTCATAATTGCTGGTATCAAAATATTTTAGAAAATGGAGCTTGAAGTCTTTATAAACGTCATTACTTTGTACATCATATACTAGGCTATCTGTATCAGTATAGCACAATTCAATTCGGTTACCATAAAAAGGTTTTATGATAGAGTAGTGAAAGTCGTACATGTGAGTCTTAGATAATTCTAATACTGCAAACCCTATGTATATTGGTTTATCAAGAATAATACGCACAGGTTTCATTTGGATTGCCACTAGATCATCAGAAAATACAGAGGCGCTATGAAAATATGGGCTGGCTATCAATTTTTCAGCACAAGTAGTCTTTTTTGTTTTATTGTTCGAGTCACACCACTTGTTTACTAACTTAACGTCTATTCGATGTTCAGTATTTTCCAGGGTCTTTCCAAAAATACTATTGTTCAATAATTTGAAAAAGTCTTGTTCAAACGTTGACTCTGCTTTTTGGCGTAACTGGGTGTTAATATCAATATATTGCTTTAAAAAACAACTTTGCTTAAATGTAATAGCGCGATGGACCCTTCTCAATACTAAACCGTGCTGTAAACACTTTTTTAAATGTACGTAATGAATAACATAGTGATATTTATCGTACAAATTTGGTATTAGCTTTTTATTCTTACCACCAAGTGGCAAGCATTTTTCTGGACAAAAAGGAAAGTCATTGTGTTCCATGTACAAATTCTCCGGATATATTAAATCAACTTCAAGTATGTAACCGTTTTCCGCAGTATCACTGATGCCTGCTAAGTTCAATTGTAAAAAATCAATTTCTTGTCTATTCATAAATCTAAAACCGGAATAGGGTAGGGATTGACACATGCTGTAACCGTATAAATTATTACAATCTAAATAAATGATAAATGAATTTGGACGGGTTGGATCGTATGTATCTAAATATTTATTATTGGCTTTGGCATGTCTTTTGGAACACATACAAACACCTCCTCGAATACCTTTTTGTATCATTCTAAAAATTTCAACATCACTAATCAATTCTAATTGAACCCCTGTTTTTAAAAGCATTGCATCAAAAGATAGACTTGGTGCTGTAAGATAGAACGCGGGATCGAGCTTGTAATGTAGTTTACAAGTTTTTCGAAAATTTTCAAATACATCTGTTAGCAAAAGAACATCTGTTTTGAGATATAAATCTGTGTACATACCCATGTTTTGAATATTAAATACGGACCAAACAGACCGAGCGTGTTCATAGTCTTCATCGGTAATTGCCTCATTAGTTAAAGAGCTAAAAAAATATTTTTTAGAGGGTAAACACGTATCTTCATAACGTTCCCATTGAGACATATAGTCATATGGATACACTCCTTTACGGGTGAGTAAGTTAAATTGTTTTTTATTAGGAAAATAAGATTTTAATTGTTTAAAGTCTCGTTTTTTCATTGTACTAACTAACTTTTCTAAGCTAGTTCCTAAAAACTTGAAAGAATCTACAAACCGAACCTGATGCTTTCCCCGGTAGAAATCGGAATAAACTTAGTGAATGAAATATAGTTTTCTTTTGTTTTAGGTATCACTTTAATAGATCCAGGAGCTTCACCTAATTCTTTTATGAAAAGGTGGCAATCGTATCCGGATAAATTATGAAAAAATACTGGCAAAAATGTTGGTAGTTTGTATTGTATGTTACAGTAACTATGAGCTGCACCACGATATTTACCAGTCAAGTGACAATGATCGCGAACCCTATCGCTCAACAAGAAGTGCTCACAAATATGACATGTCATCGCGTTTTCAAAGTCGCGAGCATTATCATTTGAGTAAATCATAGGAGCATTATTTTTTAAAATATCGTAAATTTTTTGTGCATCTTTATAGATAGACTTCACAAAATTTGACACACAATCCGCACCGTGATAAGAAACGTAACGATTGTGGCTTTCGTCTAGCGTACACGTAATATGATAAGCGAAAGCTACGGGCACATGTCGCTGTCGCGTTACAGTACTCGCCTTAGTGGGGTCAGGGTCACAAGATTCATACCGTTCTAGCATTGTTTCAAAATCTGCGTATATAACAAATGGTACAATTTGCTTTCTATTATAATTTTTAAACTGAATGAAAGAACCTCTTGGAGGTAGTTCAGTGGCGACACCTCCACAACTATGCGAACTAAGGTCATGGCATGAATTAAAAAACATTAAACAAACGTCACAAAAGTACAGTTTACTGTGGTGTTTTGTTATTTGATTTTTAACAAGTCGCGGCAAGTCTTTAATGAGACAGTAATGTGACAAATCGAATCTTTCTAAATAAAGTAAATGAATCACCTTTCCGTTCAAGGCTTTTGGTTTGTAAAGCGGTCCTATGACGGTATTATTTTTTAAACCATAAATGTAAATACAAATTTCAGGGTTATTCACTTCGAACCGCGCAATATCTAAGAAATTCACTGGAAATGACATGTCCTTTACCTTTAAAACGTTACGAAAATCAGGGTAAGAAGATACTCGTTCAGGGTGATTCTTAGCTGGATATAAAGCAGCAACAACAGACCATAAAAAACAATACTCGTCATTATTGCGGATATTAACACATGCTTTTCTCGATTTTATTGCAGAAGGTAATTCGATAAAGCCTGAACCGCGCAACGGTTGATATTTGTTAACATTGACTTCCAAACGAGAACTGCTCAAGAACGTCCATCCACTGTCTCGGTCCTGAAATTCTTCTATCTTTTTTGTTAAAGTATTTTTTACCTGAGACATTAATGAATCAAATTCATAATTCTGATGCAGAGTAACGTTTTTTGTGGCAAATGATTTCATCTCCTGAGAATCATTTTTAAACATTAAAAACAAAGCAAAATATTCGAAATTAACTTTTAGGCAAGCATGTTGTTTAAGAGATATGTCAATTAACTTTTTAATTTTGTCCCAATTATCATTAAGAAATGGTTCTAGAGAACAATTCTCAGACGGATCGACAATTCTATAAGAAGCTATACGATTACGAAATGCAGAATGTATTATTTCAACACCTTCGCAAAAATGCGAAATAGTTTTGTTTTTATGATTAGTACTACGTAGGTGACCTGTCCAGTGACTGCGCTCAACAGATGTGTTACAAACAGTACAGAAAGGCATTTTAGATTAAAATAGTTTTAAACTTAGTATTAGATGTTGCAATATATTATTATTACGATTATGATGTACGATCGCAAAGATACAATAATAGAATAGAATATAATGTCTGGTGCCCCAACAACTTAATTATTTATTTTATATTTATATTGTCGCTATAAAAGACGGGCTCAGAATTATCGAATAATTCATGACTCCGTCTCATAAAAACTTGTAGACCGTCCCACTGCGGCGTGTTACGGTTCAGCTGGACTTTTAGGGCCACCGAGGCTTTTTTCCACCGATCCTCTTTAGGGGTGGAGGCAACTTCGGCCTTGTTATAGACTTTTACCTCCACATAGAAGTCCCCGGTTAAGTCCGCCTTTCGCCGCACTTTACCGTTGGCGACACGGCTGGTGAGGGTCGAACCGAAGTCTCCAATTATTGAGGTCGACGACGGAATGTAGTCCTCCAAACCAAAGAGGTCCGAGCCCGAACTGCGTCTTTTACTGTAAACAATTTAACATATTCTTTATAATAATTTACACAACACATTACATTGCATTAGTTTTAGTTAATTGACGAATTGAGGGTGTATTATTATACTCCTCTGTCGAACCCTACGAGGATAGAAGGCATGATGTTATGTTATAATATTACAATAACAATACCTCATGAACTAACTGTAAACATTCCTGCAAGGAATATAAATGGAATCTGATTTCAGCGCTCTCTGCGTTACAGTTCTAAATCCACTAACCAACGTATAACTGTGTATTACAATTTAATTGACATAACATACACAACAAGCACCTAAAGGTATAAGCAGTAACACAAAATTACCTTGATTTCGATTCTGATGGCGTGGTGCTCTCGGAAGCTTTGCGCTTCGTCACCTTCTTTTTAGGTCGCACCTTCGCAACCTCGGCTACAGCTGCGGGTCGTGTCGAAAATTCTGAATCGGAGTCAGACCTGAAATGGAACACATAAAGATTAATTTTAGAACTAATAACTGTGACTTAATAAAGACTATCGATACACCAGCCGGCAGGCAGAAACCAGGTCCGTAGCTGGGTAGCGATTAAATGCATTATCAAATTCAGTAAACTTAGTAGTACTTACTTACATGTTATAAGTTGAAGGTTTTATAATGTGATGAATTAATTATTATAACGAAAGTAACTGGTGTTGATCACTGGAAGATACTGGAGCGAATGTAATATTGTGATCAAAATTGATTGATTTTATTCATAAAAAATACAATATTTATTCCATTATAAAATTAAACCTTAATTACATGGTCTCACAGTTGTATGGCTAATTTACGTTACTTACATCTAATTAAATCGTAGTGATTGAAAATCGCTTCCGTCAAATTGCAATTTTATCGTGAGAAATGACATATAAAACCAGCTTTTACCCTCGCCGACGAAGCTGAAGACGATACATGACACTCATGATTAATACATTATGATATTGTAATAAAGTATGTATGTTTGTTTAATAAACCTTGATGTAAAACTCCACATGACATCACACATGTGAAATAAAAAAATTAAAAAACATTTTTTCAAAGACGCAAATAAAAACGAGCTGAAAGAAAAATATCCTGGAAACATTTTTTTTTTGTGCAGACTAATCCATGTAAACGAACTCGCGTCAATAAGTTAGTTCACTAATATGTTGCAGTAAAACTTGACATTAGTATAAGTAATATCATCTAACGACTAAAACGAACTTATGGGATGCAATAAAGTTATTGAGTATTGATTATTGAGTATTGAACTTTCATAATCATTTCATGTAAAGGTTCAATAGGTACTGATATTAAGATTCATCTTTCAAACAATTCCTAGATTGATAGCACCAACAATTTATTATGAAACATTATAAAATAATAAGCAAAGTTATCAAAACTGGTATTCTATTTAAATTAAGTAATTGCATTGGTTAGGAGATCTTCTAAAAAACCAATTTTAATCAGAGACTGCAACATGCACGATGATCATCTTACATGCAGTGTAATTGTTAAATACATGGAAATTACTCATACATACACGTGTTCGTGTAACAAAGCTCTGATACTGCAAATTTACATAATGCAATTTTGCAATCTTTGAGATTCTAAAGAATTATTTACACTGTGTGTGTGTGTGTGTGTGTGTCTGTTATACTGTGTAAGCTTAACACGAACCGTTTCGAATGCGATTGTATGAGTGCGAAATAACGCAACAAGTAACAGCAGAGCAACCAGTAGTTGTTTGTTAACGTCTAAGGTAGTGTTAGCTGTATGAATTAATTAAATTAATATTTGGATGTCCTTGGTGTCCAAACTGGGACCATAGAAATAGAATGTGCGTGTGCCTTTGGGTGTATGCTATTTCTTGCTCTGTGAAGAGACATGAGACAATCTGTCCCAAATGTTAGTTTAATGTTTACGATATCCTAAAGTTCAGATGTCCTTGGTGCGCAAACTGGCGTCATAGAAATAGAATGTGCGTGCGCCTGTAGGTGCATGCTATTTCTTGCTCTGTGAAGAGACTTGAGACAATCTGTCCTGAATTTTAGGCTAACGGTTCAAGCAGCGAGCGCTCTTATTTGTTAACATGTGAGCTAGTGTCGACTGTATGAGTTAATTAAATTAAAATTTGGATGTCCTTGGTGTCCAAACTGGGACCATAGAAATAGAATGTGCGTGTGCCTTTGGGTGTATGCTATTTCTTGCTCTGTGAAGAGACATGAGACAATCTGTCCCAAATTTTAGTTTAATGTTTACGGTATTCTAAAGTTCAGATGTCCTTGGTGCGCAAACTGGCGTCATAGAAATAGAATGTGCGTGTGCCTGTAGGTGTATGCTATTTCTTGCTCTGTGAAGAGACATGAGACAATCTGTCCTGAATTTTAGTTTATTATGCTCGTATAGTTCCATTAGTGAACGAAATATGTGTGAAACTTGTTGTTATAAAACTTGTCAACTAAAGTTATAGTGTTCAATTCGAGGATCTGCGGTACTTGATCGTGGTAAGCCATCGGTAATAATAATATGCTCAGCCCTTGAACTTATATATTCATTAATCACTACAAACAATTAGTTCACATTATTAAACGTTCAGATTTACACAGTTATTACTCTCTAGTGCTGATATAATAGTGGTTCAGAACCACTGCCCAATTTGGTTTTCAGCTAAAACCTAGAAGTAATAATTTCGGGTCTATAAAATAGCTCCTACTCATTAGGATATTATAGGGCATTCTACAATACCAAAAGTAACGGAGGCGTTGTTATTACTCTCTAGTGCTGATATAATAGTGGTTCAGAACCACTGCCCAATTTGGTTTTCAGCTAAAACCTAGAAGTAATAATTTCGGGTCTATAAAATAGCTCCTACTCATTAGGATATTATAGGGCTTTCTACCATACCAAAAGTAACGGAGGCGTTGTTATTACTCTCTAGTGCTGATATAATAGTGGTTCAGAACTACTGCCCAATTTGGTTTTCAGCTAAAACCTAGAAGTAATAATTTCGGGTCTATAAAATGCTGAAATGTGTAGTGAAACTATGAAAAAATGACAGTAAATTAGTGTAGTGAAACAACCTACCGTGTTCACAAAAGGTTCTTTTCAGAACCGCCAATCCACGTCTCTTAAGAGAACTCAAAAACGTACCATTATAGTGTATAATACAGTCTCGAGGCAAACAAGTGAGAAGTAAGAACGGTAAGTAAATCAAGTTTTAAAACGGAAATGTTGAACGGCTCCTACTCCGTAGGATATTATTGGGCTTTCTACAACACCGAAAGTGACGGAGGCGAACGAAGTGAGACGTAGGAACGACAGGTGGAGTAGGATGCCCAATAATATCCTACTCTGCACACGCGACGGAAGCTTAAAAAATGGAGTAAGTTCTCCTGTTTTCCCAACATTTCCCTTCACTGCTCTGCTCCTATTGATCATAGCGTGATGAAAAGTATACTATAACCTGCCCAGGAATATGAAGAACAATTGTACCAAGTTTCGTTGAAATCCGTCGAGTGGTTTTTGTTTCTATAACGAACATACAGACAGACAGACAGACAGACAGACAGACAGACAGACAGACAGACAGACAGACAGACAGACAGACAGACAGACAGACAGACAGACAGACAGACAGACAGACAGACAGACAGACAGACTAAAATTTTACTGATTGCATTTTTGGCGTCAGTATCGATCACTAATCACCCGCTGATAGTTATTTTGGAAATATATTTCATGTACAGAATTGACCTCTCTACAGATTTATTATAAGTATAGATAGATTTACCACGACTTGTTAAAAATCAAATATGGAAACACCACAGTAAATTATTGTACTTTTGTAACGTTTGCTTAATGTTTTTCAATTGATACAATGATCTTAGTTCACATAGTTGTGGAGGAGTTGCAACTAAAAGGTTCCTCCAAAATGTTCGTTCATACAGTTTGAGAATTATAATAGGAAGCAAATAGTACCATTTTTTGTGTACGCAGACTTTGAAAAAATGCGAACGGTACGACTTTTGTGACCCAACTAAGGCTAGCACTGTTACGCGACATGTGCCTGTAGCTTTTGCCCATCATATTACGTGTGCGCTAGATGATAGCTGTAATCGTTACGTTTCGTATCGCGGTGCTGATTGTGTTTCCAAATTTGTGAAGAACTTTACAAAATTAAAAAAAAATATGTTCCCATGATTTACACAAAGGATAATACTCGAGACTTTGAGAACGCTATGGCATGTCTTATTTGTAATAAGTTTTTGTTCGGAGATATGGTCCGCGATCATTGTCACTTGACTGGTATCGTGGTGCAGCTCATAGTTATTGTTTACAATACAAAGTACCAACATTTTTGCCTGTATTTTTTCATAATTTATCTGGTTATGATTGTCATCTTTTCATAAAAGAATTGGATGAAGCCCCTGATATCTAAAACAAAAGAAAATTACATTTCATTCACAAAATTTATTCCGATTTCCACTGAGGAAAGTTCGATTTGTAGATTCTTTCTAGTTTAGAAAAATTGGTTAGTACAATGAAAAAACAAGAATTTAAACAGTTGAAAATTAATTTTCCTAACAAAAACGAATTTGAGCTCCTCACCCGTAAAGGAGTGTATCCCTATGACTATATGTCTACATGGGAACATTATAAACATACGTGTTTGCCCACTAAAAATAACTTTTATAACACATTGACTAACGCGTCAATTACCGATGAAGACTATGAACACGCTCAATCCATTTGGTCAGTGTTTAATATTCGAAATGTACACGGATTTATATCTCAAGACAGATGTTCTGTTGTTAACAGATGTATTTGAAAGTTTTCGAAAAACTTGCAAACGACATTATAATCTCGACTCTGCCTTTTATCTCACGGCTCCAAGTCTATCATTGGTGCTATGCTTTTAAAAACCGAAGTTCGATTAGAATTGATAAGCGATGTTGAAATTTTCAGGATGATGTATGTGATCCAAAAGACATGTCAAAGCCAATCATAAATTTTTAAGTCGTACTAACAATAATGAGTCTCTGTTACTTTAAATAAATGAAATTATAAAATTATAAAAAATTATAAATATTTAGATACATACGATCCATCCCATCCCAGTTCATTCATCATTTATTTATACTGTTACAACTTATACGGGTTATAGCATGTGTCAGTCCTTATTCCGATTTTAGATTTATGTATAGACAAGAAATTGATTTTTTTGCGAATGAACTTGACAGATATCAGTGATACCGCGGAAAAGGGTTACATTCTTGAAGTTGATTTAATGTGTCCTGAGAATTTACACATGGAACACAATGACTTTCCATTTTATCCCGAAAAATGCTTGCCACCCGGTGGTAAAAATACAAAACTAATAACAAATTTTGTTTAATAAATATAACTGTTATTGATTACGTTCATTTAAAAAAATGCTTACAGCATGGTTTAGTATTGAATAGGATCCATCACAGTATTATATTTAAGCAAAGTGCTTTCTTAAAACAATATATCGATATTAACACAGTTACGTCAAAAAGCTGAGTCGACGTTTGAACAAGATTTTTTGTAAATGACTAAACAATAGTATTTTTGTTAAGACCCTGGAAAATAATGAACATCGAATAGATGTTAAGTTAGTAAACAACTGGTGTGACTTGAACAAAAAAACAACTTGTGGTTAATAACTTTATGGTTTATATCTGCATCATGTCATTCCTGATGACAAAGCGCACCGCATTCCGTAGCCAAGTATGCAATGCAATACAATACAACACCTAATACGTGTTCCTACGTAACATATCGCTTACATAGGACCACCTCAAACTTGTACGGATATGAAGATTTGTAAGTGATTCCTGAAATTTCCGAAGCCTTGTGAGAAACATAACACCGACCAGCAGGCTTACTCTTAAAAACAATACAATACCAATCCAAACGTGATCCGATTCCAATGTCAAATTGGCTGTCGGGCGATTTCGTACTCTTGAGCACAAATCCGTTAAGTAACTAGTTCCTCATTAAGAAAATGCTCACTGGTACATAAGTATTGTATCAGGCTGTTTAGACTGTCTGTGTATATTTTCAATGCATCTTTTTTGTTATTTAGGCCACATACGTTTTCATGAAAGATGTTTAATCGTTGCAGAGGCATTCAGGTGTGACGTAAAGGAGCTCAAGGCTGGAATTATTATTACTGACGAAAAAATATTTCTTTATCTTTGTTAGTCACCTTTATTTTTTTGAAGTAATAA
The DNA here is from genome assembly GCA_910591435.1 of Acronicta aceris. Taxonomy (NCBI): domain Eukaryota; kingdom Metazoa; phylum Arthropoda; class Insecta; order Lepidoptera; family Noctuidae; genus Acronicta; species Acronicta aceris. Next base: position 8,730,297 of record OU342757.1, on the reverse strand, counting down.
GGAACAGTACCTGGTTTTACCTGTTCAATTTTGTCACTTTTTTATTGTATGTCAGAGTTGAATAATATTTTTTGCAATTGTTATCATAAGTTTTGTTTTGAAATTGATTTTAGTACTTTTTAAATAATAGAAGATATTGAGTATAGCTTTTGTGTTCATTTTGCTTGTGTGTTTAGAAAACATATAAGATGTGTATTCAAGATGTTTATTGGTGTCGAACAGGAACAGGTAGGAATATTCAAAAGTCTGGTTACTCAAGTATAAAAGTCACTCTTTCGTCTGGGGTCCAGTTGCGAGCAGACGTGTGTAACTCTGTCTGGGATCTGAGAAAGTCGTTAAAGTTCACCCTTCAATCTTACCTATACTAATCGTCTCAAGAAATAACAGTTTAAACGTGAATATCGGCCTAATTATCAGTGCTGAAACCAGTGTACTGAAAACAGTGCTGAAACTAGTTAACTATAATTTTGTAATCTGGTTACTAATTACGATTAAAAGTAGTTAACTACATGTAGTTATGATTACATGTAACTTAACTACGGTAATCAAATAAATTATGTAGTTGTTAATTTGATTGCTGCAATCTAGTAGTTATAATTACTGACTGACTAACAAGAAACAATCAGATCTGCTTTTGACCTCTGGACTCGGCATACATCTTCCTCAGTATCTGAAGAAGAGTTATCAAATTGAAAAAAGTCATCTTTGTTTTGTTTATTTATTGCTGAACTGAATTCAGCATTTTCCGAAACTTCTTTTGCAGTAGCTGCTTTTCTAAAAGGTTTTCAACTTTTGATGCTCTTCTATGGGATTGCAAGTAAACCATTTGGTTTTAAAGCGTGGTAAAGATATTGCAGCGATCGCTGCATTTTGTGCTTTGGCGGTAGAAAAATCATGTCATTAAAACGGTTATTTACGCTTTCCAAGTGCTTTCTTGCCAGATCGTTGCAGTAGGCAAAGTTTTCATTACACAGTTTTTGTAATTTTCTTTTTAGAGATAATAAGCATGGAAGTAGCAGGCCATAGAACATATCCTTTTCACCTTGCAAAATGTCAAGGGCCTCAGCTATTGGTTTTGAACATTTTAAATATTCTTCGATATAATTGAATTCGTTTTGCCACAATTGGCCACTGCCACTGATTTTTAAAACTTCATACAGCTGTAGTGTACAGCTCGCCGTAGTGCACATGCGTTTGTCATTCATTATTACACGGAACATTGACCCGAACTGTTCTCTTTTATTCGCACCTACGTCACACCATTATATGGCGACCTTTAGCCAGTTTTTTCTGTAAAGTTCTAAAGAAACATCTAATCGAAGATGTCTGAGAAGAGTGAAGATACAAACAAGAAGAAGGAAACATTTAAGTTGGAAGAATTGTAGAAAGAAGGCGAAGATTTGTTCCCCACTACGCAATATTCTCAACCAAGACTTATTTCATTTTTGTCAATCATAAGAAGTCACAGAAGAACTTACAGAAGAATTGCAAGAACCAAGACGAGGCCTAAAAGTAAAAAGAAGAACGAAAAGGAGTGTTGGTGCCGGGTGCCGGGAGAATGCTCAAGCCTAATGATGAAAGGAAATGCAGGGCGCTGGGAGATATATTGAACGGGTCCGATGAGGAGCAGCCGGGAGTAGTTCGAGTCCAATATGAGGATAACAGCAATCACGCCACTTCGGACGTCATCATGACCTACATAACTGCGTTCAATGAATACCTATTGTAAGTTTCTTTAATTTACTTGCTAAGCTAATTTTGTCAACATGATGTGTTTTATTGTATTTTGTAAAAGTAGGTCAGGTATTATTTTAATGTTCTGTTAAAAATTATGTCCCAACAATTACGAGATTTACATTCTAGATTAAATTATTTAAAGGAATATTTAATTAAACTTGGCCCTGAAAGACGTAAACAAGAATTAGCGAGTAAGAAATTAGAGGAGGCTGAAAGAAAATATAGGACATTAGATAGTATTTTGACTCAGTTGAACCGAGAAGTTACAGAGAAAAAGCTAAGCACTGAATCCTGTGAGGTTTTCCAAATATTAATTAATGATATTCAGTTAACATTTAAGAAAATTAAGAGTTTAGTTACTAGTATAGATAATAGTTGCCAAACCAGTTCTGATAATTTTGTTGAGTCTTGTAGTTTCGAAAAAATGGCTAACTCCTTTGAAATTAAGACAGCTATTTCCCTGTTGCCGGTCATTAACGGACAAGAACAGGTGACCAATCAGTTGATCGATGGTATTTTGCTTTATAGTTCGCTCATAAATAAATAAAAAAAATAAAAAAATAAATAAATAAATAGGTAAAAGCCAATTAATTGAATTTGTATTAAAAACTCGTCTTTCACCTAGTGCAAAACTACGTCTTAAACCTTCTTATGCGAATGTTCAATTTTTAGTAGACGACATTCGGAAGTATTTATTACCCAAAAAGTCAGCAGTGTCCTTACAATCTCAGTTATTTAGAGCTACTCAAGGTCGTAGGAGTATCGAAAAATTCGGTACAGAGCTAGAAGAGTTGTTTGTGAATTTAACGATAACTCAAGCGGATGGTGACAACTCTGCTTATGAGGTCCTACGTCCCCTTAATGAGAGGACTGCGATAAAGAAGTTTAGTGATGGTCTATCCGACAAACGGCTCAGCAACATCATTGCCTCACGACAGTTCACGTCTCTGCCTGAAGCTATTAGGGCTGCGGTAGACGAACAGTCCATGTCCACCCAGGAACACGACCAGATCATGCAGTTTAGGTCATCTCAGTATTCTAGGCGCGGAGTTACCTACAAACCAGGTTATCGTGGCCGAGGAAATTATTTCAATCAGCCTAATATCAGCCAGAATAAATATAGTCATTTTCGTAATAACTTTGGTTACAAAACCCAAGACAATTATCGAGGTCAAAGAACTTCATTTGTAAATGGTGGTAACCGAGGTAAATACACGGAGGGACAACGTCAGCAGTTTCGCGGCGGACGCTCCGGTTTTAAGCGCGTTCAGCATAACGTGAATGTGCAACAGTCCAACAGTCAGGGCAACGACACTAATAATGAGGACTTAGAGTTTTTTCGTACCTAAACAATGCACTCATTCTATTTTTAGTTTTAGTAATTTTTGCGTAGTTAACTGTCAACTTAGGAATAATAAGGAACTTAATTTATTAGTTGACAGTGGGGCTAGTTTATGCGTACTTAAGTATGAATGCTTATTGCAAAATAGTACTTTAATGAATTTAATACAGGAGGATAAAATAGTAATTAAAGGAATAAGTGGTAATTTAGAATCTATGGGATATGTTTATTTAGATATTATTATAAGAAATGTAGTTTTTCAGCAAAAGTTCTATGTTTTTAAGAACTTGTCTTGCACCGCAGATGGTATACTAGGTCAAGATTTTTTCACGCGATTTAATGCGGTTTTGAATTGCAAAGATGGTACTCTGAGTTTGGAAACCCGAGACCAGTCTGTTATGGTAGAAGTTAATAGTAATGTATTTACGATTCCGCCCCGATGCGAAGTAATTAAACACGTTCCAACGTCATACAACCGTGATTGTGTTATTTTAAGGAAATCTATAAAGGTGTATACACAGCGGGTATAGTGTCAAAACCACATATGGGTCTTATTCCTGTTAGGATTTTAAATACAACTGATAATTCGGTCCGTATTAATGTTCTTGATTTAAATATAAATTGCCTAGATAGTTTCCATGTTTGCAAATTTGAAGGAGATAGTATTACTTCAAATAGAGTTAGAACGTTACTTAAATTATTAGAATTACATACTTATTTAAATAAGGAGGAACAAAGAAGCATTGAAAATATGTGTGCCAAGTATGCCGACGTTTTTTATTTACCAGGAGACACACTCACTACCACAAATATAACTGAACATTCGATTAGGTTAAAGGAAAATACGTCCCCAGTGTACGTTAAGCCTTATAGGCTTCCTAATGCGTTAAAAGGCGAAATTAAAAAACAAATAAATGAGATGATTAAGAACGATATAATTGAGGAAACCATGTCGGAATGGTCCAGTCCAGTACTATTAGTTCCTAAGAAATCCGATAGGTCAGGAGAAAAGAAATGGAGACTTGTAGTGGACTATCGTCAACTTAATAACCGTATACAGGACGATAAGTTCCCATTGCCCAATATTACCGAGATCCTAGACTCCTTGTCAAATAACATTTATTTTTCAAAATTGGACCTTAGCCAAGGTTATTTTCAACTGTCTTTACAAGAAGAGTCTAAATATACTGCATTCACAACAAACAAGCAGTATCAGATGAAAAGGTGTCCTATGGGGTTGAAGACTTCCCCTAGTGCATTTTCACGACTTATGACCATCGCAATGTCTGGTTTAAATTATAAGTCATGTTGTATATATCTTGACGATTGTGTTGTAGTAGGTAATAGTCTTCAAATGCATAATAGTAACCTCATAAAAGTCTTAGAATGTTTGCGAAAAGTTAATTTGAAACTAAATCCATTAAAGTGTGAATTTTTGCGGAAAGAAATAGTTTATTTAGGACACAAGATCACGGGAGAAGGTATATTCCCCGATCCATCAAAAGTAGAATGTCTTCAAAAATATCCCACTCCACAGAATGTAGACGAAGTTAAAAGGTTTGTGGCATTTGCCAACTACTATAGGCGTTTCATACCAAAATTTGCAGAAATAGCTTACCCTTTAAACGCATTATGTAAGAAAAATGTGACGTTTGTATGGACTGATGACTGTGACCGTTCTTTTCATAAGTTAAAACAGATATTAATTAGTCCGACTGTACTTGACTATCCAGACTTTTCTGACAGTAACACCTTTACGTTGCAAACCGACGCATCAAAACTTGGTTTAGGCGCCGTACTGTCTGGGGTGCTGGGCCAGACAACCTCCTCGTGTGCTCCCGGCTGCTGGTCCCGCCTGGATACGTCCGGGGGGAACAGCAGTCGTTCGTTATGGAGCCGGTGCACCCTGGGCACGAGTAATAACTTTCTCCAGTTGGGGACTCTTATTGCTCGTGGCAGATAGTCTGGCATTGGTGAGGCCATCACTGGCCATGGGGGCGTTGCTCCACGTGTCCCTCTGACCTAGCAGAGGGCACAGTGGAGGAGCAAGGACGGGCTCGGCGTGTATTAACCTACCGCCGAGCGGGCAGTGGGAGTGTGTCTTCCCTGCCTCCGTCGTTAAATCGGAGGGTACTCTTACACATGCTGGGTGTCGTGGTTATGTCTCGCGGCTCAGCATAAGGTACCTTCCGTCGGTCTTGGCTTGATCGCCCGGACCGCGGGGAAGAAAACCTCGAGAACAAATCACCCCGAATCCTAAGCGGCGGCGCACCGCGAGAGGATGTGTGGCTGGCGGGGCTCTTCGGAGCATCCAGTCACTAGTGCGACCCCCTCCAGGGTACCTGCGGACCCCTTGGTTGGGTTACAAACTACGCTTACCCGGGTACAGGGGGCACTGCCCGGGCGGACCGTTATTTCCCCCACACTCGTGGGATTTTAAATGGATTTAAATTTAAAAAAAAACAAACGATGATGGGAGCCGAGGTGGCTCATGTCCCTCTGGGGACCAAGTCCTCTCCGACCAGGGGTCGTCGAGAGGACAACGTCGGCGTCACAAACGTCCGCACGACGACGTCTTGTCGGAGGCGGGGACGGGCCTCTCCTCCAGCGAGGAGAACCTGTCGGTCGCTAAAGTGCCAACGGCCAGGAGAGGACGTGCATCCAACTCGTCGCTGTCGCGCGACGCCCGGGGTCGCTTCATCAAGCGCCCGGGCACCCCGATGCTCAGCGAAGAGAGCGACGCTTGTGCGACCCAGACGCAGCATCACGCTGTGCTGGTAAGCACCAAGGCGGATCTCCAGGCCGCGAGGCGGGATGAGAGAAGGGCGATAGCGACCGACGAGGTCGCCGAAATGGCACGTCAGGCCAGAGAAAGGCGGTCCGCTCTTGCGACCGCCGCGGAGGGCCTGACATCGGCGGCCTTAAGCCGCCAGGTGACGGATAGCGTGGACGTCATCCTGAAGGTAGCCACGAAATCTGGTAACCTGAAGGGGACGTTCACGCGAGCGTTGAAAAAGGCGGCCGAAGGAATTCAGGAGGCAATGGGGGTCCTCCTCAACCGCACGGCTTCTGAGGAGACGGCGAAGCTATTGGAGGAGAACGGCCGTCTCCAAAGGAAAGTGGAGGCCCTCGAGCGGGATATGGCAGCCCTAAGGACCGACTTCAGTCGGCAACAGGAGCGGCCGTCCTACGCCGCCGCCGCTTCCACCTCGACACCTGGGCCGCCGAGGTCGACCCAGGTCGACGAAATCGTGCGGGCCGTCCTGCTCCAAGTCGGGGGCATGCTGAATGCCCGCCTTGAGGCTCTGGAGCCGAGGCTCCTCCCGAAACAAACCCTCCGGCCGCCGCTGGCGGCGGATAAACGGAGGGCGGAGGAGCCCTCAAGGACAAAGCCCGCACAGGAGGCGGCCAAAAAGCCCGCGGAGGGGGCCAAAAAGCCCGCGGAGGGCAACAAGCCCGTGGAGGGGGCCCCCCGCAAAACCGCGCAGCCGCCCGTGGAGGGTGGGGCGAAGCCCGTGGAGGGGGCTGCGCAGCCTGCGACCGTGGTCGGATAAGACTCCGAGGGGTGGACCACGGTCACAAAAAAGAAGCGCCGACGCCGAGGAGGCCGCAAAGCCAAATCGGGCCCGGCAACCGGGGCCGCAGAGGGCGGCAGGAAGAAGCCCAGGATCGACGTCCCGCGCTCCGCGGCTGTAGTTATCACGCTGCAGCCAGAAGCTGTGCAGCGGATAACTACAGGGATGTCCTGCTGGAGGCCAGAGCCAAGGTCAAGTTGGACGACCTTGGTATCCAGACTGGCCTCCGCTTCAGAACGGCGGCCACGGGTGCCCGGATTTTGGAGCTGCCGGGTGCCGCGAGCGGCGAAAAGGCGGACGCCTTAGCCGCCAAACTTCGGGAGGTCCTGAAGCCTGAGGATGCGCGGGTACACCAGCCCGTCAAAACCGCAGAAGTCTGCGTCGAGGGGCTGGAGGACTCCGTGTCTTCGGAGGAGCTGGCTCAGGCCATCGCTCGGGGCGGCGGGTGTTCGCCCGAAAGCGTAACCGCCGGGGAGATTGCGTGTCGGCCGACGGACCCGTCGACGTCGAACGAGAGGCGCAGTGGTTCCGCGGGGCGATGACGCAGATCTGCGACGCGTCCATGCCCCGGGTTCGCACGCAGTCCTCGAGGCGCCAGGTGTACTGGTGGTCTGCCGAGATCGCGCAGCTGCGCGTCACGTGCGTAGCGGTCAGGCGCCGGTACACTCGGTACCGAAGACGACGTCGACGGACCCGCGAAGAGGAGGCCGCGCTGTATGAGGCCTACCGCGCGGCGAAGGAGGCTCTGTGGCTGGCCATCGAGCGTTCCAAGACGCGGTCCAGGGAGGAGATGCTGGAGACCTTGGATGGGGATCCGTGGGGGCGCCCGTATCGCATGGTCCGGGGCAAGCTCCGTGCCTCGGGCCCGACTCACCGAGAGTCTCCAGCCACAGCTGCTGCAGAATGTGGTGGCAGCTCTCTTCCCTGAGCGTGGAGCATACGCTCCGCCGCCGATGGCACCGCCCTCAGCCGCAGAGCCTGAAGGCGAGGTTGTCGTCAGCGTCCCCGAGGTGACACGACCAGAGATGGGAGCAGCCGTGGCACGGCTCCGGGCGAAAAATACCGCCCCGAGGCCCGATGGAGTGCCGGGCCGTGCTCTCGTCTTAGCTCTGGAGGAGCTAGGGCCCCAACTGAGAGGACTCTTCTCGGCGTGCCTAGAGCAGGGCCAATTTCCGTCTTTGTGGAAGACGGGTCGCCTGGTCCTGCTCAGGAAGGCAGGGCGCCCTGCCGACTCGCCGTCCGGGTATCGGCCCATAGTACTGCTGGACGAGGTGGGCAAGCTGTTCGAGCGGATAGTTGCAGACCGCCTCGTCAGCCACTTGTTCACAGAGGGGCCGGACTTGGACGGCAGCCAGTTCGGTTTTCGGCGTGGGCGCTCCACTGTTGACGCCATAATGCGGGTAAGAGTCCTGGCGGAGGATGCGGTGTCCCGGGGCGGGGTCGCGCTGGCGGTGTCCTTGGACATCACCAACGCCTTCAACACCCTGCCCTGGAGTTGTATCAGGGAGGCCCTGCGGTACCACAGGGTACCTCCCTACCTCCGCCGCGTGGTTGGGGCCTATTTGGCGGATAGGTGTGTCACCTGCGGGGGACGCGACGGCACGGTACAGCGCGCCATGTCGTGCGGTGTTCCGCAGGGCTCGGTGTTGGGCCCACTCCTGTGGAACATCGGGTACGACTGGGTGCTGAGAGGCGAGCTCGCACCGGGGGTGGACCTGACGTGTTACGCGGACGACACGCTGGTCACCGCCCGGGGGAGCTCGCACAGGGAAGCAGCGTTGCTAGCTACGGGTGCGGTCTCACAGGTGGTGGGCCGCATACGGCGCCTCGGCCTGGAGGTGGCCCTCAACAAGTCGGAGGCCATCGCTTTCCATGGCCCCCGACGGGCGCCGCCGCCGGGATTACACATTGAGGTGGGGGGGGCCCGGATTGCTGTCGAGTCCACCATGAAGTACCTAGGATTGGTGCTCGACAGCCGGTGGGACTTCGGGCCCCACTTCCTGCGGCTGGCGCCGAAGTTGATGGGCGCGGCGGGCGCGCTGTCAACGCTGCTTCCCAATTTGGGAGGCCCGAGCACCGCCTGTAGGCGGTTGTACGTGGGGGTCGTGCGGTCCATGGCCCTGTATGGGGCCCCGGTGTGGGCGGCCGACCTGACGGCCCGCAGCATCGCTGTGCTGCGAAAACCGCAGAGGGCAATGGCCGTCAGAGTCATCCGCGGCTACCGCACGATCTCCCACGAGGCGGCTTGTGTACTGGCCGGATCCCCGCCCTGGGACTTGGAGGCGAAAGCGCTCGCGTCACTGTATCGGTGGCGCGAGGAGGAGTGGACGCGAGGGGCTAGACCGGTGCACCGACAGATAGTCCAGCACCGGTCAGAGCTCCACCGAGTCCTAGTGGCGGAATGGCGGGACAGGCTCTCTCGCCCTACCGCCGGCCTCGCTACCGTCGAGGCGATCCGGCCAGTGCTCGAGCGCTGGCTCGGGAGGAGGCACGGCTCCCTGACATTTCGGGCGACGCAGGTGCTCTCTGGGCATGGCTGCTTCGGGAAGTACCTGTGCCGCATAGGCAGGGAGCCGGACGCCCGGTGCCATCACTGCGCCCATCGGGAGGACACGGCGCTGCACACGCTAGTGGAGTGTGCCGCTTGGGAGGAGCCGCGCCGTGTCCTCGCAGTTGCGGTGGGAGACGACCTGTCGCTGCCGGCCGTCGTTCGCTCAATGGTCGGCAGCGCGGCGTCTTGGGACGCAGTGATCGCCTTCTGTGTAACTGTCGTCTCGCAGAAGGAGGTCGCGGAGCGGGAGAGGGAGAGTGCCAGCACTGACCCGACCCGCTCCCGGCGCACCGGGAGACGTCGGCGGAGGGCAGACAACGCCCTCCTCCAGCCTCCCTAAATGGGTCCGGGGGTGGCGGGCGCGGGGACGCCCGCCACACCCCCCCTTCTAAGACCCGAGGCGGTGGCGCGTAGTGTTCCACGCGCGCCCCTCAATGGCGATGGGGGGGAGTCCAACGCCTCACTCCCCCCCTACATACATATAGATGGGGCCCGCAGCGGCGGGCCAGCACCAGTCGGGGGCCGCGGACGAATTGTCTGTTTCCCGTAGCCCCCGACGCCGCAGGTGCAGGAGGGAACACCGTGTGGTTTTTAGTCGGTAGGTCACCCACTCTGGGTGGAGTCCGACACGCCCCGTCGCCTCCCCGGGCGGCGGATGTCCATGAGGATTTTCCACACGAAACCAAAAAAAAAAAAAGGCGCCGTACTGTCTAATAACAATGGCAAAGTAGTCGCGTACGCAAGCCGTAACTTGAAACCAGCTGAGACACGATATCCTATAATTGAACTGGAATTGCTTGCTATTGTTTGGTCTGTTCGACATTTTAGACCTTATTTATACGGGAAAAGGTTTAAAATAGAGACGGATCATAAACCACTAATTTATTTATTTAATATGATCGATCCGATTTTGAGGAGTACGATTTTGAGATAAGTTATGTCCCGGGACGGCACAACGCAGCTGCAGATGCATTGAGCCGGATACCCTTGACTTCCACGGATTTAAAAGATATGCATAGACATGTAGTATCAGTAATGACGAGAGCACAAGCTCGTAAGTTACGTGCTGACTCACAAAACAATGACACTTCTGAGGTGCCATCTACTCCTAGTCCTGATCAACCTAAAGTAGTGGAAATCCTCAAACGACCAACTGACAGCGTTGAATTAATTTTGACTTGTAACAGAAGTACTTTAAGACAGATAGAAAAGTTTAAGCATTTCACTAGTGACAATGGTAATTTATATTATGTGCCTGAAAAATCGGCAATATTTGTAATGTCTCGATCGTTATCGACCGTAAGTGTGTTAGCGAGAGAATTACAACGTTTTTGCAAACAAAGGAAATTACACGAGCTCGTAATAATTAAGTGTAAACAAAATGAACACTTAATAAATATGTTTATAAAAGAAATGACTGAATTACATGACATTCCAAAATTGCTTGTAATTAAAGACGTCACAAGAGTAACTGACAGAGACACAGTGATTGTTATTCTGAATGATTTTCATCTATTACCTACCAGTGGTCACGCGGGGGTTAACTGGATGTTAAACAATATTAAGAAACACTATTATTGGCCAGGAATGACTTATGACGTAAACGAATACGTTAAAAAGTGCAAAAGCTGCCAAATCCAAAAACATTCTAATAAGCATACAAAGGAGCCGATGGTCATCACATCCACGGCATCCACAGCTTTCGAAAGAGTTAGTTTAGATTTAATGGGACCCTTAGATGTAGATAATCTTAATCATAAGTTTATTTTAACATTACAATGTAATTTGACGAAATATGTTGAAGCTTATCCTTTACAAAAGAAGGATACTGTTTCAGTAGCTAGGTTATTTGTAAATAATTTTATTTTAAGGTATGGTATCCCGACGGAGATTCTTACAGACCAGGGTACAGAGTTTATGTCGTCAGTTTTTACTGAAACTTGTAATTTATTAAACATCAAAAAGCTGCATTCGACAGCATATCACCATGAAACTCTAGGAGCCTTAGAAAACACTCATAAAAATTTAGGAGCATATCTTAGGATACAGTGCGATAACAATCAAAGTGATTGGAGCAGTTGGCTTCCATTTTGGTGTTTTTCTTATAACACGACGGTTCACACTGAGACAAAATATTCTCCATTCGAGTTAGTATTTGGAAAAAATTGTAGTTTACCCAATAATTTAGCACGTAATTCATTCGTAGAACCATTGTACAATCCCGACTCTTATCCTTTAGAATTAAAATATAGGCTTCAAAGAGCACAAGCTGAAGCTAAAAATAATTTGTTACACAGTAAACATCTAAGAAAACTTAATTCGGTCGCACTCTGTGTCATTGAAGACAAGATTGAAACCCTTGAGCGGAATAACAAAAAAAACTAATATAGAAATTAGAGGAGTTCCGAAAAGTCAAAAAGAAACAAAAGAAAGTTTATTTCAGCTGATCACTAACGTTATGAACATACGTTTAACGATATGAACTAACGTTATGATCACTAACGTTATTAAACGTTGAATTACCTCCCTTAAATACCTGCCTTAAAGATGTTTTTAGGCTACCCTCTAGGGACAACACCTCTACAACCACAATTGTCGCTGAGTTTACCAACACTTTTATCAAGGAGAAGATTCTTAAAGCCGCGAAAAATTATAATTTAGAAAACAATAATAATCAACTAAATACAAGCCATCTGGGCTTAAACGGGCCGACTAACATATTGTACATTTCGGAGAATCTTACGCCGAAAACTAAAAGACTTCTCTTTTTAGCCCGTGACTTTGCTAAAGCAGAAGAATACCAATACTGCTGGGTAACAAACGGGAGGATATTTCTACGAAAGAAACAAGGGGAGACTGCTTGTCTCATTAAAAATGAAAGCTCTCTTCAAACATTGAAACTCAAACAGAACATCAATAGTGAAAATACAAAGTGACAATTCTCATACTTAATTATCTCTTACCTATGCATGTTATCACACCAAATTGCCTTTTTTGTTATATACACTAGCCTGTGCTTTTTTTGTGTAATTCTGTACAATATTGATGATTTTACTGTATTATACTGCATCACTGATATTGCATTATCTACTTACTGCTATAAATAACAATACATCATACTATATACTCAAATACAATTACTACACAACACTCTCCGATCAAGCACAGACGCTCTTAATCCAAGCACCACACCCTCACACTACGTACATACACAGACATTTGTCTTAACCTTTTTTGCATTACATTATTATTATGCATTATCTCAAACCCTTTTCCGTTTTTCTTCACACCAACAAATTGCCTCTAATGTTATATACAAGCTTTGTTTAATACTATGCCTGATTGATTTTCATGTGCTATACTATATTGCTTACAATGTATTATTTAGTTACAACACGAAACCACAATTCTACATACTACACACCCTTTTAAATCTAAGGAAAAATACTCACCAACTATACACAGTCACTGTCACTACTCCACTCTCCATACTCTTACACCACATAAACACAAATACATACATACATAAACAAACTTCCTTTACATTAGGATATGCATTATTACAAACTCCAATCTCTTATATACTACATCAAAAATATCATACACTATTGATTGTACACTCTACATACGGCTTCTGTGCACAGTATAAATCATTTTTATCCTACCCATTTGGCTAACTTAAAACAATTAACTGATGAATTGACAATATTGACATAATAACATCCCATAAACTACAGTCTATTGATGAATGCAAGCACTATCTTGGAGATACGTCCAACCAGTATACGATTATTACACAGAATATACGCAGTATAAATAAGAATCTCGATGACTTTATTGTGCTTTTGAGCCGACTTTTATTTTTACCAGATATTATTATACTTACCGAGTTTTGGTTGGACGAATTATCTCCCTGTTTTAACTTGGACAAACATAACTATTACTGCTCAAAAACTCATATTAATCAAAACGGTGGCATTGTTGTGTTTGCAAAATCAAATATACATGTCAACGTACTAGAGCCATCATTTAAAGAGTCGAACTGTTTACTTGTTAATATTGGCAGTGAACTGTCAATCATAGCCCTATACAGATCTCCCTCCTTCTCAAATATCACAAATTTCTGTGACTCACTAAACAATGTCTTGGCAATGGTGACAGGTGCAGATTGCAGGGCAGTCTCCTGTAACACCAAAGTTCTACAAGCGGTACGTAGATGATACTTTTACCATACTACCATCTCATAAAGTAACAGCATTTTTAGACCACCTTAACTCCTTAAACTCCAAAATTCAATTTACTATGGAGGCAGAGGCCAATAACTCTTTAGCTTTCTTAGATGTTTTAGTAATTCGTAATCCCAATAACACCTTGAGTCACACAGTGTATCGAAAGAAAACCCATACAGACAAATACTTAAATGGTGAATCACACCACCACCCAACACAGTTATCTACCGTCGGTAAATCATTGTTTCAGAGAGCGCGTGGGATCTGTGATGAGCAACATCTGGTTGCAGAGCTTCAACATGTTAAGCAAGTACTACATGACAACAAGCTCCGAATACCGCGCCCTCGTCACAGAAACCGCGTGAAACGTGCCACAGTCGAACGCCTACCTGCTATATTACCATATGTTAGAGGAGTCACAGACAAGATTGGCTATATCTCGAAGCGAGCTTCAATCAAGACATACTTCAAGCCGCTGAAAAAGATTAGTCAGTTCCTACCACCTGTCAAGTGCCACATACCTCTGCAAGATGCAGGTGTATACAAGCTAGATTGTGATTGCGGTCTTTCTTACATAGGCCAAACTAAAAGAAGTATAGGGACCCGCGTAAAAGAACACATCGCTGATGTCAAACACCGCCGTTTCAAGAAGTCAGCAGTTTGTGAACATACTCTAGACAAGGCCCAGCACTATATCAGATTTGATAAACCACAAGTCCTCGCAAAAGAAAACCGATTCCTTCCCAGGATGATCCGTGAGGCTATCGAAATTAAAAAACATCCAAATTTCAATAGAGAAGATGGCTGGGTCTTACCACCTGCTTGGAACCCCATTATAGATTCCATAAAATCAAAATCCAAGTCCAAAACTGCAAGACCGAAGGATACGGTGAGCTCGTTCTGCGTGAATCGGATCGCCAATAATTAACAAAAATGTAAGGTAGCTGTTAGTAATTGTAACATTAAGACGTCCAACAACTTAGTCTACCCGTGACCATGGTTGCTGTAAAGGATCCGAAACGTCGGGAATCAAATAATATCAATACAACGCGATGAAATCCGTAAAAAGTAGTTTTATTTCAATGTCTAATATTCGCGTAAGTGTCAGAAACCAGTATTTGTAATTTTAATAAACCTAAAGCGGAATATTCAAAATTAATATCAAAAAATGATTTAAATGCTGTCAGTAAACTGAACCATGTTAATTGTTATTTCTCTACAGTTGGGCAAAAACTAGCTGCTAATACTCTTAGTGCTTTGAATGTCAGCGAAGACTTTCTAGCTAACAACTATAACAAATCGTTAAGCAGCCACCATAATAGTCCTCACTCTTTTTTTTTTCACCCCTACTGACGAGGTTGAAATTTCCAAAATTATTAATAACTTAAAAACCACTTCTTCCTGTGGAATAGATGGAATAAGTAACACCTTCATAAAAAAGGGAATCCACTCATTAGTAAAGCCTATCACGTTTTTATGCAATCTCAGTCTATCGACCAATTGCATACCCGATAGTATGAAGATGGCTAATGTATGTCCCATATATAAGAGTGGCGACGAACTGGATCCGGCCAATTATAGGCCGATTTCTCTGTTGACGACTTTATCCAAAATTCTGGAGAATGTTGTCAACAAGAGACTTCTAGCCTACCTTGAAAAGTTTAACCTGTTATCTGATAACCAGTATGATTTCAGGGCTGCGAGATCCACGGAGGACGCTATAACGGATGCTGTTGACTATATAACACAAAAAGTTGATAGTGGCAAAGCATGTATTGGCGTCTTCCTGGATCTCGCAAAAGCATTTGATACGGTGTCCCGAAAAATACTGCTGGAAAAAATGAGAGCACTTGGTATCCGGGGTGGTCCACTGGACTGGTTCGGGTCGTACTTTAGTGAAAGAAAGCAGCGGGTTGTTGTGGGAAGCCATTGCAGTGACATCTCAAAAGTGCAGTTTGGCGTGCCACAAGGAAGTGTACTCGGGCCTACTCTGTTTATTATTTATATATTTATTTTTATTATTAAAAGTCTTCTACTCTCTTGTTATATACAGTAACATTATATTTTAATTTAAATTGGATAGACACAATATTGAAAAACTTCCTCAATTGGTTTTGTTAATGTTTAACCTTAAAAGGTAGCGTTTTCTTAATTCTGTTTTCCAATCATAACGTCGAACACGTTCCCTGGCCAAATATGGTTATCCTTTAGGATATCTGTAATCAGACGTAAGTATATTTATGTTACAATGTTCTTTCTTATGATCAATTTACATAATACAGATTCATACAATCATATACGTTGTTTTCATTCTATCCGCATAATTTAACAAATATATTTACAATCCCTATCTTGTACACCTATCCTGCACAGAAATCGTCACCTTACTTCGGTCCAGATCCAGAAACAGCTTCGAGACTTTCATAGAGTAGCTGTTAGTGCTCGTACTGTAAGGAGAAGTCTTGTAGAACGTGGACTAAGACCGCATAAGCCAGCCAGTGGGGCCAAATTAGAGCGCCAACATTCACGCTGGACGCAAAGGCAATGGAGCCAGGTGCTCTTTAGTGACGAGACAAAGATCATGTTTCATGATAACGATGGAAGGAGGAAGGTCTACCGAAGGCAGGGAGAACGTTTTGTGCAGTGTTGCATAGAAGAGAAAGTAAGTTATGGTGGTGGGTTGTGGACCGTCTGGGGAGGCATTTCCGCCGCAGGCAAAACTGCACTTGAATATGTGTCTGGACCTCGGATGCCATAACTAAATGCTGACCGTTATATACGCCAATGTTTGGAGGCTCATGTAATGCCGTATGCCGAGTTTGTAGGCCCTAATTTTATTTTTATGCATGACAATGCCAGACCCCACACGGCAGGAATCGTCAAAAATTATCTCCAAGACATTGGTATCACCGTAATGGAAGGGCCATCAAGAAGTCCCGACATGAACCCAATTGAGCACCTGTGGGACAAGTTAAAGCGACGCGTTCGAGCTCGTCATCCAGCCCCACAAACATTACAGGAACTGAAAACTGCTATCGAAGAAGAATGGGAGAATATCCCTCAATATGCGATTTTAACACTGATAAATTCGATGCCAAATCGCATGAATGCTGTCATTAATGCTTAAGGAGGCAATACAAGTTATTGAATAAACAGTTTTTTTTTATTAAACCATTTTTTTCTTTAAAACTCCAACAAATGTCTCATTCTGTACAAAGGCAAAATCAACACTTAGGTCATTTAAGTGCATTTAAAAAAAATGTGTTCAAACTCAGAACAACAATAATACATGAGCCTAATGTTGAATATGCCAACTACAAAACTGCATAAAAACTTTTTGATAATTCATATGTTAACTACGGACTCTAAATTTAGCCCTGGCAAAAGTGCGGCCCTGTGCGGGGAAGGAGCGCGCGCGCGGGGCGGTCAGTTTGACAGGCAGAGACAAAAAGGCAAGCAGTCGCGGCGGACGCATGTCGCGTTCTGTCAATGAAGCAGTACTAACACTAAGTAAAATTAGTAAATAAATACAGTATATAACATAAATTAGTGACCCTCGACGAGATGAAACACGCAACGCAATAATAATAATAATAATATCAATTTTCATCATTACTGGTTGGATTGCAAATATACCTACGCAGAAAACATCACGCATTGACGCAATACCTGCTTGGATTGAATCAGTGGAGGAATAGTGATGAGTGTGATGACCAATAAGTCGTTAAATTGAGCCAGTACTTGAGTCGCTAAGTATCACTTATTTACTAAATTACCTACCCATTTATCTAATACAAAAATTCCCAATTATTCCCAGTCCGTCCCGCCATTTTGTGCATTGGTGCATTGTGTTAAATTGCGTTCGTTAGTTCTTCATTCTAACTTAATCTTAATATTATTTCATATCATCCCATTCAACTTACTATTTAAAGTACCTACAAACCTACTTATTATATTAGGGGTAAAGTAATAACAAACATAGGTACCAAATTATCTTTTAATTTTAATTTCCCAATTCATTTCAAGAAATTTCATAGTACCGCCTGTCTAGCTACATACGAGATATCGCGCTATTTAGTATTAACCTTCCTACCTAACATTCCAGAATATTACGGAAGGTTGATACCGCAAGTGTGTGCTGCCTGGTACGCGTGGGGATATATGTACTTACCTACTTGTGTGCTTTCCTGCCTACCTGGGTTGCGTATAGTGATGGGTCGAGGGTTTAAACCCAGAGGGCAAAAATGGACAAAAGCTGGGCGGATAGGGCATAAACGATTTACGCCCAAATAAACGCCCAAATGCTGGGCAGAAAAAACAGTTTTGAATAAATACATGGTTTTAATATGTTTTTTCTTATTAAATAAAACTTATATTGCTTGATGGTAAAGTTATAAGTCGCACGCTTTACACGAATCAAACAATTTTACGTAACAAAAATATCTGATCAATTTTTTTTAACTATTTCAAAAAATATCTTTCGTATTTAGGTAAAATGTGTTAAGAAAATCCTGTCCGACCCGTGAGGCCGTGACTGGTATTGTTAGGTATCGAGATCCGGTTCTGTTTATATAATTATTTTCAATTTACACGAAAAATAATCCCCGAAAAAAAATAATTAAACGAGGAAACTGAAATGGCAATACTTATGGTGGAGCGACACCGTCCCTAGGTATCAAACTTTAGGAGTATAATGGTTTTATATTTTTTTTAAATTCTGGATTTTGGGGTAATTGTGGCAATTTGGGCACGGGCGGCGACCCAACGATGAATTAAAACTTCATTTATGTTTAATTTTATGAATATTTAATAGTCCTTGTTTTATTTGGTGGTGTGATTGGGGGATACCTATATGCCCCTTTCCGATGGGAAAAGTTTTTTAACATAGTGTATATAAATATATAAAGCACTCTGTGGCGGCAGCTCACTGAGTAAGGCGCGATAAATCGAACCCGCTGCGTAATAAAATTGTAATTGCTTACCTACTTACTAGACTGTGTCACTTACTAGTGAACGCCGCAGGGCTCGATTTTCGGCTTTCCTCATCCAGTCACTGCCAGCTGCCTACCGCAAGTCGTCACTCCACCTGGCCAGCGGGTGCCTTACACTTTCTTTTTTCATTCGGGTGGGGACATGTGCCTTATGCACGACGCCCCGCTTCGGGGATGCGGGACGTGCAATGGGCGACTTGGGGAGACAGCCGCCCAAGGCTCTCTTTGCGGCGGGACACATATGTAGCCGCGCCACCGTCCACATCTCGGCCGCACTCCTCCCCCTGCGGCCGCACCGTATCCATAGTCCTGCGGCTGCGACCCCGCCGAGGCCGCAAAAGGCAGGGAGAGCGGCGCAACGTGATACCGGCACTGCTCTTCCGCCGCAGCCCCTCAAACCTTCAGCCGCAGTGTCGCTCATACAACACCGCTGTCCACCTCAGTTGCGGTGCCTCCCATATGACACCGAAACCTACAGTGGTTGCTCCAATTCGGGCTTCTTAGGCAAAACCCATAGGAGCAGCCCCTAGGCGGTCTCTACTCGTTTGCTCAAGCGTTTATTGGTTCTCAGATATACAGGGTGTCCCAAAAGTCGACATCAAGCCGAAGTCGCATAATAGGTAAGGTCATAACAGATACCAGAAAAATATAAAAAAAAATTATATCTTTTTGTGATTTTTTTTGCATTTTCCATGCTAAGATTATTAAGTTATTTTTTAGTAAAGGAAAAAATTCAATCGCGGGCAGGATTCGAACCTGCGTCTTCTGGTTTGATATACCAGACGCTCTGAACCAACGTCACCTTATGACGTTAATTCAGAATGTGAAGGCAAAATTTCATGCGGGTAGGGTTCGCGGTGGCTTAGAGGTCAGAGCGTCTGGTATATCAAACCAGAAGACGCAGGTTCGAATCCTGCCCGCGATTGAATTTTTTCCTTTACTAAAAAATAACTTAAAAAATTATATCTTTCATTTTTAAAATTATTGCAAAAAAGTGTATTCGGGAAAATGTACCACCCTGTAACAGTTTTTACTTTCTTGTTGCTAGAAATCTTTACTTTTTGCCATTTTTTTTTTACTTATTTCATCCTGAATAGTGCTTTTGTAATTTGTAATCTTAAAATCTGAGCTAACTGCTCCAGCTTGAAAGAAGATGTCATGTTTTGCAGAACCACGTTTTGAAAATCAGTTTTTCGCCCTACTTTAACTGACGGTCCGGAAAAAAAATTATACCACGCAAGTCTGGTAAGTAACTTTAAAAGTTAGCGCATTTAATAAGGATTCTAAAGTGGTATAACACTTATTACATTATTTCTTAGATCGGGTACAAAAAAAATTTTTTCAAGGAAAGTCGATTTTGAATAATTTCTTTGACCAGCCCATATTGCCAGTTCAGCTTGCTAGTCCCTTGAGCTATGTCGATAACATTAGTTCTCTGAAGGATATCTTCATTGCGGATTTTATCTCTCAGAGAGACTCCGAGCATAGCATTCTCCATAGCTCGCTGTGCGACTTATAACTTGTGGACCAGTCTCACGCTACTTTTACAGCCGAATAAAAAAATAATAATAACCGGTTAGAACACAGAACGGTGGTAGGACCTCTTGAGGTTTGACTGGCTGACGACCATCCTTACGTCGGAGTCTGTCGTAAAGCTCCGTGTTGTGTTTCGACTTTTGCACAACTTTTGCACGACTTTTGGTCGGCAACGCATCAGTAACTCTTCTGGTGTTGCAGGTGTTCATGGGCGACGAAATCTACTTAACACCTCGGGGCTCGTCAGCTGGTTAGCCGACTTAATCCATAAAAAAAATAGGACGTTATCCCATAGAGTTTTATTTTTTCTTTACAAGTAATTTTAGAGACTAACGAAAACCAAAGCTGTACGGTGCAGCCCTACAATATTAGGTATATCAGCAATTCGTTTGTGACATGCGGTTGTAAGACTGTTCGCGATCTAACCGTTTTCATTTCTATAAAATGTATCTTTTATTTGTTGGCCGTACGTTAAGGTAAAAAAATGAAAACTGGCGCTCCTTGCCGAATAGTCGCCGACTACGAAATTAGCCGAATAGTCGACTTTGCCGTCTAGTCGGAACATCTCTAATACTTACCTAAAATACGGAGTGCGCTGTGCCTGCTCCAGCACAAAATAGTTTAGTCACCCACAGAAACTAATTTTAAACTCGTACTTTCCATAATTTCGTAAAAAGCTTAGTTTAACAATGTTTACCAAGAAACTGACTGAAGACTGCCTCATTAGTCTAGTGGTCCCAAGTGCGACTGCTACACTAGAGGTCCTGGGTTCGATCCCCAGGTCGAGCAAAGTGTTACTGGGTTTTTCTATGAAATTCTCAGTAGCAGTTCGGAGTCTGGATTTGTGCCCGGTTAATGGCTATAGGCTCGCCCCCTATAACATGGGACTTAAACATACCGGCGAACTGTGGGTGTCCATTAAGTATGTCTCTGCCTAACCCTTCGGGGAATACAGGCGTGATGGTATGTTATGTTATGTTACCAAGAAACAGATAGGAAAAACATATTATACAACTACGATATTTAATAGGATATAATTACTGAAAACAATATTAATACTCAGAAAATATGTATGAGGCGGTGTTTGTAGAATTAACTTAACTCATATGCTTTAAAATATACGCTACGATAATATTTGGGGAAAAGTATTAATCATCAACCAAACATGTGCATTCCGGACCAATTAAAAGTGTCACATTATCATTTTGAATTTACCGTGAAAAATTACGGTTATTATTTACTAGTGACCCGCTCGCGGTTTCACCTGCGCTGCTCCGTTCCTAAGAGGTGTAGCGTGATGTTATATAGCCTATAACCTTCCTCGATAAATGAACTATCCAACACAAAAAGAATGTTCAAAATCGGTTCAGTGGATCCAGAGATTACCCCCTACAACCTCACAATCTTAACCTTTATAATATTACAGTATAGATTGTTTTATTAATATTTGTTTCAATTTCAATTGAAATTACCTTAAATACTTAAAAAAAAAATATCTTCGTAAGATATTCATAAGAATTATAAATAATTTTAAAGTATTGAGTAAATGCCCTGACATTTGGGCATTTACTGGGCACAAACGGGCGGATATTGGGCGTAAATTCAATCTGCCCAAAATGCCGCGGCGTAAACCCATCACTAGTTGCGTACGCATTGCCTATGCTTCTACTGCTGTTGCACGCTGCTGCTTGCTGACTGGTTCGGGGTTCTTGATAAGTACCGACTAACCGCGAGTATAAGTTTAATTATTACTTACCTTAAACTATTTGTTGTTGAATCTACGGTGAAGGTATATTGCGTTTTATTGTTGTTTGTTCCTATTTGCAATTAAGTATTCATAATGGAAGTGGAATTAAAATCATTAATCCATCAACGCGGCACTATCAAAGGTCGACTTACTAAGTTTGAAAATCATGTCAAGTTGATAAAGCAAATAGACACAAAAAATATCCATAAATTACAAATATCGGAATTGGAATTTAAACTGCATAAAATTGAATTGTTATTTAATACTTTTGATGAGATCCAAACAAATATTGAAAAAATTACCTCATCAGCTAAAATTGAGGATGAGCTTAATGAACGTGATAGAATTGAGCATTCATTCTCTTCTCTCATTTCTCTTGCCAGTGAAATAATTTCATGTTCCAAGTCCAAAAGTGAGTCAGTGCCGTCCATAGCAAGTGATAATGATTGTAGTGCCGCGTCGATGTCACATCATAATATAAAGTTACCTACAATCAAGCTTCCAATGTTCGATGGTAATTATTTGCGATGGCTCAAATTTCGCGACACCTTTGATTCGTTGATCCATCAAAATAGTTCTATTCCAGCGATCAGCAAATTTCATTACTTAAGATCATCCTTAGAGGGTGGTGCCGCTGTGGTAATAAAATCCATCGAGTTTACTAGTGATAATTACAAGGTTGCTTGGGACTTACTAATAGGAGGTTCAACAACAAAAAATTATTAGTCAACAATCACTTAAAGTCATTATTTAATTTTGAGCAAATTACAAGAGAATCACACAAATCATTGCGGTACTTAATTGATCACATTTCAAAAAACTTAAGAGCATTAAATACTCTTGATGTACCCACTGAACATTGGGATACATTAATTATTTTTATGATGGCCAGTAAATTAGATGCATCCACAGGTCGAAAATGGGAAGAATACAAAGGCACACTTTCAACCACAATTAGGTTGGAGGACTTTTATCAATTTTTGCGTAACTGCGCCGATGTCCTTGAAAATGTACAAGGTAGTAATACCAGTAACTCAAATAGAAAGGTACATACATCTTTAGTGTCTTCTTCAATCGAAACTAATAAACATAGTTATAAATGTACCCTATGTAAACAAGATCATCGCCTTTATGAGTGTCAACAATTTAAGGCGATGACACCTGAATCTAGACTTAGCCTAGTAAATAAGCATAGACTTTGTAATAACTGCTTGCGTGGTGGCCATCATTCTTCACGTTGCGGTCTCGGTCCTTATAA
This sequence comes from Acronicta aceris, assembly GCA_910591435.1. NCBI lineage: Eukaryota > Metazoa > Arthropoda > Insecta > Lepidoptera > Noctuidae > Acronicta > Acronicta aceris. Next base: position 8,707,331 of record OU342757.1, on the reverse strand, counting down.
AATCTGTAACAAAAGGCATAATTCATTATTACATTTAAAATATTATAAAAAATATTCTACAAATTCTAATGCTACTAACAAACAAATTGCAAATACAGGTGATGATCAAACTTCTGTTGAATTGCATTATACTAATTCTAATTCACAACAACAAATTACTAAGGCAAAATTCACAAATAAAACCTGATGCACAACAGTGTTTGAACACTCCAAATACTTATGTATCTAATCCGGTGTCACTGACAACAGCTATGCATGGGCAGGTACTACTGAGTACAGCATTGTTCGAAATTGTTGATTCAGCAACTAATAATACTCACCTAGTCCGGGCACTGTTGGATAGTGGCAGCCAATCTTCGTTTATCACTGAAAATGCAAAAAAAATATGTTAAATATTACTACTAAGCCAAGTGCGGTGTCAATCACCGGCATCAATAATGGTACTACCCAAGCAACACAAAGTTGCCAACTTGTATTAAAATCAAGAATAAGTCCATTTACAATTGATGTTTAGTAGGATATTATTGGGCATTCTACTCCACCTGCCGTTCCTACGTCTCACTTCGTTCGCCTCCGTCAGTTTCGGTGTTGTAGGAAGCCCAATAATATCCTACGGAATGGGCGCCGTTCAAAACTTGATTAGAAGTAGGCGTCGTTCCCATCGAGACTTACAACGGTACGATTTGTCAAAGCGAACACGCGATGAACCGATTAAATCGTCTGTCTCACATTATAAATTATGAAGTAATTGATGAATTCACTCATTATTAAATAAACCGTTTTAAACAGTTGCCATGAAATTTGTAAAACAACCGCAATCGTTACATTTAAACGAACTCTGCGTTCAGCCTCGAAGGACTGGTTTTCGCCACGGTGAATTATTACGATGCATAATTTGCGGACCATCAAATTGTGGAAAAACCAATTTATTAATTGGTCTTCTTTTGCATGAGAATGGTTTAAGATATCAAAATCTTTATTTATATTCGAAAACCGTGCAACAACCCAAGTATATTTTTTTAGAAAAAGTTTTACAACGCGTACCAGGCATTACATTTCAGAAATATCACGAAAATGAGCAAGTACTTAGTGTCCACAACGCAAAATCGAATTCTGTAATTGTATTCGACGATGTGGCTTGTGAAAATCAAAGCAATATGCGTGATTATTTTACAATGGGAAGACATAAGTTTATCGATTGTTTTTATCTAAATCAGACATATAGTAAAATTCCTAAACAGTTGGTCAGAGACAACGCAAACCTAATCGTACTTTTTAAACAAGATGAAATTAATATGAGACATGTGTATGAAGAACACGTCAATACTGACATGACCTGGAGTGAATTTCGTGAAATGTGTACAAAAATATGGAGTGAACCATTCAATTATGTTGTAATTAATAAAGATTGCTTCAAAAATAAAGATGTTTACAGAAATAAATTTGACACTTTTGTAGTCTTTGATTAAGGATATACAAATATAAAAGACTGCACCAACATGACTTCATCATTCTTCACACGGCGCTACACCGATTACGATCAATTTTTACCAATATGGATAAATCATTGAAAAGACAAATTGTAAATGCTGCAGAAGCTGTAAAGAAGAAAGTACGAAAAATGCGAAATTTTGAGATTGATCGTAAACAAGCACTGGGTGCAGTTTTTAAGCCTGTAACAGAATCTCTTAGCTTAATTGCTAATAGCAGCAAACCAACTCCTCGCCTACATACTATTGAAGAAGAGGAGTCTGAAGTTCCGTTTATAGACGAAACCTTGCAGAAAGAAGGACCCGATGGGGATGAAGATGAATCAGAAATTAACAGTTACTCTTCATATGAATCAATAGTTGATCAAAATCAAGAATGTGACACATCATCCTAGTCAGTATCTTCAGATGCGTTGGCAGATATTCCATTTGGGGTCAGAGTAGAACGTGATAAATTGATGCTAGGTTCTGCTCCCATAACAATTAGCGATCAATTTATAACCGTGGCTGGTCAAAAATATAAAAATACCGTTGGTTTAAAACAACTGCTGCTCAAAAAAGATCCTGATTTAAGTTTGGTTACCGAAGACGATAAAAAAAATTATAAATTGATGATGCTACATACAAATGCTCATAGACGTGACTATGATCCGAAAAAAGCTATAAAAAGCAACAAGGGAAAAAAGTATATGGATGTTATTAAACCTTTATTTAAATTGCCAAACGATTTTGGGGGAAAGAAAAATTTACCTAAAGGAAAAGGGTTGCTAATGCTGAAAAAATTAAACAAAGATGTTGATTACATATATTGGGATGATCCTAACGAGTTAGTTGAAAGATTGAAACTTAAAAGAGTAGATAACGAAATAATATCTATCATAGAGGAACTACGTGAAGGTCAATTTATAATCTTGATAAACAATTATTCTTTTCATTTTACTTATAGCTTTCTTTCTGTCTACACATCATGAATATAGATAAATTTGGTCATTATGTTCATAAAAGAATGCGACTATCAGAACTATTTGATTTTAATGAAAAGGCATTGTTAAAATCAGAAAATGGAGATTTTGACGTTAAAACCTTGAGATTGAGAGGAATTAAATCTCCTATAGAAGCAGATGATGCTGTGAACAAAGATTATGTAGATCATTTGAATGCTAATACGATAAAAGAATTTAATAAAATGATTGGTTTATTGCGTTCTCAAATCATAAAAGATGCTCGAAGCGCAGTTCAAACTTCTTTAAAAGCAAATACACCTGAAGTTTTAACTCATTTGCAAGAACAGTTTTACACCAAAGCAGAAGTAGATAAGTTATTTCTAAAAACGAAAACTCCATAATGGCAAAACAGCAAATCGTAAATGAAATACATAAAGCAGCACGACGAAATTTTCTCCGACGTCATGTTATTTTGAAAGGAGTCCGCGACTTGTGGCAAGCAGATTTAATGGATATGCAACACCTGAGAAAGTATAACAAAGGCTACAATTTTATTTTAGTAGTGATTGACTGCTTCTCAAAGTACGCCTGGGCTGAACCGTTAAAATCGAAAAATAAATTTGATGTTACTCGTGCATTCGAACAAATACTGTGTAGCAGTCTTGAAAATCCCGTTAACTTACAAACTGATAAAGGAACAGAGTTTTATAACAACACTTTTCAATCTCTTATGAAAAAGTACAATATTAACCATTACTCATCATTATGTACTAAAAAAGCATCAATAGTAGAGCGACTGATTAGAACTATAAAGAATAAATTATATAAAAAAATCAGTTTCAATGGAAATTATAAATGGATAGGTCCACCGTTGAAAGATATATTTATAAGATACAACAATACGAAACATCGTTCTATCCAATTTAAACCGATCGATGTGAATAAATCAAATGAACCAGCGATAAAAGAAAATTTAAAAAAAATATACAATAATGATTTTGCTAAGGGGAAGCCTAAATTCAAAGTAGGTGATTATGTTCGTATCAGCAAATTTAAACATAATTTTGAGAAAGGTTATACTCCTAATTGGTCAACTGAATTATTTAACATAAAAAAGATTAATAGTACCTCACCAGTGACTTATCTACTAGAAGATCAACGAAAACAAAACATATTAGGAGCGTTTTATGAGCAAGAACTTCAAAAATCTAGCTATCCTGATATTTATTTGGTAGAAAAAATTTTAAAAAAGAAAGGAAATAAATTATATGTCAAATGGCTAGGTCTTAATAATGGTGAAAACAGTTGGATTGAAAAAGCTGCCATAATGGGCTAAGATGTTATATAACCTTTTTAAAAAAATAATCCACTCATTATACTTTTAGTAATGCAAGGTGGTGGACTAGTTAATAGCATAATTAATAATCTGCGATTCGAAGCTCATTTACCAGGATATAATTATTGCGGACCAGGAACCAAACTTTCCAAACGGTTGGCGCGAGGTGATCGAGGTGTAAATAAGCTAGACGAAGCTTGTATGCATGACGACATTGCATATGCGAACCATACAGACTTATCAAATCGTCACAAAGCTGATTTACAACTACTTAATATGGCTAAACAAAGATTGAAATCAAAAGATGCAGGGAAAGGAGGAAAACTAAGCTCATGGTTAGTGAGCAAAGTCATGAAAGCTAAATTGAAGTCTGGTTCCGGGATTAAAACATTTAAAAGTTTAGTCTCTAAAATAAAATCAAAAATTAAGAAACTCAAACACAGCGACAATAAGTCTTTAATAAAAGCAGCTTACTTAGTCGCAAAAAAGTTATTTCCAAACAGCCATTCTCGAATTCGGGTGCCACGAGTAATACCCATACCAAAGACTGGAGGAGTTCTGCCTTTGATTCCAATTTTCGCTGGTTTATCGGCTTTGGGAACTTTAGCTGGCGGTGCAGCTGGCATTGCAAAAACCGTTAATGACTACAAAGCAGGTCAGCAAAATTTGCGAGAGTCAGAACGTCACAATAGGGCTATGGAGGCGTTAGTGTTGGGCAAGGGTTTATACATTAAACCGTATAAAAATGGTAATGGATTGTATGTTCATTGTTCAAAAAACTGAAGAAGATGCTACCTAATCGACCTCTAACTAATGTAGACATCCTAAAATATTCAAAAGTTATTCCTCATTTTCGTGGAGTCTACATGAAGGATCGATTACCTAGAAACCCTAAACGGATTGAGTGTGGTATCGTAAACTTAGATGATTCTATGAACGAAGGGACGCATTGGGTAGCATATGTTAAGGTAATTGATTATTGCGAATATTTTGATAGCTATAGAAATCTGAAACCACCGATGGAATTAATTCGATATTTAAAAAATTGTAATGTCTTTTATAACTACACGAGATATCAAAAATTCAATTCTGTAAACTGCGGTCATTTATGTTTAGAATATTTGTGGAGTTTTTTTAGTCTAAAAATGTGCAAGATGTCGCTCACCTTGTCGATAACTGGAAACTCGTCAGTTTTATCTACATACTACCCTAATAGTTTACAGCTTGATGGAGAGTATGAATGTGCTTTATTACACTTTTCAACATTTAATTCTATTCCAAACATTGATAACAGTAATAATAAGTTCTATTATGGACTTAACGATGTTATAGAAATACCGGAAGGCACATATGAATTGGAAGATATCAATGATTATTTAAAATCAGAAATTAAAGATGCATCTATCAAACTGCAATGCAATAATAACACTTTAATAAAAAAAACAATTTTCTGTACAAAAGATGTTAATTTTACCAAAGAGAATTCTTTTAGAAGAATGTTAGGATTTAATAAACAAATCTTGATAAATGGCATGTGTCTCAGTCTCCGGTCAACATTTTACCAACGACCGTGGTCAGGATCGAATGTGATATTGTAAGCGGTTCATACATAAACGGAAAACCAAGTCATATTATTCACGAATTTGCACTTAACGTACCACCTGGATACAGGATCATAGAAATCCCAAAGAACGCAATATACTTTCCAATCAATCAAAACAATATAAACTGCATAAATATCAAGCTATTAGATATATACAATAACTTAATTAATTTGCGTGGTGAAGAAGTGCAGCTGTATTTACATCTCAAAAGAAAACCATGATTGACCACAATAAAAATGTACGTCAAGAACTTAAGAATATCAGTTCTACTCGAGCTTCATACCAAAGAAGACCTTGCTCTAAAAAGAAAATAAAATTAACTAAAGACAATAAAGCATTCCTCAGAGCCTCAAATTGCTGAAATGAATATCTTAGATGTTGTATCTGCTCCAACTTACGATAACACCATAGAAGGAATCGAATTTCATTCCTACAAGCCTTATGTGACGACTTTCAACAGAAACGATGAAATCCGTATACCTATTAACCAACAAGACTTATACATACTACCATCAGCTAGCACTCTGTATTTGGAAGGAACTGTTATCGTTAGTAAAAAAGACACGAAAGACAAAGCTTCTAGTGTCAATTTCACGAACAATGCGCTAATGTACTTATTCCAAGATATTAGGTATGAGCTTAATGGAGTGGAGATTGATAAAATAAAAAATGCAGGATAACTACAACCATAAAATCATTAATATCCATGAATGAAAGTGAATCAAAAATATCGAATGCTTTGGGCTGGAATATTGATGGTATAAAAAATATCAATGGAGGAAGATTTTCAGCTTTTATACCACTTTGTCATATCCTCGGATTTGCTGAAGATTTAAAAAAAGTCATGATAAACAGTAGACATGAACTGATATTGTTACGAAGTAACACCAATTTGAACGCTGTAAAACTGAGCACAGGTGAAACGATGGATGATGTTCAGATTAACAAAATTATATGGCGCGTACCACATGTTAAAGTATCAGATAAAGAAAAAATTAGTTTGTTAAGACTCCTAGAAAAAGATCGACCACTTCAAATAATATACAGAAATTGGGATCTGTACGAATATCCCACTTTACCTAAAACTACAAAACATACTTGGTCTATCAAAACTTCAACTCAAATAGAAAAACCACGATACATAATTCTTGGTCTACAAACAAATAGAAAAAACAATGCAAGTTCTGACATGTCTCAATTCGATCACTGTCATGTTCGAGACGTTAGAGTTTATCTCAATTCCACGTATTTCCCGTATGAGAACCTAAATGTAAATTTTGCTGACAACAGAATTGCTTTATTATACGAGCAGTACACCAGATTTCAACAGTCGTATTACGGACGTCACCCAGAGCCCATATTAAGCGAGAAACAATTTAAAGACTTAGCACCGCTGTTTGTCATTGATTGCTCTAGACAAGCGGATAACTTAAAGACAGGTCCAGTAGTGGATGTGCGAGTAGAAATTGAGAGTAATTCCGAAATACCAGAGCAAACTTCAGCCTACTGTCTGATTCTCAACGATTGTCTAATTGAATACAAACCCTTAAGTAACATCGTAAAGAAGTTATCATGAAACCGGATACCATTATAGTTGATCTCCAAGGATTTAAAATTTTTAATAACAATTTTATTGTGAAGGAAGTGGCTATTGTAAGTCAAGAACACACACAAACATTCGTGGTAAAACCACCATTTTCGTTCCATTATTTAACGAAAGAAGAAAAGAAGCAAGTGAGATGGATCGAAAAAAACAGTGGAATTTACTGGAGTGAGGGCTACATAGACTACAACGAGTTTAAACGTGTCATAGTGCCATATTTCGAAAATAAAAAGATTATTACAAAGGGTGTGGAAAAGATAAAGTGGATTAAAGACTTATGTGGAAACTGTGAAGTGATCGATATAGGTGAGAAGGGATGTCCTAACCTTTCAGACTTAAAAAATAAATTTAGTAAAAATAAAACTGAATTTAATTGTGTGAATCATAAATTTAATTGTGCACTAAATAATGCTGTGTGTATAAGAAAATGGTATTTTGATAATAATATGTCTGTATTCAAATTATTTTGTTGTTGCTAAGCTACATATAATAAATATATCCGATTAACTACTTTTGGTTTTTATTCGAACCTATTACATTTTAAATTAGCTGTAGTTGTGTTTAATTTGAAGTAAACCTACAATAATTGTAAATGAATACTAAAAACGATAAATAAAATAAACAATTTTATATATAAACCAAGATTTTTTTAAATTATGTTTTTATTGAGAGTTTTTAGTGTTCCAGCGCGCACATACACACACACACACACACACACACACACACACAACGAAAATATAATCCTTCCTTGACAGTCGGTAAAAAAATACAAAGAATTCATCTAAAACTTAATCAGCGCTATCGTAAACCGCTCTAGTGGTAGTCTAGTGATCCTAAGCCCGACTGCTATATATATATATATATATATATATATTCTGAAGTGTGAAGGTATTCGTTCTGTATTAAGGAATAAGACCCTTGCAATGCGAACATGTATTTTTTCTCCGAATATTATGTATGTAGTTGTGTATTTCATTCGCGCTCACAGCGGTCCATTAGTTCAATTGGTAGAGCGTCGTGCTAATAGCGCGAAGGTTGAGGGTTCGATCCCCTTATGGACCACTGCCGCTTTTTGCATTTTTTGAAGTTAGTAAGTTAAATCTACACAGGTACTAACATGGTTAATTGTAAATGAATTCTAAAAACAGATGACTTGCAGATCTAGTTTTATTTTACAGCTAATTTTAAATTTGAATTTATTAAGTCATATAAAATAAAACATAAAATTATAAATTAAAATATAGTATTTATTACTCCTTAAAATTACAGTTACAAACTAATTATAGCTACTACAATAAATATAATTTTAATTAATTTATTACATTTACAATGTTATAATAAAAAAACTGTCATTTAGATTTATGATGTGCGTAGTGGAAAGTATAAAATAATAAAAACAAAAAATAATATTACAAGAACTTTTCTTACAAAATAATCTAACTTGATCATTATAAAATTTACAATATAGGTCTAACGTTTACTTATTTATATTTTTTATTATATTTATTTTTTTACAATTATTACAGTACCCAATCTTACAATTATTATTACTTGTTACATATTGTACCATATTTTCTGTATTTATTAGGAAAAACATTTAATGCTCTATTTATTTACAAACTTTCTCTTAAAAATAATCTTACCTTTTAACATTCATAATAAACCTATTTTTTTTTATTTATTTTACAATTTATATTCACATTCTTATATTTTATTTATTTTAATTTAAAGTTACAACTAACAATTTCATAACCCTTACATATTAACAATGGTCTCCACAAAGTGTTTTAGATATTTTATTCACCACCGATTGTGTCTCTTCCATAATATAGTCCACTGGTTCGCTCACGACGTATTGCGCACTCAAAATTACCGCGTCTTCATTATCACTTGCAGATTATTTGTGCTCACATAAGTTCAAAACTTGTATTTGGATCAGTCGCTGACTTTTTTCTTCCCATTATTGATGACGTATGACTGGCAAGGAGGCAGCTTCCGCTTTTGATAATCCTTTTTCGCTCTTGGTTTCTTGTTGCCAACCCCGTGTTGATCAGATATAATATGTCGTTGCTCTGGTTCATGCCAACTCAAACTTGGAGTCGGAAAACCTTGACCGTATTGCGAAAAGACCAGGTCAGGGGAATCACACATTTTTGATAGTCTGAAACAAACAAAATAACAATAAATATGTATAATGCTAATTAATATCAGCATAAGTAATAACATAAATAACAAACTACTTATAATACGTTTTCGATTCGATGATGTGAATTGAGAAGTCTGACCAGTCCGGTCACTAGCAGCTAAATGTGGATGGAGGGAGCGCTCCAGATAGCATTGTGTATATTTTTTATTACAAGTTAGAACTTGAATCCATGTGCGCACGGCGCAGCACGCCACTTGCGACTTGTGAGCACCTGGTCGGTGTTATGTTTCACACAAGAGGAAATTTCAGGAATCATTTGCATATCTTCCTGTCCATACAAGTTTGAGCGGTATGTTACGTAGCAACAAGTGTTGAGTGTTGTATTGCATACATACTTGGCTACGGAATGCGGTGCGCTTTGTTATCAGGAATGAAATGATACAGATATGAATCATATAAAATATTTTATTTCTTACATAATCCTAAAATTACATATGTACAGACTTAACTAAATTGAACTAATAACTAATTATAATTATGTATTTAATCTTTATGATATATACCTATTTATTTATTTGCAATTATAAACTAATCTTATATCAATGTGGAGCACCCAATTACATAATAATAGTTGCATTTCCCCAGGCTAAAGTAGATACCTTGTCAGGTAACAGCAGCCGTTTATCATCATTGCTTGATAATGCTATTTTATTTACACTTTGTGTAAACATTTTGTGTTTTATTGACCTAAAGAGCTCATTTTTTTTGCGAATGACATTGCAATTATATAAAAAAAAATTATAATCTAACATTTTTAAATTTTTCATTACACATTTCTTTGTGCCTTTTGCTTTCTTTATAGTTTTATCTAATGTTTTAATACAATAAAGTTTTGAGCGCAGGCCTACAAATTCTTTGATAATTTTACCACCCATTTCATCCTTAAACAATCCTGGAACCTTTTTATTGATGATCGGCAAGTTAAACTCCTTGTTACAGTTGTAATTGCTGGTATCAAAATATTTTAAGAAGTTTTGTTTTATGTCTTTAAAAAGGTCATCAGTCTTCACATTATAAACCAAACTATCTGTATCCGTATAGCACATTTCAATTCGGTTTCCATAAAATGGTTTTATGACTGTATAGTGGAAATCATACATGTGACTCTTAGATAGTTCTAAGACTGCAAACCCTATGTATATCGGTTTGTTTAAAATAACACGTGAAGGTTTCATTTGTATTGCTACAAGATCATCAGAAAATACGGAAGCACTATGAAAATAAGGGCTAGCTATCAATTTCTCAGCACAAGTTGACTTTTTTGTTTTATTGTTCGAGTCATGCCACTTGATTACTAATTTAACATCTACTCTTTGCTCATTATTTTCCAGAGTCTTTCCAAAAATACTGTTATTTAATAATTTAAAAAAATCTTGTTCAAATGTTGACTCTGCTTTTTGACGTAACTGGGTGTTAAGATCAATATATTGCTTTAAAAACAGCTTTGTTTAAATACTATAGCGCGATGGATCCTTTTCAATTCCAAACCGTACTGTAAGCATTTTTTTAAATGTACGTAATGAATAACATAATGGTATTTATCATACAAATTCGGTATTAATTTTTTATTCTTACCACCTGGTGGTAAGAATTTTTCTGGACAAAATGGAAAGTCATTGTGCTCAATATGTAAACTTTTAGGGTATATTAAGTCAACTTCTAAAATATATCCTTTTTCCGCAGTATCACTAATATTTGTTAAATTCAATTGTAAATCATTTATTTCTTCTCTGTTCATAAATCTAAAATCGGAATAGGGGAGGCATTGAGACATACTATAACCGTATAAATTATTACAGTCTAAATAAATAATAAATGAGTTTGGACTGGACGGATCGTATGAATCCAAATATTTGTGATTGGCTTTAATATGTCTTTTGGAACACATACAAACACCTCCTCTAATACCTTTTTGTATCATCCTAAAAATTTCAACATCACTAATCAATTCTAATTTATTCCTGTTTTCAAAAGCATTGCATCGAATGATAAACTTGGTGCTGTTAGATAAAACGCGGGATCAAGATTATAATATTGTTTACAAGCTTTTCTAAAACTTTCAAACACATCTGTTAGCAATAAAACGTCTGTTTTAAGGTATAAGTCTGTGTACATACCCATATTTTGAATATTGAACTCAGACCATACGGACTGAGCATGTTCATAGTCTTCGTCGGTTATTGATTCGTTAGTCAAGGAGTTATAAAACATATTTTTCGAAGGTAAAAACGGGTCTTTATAACGTTCCCATTGAGACATATAGTCATATGGATACACTCCTTTACGAGTCAGTAGATCAAATTGTATTTGTTCAGGAAAATAAGATTTTAACTGTTTGAACGCTTGCTTTGTCATTGTACTAGCAAATTTTTCTAAGCTAGTTCCTAAAAATTTAAAAGAATCTACAAACCGAACCTGCATGCTTTCCTCAGAGGAAATTGGAATAAACTTTGTAAAAGAAATATATCTTATATCTTTTGTTTTGGGTATCACTTTAATCATTCCCGGAGCTATACCTAATTCTTTTATGAAAAGGTAACAATCATAACCAGATCAATTATGAAAAAATACTGGCAAAAATGTTGGTACTTTGTATTGTATGTTACAATAACTATGAGCTGCACCGCGATATGTACCAGTCAAGTGACAATGATCGCGAACCCTATCTCCGAAAAAGAAGTGTTCACAAATATGACATGTTATACTGTTTTCAAAGTCTCGAGCATTGTCCTCTGTATAAATCATGGGAACATTAGTTTTCAAAATTTTGTAAATTTTTATTTATTTATTTATGTTTTATGTAACACATAATTTGTGCATAGGCGGACTTAAGGCCGTAAGCATTCTTTCCAGTCGAGTTATTTACTAGTCTGGGTTTAACCGATATTATTAGAATAAAATACATGAACCCCTACAAGTTGAGAATAGAAGTCCCAAATAAAGAACGTGCTAGTAAGTTGTTAAACTGTCAGGAATTCCAAAAAAGGGAGTGGAAAATTCAGGGAGCTACGGATGTAAATGTGTCATATGGCATCATACGGGATGTAGACCTGGAGCTGACTGACAGTGAAGCACGAGACGCAATCAAGTGTTCTAACGACACCGAGATATTATCTTTAAAGCGGTTGGACCGGCGAGATGAGGATGGTAACTGGGTACCTAGTGAGTCAGCTCGAGAGGCCTTTAGCGGCTCTTACCTACCAGGTTTCATATATGTGGGCAACTTACGCACGAAAGTCGAGCCCTTTATATTTCCTGCGACTCAGTGCTCTAAATGTTGGAAATTTGGACATTCCAAGAATAGATGTGTAGTGAATAAAGTTAGATGCCCGAAGTGTGGAGATCAGCACGACAACTGTGAGGCTACAATATTCAGGTGTGTCAACTGTAAAGGGGACCATATGGCGCTGGATAGAAGGTGTCCAGTATATGCAAAAGAAAGACGACTAAGGGAGTTAATGGCAGAATTTAATTGTACCTACCGCGTTGCTTGTAATATGTACGTCACTCCCCAAGTAATACTAGAATCACGTGTCAAGGAGGATGAAAAGCCAAAAATTGAAATGAATAACAGTTTCAATAGTCTATTATTTGAAAGATCAGAAAACCGTAATGTATACACACCGATTCTATCGGAATTCCCGCCATTGTTTACATCGATACGACCGAGATCATCGCAAGGAGTAGATAACAAAAATAAACAACCGAGTAATGTAAGTAAATCAAAGTGGGGATGTCATCATGACCCGCCCAGCCGCATTCCAGAGCGACGACCTGAGAATGAAACGGGCAATAGCGAAAACAATACGCGACAGATGTATTTTAGCGAGCTCTTAACACGAATTAAAAATATTATTTTTATGAGGAATTTAAGTTTACAGGAATAAATTAAAGAGACAGTTAAATGTTGCATTGAATGGCTAGTAATAGTGGTAGTTGATAACATGTCCGAATGGCCTATATTGAATACGATTATTGAACTTATTAATGAATCTAACAATGTATCCTAAAAATAAGACTATTAAATTAAAACTATTACAGTGGAATGCACTAAGTCTAAGACCGAAAGATATAGCTTTAGAAAATATTCTAATACTTGAAAAAATTCACATCTGCATTATATCTGAGACATGGCTTGAGCCAGATAGTCATTTGAAAATTGGATGTTTCAATATCTTTAGGCAAGATCGGGACGATTCTTATGGCGGAATAGCAATACTAGTTCATAAATCGATAAAAGCGCAAAATAGTTATGTCAACTTACAGAATAAAAACATACAGGTGCTATGTATCAAAATTTTTAATTGTAGCTTCTTGGAAAATGTTGTTGCCATATATTGTCCTCCTAATATTTATACTACTCATGAAGATTGGAGAATGTTATTTTCTAAATGGTCTAATAAAACACTGATAGGGGGGGATTTTAGCGGACATCACCTTAACTGGTCTTACAAAAACGATAGCAAGGGTATACAAATCCACGATGCAGCTGCTGACTGCAATTACGTTTCGCTCAACACTGGTGACTTTACACGACTAAGAATGGTATTAAATACTTTACAAAAAAGTGCACCTGACGTTACGTTTGCGTCATCAGATATCGCATTACACTTTAATTGGTGTGTCTTAAATGAAAGCCTAGGAAGTGACCACTTAATGGTCCTTGTATCATCTGAAATTATATGTAATAATAAGGTAAATAGGAAGCGTAACTATAAAAAGGCAGACTGGCAAAAGTACAAAGAAACTCTCATAGATAAAACCAGAAATATCTATCTTACTGGTAATGCACAACAAAAGTATGATACTGTGATAGAGTTAATTAATTTAGCGGCTAGTGAATCAATCCCAGATATTAAGATATGCGAAGATCCTACCAACAATTTTATCCCAAAGCCCTACGGGCTGGCAGTGGCAGTACGTAGGCGGGCACTAGTACAGGTTAGACGAAACCCTATACCCACCAACTTTATCGAATTTAAAAAAAAGGTTGCAGAGGCGCAATATTCGTAAAGCCCTTGCAGAATCTTTTCATAAATTTTGTGATAGTATAGATGTGATGTATTCTAGTAACGAGATGTGGAACAAGATGCGATGGTTTAAAGGATATAAAGTTAATAAAATCGTCTGTCTAGATTCTGTAAGAGCTAGTGAATTTCTTAGTCAGTTAACACCAGACTATACTCAGACGCAATCACCCGAATTCAGTTCGAGTAATTCTCAGTTGGAGGCCCCAATTTCGGAACAGGAACTTATTAATACTTTGAAAATTAAGGATACTGCGCCCGGAGAAGACGAGATTTCATATTCTATGATCTTCCATTTTCCGAGTAGACAGTTGTTACTTGATCTTTTTAATAGATGTTTATCACAAGGGGAGGTACCAAAGCAATAGAGAAATGTTAAAATAGTCCCTGTTCCTAAACCGGGGCGCGATCCAAATGATATTTCTTCACTAAGACCAATTTCGCTTATATCTTGTATTTGCAAAACTTTACATAATATAATAACCAAATGACTTGAATGGTATTTTGAGAACAAAGATTTATTTTCTAAGTACAACGGGATTTCGCAGGACCCAATCATGCTTGGATAATCTGGTACGGCTAGTGATGCAAATACAGATAGGTTTTACAAATAAACAACAAACACTAGGATGTTTCGTTGACATAAATAATGCCTACAACAACGTAAACATATCGAAAGTAGTAACTAAGTTGGATAGAATGGGCGTAGGAGCATTTATATGCCGATACATATGGGAATTTTTAAAGGAAAGACGCTTAGCCATAACAGAGTCGGGAACTAATACTTCAATTATAAGATGGACGTTTAAGGGTCTGGCCCAGGGTGATCCTATGTCTCCAACGAGCGATATTTGTAGTCAGATGGCAAACGTATATATCTCCCAATATGCGGATGATTTTGTTCTTTATATATCTGGTCAAAATTTAACATTTATGACGGTAACTCTACAGGAAGCTATCAACAAATTGGCAATTATATTAGAAGAATTAGGACTCGAACTTTCCCCTACAAAAAGTAAACTGTGCTTATTTTCTAGAGGTAGATCACAGCTACCGGCCAATATAAACTTAAATGATATCAAACTAGAAAACGTTCCTACAGTTAAATATCTGGGACTTTGGCTAGACAAAGTTTTAAAATGGGGAAAACAAATAAATGAAACAGCCCAAAAATGTATGAAATTTTTAAATGTTTTTAAGGTGCTTGCAGGTTCATCGTGGGGTGTACATCCTAGACACTTGAGACGGATATACATTTCAATTATTCGTAGCAGGCTGGATTTTGCAAGTTTTTTACTAGAAAACAGTGCTAAAACGAATTTAACAAAATTGGACAAAATTCAAAATCAAGCCATGAGAGTGGTTGGGGGCTTTATAAAAAGTAGTCCAATTCATGTAATGGAATCTGAATTATGTTTGCCACTATTGTTTGTGACACGTAAATATTTAGCTGTTAAATTTTGGTATAAATGTAAATCTATTGCTGACAGCGAGACTTTCTCCATTATATCGAAATTAAACTCACTCTGCGAACAGTCATCTTATTGGATTAATAAGAAGAAACCGTTGCTTGTTACAGTACATGGCGAACTATCTGGCCAAGATGTACATAGTTCCAAAAAATTTGAAATGTTCTCGTTGTCAACATGGATGACCAACATTGAAATAAAGGCACATATTACCTTAGTAATTAATGATATGCAGGGATGTAAGAAAGGTCATAGTTCTTCAACTCTCTTAGAGAAGTCAGTACAAACCATATTACAAGACTATGACGGTTTTTATCAGATTTATACTGATGGATCCAAGGATAGTAGGTGGACCGGAGCAGCATTTTTTGACCCTCAGTTAAATACGTCAGCTAGTTTCAAATTACATCACAAAATTTCTATAATGGCAGCAGAATTATACGCAATTTCAGAATGTTTGTCGTACATAATGTCCTGTAATAATTCAAAGTACGTGGTGCTTTGCGATTCGAAGAGTGCTCTACAACATTTAAGTGGATGTACATCAAATAAAAGGGGATTTCCCGTAGCTTATCATATTTTGGAATCAGTTTTAAAATTGCAACAAAACGGTAAAATTGTAAAATTCTAATGGATCCCAGCACATGTGAATCTGATTGGAAACGAACAAGTTGACATGCTAGCAAAGTCAGGTAGTTTAATATTAATTCGCCATTTGCCTTTCTTCACAGACCTATTAAGAGATGCCAAAACCGAATGTTATAAAATGTGGAGAGAGTATTTTGATCAAAGATCGAAGGAGAAAGGCATATGGTACAGAATAATACAGTCAGAACCACCAAAGATACCTTGGTTCAGGGAATATAAAATAAACCGTCAATTACTGGTGACAAGTATGCGTCTGCGATCAGGACACATTCCATTAAATGCATTTGGAAATCTAATGAAGGCCGTCGATACCCCAAACTGTTCAATATGTAATACAAGGGAGGACGTATATCATGCTTTGGTGGAGTGTGCCCGGATCGGGGCAGAGCGCAGGGCGCTAGAAACAGATGCTGGCCTTAGGCTCAATGACATAGGTATTTGTAACACGCTTTTATCTGATCCCACGTCTAAAATTGTTATAAAATTATATTATTTATATCTTAAATTAATTAAGTCTAGACATTAAGTTGTTCTTTGTAAACCAATTAGGCTGACATAATCGCTCAGCGATTAAAGCCTATATAATTAATAAATAAAGATAAAAAAAAAAGAGCTAGAGGTAATGTTATCAAGAATGTGGCGGCGTTTAGCGTTACGTATCATCTGGTTACACCGATTTCTGGCTGATTTGAAGAGGACCCAATTCTCCTTTGAACGATCCCGTTTAAATTTCCGAAAGGCTCGATTCCTCCGCCTCATCGCCATACGTACACCTCTCGACATCCATGGTGTTGGCGGACGCTTAACTTTCACTGACTTGATTGGTGCATGAATGTCGTAGAGGCTTTTTACCAAATGGTTGAGAGTGGCCACCTTATCATCAATAGAGGAGGCATTGGATACTTGTAACTCCCACTCAAGCTTAGAAGCATCTTCGCGTAACTTATCTACATCCATTCTTGCAAAACAACGCAAGCGCAGTACCTTAGGAATAGGTTTTGGGGGCTTAAGGAGATAGGACAAGTAAATGAGGTCATGATGGGAAAAACAGGGTGCGGGACATTGGCCATGAGATGAGACGTGAGATGGACTAGAGGTAAGGATTAAGTCAAGTATCATCACCTGCAACATTGCAATGAGTGGATTGGAGTGGTAAAACTTAATTTTTCGTGCATCTTTAAAGAGAGTCTTCACAAATTTGGAAACACAATCTGGACCGCGATACGAAACGTAACGGTTATAGCTATCATCTAGCGTACACGTAATATGATAGGCAAAAGCTACAGGCACATGTCGCTGTCGCGTAACAGTGCAAGCCTTAGTTGGATCAGGGTAACAAAAGTCATACCGTTCTAGCATTGTTTCAAAGTCTGCGTATATAACAAATGGTACTATTTGCTTTCTATTATAATTCTCAAACTGAATGAAAGAACCTTTTGGAGGTAGTACAGTTGCGACTCCCCCACAGCTATGTGAACTAAGATCGTCGCATGAATTGAAAAACATGAAGCAAACGTCACAAAAGTGCAATTTACTGTGGTGTTTCGTTATTTGATTCTTAAGGCGCTGTGCATAGTCACCATTTAGGTATTTGAGGGGGTGAAGCAGATGAAGTGGGGCACGCGTAGTCCCGCCTACTGCGGGGCGCACCGGGCGAACGTCAACCATGCGCGACGTTCTTTAAATACAGAAACATAATTTCGCGACATTGGTTAAGTGCACGTTTGGCTTAGCGCGCCGCTGTCCCGCTTGAAATCGCGCTTCCACGAGTTCGAATCTCAATAGATACTATGAGTTTTTTTTATTTTTAAAAATGTACACACTTGTTTTCTTATTTTTTTAAATAATTAATTAATAATTGTTATTTAAAAAAAAAGAATATAGAGAAACTTAACAGATTCATCAGACGAATAATAAATAATTCATAAATAAAATGGCTTGGGCGTAGAATGGTCAATTCTAGAAATGGCCTATTCTCAAAACGGCAATTGTCAAAATTGCGAAAAATTAATATAAACAGACATTTTTATTCCCGTATATATTTTTCTTCAGAGTAGTATAAAAAACAGTCACCAAACTTGATGGTTTATTCTGAAGAAAAATAATACAGATACAGGCTGTTACAAAAGACTGTAGTTATACCAAAGGAGGTCATTGTACTCACCACTATGAACATCTTTACTATGGCGCCTGCCCTAAAATCGCTAAAAAATATTTTTTCTCGTCTAACCTTTTCGCAAAACCATACGTGCCAAAAAAAAACTATGCCTTTTTGAGAATTTGGCATTCTGCGTCTAAACCATACGATGAACTAGTAACTAGTAAAGAAACGAGATCAGTTGTAGAGACGAGTTGTATTTTTTGAATTGACCATTTTGAGATTCGAATGCAAATTTCAATTTATTCAATTTATATTGTGATCATTTTGAGAATTCGTCATTTTGTGCCTAAGCACAGTGGTATGTTATACATAGATACCTACTAAAGTTTATAATTTACAAATTAATATAAAATAAAATAGGTATGTGCAAAGACAACAATTATGACGATAATATTTATTGTGACAAGCGAAGATTTAGCAAGTACACACAATGACGACGCTAACGTGGCCGCCGTTACAAGAATTACTTCTGCCGGTATTGGTTATTCGCAATTTTAAGAAATTACAGCATGTATCGACATACCCATATTTACGAAAACCACATATGCTCAAGATCCCAGATAAACGATTTGATTTGATTTGATCAAGACATCATTTATGAAAAATGGGAATCAACATCTGACGAATCCTGTGGCAGCAGTAGCAGGTTTTAAGAACGCATAGCTGCTGTTGTCATGGATTTTTTGCTGATGATGAATTTGGGTACGTCCATACATGCTGTAATTTCTTCGAATTGCGAATAATTCTCCAGTGGACTCGGGTGAGATTAAAAAAATAATCCTATCCATTAAATCAAATGCTGTGGGTTGTGACAACATCAGTCGGAATATGATCACCACAGTTTTGGACCACCTACTCCCTGCAATTTCTCACATTGTAAATGCTTCACTTGAATCGAGTTCTTTTCCGTCTGCGTGGTGCAAAGCACATGTTTTGCCTCTACCTAAGATTCCTAACCCTTCTCTCCCCAGTCATTTTCGGCCAATTTCTATTCTTCCTTTCCTGTCCAAGGTTCTGGAGGCCTGTGTCCACAAACAATTCTCTCGCTTCATTTATGCAAATACACTCCTAAGTCCCTATCAATCTGGGTTTAGACCAGGTCACAGTACTGTGTCTACACTCCTTAAGGTGACTGGCGATATTCGGGCAGGCATGGAAGACACTAAGGTTACTGTATTGGTACTGGTTGACTTTTCCAATGCTTTTAATACCGTCAGTCACGATATCCTTTTATCCATCCTTTCCCATTTCATGATCTCTCCTGAAGTGCTGGAATGGTTCTCATCATACCTTCAAGATCGCCAGCAGTCAGTCCACATTGAGGAGTCTTTCTCAACTTGGTGCAAGCTGGAAACTGGCGTTCCCCAAGGCGGAATATTATCTCCACTGCTTTTTTCAATTTTCATAAATTTTATTACCCAAAAGCTTCAGTGTGCGTATCATCTATATGCCGATGACCTACAGATTTACTCTCAATCTAGAATAGAAGATTTATCCGTCGCGATCGAAGCAGTGAACCACGATCTTGACTCAATCAGGGACTGGGCTGATAGATTTGGTTTGGCAGTAAATCCCAATAAATGCCAGGCTATCATTTTGGGCAGCCATCGCAATATCTGCAAGTTGAGCAATATAAATATTTTACCAATAGTCTTCAATTACATAGCCATACCTGTGACTTCCAGCGTCAAAGATCTCGGCTTGAGTTTTGATCCTACATTGAGTTGGCGATCCCAAGTCTCAAGTGTAAGTCAAAAAGTTACAGGTACTCTGCGATCTCTCTACCGCCTCAAAAATTTTCTTCCAGCGCACATTAAAGCAATGCTTGTCGAAACCTTAATTTTCCCCATAATCGACTATGGTGATGTTTGCTACTTTGACCTAAATGCAGATCTGCTCAATAAATTGGACCGCCTTCTCAATAATTGCATTCGATTCATTTTTAATCTCCGTAAATATGACCATGTCTCAGAATATCGAATAAAATTGAAATGGTTGCCCATTCGCCAACGAAAAAATTTGAGGGCGCTGACTACTCTTTATTCTATACTTTTTTCTCCTAATTCTCCATCGTACTTATCATCTCATTTTCAGTATATTACTTCCTTCCACAATAAACATCTTCGTTCAACTAATAATCGTCTTCTTCGATGTCCTTCTCACCACTCTGACTTTATACATTCTACCTTCTTCGACCAATCAATACTGTTATGGAATGCTCTCCCCCTTGAAATCAGAATGATAAACAGCCGGCAATCGTTTAAAACTTGTGTGCGCAAATACTTGCTGGATAAAACGCTGTTAGATTCATCTGGACACTGACTTTTCTTTTTATATCTATTATGTATTGTATATATGTATAGTATATATGTATTGTATTTTATGTTATTTTATATTGTATATATATAAATATATATAAAATAAATATTTATGTAATGTTTATAGTTTTGGTAAGTCTTCAAGTCACACATTTCACTTCTACTCTTTTAGTGCATCTACCATGATCGTCTCTGCACCACCCTAAGGTCGTCTGGTAGAAAATGCCTAAGGCATTAAGACCGCCTTTGTACACTTCTGTACATGAAGCATAAATAAATAAATAAATAACCAATACCAGCAGAAGTAATTCCTGTAACAGCAGCCACGTTAGCGTTGACATTGTGTGTACTTGCTAAATCTTTGCTTGTCACAATAAAATCGTCTTTGCACATATTGCATCTAAAATTGAATCCGGAGATCAAGCCAATCCTTTATTCTGCTATGAGTAACAGCTGTGAGAAGTTACAATCGAATAAAGAACTATGGCTACATATAGTTTGCAACTGCTGATAAAATGCATTATGTCAACGACTCCTCGACTATGAACTGGTGAGTATGTATTATTGTCTTGAAATTCTGTTGACGGTTCAACGAATAGCACATCGTTATTGATTTCTCTGAAATAAAAATTTCTTCATTTTTTGTTTTGTTATAAACAAAAAACAACAAAGTAATTCTAAATCACAGTAATTACGCGATGTGTACAAATAGAATGGATATATGACTGGGTGGACAGACAGATAGGTGGTTGTCACGCGATCTCTTTGGAGGATAACTCTTCGGAATCGTCAGCTCCCATGATTGACTGACGACCTTCGCCCATCTGTCGATACTTGCTACACATAATTTGATTACAAAAGTTGAAAGTGATTTTCCCAGGGTTTTCGTGTTCAGAATGTAAAATTGAAGCAAATAAATTTTTAAATTTTGACATACTTACATAATTGTTTATATCAAAAAAAGTTAAAAGCAAATAGCTCTATAGGTCCAGACTACATCCCCCTTGGTCTCCTCAAAATGTCAAAAGAGTATATTTCGGAACCTCTCTGTCATATTCTTAATCTAGCTATAAGCACTGGCAATTACCCCTCACAATGGAAACTTTCAAGAGTCACGCCTATACCTAAATCCTCGAAAAAAACTGATATCGAAGAATACCGACCCATCGCGATTCTCTCATCTCCTGCGAAGGTCTTCGAGAGCATTTTGCATAAGCATATCAACGATCCAATTAGCGCCTACTTATGTAACGAGCAGCACGGCTTTAGGTCCAAGAGATCTGTGAACACTAACCTCATAACTCTTGTTGACTTCATTTCCACCCAGCTAGATCACAGACTCCAAGTTGACGTCCTCAACTTCGATTTCCGGAAGGCGTTTGATAGGGTCAATAATGACATTTTGCTGGCGAAACTCTGTGCTATAGGTTTTGCCCCTGGACTTCTCAATCTGATCACGGACTATCTACGAGACCGTCAGCAATTTGTCAAATTGGGTATCTTTAAATCTAGACCCTATCACACGCGTTCCGGGGTAAGTCAGGGTTCCATTCTTGGGCCTCTACTATTCATTATTATGTTCAATGACATTCCTACAGTAGTCAGCCACGCACGATGCTTACTATATACAGATGACCTAAAGCTGTACGCAGCAATTAAAAACGAGGAGGACTGCTTGGCACTCCAGCGCGACATCGAGGCGGTGTATAAATGGAGCGTTGATAACAAACTTGAATTCAACCCCACTAAGTGTAATGCTATGACCTTTAGCCGAGCGCGGCACCCAGTTGTTTTCGATTATAAGTTAAAGAACGAAACTATACCTAAATCGTCGACCATGAAGGACTTGGGTGTTACATTCGTCCGGGGGTTAACATTCCATGATCACATGGTCGCGGTTGCCAAGGAGTCCTATATTAGACTAGGTTTTGTCCTCAGAAACGCACGTGACTTCCAAAATACCAGTGTCATTCGAATCATTTATAATGCGCTGGTACGTAGTAAGTTGGAAACCAGTGGGTCTATCTGGAGTCCCCTTGAGAAAAGAAAAATTTCAGTACTCGAAAAAGTACAGAAGGCATACCTTAGATATCTTTACAAAAGGGTCTATGGATACCCATATCTTTACCCCACCAAGTTTCTCCTGGGTTGTCTCGATTACAATTCTCTAGAAACCAGAAGGAACCGTGACCAAATTGTCACGGTGTGCAAAATCCTACGTGGAAAAATTGATTCACCTGATTTGTTTAATGAACTGTGTCAACTCTTTACCCCTAATAACTATCTAAGAGGCAGGAAACATAAACTGCTTGCAGTGCCAACTTGCCGTACTCTAACCCGAGCAAAGTCCCCAATACCGCGAACACTCTCTGCACTCAACGATCTCCTGAACTCGTGCCCAGATATTGATTTGTTTGAGGATGGATGGGTGAGGCTATTGACGGTATCCTTGAAGTTGTGCGAGAGGGATCTATGATCGACTTCAATTTGGTGCGAATCTGTGATATGTTTTAGATTATTGGAATTATTTAGTATATTACACCATCGTTCTATGAATGAAAAGCCAAATGAAGCTCATAATGTAGTAGTTCTGAAATTTGTTTAGTTAATCAAGAAATTACAATTCTATTTAATTAGTGTAATTGGTCTATGACCGTTCTAGTTAAATAAATAAATAAATAAATAATAAATAAATAAATAAATCATGTGATTTTTTGAGAAAATGATGAATATCCACAATGCCCCTATTATGCATTTAGCATTTAGAAAATTTGCCACTTTATCGATTTATATTGCGGCCACTTTACAAATTCGTCATTGTGCTATAGTCTAAACTATGGTCATTTCGTCGTCGAAGTTGTTCATAATAATGTCATTATGAACAACTTTCACTATAACTCCAACCCTAAAATCGCGAAAAATAATCTGCCGAAAAAGCTCATTCACCCGCGACTAAATGACCTCTTTTTTTTTAAAGAAAAAAAGACTAAATGACCATAGTTTGTTGATTGGCACCACAGTAAAAGTTGTTCATAATGATGAGTGATGACTGTAATGACCCCTTTTCGTATTTCTGCACTCTTTTGTAAGACTGCAAATAATTTGAATATTATAAACTTTAGTAGGTATGTATGTATCACTTAGCACTGGGTTTCGGTGCAATATGACGAGTTCTCAAAATGGCCGTAATATAAATTTAATTAATTTAATTGGCATACGAGTATCAAAATGGTAAATTGTAAAAATGTCAAATTTTCTAATATAAATATGACAGTGACAAATTTTCATTTGTCATAATTGCCATTTAGAAATTGAGTAATATCAACAATGTACATTCTGATGCACATTGTTGATATTCCTCATTCAACTCACAATGATCTCCTTTCGAATTACTCACATTACCTACAATATTTTGTAACACCATATATAAGCATACTCGTGAAAAGTTTTCTCCGATGGTTCATCTACTGACGGATAGATCACCAGACGATTCTTTTTACTATAGAATGCAAAAAAAACGATTCAGGAAAATTTTAAAAAAACTTAGTAAAAGCTTATAAAAAAAGAGAATTAATAGGAAGTTAAATAATAATTATTGAAAATTTATTTCAAACAAGAAGATAACAAAAGTAAATAATAATAAAAAAAAGCAATTATATGCTACAAATAAGAAAATCAACAAAAATTGAAAATTTATTGCGGGGTATGAACCCAAGACCAGTGCATATCTGTTCAATACACGATACCGCTAGACCAATCGAGTTATAGATTCACCCATCGAATTTACGAATCTATAGATAATCTATTTGTATGTACTTACTTTATAATTTCTATCATGAGTTTTTGTTTCATTGAATAAAAATGAATATTATTATTATTATTGTAATAAAATAAATAGCTTTCAAAACGACCAGACATAAAATTATTTCTGAGCGGCGGGCGGAACAAAGTGACATAGGTCCATCAGGCAGCGCGCCTCAGCGCTCACTGTCGCTTACCGTAGAAATGAAAGAGAAGAAAAAAGACGCCACGATGCCGCGATGTTTCGTTCGACTCGTGCGAGTTATTTATCATGATATTTATTAATTATTAAACATATAGTATTTCAATCAAAAAATAAAAACAACAGTTCCCTTTATTTTTATATATTACGTCACTGTTATAAATTTGATCAAGATTTGTTAATAAATAATACAGTTACAACTGCTAGAAATTTAATTTTAATGGTTATTTTATGATTTTTTTTTATCGAGAAAATTTAACGAAAACGTGTTTTGAAAACAAAGGTTCCCTCGTAAATATGTTCAAGATTAACATATATTTTTATTGCTGTATTAAAATGTATACTTTTTGCTAAAAAATTGTTTTAAGATGCCTATTTTGACTAGTCACAGCGCCTTAACAAGTCGCGGTAAATCTTTAATAAGACAATAATGTGACAAGTCATCGTTTTCCAAATAAAGTAAATGAATTACGTTTCCGTTCACGGTTTTGGGTTTGTAAAGCGGACCAATTACTGTATTCTTTTTTATACCATAAATGTAAATACAAACTCCGGGGTTATTTACTTCAAAACGCGCTATGTCTGAGAAACTCAATGGAAATGTTAAGTCTTTTAAGTTCAACACGGTTCGAAAATCCGGGTAAGACGAAACCCTTTCAGGATGATTCTTAGCAGGATATAAAGCAACAACAACGGACCATAAAAAGCAATACTCATCATTGTTGCGAATATTAACACATGCTTTTTTCGCTTTAATTGCAGCCGGTAATTCGATAAAACCTGAACCGCGCAATGGTTGGTATTTGTTAATATTGACTTCTAAATGTGAGCTACTCAAGAAAGTTCAACCACTGTCACGATCCTGAAACTCCTCTAGCTTTTTTGTTAACGCATTTCTAACCTGAGATATTAATGTATCATATTCATAATTCTGGTGTAGTGTATAATTTTTTGTACCAAATGATTTTATCTCCTGAGAATCATTTTTAACCATTAAAAACAAAGCAAAATATTCAAAATTAATTTTCAGAGATATATGTTTTTTAAGAGACATATCTATTAATTTTTTGATTTTGTCTTGAATATTATTTAAAAATAATTCTAAAGAATAGTTCTCATCTAGATCAATAATTCTATAAGAAGCTATACGATTGCGAAAGGCAGAATGAATTACTTCAACACCTTCGCACAGATGTGAAATATTCCTGTTCTTATGCTTGGTACTACGTAAGTGACCTGGAGGTCTACTCCGAAGTGACAAGTTCGAATGTTCGGGCCCGACCGATTCACGACCGAAGTTTGCGTTGTTGTCCTACTACGAACAAAGTTCGGATTTGTTCAGTTCCGTCGGGACCATCAGAAGAGGTTCGGAATGAACGAATAAAGTACTAGAGTTGAACGTTTCATCGATATGTTGTCATTACTCATTTCGATGTAATTTACCTGCTGAATTACAGACTAATATATATTTTTTTACTAAGCAAATTGACCTTTGCTTATAATTTGTTAATTTTACCTGCAAAAAGTGTAAGATTTCTAAATATTTAACGAAAAAATGTAGTTGTTATAGAGATTATCTCTACTGATTGTCTAAATTTAAAAAAAAACATACCTGTCAACCGTGTCAAGTCAAAGGAAAAGCAAACAAACAAGGGGTGCTCAAGTTTTTTTATTGCAAAATGCAGCAAAAAAGTACTTTAGACACACCAAAACTCGTCTGTCGTTATCGTTATAGCGATATCCGTATTTGAGTCGTTTATCACCAAGTGCTGAATGAAGTGTAGTGCTCAAGTTAAGTTGTGAGATGTGAATCATAAATAAGCTAAATTTATGTATTTTCAACTACATAAAATAGTCGCTTCACCATGTCAAGTACCCCTTGGGTTTATCGTTTTCTCATGTTCGTGGTTTGGAAGTTTGGAAGTGAAACTTATTTTAGAAGAAACATTCTACGGCGAACGTCATGTCAACACCGACAGCGGAACAAATTGATGCTCTCCTCGATTTCCTTGAGGAGCATCGAGATTTGGCTTGAGGAAACTTGAAGAGCATTGAAGGTCGCACGCGGTCTCATCATCTGTGGGAAGAAATTTGCACCACACTAAACGCTATGGGGGTTGCACTAAAACGACAAAACAGTGGCAAAAAGTAAGTTTTCTTTACTTGATTTAATTTAAAGGTACAAAAATTCAGTCGGTTTCAATTATTGAAACAATGTTAACAATGAAACAATTTTATTTATCTCAACAATTTTACATTATGTAATTATACATTACCTGTCTGTTATGCATAATTTTGTGATTTTAATTATATAATGTTGTGTATTTATGTCAAATGATCATATATACATAATTATGTTCATTTGACATGAATAGATTGGAATCATCTTAACTATAAATCTAAATAAATAATAATACTAAAAAAGTAATAATCTTAACTATGACATGAATTGATTAGAATATATATTATTACTTAATTTATTTTAGGTCTGGACGGATAGATAATATCTGGCAAAGAAGGCAGCTGGGGCTGCACGGAAGTCTGTATCTGCTACATGAAGTGGACCAGCTACGGCTCCTTCACTCTCCCAATGGGAACTTAAAATAGTTTCCATAATGGGAGATGGATTCGGAGAACCACAGACTTCAGCAAGGGTGCCAGCTTTTCTTGAGCATGTAAGTATTTTTTATTTGTATTAAATCCCGTCACGGGATATGGCTCCATACTTTTTGTGTTTGCCAGTGTCAAGTAACTATACAGAATAATACCCAATAAAACAGTGGAAACTACACTAAGGCTTTGATGGAGTTTAGGGGTGAACACAAAAGACATTATTTTTAATTTTATTATATTATATTCTATTTGTGAGATCACAGAGACACTTTTCTATCGAAAATAAAATAATATAATAATAAAATAGTTATTAATTTAGTATGTGCAATAAGTATATTCTATGTACATATTAAAGTAATATTAAAGTAATATGTAAATAGAATATATTTATTGCATATACTAAATTAATAACTATTTTATTATCATATTATTTTATTTTCGATAGAAAAGTATCTCTGTGATCTCACCTATCATCATCCACAGTGACATGAGTAAAAAAAAGTGGCTTTATCTTAACCAACATTTATTTACTTTTCAGGTAACTCAAGAAACATCTACTGCTTCCCTAATGCAAACTTCCCAAGAAGATGTTTCTCAACAAATTGGTATAATATAATGAAATAATATTTTAGACAGCTAAACTACACTAAAAGTATGCATCAAACTTATTTCATAAAAAAATAAATAAAGTCATGGTGAAATAAAGAAACTAACATAGATACTTGTACATGAACCCTGAAAAAAATCCTTTTTTTTGGGCAGTCGCTGTTTGTTGTATATCTTTACTTTATACTTTGTTGTTCTCTAATCTCTGTGTGAGACAGACTTTTTCAAATAGAGGAACGCCGAGTGCAATGTGAGGACTAAAGAAATGTGGAACTAGCTGGAATGTGGGTGGCTATTGTAGAGATAAGTAGGCATATGCTGCAGATCATGGAGCAATTAGCCAGAATGCGGGCTCTTGTAGAGCTGTGTAGACATATGCAGCAGATCATAGAGCAATTTCAGTCAAGAAAATGATAAAGCCTATAAATGTAGATGGCTATATTATTTTCTTGACTGCAATTGTATCATGACTGATGCTTTGATACAATTGTTGTTTTTATAATAGTTCATATATTATTATGTAGGTAGGTATAGTTTAATTCTAATAAAATTGTTATCTTTGGCATAGTTTAGTATATAAGTATAAAAAAATACAAAGTTATTCTTAGCAGTATGTGTTTGTTTTTTTTAACAATTATTTATTGATCGTATAACCCTATCCCTCTTTCATTGTCCCCTTCTAAAAGCATCTGTGGCAGATGTAGCAGGCTGATATGTCTCCTGTCGGGAGTTCTCACCCTGAAAATCTCTCTTCTTTCTAAAAACTCTTCCTCTAGAGCCTTTTCCACCAAAACCATATGTCCTGCCATTTCGCTGTTATTAACTACCTAATTATTAACAATAACACACTACCACTCAACCGTAGTCACTTTACCACTTTTAAAACAAAAATAAACTCAAGTTAATTGAAATAATTCACTAAAATCGACGCTTACGATACTCCAAAGGTAGCTATTTTGCTGTCGTGAATTTTGACATAAAATTCACGATGAAACTCTTGTCAAACTCAAATCATCGGTCGGACTTTTTTCGTTTAGAGTAGGGTTTACGATACAACAAATGTCAAATGAAGTTCGGACGGATCCGATCCGACCGACCGAATCTAACGAAGTTCGTAGTAGGAAACGTCCGAACATTCGGCCGATATTTCGGTTTTGTCACTTCGGAGTAGACCCCCTGTCCAGTGACTACGCTCAATAGACGTGTTACAAACTGTACAAAAAGGCATTTTAGATTGCGATTACGTTAATTATTATCTTGCACACAAGCTTTATAGTGACTGTAAAATGCAACTGAAATAATTTAATATAAGGTTACAAAGACACAAATTCAAATGTACAATCATAGTATACCTAAACTTTATTAAGTAAGTAAAACCTTAAACCTAACTTTAAAAAAAATTACTTAAAATTAATTTTATCGCTAAAGTAGACGGGCTATCATAGTATACCTAAACTTTATTAAGTAAGTAAAACCTTAAACCTAACTTAAAAAAAATTACTTAAAATTAATTTTATCGCTAAAATAGACGGGCTCTGAATTGTCAAACAATTCATGAGTCCGTAACATGAAGGACTGCAAAGTATCCCACTGAGGACTCTCTTTATTTAGTTGCACTTTCAGTGCAACGGCTGCCTTCTTCCACCGATCCTCCCTTTGAGTAGATATAATGTCGACCTTGTGGTAAACTTTTACTTCGACATAAAAGTCACCGCTCAAATCAGCTGTTCGCCGCACCTTGCCGTTTGCGACGCGGCTCAGTAGGGAAGATCCCAGGTTCTCAGTGGATGTTGATGGACGATCTGGAACGTCCTTTAACCCGAAGAGGTCTGTGGTGTGACGTGTTTTACTGTAAAACAATATAACATATTATTTATAGTAATTATTATCGATACCTTAAAAATAGATATTCAGAGCTGTAGTTTATGGTAATAACATAACATACCATCACGCCTGTATTCTCCAAAACGTTAGACAGAGGTGTACCAATGTACACCCACAGTTAACCGGTATGTTTTAGGTTCTATGTAACAGGTGTGAGCCTATTGCCATTAACCGAGCACAATTCCAAACTCTGAGCTACTACTGAAAATTTCATAGAAAAACCCAATAACACTTTAGTCGACGTGGGAATCGAACGTAGCAGTCGCGCTTAGGACACTACGCTAACGATAACTAATATATCTTACTAAACACACTATACGAATAAAGGTATTGTACGAGTACTTAAAATTTCTACACTTCAATTAAAAACAAAAACCGTACTTAAAGAAAATGAATAATACCTTGATTTTGGTTTCGGAGGCGTGTTGCAGCTTTCCGATTTGCGCTTCAGCGTGACCTTCTTCTTGGCAGGCTGTGCCTTCCTAACCTCGACAGCGGGTCGATGGGACTCGTATTCAACTTCGGAGTCAGACCTAAAATAGAACACATAAAAATTAATAAACCTTTTACTAAAACTATAATTTCCTAAAGGTTAGAACAGGGAACATTGAACAATAGATACAAGGTCAATAAAATGATCTTAATATAATTTAAGTAATAAACTTTTCGTACTTAGTACTTACTTACTTACATTTTCAGAAGTCGGTATTATAATATTAGGAGAATAATAATATAATGTTGCTAGCAGTGTTGGCACTGGAAAGCACTGGAGAAAATTGAAGCCGATACGTGTTTGCTACATACGATTATAAATAAATAAAAGTATGTAAGTAGTTACCTATGTTTGTTTGAAATTTTAAATGTCCTGTTAATTTGGTGAATAGTGTATACTGGTGTAGATAATCAGGTTCGAATCCTGCATCAGGCTGAAATTATTAGTAGTTCGAAATTAGAAAATATTGATTTTTTTTAATTATATCAAAAAGTAGTAGGTACACGTTTTCAAATAAAATATTATGTGTATGATGTATATATTATGTGAACGAATTCGCGATAATAGCTAATTTTCAACAATGTTGCAGTTAAACTAAAAAATTATATAAGACCACATAACATACTTTTTGTTGTTAAACTTTAGAAAAGATATGTTAAGAATAATTAGGAATAGGTATTATTATTATATTTACTGACTGCCTCGTTGGTCTAGCGGTGCCAAGCGCGACTACTACGCTAGAGGTCTTGGGTTCGATCCCCGGGTCGAGCAAAGTGTTGTGTTGTTGGGTTTTTCTGTGAAATTCCCAGCTGCAGCTCGGAGTCTGGATTTGTGCCCGGTTGATGGCAATAGGCTCGCCCTCTATTACATGAGACCTAAACATACCGGCGAACTGTGGGTGTACATTAGTACACCTCTGCCTAACCCTTTGAGGAATACAGGTGTGATGGTATGTTATGTTATGTTATTATATTTAACATAAACAAGATTTTAACAAATCTATGCAAGACAGTAGGATGCGAAGTACCTTTAGACAATTCTATAAAACCTAAGTTTTAGTTAAATACTACAACATGAACGATAATCATGTTTCGTGGGAAAAAAATCATAATGTTGATTATCATTCTTTTCCCATACACACACATAACCAACATGCACCCGTGACGCAACGATGTTTAAAACTGCTATGACTGCATGTCACAAGATTGCAACCTTGCACATATTAAGGACCATTTACATTTACATGGTGACAACTGCCTGATGAAACCGTTTCACGCGTTAACAAGCGGTTCACGATAAGGAACGGTGCGGTGACCGCCGGATGACGTGTGTGTACTGTTTCGAAAACGGCGTCAAGTAATTCACAACTGAGAACGGCGCGTGTATTGTCGAGTGTAAAAGAACCTTATCATAAACTGTTGGGTGTTGATTTAAGCTTTAGATTGTTCGTTAGTACTAGTGACGTGGTAAGGTAGTGTTGACTGTATGAATGAATTGATTAAAATTTGGATGTCCTCGAGCCCATCTGGTCACAGAAAATAGAATGTGTGGATGCCTCCGGCTCTGCACTATTTCTTACTTTTGTGGAGACACATGAGACAATCTGTCCCAAATTTTAGTTTAGTGTACGCAATCCTAAAGTTCAGATGATCCTCGAACCAATCTGGTCACTTAAGCGGAGTAAATGTGTAGCCTATTGTGGTCATGCGCTATCTCTAATTTTGTGGAGAGACATGAGACAACCTGTCCTGAATTTTAGGCTAGCAGTTCATATAGTGAATGCTCTTGTTCATTATGGTGTAAGGTAGTGTCGTCTCTTTGAATGAGTTAAATTAAAATTCAGATGATCCTCGAGCCAATCTGGTCACTTAAGCGGAGTAAGTGTGTAGCCTATGTGGTTATGCGCTATCTCTAATTTTGTGGAGAGACATGAGACAATCTGTCCTGAATTTTAGTTTAATGTAGGGTAACCTAAAGTTCAGATGATCCTCGAGCCAATCTGGTCACTTAAGCGGAGTAAGTGTGTAGCCTATGTGGTTATGCGCTTTCTCTAATTTGTGGAGAGACATGAGACAACCTGTCCTGAATTTTAGGCTACCAGTTGAAGTAGCGATCACCCTATTTTTGAGAAATATTATAGAGTCAGTGAGTAAATGTGAAATTTGGTGTTATAAGTAGTGAAATATATCGATCGCCTCGATGCAAGCGAAGTGAGACGTAGGAACGGCAAGTAAGTCTAGTTTTAAAACAGAAACGTTGAACGGCGCCCATTCCGTAGGATATTATTGGGCTTTCTACAACACCGAAAGTGACGGAGGCGAACGAAGTGAGACGTAGGAATGGCAGGTGGAGTAGAATGCCCAATAATATCCTACTATGTTTCATGTATAGTCATACCCCATATTACGGGTAAACTACCGAGTATTGCCATAAATCCATCGCGTCTTAATATGCCAGCTAATATTTTACTAGCCGACCCAACATTCCATCATCCCTCTGAAGTGGATTTACTGCTAGGGGCAGATGTATTCTGGGAAATAATAGATTGTCACAATCAAATTAAACTAGGGCGAAACAATCCCACAGACAGTTGAGAGAAACTAAATTTGTCTGGGTGGTAGCTGGACCAATGGATGGGAGCCTTACTAGTAATCGCAATACTCGCGCTACATATTGCAATTTTAGCCAGGAGATATCACAAACATTGACAAAGTTTTGGGAAATCGAGGAGGTTTCACCATCTAAAAAATTATTAAGCTCTGATGAGCAATTTTGTGAGACATATTTCTCTCAACAACGACACGTCTTGACGATGGACGTTTCTGTGTCACTATTCCACTAAGGGAACACCCAGAAAATTCTCTGGGTGAAAGTTATGAAATAGCAAAAGGGCGATTCTGCAACTTAGAGAGAAAACTCTAAATCGCCTGAGCTTAAAAATTCATATAAAGAATTTATTGATGAATACGAAAGGTTAGGTCATCTAACTGAAATTAAACGCCCTGCCTTTGCTAATTATATCCCTCATCATGCGGTCATAAGACACCAGAGTGAAACAACAAAATTACGTGTGGTTTTCGACGCGTCATGTAAAACTTCATCTGGAAAGTCTTTTAATGACATCCAGGTGATGGGACCTGTTGTACAGGACGATTTAATTTCCATTCTGCTTCGTTTTCGCGAAAATCCCTATGCAGTGTCAGGGGATATTGAAAAAATGTATAGGCAGGTTATGATACACCCTTCACAGAGACATCTGCAGCTAATACTCTGGAGGGATAATGAAACCCAGCCTCTTAAAACACTACAAATAAATACAGTCACTTATGGGACTGCCTCTGCACCATATTTAAGCACAAGATGCTTGCTAACACTAGCAGAAAATTGCAATGATTCCACAGTCAGTGACGTCATCAAACATAATTTTTATGTCGATGATCTTTGCTAACAACAAAATACAAGTCTGAGTTACAAACTACGATTACTGGCGTCACTCAAGAGCTGGCAAAGGCTGGTTTCCCATTAAGAAAGTTCAGGACAAATTGCCCTGAAATATTTGACAATCTTATGTTCACTAAAGACAATCATGAATTCTCAAAACAATCTTCTATTTTAGGTTTGATATGGTCGCCTACTATGTTCGATTTTACGTTAACAGGCCAACATTTGGGTGTTTTACCTCAGGCTAAAGTTACTACTATCGCCATCTATCGTCGAACGGAGGAAAAAATAGATAATCAATAGTTAAATAGCTTATGTACCTTAGTTTGCCAACGCCATCTATCGTCGAATGGAGGAAAAAATATAGGTAATCAATAGTTATTGTAGATTATTAACCTTTGTATGCCAACGCCATCTATCGTTGAATGGAGGATTCTATGTAGAATATCACGAAAGAAATAACACATTGATAATAAACATTGACTTTATGTAAAAATACTACTTATAGGTCATGTTATGGAAGCTTAAAATGCGTTGTCTTAACATTTACTTACCACTTCCTTACGATTTGAAGGAAAAAATGATAAGTTTTGATATTTTAATAATAAGATGATAAGAAGTAAATATCTAGAAATTTAAATAGTACCTAATGGTAGTATGTATGGAAGTATGTTTGGATATGTGTTATTAGTCATATTAGAAGGATCTAGTACGATCACAAAAAATGTTGTAGGTAATATATCGGTTTCAGTTTCCAGAAATTTTCCGCGCCGCAATGTTATTTCGCGATCGTTCTAGAATATTGATATGCTATTTCGCAATGTCGCGTAAACATTTTATGTAATTAGTTGAATCTTGCCTAGAAAGTAATTCATACCATCACGCCTGTATTCCCCGAAGGGTTAGGCAGAGGCGTACTTAATGTACACCCACAGTTCGCCGGTATGTTTAGGTCCCATGTTATAGGGGGCGAGCCTATAGCCATTCACCGGGCACAAATCCAGATTCCGAGCTGCTACTGACTATTTCATAGAAAAATCCAATAACACTGCTCAACCTGGGAATCGAACCCAGGACCTCTGCTTGCTACCATTACACCACGTGAACAAAGACCAATCAAAATATTATAAAATAAAAATAATCTTAACATAACATACCATCACGCCTGTATTCCCCGAAGGGTTAGGCAGAGGCGTACTTAATGTACACCCACAGTTCACCTGGTATGTTTAGGTCCCATGTTATAGGGGGCGAGCCTATAGCCATTAACCGGGCACGAATCCAGACTCCGGGGTGCTACTGAGAATTTCATGGTAAACTGAATAACAACACTTTGCTCGACCTGGGAATCGAACAGGTAGCAGTCGCGCTTGGGACCACTAGACTAATGAGGCAGTCAGGCAGGCAATTAATAAAAATAATCATAACTGTAAATGCCTAATAAATAATTGAAATCAAATAAATATTTCATTTAAATAAAATATTTCCTCGTTTCGTTTTATTTTTATTCGTTATCCGACTAACGAATAAAATAATTTATTCGTCATCCGAATAATTTTTCTTTGAATGAATGAAATTATTTATTATTCGTGAATAAAACAGGAAACAAATAATTCATTCGTTATTCGTCATTCGGATAAATTTTGCCCAACTCTGACTGTAGATGACAGTGTGTTAGATTTCGGTCTGAAGCCGGTCAGTTCACGCTTGACCGTGATTTTGCGCGCACGCGAGGTTGTTGACCTCCGCTACGATGATGGATAACGCATCGAAAAGATTAAAATGTTCTAATTGTAATATTGTTATTTGTGAAGTTTTATATTTTGTGCAAAATAAAATTGATGTTATGACGGAAGAAAGCCTCGTACATATATGTGAAAGTGCGTTTAGTTCGGATGAGATTGAAGTAGCGAAATCGTTACTATTTGAATTGGTGAACATGCAAGTAAAGACCAGAAAACGTCAAGGGAGGACATTGAGAAATATTGAGGACATCATATGCCTATTTAAAGAAACAGACCCCGAACAGGTGCCTATATTTGTAGCTAAAAATTTAGAAAAACTTCCACCCGTCACATTCGAGCACGTCGATGTGACGACTTTACTTAAGAGAATTGTCCTTTGAGAGAAATCTGTGCATGACTTTCCACATAACTACGTATGTAAAAGCGAATTAATAGACCATAATATAGGACACTATAAAGATAATTCATTTCTAATTCAAGAGCAAAATGTTAATAGTAAAAAAAGAGGAGGTAGATTAAATAATACGATTGACAGCGGACCGATGGCACTGACGTCATGCAACAATGTATCATTCACTGAAGAAGTAAACGAGACTCGTGAGTGTTCATCTCTTTCACATAAATCAGGGAATAAATCTATGCGTTCTTGTCAATCATCGCCTATTATTGAGACACAGATGACTGAGAAAGTGCAGCTATCGGTGAGAGGCGGCATTGCAGAGAGCGAGAGCGGGATGGCAGGTGAGTGCTTGTTACGTAGCGCGAGCACTGTTGTCAGTGCGGCGGGACCGGTTCTAGCTACAATGAATGAATCAGCTGTGGAGCGCAGTGGCAGGTTGGTGAATACTGTTATTATTAGCGATAAGGTGACTAATAATGTAACTAAGAATGCACCATCGCCGCCTAAACAAGTTTCTTTTGCCGATGTACTTTAGAGAGAGGGTGAATGGAAGGTACCTGTGAAAGATGAGGCGTGGCATTTGGTACAGAGAAAGAGATTTAAAAATCGTTTAATTAGTCAGACAGGCAGAACAGTTACGGACTCTAGCGATAATAGCTCCAGATTCAAAGCGGCGGACTTGAAAGTGCCACTATTTATATCTAACGTGCATAGGGATGTAGCTGAACAAGATATTATTAATTATATATACGAGAAAACGCGAGAAACAGTTTCGTTAGTAAAAATTAAAATGAAAGAAGAAAGGAACTACAACGCCTACAAACTTTATGTTACTAAATATAAAATCGATACGTTCCTGGATGACAAGTTGTGGCCAACAGGCATATCATTCAGGCGTTTTGTGAACTTTCACGAGAGTAGGAAAACAGAGCGAGTGCCTTTGACGAATTAATAATAATATTGATGGATTATTTGGAATTACAGCGAAATAATAAGTTTTAACTGTAAATCTATGAAGAGATCTTTAGAAGGGGTCAGAACGTTATACTCCACAGCCGATGTGGTAGCCTTCCAGGAGACCTGGCTGCTGCCGCATGACCTGCCTTTGCTCAATACGATTGATGATAAGTTCGGGTGCACAGGCACGTCTGCGGTCGATACTGCGGCGGGTTTACTCAGCGGTAGACCCTATGGCGGTGTGGCGCTGTTGTGGCGTAAGAGTGCTTTTGAGTCTGTGTCTTATTACTGTCCCCACCCAATGTTGCTGGAAGGGGCAGTCAAATCTAGCCGCAATCATTTTCAGAATACTGTTGTCACAACCATGCAAGCGCTGCAGTAAGTGAGCTGCACCATATCGTCCGCATAGCTTATATTATTGACAGGTATTCCATCAATATGGCAGCCGACATGTGTACTGCTCAGTCGCTCGACAAGTTGGTTGATATACAGATTAATTAGCAGAGGTGAACTTAACCCCCCCTGTCTGACCCCGCATTCCAGCCTGTACTCGTCCGACACTGTACCTACCCACCTCACCCGGTTTTTTTGATTACAGTACCAGTATTTGAGGAGGGAGGTGTATTCCGCCGATACACCCGCGTCCCTCAACTTGTCCCACAGAATGTCATATGTAACTAGATCAAAAGCTTTTGACAAGTCAAGGAAACACGCATATACTGGCGTCCTCCTCGCTGTATAGTACTTGACAGTTCGCTTTAGACTCAGAATAGCACTCTCTGTTGAGAGTCCTGCTCTGAACCCGAACTGGACATCGTGCAACTCAATCTGTGCAGTGAGACGACTGTTCAGCAAGCTGTCAATCACCTTAGCCGTTGTGGTAGCAAGCGAGATGGGTCGATAGTTACCTATGTCAGACGTATCACCCGTCTTATTTTTTACAATAGGAACAACTATCTTCCGCATTAGCGGCTCCGGCAAATAAGAGTGATCGATGCACAGACTGAAAAACATGAACAGTACTCGCGGCAAATGCACTCCCGCATATTTAAAATGCTCGATACTGAGCCCATCGTGACCAGGAGACTTCCCACGCTGCATTTTTTGAATAATGTTTGCCACACTCTTGGCAGGTATCTTTACATTCTGCTCCGTCACAATGGCCTCACCATCTCTCACCTCACTAGACGTGGGACCTAAGGGCGACCGCACAGTGAAATGTTCTCTAAAAGCCTGAGCAATGGTTTTGCGGTCAGCAGAGCCACCAACACTCATCGGGACGCTCGGCCCAACCTTCAATTTGTTGGTATGCTTCCAAAAGCTTTTAAAATCTTTATTGGAGTGGTCGGATGCAAGGAGGTCCATCTTAAATTGCTCTTGTCGAACCTGACACCATTTTAATTTAGCTTTAAAATGTTTCCTTGCCTCCGACATCTCATCAAAGATTCGACCATTAGCTGGTCGCCCAGCTAAATTCCACAACTGAAATCTAAGCCGCGCCTCCCGATGCGGGCCCGCTACGTGCTTATTCCAACCAATGACATAACCGCCCCTGCGACACTTTTTCCTATATGTTTGAATGGCTGCTCGAGACAGCGTACCAGTAATCTGCTCATACAGTTTGTCAAGAACCGTGTGATGTTCTCTGTTATTACAAAAACCATCACAACATTCACTCACCTCCTGTGGAAAATCTATTGACCTTAGTATTGAATGACAAATGTCATGGTATTGATTAATTTGCTGTGTCTGTATCTCACCCCATACAACACGGCTTACAGGTTTTTCAATAACAAATTCATTAACTAAGGCGCTGTGACTAGTCAAAATAGGCATCTTAAAACAGTTTTTTAGCAAAAAGTATACATTTTAACACAGCAATAAAAATATATGTTAATCTTGAACATATTTACGAGGGAACCTTTGTTTTCAAAACACGTTTTCGTTAAATTTCCTCGATAAAAAAAAATCATAAAATAACCATTAAAATTAAATTTCTAGCAGTTGTAACTGTATTATTTATTAACAAATCTTGATCAAATTTATAACAGTGACGTAATATATAAAAATAAAGGGAACTGTTGTTTTTATTTTTTGATTGAAATACTATATTTTTAATAATTAATAAATATCATGATAAATAACTCGCACGAGTCGAAGGAAACATCGCGGCATCGTGGCGTCTTTTTTCTTCTCTTTCATTTCTACGGTAAGCGACAGTGAGCGCTGAGGCGCGCTGCCTGATGGACCTATGTCACTTTGTTCCGCCCGCCGCTCAGAAATAATTTTATATCTGGTCGTTTTGAAAGCTATTTATTTTATTACAATAATAATAATAATATTCATTTTTATTCGATGAAACAAAAACTCATGATAGAAATTGTAAAGTAAGTACATACAAATAGATTATCTATAGATTCGTAAATTCGATGTGTGAATCTATAACTCGATTGGTCTAGCGGTATCGTGTATTGAACAGATATGCACAGGTCTTGGGTTCAAACCCCGCAATAATTTTCCACTTTTTGTTGATTTTCTTATTTGTAGCATATAATTGCTTTTTTTAAATTATTATTTACTTTTGTTATCTTCTTGTTTGAAATAAATTTTCAATAATTATTATTTAACTTCCTATTAATTCTCTTTTTTTATAAGCTTTTACTAAGTTTTTTTTTAATTTTCCTGAATCGTTTTTTTTGCATTCTATGGTAAAAAGAATCGTCTGGTGATCTATCCGTCAGTAGATGAACCATCGGAGAAAACTTTTCACGAGTATGCTTATATATGGTGTTACAAAATATTGTAGGTAGTAACCAGTAATGCGAAAGGAGATCATTGTGAGTTGAATGAGGAATATCAACAATGTGCATCAGAATGTACATTGTTGATATTACTCAATTTCTAAATGGCAATTATGACAAATAAAAATTTGTCACTGTCATATTTATATTAGAAAATTTGACATTTTTACAATTTACCATTTTGATACTCGTATGCCAATTAAATTAATTAAATTTATATTACGGCCATTTTGAGAACTCGTCATATTGCACCGAAACCCAGTGCTAAGTGATACATACATACCTACTAAAGTTTATAATATTCAAATTATTTGCAGTCTTACAAAAGAGTGTAGAAATACGAAAAGGGGTCATTACAGTCATCACTCATCATTATGAACAAATCAGTTGCGCTCGGTCGCGGCGACGACGACTCGATCGCGGCGGCCATCGCGGAATGCGAGGCGTGGTGGGGAGCGGGGCGCTCGCACGGCGGCTGCGGCGGCAGCGGCGCGCGATGGTACAGCGGTGCGTGAGGCGCGGGTTGCGTTCGCGGGGACATGGATTCAAAGTTATTTTGCGTGCGGAAATTATCTATATGGAGTAGCGTATGATGTATGATGACTTACAAAATTTAATATCGTGAAATCCAAGACAATTGCGACAAAAGCTATGTTTGTTGACAAGTTCAAATCTAATGCGTGTGTTTTTATTTATAAAATCTGGACATTTATAAAGAGGATGAGAGATAGGCGAGTTACAAATTTTACATGGGCGTTGTTGCGTTTGCGGGGGGTGCGGGCGCGTGTTTACTACAAAAGTACGAGTATGAGAGGATTTATTTGCGGTATTATTATTTGCGTTTGAGTAGCGTGAATAAGAGTGAGATCTTTCGTTTGACCCAGAATTTGAATTAAGGTTGCGTAGCGTATGAATTTTACTTTGTTCTTTTAAAAATTGAGAAAGATGATCGAAAGTAGGTACTTGAATATGCCTATGTGACTGCTCAAACAAAGTTACTAATTCTTTGTCAAGTTTACTGAGTGCGATATGAGTAATTATGA
Source organism: Acronicta aceris (assembly GCA_910591435.1). Taxonomy (NCBI): domain Eukaryota; kingdom Metazoa; phylum Arthropoda; class Insecta; order Lepidoptera; family Noctuidae; genus Acronicta; species Acronicta aceris. The sequence continues at coordinate 8,666,539 of OU342757.1, read as the reverse complement.
AATCTGAGAGATCATCAATGTCTAAACGACGTAAAGCGGCTTCAGCGGCGTAAAATTGTTCGAGAAAAGTATCTACTGATTGATTGGGTTTGAAATGAATCATCTGTTCTAAGTATAAGGAAGCTTGGACTCGGGTGTCTTGGTACTTTTCTAATAAAGAGTTCCAAATGATAATATAGTTATTAGCGGTAGGCGTGATACCTGAACAAACAGTTAATGCTTTGCCAGATAGACAACCTATTAAATACTGGACCTTTTCGGCCTCGGATAGATGAGAGTTATCGTGGATAAGACTTTTGAAGTTTTCATAAAAAGAACACCATTTGCTTGGTGTACCATCAAATGAGACTAATTTAAGCGGTGGTAATTTACGGTTTAATAAATCGAACTTATGAGAATTCTCTGAGTGAATTGAACTAATAGGTTGCGTTTTAACCAGCGTGGACTCAATACCTTTTATGTAACAGTACAGTTCATCATACGACTGTAATGCTGAGTAGTTCGGTTTTGTCGTGGGATCGGCTTCTAACTGAGCCATAACGCACGAGTCGAGCGTGTCCAAGAAGTTGGAACGTATTTGTTCGAGTGAATTTATCCGAGCTAAAAATTGCGATTCTAATGTTTGATCATGAGTAGCGGAAACCTTTAGACCTAAGTCGTAAATGCTCTGAGTAATTTGAAATAGGCTTTCTTTCTTGGCCTCGAGAAGGGAAAGTTTGGTAAAAACTTCCTGATCATCATCACTGGGTGACTTCTTTTTCTGCGTAGGAGCCATTTCGAACTAAGATAAAAAAAGTAAGTAGGTAGGTAAAACAGCTAATGAGCTAGCGAGCGAGCGAGCGAAGTTTGCGTGGAGGTGTGTGTGTGTGTGTGGATGCGATGCGTAGGTACTTTGATAAGTAGGAAGCGAAAACGTAATAAATGCGTGTAGGTATAGCGTATTTATAATTATAATAATTATATTATATGAATAAAGGTTTGGGAACCTCGTAATTATGCGTGTAATGCGTGTATGAAAGCGTTTTGAGTAATGAATTGAATGCGTAGGTATGAGCGATTGCGTAGCGGTGCGGGTGCGGTAGGTATCGAAAGATCCTAATAAATAAAAGCGTGCGAGTGAAAATATTATCAAAATATTATAAATTTATATGCGTAGCGTTGAGTGAGTATGCGTTTAATAAGTAGACAATGTCTATTAGCGAGATCTAGCGTGATTTTTCGAACGTGTATGGGCATGTGCAATATGGCGACGTAGGTGCGGGGTGCGAATATTATGTTTGCGTAGCGTAATAATAAATGTGAGTGTATTTAGCGTGGAGTAAATTAGTTTTTTATTCGGCGAGAGGGACCAGGACTTGTGGGCGCTAGGATAGGGTACTTACTGCAGATTGGAGATTGGGTTCTTCGATAGGATGGAGAGCAGTAGAACTAGGTATGCCACGATTTGTTCGTCACTGATTCTTGGCAGCAGCCCACAGCAGTTTGAGTATGATAGAGTTTAAACACAGCACACAGATCACAAAGTTACATAATATTTTGGTTCACCGGGACGCGGGTTTTTTAAGCGGGACGAGCGGGAGCGCATGCACACGTGCGCGTTCGAATTTGAGTTCTTAGCGACTGTTGGGAAATGGGGCGGGGAAAGGATTGGTCCTTTTAATAGTGGTGTGCGTGTTGAGCGGTAAGTGTGACCATATTAAATAGTATTAATTTATAATTGTGGTAGATTATGTAAGATAATATTTTATTTATGAATAAGAGAGTGGCGCATACAGCTGTTATAATAGTTTTATTATATCGTTCGACTGAGTTTACGTGTGGTGTATACAGCGGTGTGTAGTGTAAATTTGGAATTTTGTATTTGTCTAATAGGTTTTTAAATGTTGTACTAATAAATTGTTTTCCATTATCTAAGACAATAGTGGATGGTATGCCGTGAACTAAGAATACGTTTTCCTCGAGAATTTTTGTTATAATTTCTGCGGTAGCCCGTTTTATAGGGAAAAACAAACAGTATTTAGAAAAACAACAGCTGATGACAAAAATAAATGTGTTTTGTTTCCTGCTGGGTGGTAATGGACCGATAAGATCTAGACTTAGCATTTGGAATGGTTTGGTACATGATTTAGGGGTACCCATAAGACCTAAGGTGGAATGATTTTGGTGCTTGTGGGCGACGCATGTGTCGCATGAGTTGACAGCTTTAACGACGTCGGAGTACATTCCAGGCCAATAGTAATTTAATGCCAAGCGTTTGTATGTTTTGAAGATGCCGAAATGGCCAGCAGTGGGCGAAGAATGGTTTTCAGCTATGATATTTGACCTTTGGTCTGACGAAACCACCTCCTTCCATTGAAATTCTCTAGTGGGTGGGTTTAAGGTTTTTTTGAAACGATATAGTTTATTGTTTATAACGTGATAATCAACGAAGCCGGTCGGGGACGTTTTACATCCGTTGTAGATATTCAAGTACCAAGAATCATTAGTGGAAACTGGCGGATTTGAACTAGAATTGTCATTTTCATCGACGGCGTTTGTAATGAGAGAAATAGGTATAGAACGGGAAAGGAAATCGGGTATTACATTTTCGGAACCTCGACGATGTCTAATTTCAAAATTATAGCCGGATAATCGAATACCCCACCTAGCTAAGCGACCTGTAGGGTTGTTTAGCTTTAAGAACCACTTGAGAGCAGCGTGGTCGGTATAGACAATGAATTTTTTTCCGTTTTCGACGTAACAACGCCAGTGTTCGATAGCGGACAAGACTGCAAGAGCTTCACGCTCGGTAGCACTATAATTTTTTTCCTGACTAGTGAGCGATTTGCTATAATAAGCTATAACTCTCTCCTCTCCGTTCAAGACCTGACAGAGGACAGCTCCAATGCCATAGTCACTAGCATCGGCATGGATTTCAAAGGGCTCCGAGTAGTCGGGGCAAGACAGAACAGTGCAAGAAATTAAACATTCTTTTAGTTTGTTGAATGCTTCATTTGCTTCTTGAGACCAACAAAATGGAGGAGAATTTTTTTTTTTGTGAAGTTAATTTATTTAATGGAGAAGCGAGAGTGCTGAAATTTGGAATTAATCGCCTAAACCACGACACAGCGCCTAAGAGACGACGGACTTCTTTTCTATTGGTTGGAGTGGTGTAATTTTTTATGGCATTGACCTTATCGGGGTCAGGGTGTAGACCCTTTGAATCGACAACATAGCCCAGGTATTTTAATTTATCTTTGAAAAAATTACATTTGTCGAGATTTATAGTTAAGTTAGCTGTTTTTAGCTTTTCTAATAATCGGGATAGCAGTGCGATATGTTCCTCGAATCGGGAAGATATACAGATAATATCGTCAGCGTAGCAGAACCTTATTTTCGAATTCAGGACCATAAAACAACATGTCAACAAGTCGTTGCTGAGTTAGCCCACTGTTGGACAGTCCGAAAGGCATACGCTTGAACTGGAATGTACCACGCGTGGGAATATAAAAGGCGGTCTTACATCGATCTGTTTCTTTAATCAAAGTTTGCCAGTATGATTTGGATAAATCTAAATTGGATAAGAATTTGGCATCTCTTAAGTTATCTAAAATTTCTGAAATGTAGGGTAGATTATAAGCGTCTTTTCTAGTTACTGAATTTAGTTTACGACTATCTAAACAAAAACGTAATTCACCATTTTTTTTAGGAACCAAGATGACAGGGTTTGACCAGGGGCTTTCGGACGGCTCCACTATGTCTTCTTTGAGCATCTCGTCGAGATGTTTAACTAAAATGCCTTGTTTGTCGGGAGACATGCGGTAATAACGCTGACGAATGGGGGGGCTATCACCTGTATCGATAGAGTGAGTAATGAGGGAAGTGCAACCAAGACCCCGCTTTTGATAAGAAATGTCGGAAAATTTTGAGATAATGTTGTCAGCGGTAGCTCTTTGGTCGGTTGTTAGATTATCATACGAAACAAGGTGACTATCAACACTCGTGTTTAGTTCAGTGACGTGTGTGTCGGTCTTTTTTAAAAACAAAATAGAATCTAATTTTTTTTTTTTTTTTTTTTTTTTTAATAATAATAATAAATATCTTTATTTCCCAAAAATACAAATAAGTGTGCTTAGATTAAACAATTTGAAAACATGGTAAAAGACATAAAAGTACATTTACATTAGGGTCCTGCGGAATTCTGTACACAATTGATTGAACTCTGTCTCTTAAACTAGGATATCCTGTATCTTAAGAGACAGTGTTTCACAATACATTTCAATTTAAAGTATTAGTGGACTGTGTCGATTACCTCCAGCAGAGAGAAGAAAATAAGTAATTAACATTAGCTTTAAATTATGTGAGAGTGCGAGAGTGAGTGGTGAAAGAGTGTGAATGTGAATGTAGTGTTAGGGTATGTGTGTATATGTGTGTGAGTATCGACGAGTAGGTGATGTGGTGTAAGTGTGTAAATGAGAGGGAGGGAGTTAAATTAAATTGAATGTTCAAGTTTGTATGGATGCGAGGATAGAAGTATTAGGCGATGTAGGCAAGTAAATTCTCAGTTTCGGCATAGTCCAGCGTAAGTAGCCATTCTGTCACTTTTTCTTTTAAGTTGTGTTTGTTGAGGTCTAAGATTTTCAATTTTTTATGAATCTTTTTATAAATGTACGTACTAACTACATAATACTGCCGCTGTGCGTGCGTGGTCCTGTGTTGGATACCTGAGGGAAGGTGAGTGCGTTTGTTTGAGTTAGACAGGGGAAGGCTGCTGTGTTTCCTTAGGACAGATTGAAGCACAAAGAGCTGACGAACAGTGAGAACCTTACAGTCTGCGTACAGTTGTGTTGTAGGGTATCTAGGGGGATTTCTTGTCATCACTTTCAGCACTGCTCTTTGTGCTCTCTCTGCATTCAGGATGTGACCCTTGGTTGCTGCACCCCACACAGAGATGCAGTATCCTATGACTGATTGGCATAGTGCATAATACACCGTTTTCAATATTTCAGCATTAGCTGAGTTACGGAGGGATTTAAATATATGTATGAGGCGCAAAGTTCGAGTCGTGATAGCGGCAACTTGTTTTTTCCATGTAAGACCGTCATTTATAAGGATTCCTAAGTACTTAACGTTGTCACTCCTAGTTAGTGCTGGACAACTGCAATGTATTGATTGATTAGGGCATGAATGGGCAGTAATTGAAAAACTGTGTGACGGTGCAGTCCGTTTCGTTATTGCAAATGGTATGTAACAGGTTTTGGTTATGTTTAAGGTAAGGAGATTAACATTAAGCCATTTCATTATTTTCGCAATTGCCAATTCTGCTGTTGATTTGACAGTATCCCATGTTGGGCCGCTCACTAAGATGGCGGTGTCGTCAGCGTAAGTATATATCTTACTATTTGGGAGGCTCATTTGGCATAGGTCGTTCACGTAAATTTGGAATAAAGTGGGCCCCAGGATGCTGCCTTGAGGAACGCCGAAAGTAACAGACTCATCATCGCTGAAGTAGGTATCAATTTTGACTCTCTGGGTGCGATTATTGAGATAGTCTTTGAATATTTTAAGTGACATGCCGCGGACACCTAAGTGTTCTAATTTTGTGATAAGGATGGGAACAGATACTGTGTCAAATGCCTTTGAGAGGTCAAGGAATATACCCAAACATTTTGACTTCTTGTCTAGATTTTTAGCTACCTCTTGTGTCAATGCCAGCACAGCATCTTCTGTTGAAACACCCACTCGGAAGCCATATTGGTTGTCTGCAATAATGTGAAATTTGGCTAGGAAGGACCTGAGACGGTTGTTTAAGATCTTCTCTAAAATCTTGGAGAGTGTCGGCAAGACAGATATAGGCCTATAGTTATTGACACAGATTCTGCTCCCACCCTTGTGTATCGGATGGACTATCGCCTTTTTAAGAGCATCCGAAAACACACCAAATTCTAGGCAGCGGTTGAATAGGACGGTGAGTGGTGGAATCAGTGCGTGGCGACAGTTTTTCAATAAGAGAGGTGATATGCCGTCCCATCCAATAGCGCAGTGATTCCGTAACTGTAAGATAAGCGACTCTATTTCAGCTTCATCTACTTTTAAGAACACAAGAGAGTTTACAGGGGAGGGATTTATGCTTTTTGGATAAGTATCATTTGTCTGAAGTGATGAGGTATGGTGTTGTGTTATGATGTTATCAGCCAGCTTTTTACCTACATTGCTGAAGAAATTGCAGACCTCATTTACGGAGGACTTAGGGTCATTGCATATTTTTAATAGCTCAACGGGACTTGCACATAATTTCGTAGTGTTGGTAATGTCCTTTATTGTTTTCCATAAAAGCTTTGGTTGCTTGCTTGCTTTCTCAAGCTCGTTCCTTTCATGTGATATTTTTAGTTTTCTGAGTAGATCATTACAAAAGTTTCGGTAGCGATTATAAGTAATTTTAAGTATAAGGTTGTCTGGTGCTTTCTTGGACTGTATGTGTAACTTGTCTCGGTGTATAATGCATTTTAGTAAACCAGGAGTTATCCAGGGTTTCAGGGTTCTTTTCCGTCTGGGTATTTTAACTTGAATTGTGTATTTGGATATGATCTTTGTAACGATGTCTATGAATTTGTTCATAGAAATGTTAGGATCCTCCTCGGCATATATAAATGAAAAATCGGTATTTTCCAGTTCCAGTGTAATTGCTTCATGGTTAAGGCGAGTGGAGAGGTAACATGTTCTGCGCAAAGGGTTTGCACCTGTAATACCGAGGAGAATCGGTTTGTGGTCAGTAATATGAGATTCTAACACTAACGTGGTCGACGATAGTTTAGACTTCAAAAGTGTATGATCTAGGCTTTTTTCCAGACGAGTGGGAAATTCGTGAGTGGGTAGTAACCCTTGGGAAGCACTTAGGATGAGATAGTCCAGACATTTGCTGTCATCATTACGTTTGATTAAATCAAAGTTCAAATCGCCGACTAGTGCTATATTTGGGCAGGCGGTTATGGTATCATAGACATCAGTCAAGCTAGTTTTGAAGTTATCAAAATCATCGTAGGACTTGTATGACGGAGAGCGGTATATTGCCACTACTGCTACCTTGTTGTCAATTTGGCAGATTAAGCAATTTCCGCCCCTAAAAGTGGGTTCCCATACATTAGATTGCAATCCCAGTTTTGTATAGATTATAACTCCATCATTTTGATTGCGATTTATTGCTGTTGAGTGGGACTGAAAACCTTCCAATATGGGTAAGTTATTCGCTTTACTTAACCAACATTCGGTGAGAACTATGATGTCCAAGTTAATTTTAGTTAAATGCAGTAGTGCTAGAAGTTGGTCGAAGTTTTTGTTTATACTACGAATGTTTAAGTGGAGTAATTTAATATCGCTACCAGAAGCGTTAATATACTTTGGACAGTCTTCTGGGTTACATTGAAAGGAGTTACCTACGCAAAATTTGTCAAGGTCATTGTTAATATTAATCAAGTTAGCCATTTGTAATTGTGATATAAATATCAAAACGGGAATTAATTGTATGAGCAGGTAGTATTTCGGACTTAATGTTGGAAAGGCAAGCGCAACGTACATATGTGGATTTTATGAAATTGAGTAGTGTTAAGATGTATGTGTATGTCGTGTGAAAAAATTGTTGATTAGGGTTTTGTGTTCTGTGTGGTGTTAGCGAGAGTGTGGTTTTGTAAGTTAATGATTGGTTGATCTGGATGTATATAATGGTGGTGAAAATTGGAATTAAAAACGTTCTTAGTATTCTAAACAGATTAAGATAAAAGCGATTTTGGATGAGTTTTGGGCATAGTCACATGTTCGTGTTTCCAAGATCTTGAAGGTTTTTTTCAGTGTTGATTATTATCTGTTTGTCGCCCTCTTGCTTTCGCAGGAAAATGTTGCCATTAGAAATCCAGCAGAATGTGTATTTGTACTTTTTGGCAAACTCACGTGATTCGTAAAATAGCTTCTTGGTACTTGCAGGAAGTTGTTCAGCGACGTACAGTGGTTGTTGTTGCCCCGGCAATCCAATCAGCCTGGTGTTTAGTTTTGCGTCTTTACCCTTGTCTTTATTAAACGACCGCACTGCGGATAAGAGTTTCTGTTTTATCTGCACTCTGGCAAATTCGACTACTATTGGACGTGGGGTGTCAGAGGTGGGAGACTTCCCTGGTAGGCGATAGATGTCGCGTAACTCGGATTCGGTAATTTGTAGTCCAACAGCTTCACCTATACTGCATACAGTTTTGATGAGAGTAGTGTCGGATTCCGTTTTGTCATGTGGTACATTTCTCAATTCGACACCAGAGGAGCGGGACTTGAGCTGTAAATCTGTTAGCTTTTGTTCTAGGCTTTCTATATACTTTTGCTGTGCGTGCCTTTCTTTCCTTAAGTCCTCAACTTCTTTACTTAGATCTTTGAACTTAGCATTAATAAAGGCCATAGATTTCTCGATTTCTTGATTTGACTTACTAATTTGTGTATTGGTAGCCTGTATTTGGGTATTTTGTGTTTTGATTTCAGCTACCTCCGCTAGCAATTTAGACATAAGAGAGGTCTGTTCAGTAAGCGTTTTTGTTATGTTGTTGTCCAGTATGTCTCCAGAGGTTAAGACTGAACCGCCTTGCGGCGAATTACCTTGGCGAGGGCGTTTGTTACGATTACTATTCACATAGTCGCTCATAATTATTGCCGTGTTAATGTCGGGTTCCGATTTAGTTTGGCTCTGATTCATATTGTTTATTTGTGTTTTTGGTGTGTTAGGAGGGGTGCGCTGAACTCCTGCCATTTTTGGAGCAATAATATAATTAAAATAGAGTAGGTACTTAGCCGTTATTGGAGGTGAAGTTTAGTATACAACGAATTTGAAGCGTCTGCTTAGTACGGCGGCGGCGTTCTATATGGCTCAACGACGGCGGTGGCGGACCAGCGAGACGGATAAACGCCTCATAAAAACTTCAGACGTAAGCGCACTTAATCACTGCACACGGCGAAGTCGGTGAAGTATCGCAGGGGACTCGTAGAACCGGTCGGTGATGACGTCAGTTTCCGCCGTAGCGCTCCTATCGGCCGTAGTCCGTGTCGCCGTAGCAAGCAGTGCGCGCGGGTGGGGATGTTGCCGCTCGTAGCACGTAATGAATAGTTAATTCGTAGTAAGTGCGTACGTTCGTGTGTCTGGATGGTATAAGCGGGCGACTGCCGCGCAGAGGCCGCTAGATCAAATCCAGCTCGACAAACACCAATCACTCCGCACTAATTTTAGATGAAGCACCACAAACAGAGTCTATCCCTTTCGAGGGGTGGAGTCTAATCGTATAATAACCGTATGAGTAAGCGAGAATTTAAATTCTATACTTTGGCCAATAGGAATTTAGAAAATAAAAATTCGTAACAAGTAGTGGGGACACGCGACACACGTCCACTTCCAGTGACGGCAAATCAAATTGATCTAAGTGATTAGGGAACAAACCAAAACTTCTACAAAAATCCATACCAAGAATTAAGGGGTTTTGTATTTCAGGTACGATGTGAACGACGAGGTTAATTAATTTATTTTGAAATTCAAAGGGAAGTGACACTGACCCTAGTGAATTTAATTTTTCACCGCTTCCGGTAGTTAATTTTAGCTGATGGGAATTATCAACTTGGTACTGGTCGTTTAAAAAATATTTATGGGAATTATTTCCTAAAATTGTTACACAAGATCCTGAATCGAGAAGGCCAACGCCTTTTTTTCCATTTAGAGTAAGGGGGATATAAGGGGTGTATTCAATATTAGAATTGCGGATTGAAGAAAGATGATAACAGTTGAAAAATTTAGAAATATAAGTTAGCCAGTTGGACCATTCAGTTTTATTAAATTTTGAATGATTATAATTTCTCCAATCCTTGTAGGTTAGTTTTTTGACGGTGTAGTGCTAGGCTTGGGATTACAAGTAGGACAATCGGACACGCGAAAACCTTTCAAACCACATTTAAAACAGATTAAATATCTTGGCTGGGAGCAATTTCTAAGCGAGTGTGAGGTATTCCTACATCGAGGGCAAAATCGATTATAATTATTATTAAATGGCTTTTCAACTGCGTTAACGTGTGTCGTTGCGTCAAGATTTATGCTAGCTGAGGTATGAAAGTTTTTACCCATGAAACTAGGTGACTTGTAAAAGAAGTTTTTATTTTTGAAAGTGTTGTTATATGGACTGGAAGGACTGGGAGTATGATTATATGCGAAATCAGGTGCTAGGGTGTTAGCGGACGTCTTAGGAGGTTCGCGGAAGTCCCTACTGCGACTATCGAATTTTTCAAAGTTTCTGCAGACACTTATTAGACTGGGAATGTCAACCACATTCGCGGTCAAAAGAGAATTTGTGTAACAAGGTCTAATATTGTTGAGAAGTATTTCTAGTTTGTCGGATTCATCAATGGGTGCATCAAGGCGGGAAAACAAACCCTGCATTTTAGCGACATATAAGGTTATGTTCTCGTGTTCGCCTTGTGAACGAAGTCTTATTTCTGACATCAACCTATAGTCGAAATTGTGAGGGCTAAAATCTCCCTTTAATAATTGACAAAGGTGGCTCCAAGACGAAACACTGTCATGCTACGGTTCCAAGTCAATGCATCATCCGAAAAAATTTCAAATGCAAAAGAGAGTATCTTATCCTCAGGGATGCTCCTACTCGACATGAATTCATTTACTCTTTGTATAAAAGCGCGCACACATGATTTGCCATTGTATATAAATTTTGATAGATCGGAAAAAAGTTTACGTTCATAGGTAAGTAAACTAAGCGAAACATTTGGAGTACATCGACATCGAGCAGTCAGTCTGCAAATTGTGCCCAGAGGGCCGAGAAGTGGGTGGTTTAAGTTGTGAGTATAATGAATGAAATTCGTTCCATATAGCCTCAATGCTGTCCCTGACCGATAGGGCGTCCAAATTCACACGATTCAGTCTATGGTATATATGATGCAAAAGTGACTCGGTTCTAGATGAAAGATTTTTGTCCGGATTGGATTGTAACATTGTTGTATTATTGTTTACTTTTAATAATGAAATTTTTACGGCTGCTATATCTTCTTCGGGGGGCAAATATGATTCAAAAAGGTCCTCAGATGGAGAACCTGGAGCGAGCTTCGAAATCTGTTTGCGTAGTTCGTCTACGGTGTTCGATTATCTCACCTCCTCTTATAGAAACTTCGTATTGTAGTTCAGCTTTTTGTAAGTGCGAGAATTTAATTTCGAATGCCATTTTTCCCGAAGATGATATAGGTATCACAACACGAGCAATTGCAAGAAAAAAAAAATTTGTGGAAATCCGTCCGAGAATTAACGTAGTAAGGAAAATAATTAGAAGTGGGTGGGTTGAAATTGTTATTGCGCCCGCGCGGCGAGACCTCGTGGCACGATCACTCACGAGTAATATCACAAGATTTAAGATAGATGCAATAAAAATGTGGATACACACGTGGATAGACACGTGGATATAGTTAGCACAATATTCACGCACAGAAAAATTCTAGGAAGTATACTTGCCTGGACGGATTTCACACAACACACACAGTAATAGAAAATAATATAGAATATAAGCCGTAAACTCGCGACTGAAAGCCTTCTGCCGTTTTTGATTGGGCGCCAGATGTAACGTTGATGACACGTTTCAGAGACGTAGTCGACCGGGTACTACTCAGTGGAGATAATGTCGCGTATGAGGTGTCTGATGTGAAAAAGAAAATAATAAGCACAGTTACCTCAAGCGATCAATGAAATGAAATGAAATGAAACTATTTATTTCAGACCAAGAACACAATAATTGATACTAGTCCATGTTTTGTTAGTAGGTATGTACTTATATCTATGTTAGTAAAATTTAAAATTTTTATTATTATTTTGGACATGCATGTACGACCAATGCTTCAGGATTTAGCTATCCACTCTGACCGATACCACGTTCAGAAGCGTGTTGGTGCTTTCCTTTACCCGCGACCACAGGGAGGCCGTTCTTTTGCGAAGCACCGCTTGGAAACCGTCCGTGCTGTGGTCGGCGAACATACCGGAGGTATTGCACCGCCTTGGAAGCCCCGCCAAACCCCGAAAAGCGTTGTTATACTGGACGCGCAGAGCATTGTAGGCTTTTTTAGTGTAATTGCTCCACAGGTTGCACGTGTATAGCGTTTGGCAGTAGCTTTTAAAAAGTGTGATTTTAACTGCACGTGAGCATCGTGCAAACCTGCGAGAGAGCATATTACCCCTTACCGACAATGCTCTGCGCTCTCTATCCATGTCCATATCATCATTTAATTTTTCATTGACCCAATGGCCCAAGTACTTAAATTGGGACACTTGCTGTAGGACGGTTCCATTCAGTGTGATCGGAGGAACAGAGTAGGTTTTAGTCCCGGCCTTAAAAACTAGTAGCTCGCTCTTCTGAACATTGTACTTGAGCCCATGGGCCAAAGCATACCGTTCACATATGGTCAACAGTGACCTCACGGAACTGATTGAAGGGCCCAGAAGGACCATGTCATCAGCATAGCTAATATTGTTCGTAAAAACACCATCCACTGAACAACCGACCCCAGCACTGCTGAGCTCCTCAATCAGTCCATTTACATATAGATTAAATAGAGTAGGTGAAGTTAATCCCCCCTGCCTTACTCCACACTCCATATCCTATATTCATCCGAGTATTCACCCATCCATCTAACAAAATTGCTTTGATTATCATACCAATATCTAATTAAATTAATAATCTCTACAGGCAGACTGGTGTTAACCCTCATTTTCCTCCATAGAACATTGTATGACACCATGTCAAACGCTTTTGACAGGTCCAGGAAGCGGGCGTATACTGGTGTTCTTCTATCAGTATAATACTGTACGGTATGCTTAAGACACAGTACTGCAGATTCAGTGGACAGCCCAGGTCGGAATCCGAACTGAGCGTCATGCAGAGAGACATGGTGGCTTAAGTGCCTGTTAAGCACACCGTCCAGCACCTTACCCAGGGTCGTGGCCAAAGATATAGGTCTATAATTTCCCTTTTCTGATGCATCACCCGTCTTATTTTTAATTATAGGTACTACTATGGTCCTCATGAGGTCGTCTGGTAGGTAACTATGACGAAGACAGAATGTAAACAACATGGATAGGACCCTAGGCAGGTGAACACCAGCATGCTGCAGATGCTCGATGCTGAGACCATCATGCCCCGGTGACTTCCCTCTGGACATTTGTTTAATAACCTTATAAACCTCCGCATAGGTTATTTTAACTGGAGGGTCATCGGTACCGCGTTTCCCAGTATCAAGCATCATTTCGCCCTCATCCGGTTTCAAAAGTTTTTCCACTCTAAAATGGTTCCTAAATAGGTTAGCCACATCACGGGGCGCACTTATCCCCTCCACACTGGCAGGGAGACTCACCTTTGGCTTAAGTTTGTTTGTAGATTTCCAAAACTGACTGAAATTTTTTGACTTATGATGTTCGGCAATTATATCCATCTTTATTTGATCTTTATGATTGATGCACTGCTTCAGTTTGGCTTTAAAAACTTTTCTAGAGTTATGCATGGCTTCGTGGAGCCTACCCGAATTTGGCTTACCATACGAACACCATTCTTGGAAATGGAACCTAGCCTTTTGATGCGCACCCTGAACATGTTTATTCCAACCGGCAATGTGGCGCCCCCTCACAGGTTTGCTTTTATAACTAGATACAGAGGCTTCCATAAGCACTGTTAGAACAGTTCGGTACAATCTATTTATCACATCTCTATGCTCAATATTATTGCACAACTTATCCGCACAACAGCTTAGCTCATTAGGAAAATCAATACATTTTAATTTACTGTGACATATTTTATGATAATTTTCTATTTGCAACTGATCCCTATCCCCCCATACAACACCCTTTATAATTTTGTTGCTATCATTCACACAACTATCTATGAGCGTCTTGAGTGTGCAGTTACCTAGGTTAATTACAATTTCTATCGGCAGGTGATCAGACCAAAACACATTGTAATGAATTTTCACACTTTCAACAGATTTTCTAGCCGCTAATGAGGTCACACAGTGATCTAGCCACCTCCTACATCCGTGACTATCGCTAACATAAGTATACGATGCTTCAGGCAAAAGTTCAGTGTCCACTACACACAGTTGTTGTTCGCTGCAATAGTCCTTGAGCTCATTATAAAAGGGCATGCCAGGATGCGCATTAAAATCACCCAACAAGTAAACCAAGTCCACATCTTCATTTTCGATAATCGCATACACTTCTCCCATACATGATGAGAACTCGCCTATATTTTCACGTTCATCAGTAGGCATGTACACCGATAGTATTATCATAGATCTCTCACTCGATGTGACCTTGATACCCGATAGGCGAACACTCTTGCACTGGATTATGGAAACACATGGAAACACACTCCTACGCCATAGGAGTGCGACGCCACCGTGCGGCCGGCCACGCAGAACTCCCGAAGAAAGGTCAACAGCCGTATTACCGGTGTATGAAAATTCAGAGTCTATTGTTCCTAGCACTGGAATGTCATGTTGTAGTAACCAAGTCTCTTGGAGAGCAATTATGTCCGCTGACTTACATAGTTTCCTCACACATTCCATTGAGCGCGCAAGACTCTTACAATTAAAACTTATTAAATTACAGTACCTGTTTATAACTGCACTATCCATTGTTTGGGGTTTTTTGTTCCTTGTCCTTCACTTTGGGTTTCGAGAAATCCACAAAACGCCTAAACAATATGCCCTCAGGCCAAAAGTTTTCATTTAGAAATATGTCTAATTTGTGTTTAGGCACAAACACTTTGTATGCGTCATAACCTTTATCAGTTTTCATAGCTAGTTTATTTATTGTAACATGCATTTGAGACTTATTGTACACATGCGCACTTATATCCGTATGGGTAGTAGACCTGTCAACGTTGTGTTGGCAACCCAGTGACCGGTAGCAGCCACCCCAGCGCCTCCTACCGGACGACCGTGATCACTTACCTAGCTACTGTCAGTACGAGAAGATAAAAAGACTGGACACCAACGGCTCGCTCTCTTTTTACTTCGGATTTCGTGTGAAACAGTTGCTCTGTTAGATTGTATTGAAATTAGATTAAATTATTGAAGTATATGTAAGTTATTTATAGGTTATCAGTTTATAAATTAATAAGGTATTTTAGCTATTTGTTTCTACTCAACTCTCTCAGTGTTGCCTTCAGCCTAGTTAGTTTATATCAGAAGCGGGATTAGCGTTGGTTCAAACATAATATGGCATAGGTGAGCACAGTCTACCAAATTTTGTGATCGATTATTGAAACGGTAAACACCAAAATCTGGTGAGTGTTTTAATTTTGACAATATTCGGGTATCGAATGTTCATTGGTAAAGTTTAATGAAAAACATATCTTGTGTTGACTCTTCGATTTAAAATATATAAAATCGAGTGACTACACTTGAGTACTAATCGGTAGAAATGTTATATTTTATCGTTGCTAAATTGCATTAAGATTTCTGTTGCTATGGTCATTATGAGAGAATGAGGGTAATCGCACATGTCGCACAATGTTCATCTTCGAAAAAAGTTAACGAATATAATTATGTGTACTAAATATGTCCCGGTTTAAATATTTTATCGGACCCACCAATAGGTAATTTGTTACTGATTTTTATATCGTTATTTCTTAATGATACTTGTGAAATCACAATATTGGAATACTGAAGTCTCTGATTGGAAAGAGTTGTGCAATAATTTCTTGGTATAAAGTAAAAATACCGCCATTGGCGGGTCCCTACTAATGTGAAATTACAGATTACTGAGCAGTGATTACGTGTGAGTGCAACTACTGGGCTAGCTTCGGAGGTCAATCCGTAGCTTCAGTAGCTGCTGGAGAATCGAGGCAGGAATGCTGCCGTGATGTTGTATCTTGGTGAAATCTGACCAATTTGCTTACGTCTAAATTTGTTTGATGATAATGATGATGATGATGCAAGTGATAAAGGTGATCATGGCCAAAATCACTGAGATTTACAATTGAAATTGGGATGGCCGAACGGTATTGGTTTTTATTGCAAAATGTAACCAATGTACCTAACCATCATATTGTTAATGTTAATAACTGTACAAGTTATGTCAGTCAATGTTGTTTGATAATGCCTCTGTCCAAACACGTATGTGTTCCGCATTTATTGACACTGGTAGTAGCTGTTCCATCATTAGGGAAAATCTGTGTAGAGAGTTATTGATACCAATAGCTACCCTAGCGCCCCTGTGATCTTGCAAGAGTTTTCAAACGATAGCATACAAACTGTAAATACCTATAAAAGTTCAAGTAAATATTAAATTACGATTCGGTCAACTTAGAAAATATGGAGTTTTATGTTTTGAACGAACTGTCGGATTGTGATATATTATTAGACAGAAATATAACGGAACGACATGACATAATGTACTCGCGAGTGGGTCACAAAATATTTATTTTTGTAATAATGCTTTTATTTTTTCTAATTATTCTGCTCCATTCAGCGTTTAGGTTAACTGCATTCTAATATTTTTGCTACAAATATTTATCAAGTTTATTATTATTAAGACATAAATTGTACTTGTTTCTGGCACATTATAGCTTTTGTGACATTACTAGCACTCGACAGCACTTGATACTCATGTCAATTGAAATCTGTCAAAGGTGTTTCCTAAGCCTAAAGGTGCATCTGGAAAAGATAGATGGACGTAGCCTAAGCCTAAAGGTGCGTCCTGACGATGAGGATCTTGGAGCTGGGAGAATCTGCTATTCCCTAAACAGTGAAATTACCTAAGTCTAAAGGAAAATTTCACGTTGGGGCCGAGTAGACTTGCTAATTATGAATCGTGCCTTGTTTGACATGATTACCGACTCGGGTTATTGTTAAACTATGAGCATAATTGTACAAGTGATATATGTATATGTTTACAGAATCGAACCTACTCGACTGCTACAAAAATAATTATCCAGGTGGAGTGAGCGTGCCCGGGGCTGGCACGGTGCAGCATGGCCGTGTTGGCAACCCAGTGACCGGTAGCAGCCACCCCAGCGCCTCCTACCGGACGACCGTGATCACTTACCTAGCTACTGTCAGTACGAGAAGATAAAAAGACTGGACACCAACGGCTCGCTCTTTTTACTTCGGATTTCGTGTGAAACAGTTGCTCTGTTAGATTGTATTGAAATTAGATTAAATTATTGAAGTATATGTAAGTTATTTATAGGTTATCAGTTTATAAATTAATAAGGTATTTTAGCTATTTGTTTCTACTCAACTCTCTCAGTGTTGCCTTCAGCCTAGTTAGTTTAGAGTTGTATATAAACAACGGTATGTTTATGTCGGGCGCTTTAAATTTCCCATTTTGGTCTGTCGAAGCGGCACCTATTCTTCCTACAATTCGGTTTCTTAGCCTTTTCTTCTGAACTACTTTCCATTCTTCCGTTGTATTTCCGGTTTTCCATTCGCCAGGAGCCTTAACTATGTCTGCCAAAGTCGCTCGGGATTCCAGCTGACACATTCGTTGTTTTGACTGCACAGAACCAGTCCGTTGGGGACATAGGCGATCTTGCGCGCACAACTGGCCTACGCGACAATGGTGGTTTTGATTGCGCATTACTTGGATTGTCGGTCGCTTCATTAGTCATCGCGTTCACTGTACTAATTACCTGTTTCGACATTCGTGGTGTTGAAGGCGCACAGGAGTTGTTAACGCTTTTTAGTTCATTAGTCATACCGTCATATGGTTTTATTTTTTCAGCAAGTGAAACACTTGTTAACTCCACAGTATTTATCAACGTATTATTGTCATTATTGGGACTAGATTGGGAAAAATGATGTAGTCCCATCGGCCCGCTATCACAATGATACTCATTTTGGCGACGACAGCCTCTTTTCAAATTTACGTTACCATATTCGTCGTTGAAACTTAAGGTTGATGTTTTTATGTCATTTACATTTCTTTGCAATGCGTTGAATGCTTCTATTGTGACATAGCTATCTTTTACTGTCTTAAGTTCTTCCCTTAACACCAGCATATCCTTGAGGAGTCGTGTCACATCTACATGGTCAAATGTGATTGGCGGTAACTTCTGAAGGTCTCGGGCCACAAAAACTGGAACAATCTCAGGATCAGTTTGCTTCATACACGTAATAATATCTTCAATGTCCCGCTGCGATTTCTTATCGCCTTTGCGAATCCTCAGTTGCTGTCCCAACGGTATTTGACTCAACGGAATTGAGTCAAACAGTAACTTCTTTGCACTGAGGATTTCGTCAGACGACGCCGTCACACATATTTTACTTAAACTGTCCTCGTCCATCACATCAAGTTTGTTTTTCACAAAAGCCAACACTTCACAAATTACCAGGTTACAACCCGGGCATTTGATTACATTAGACGTCATTGTCACAGGTTAACGACGCGCATGCAGTCTAACACACGCCCGACGCTAACGACGCGCACGCGATGACTGATATAATTTATCCAATATATTATATATTAATTAATATATTTATATATTTTATCCAATATAATTTATTTAAAAATTTGGGTCATGGGTGAAAAAGGCCCGTCATTTATTTCGTGTCTGAAGGTAGGCGCGTGGTACTCTCCTGACTTCGACGCGTGGCGATGACACGGAGGCCGAGGAGGTGGTGCTAGCAGGGTGAGCAGTAATAACTGTCGTAACGTGCAGTGGTGGTGTTGTGCCTGCCGAGTAACGCCGGTGCCCAGCGGTAGATTGACCGGCTTGGTAACCGGGACTTTGGACCCTGGAATTGCGTCCAATAAAAAAATAAATGATAGTCCTCTGCTTGACCTCTCCTGACTGTGAACGGCGGCAGCGTTAGCGTGAAGCAGAAGTACCATTGCGCTTAAGGCGAGTGTGTGCAAAGGTCACAGTCAGAATCGGAGTTTACATATTAAACTATAATTTAATTATTCAGTGTGAAGCACTACGGTTATAATTATTTACGCTGAAATAATAGTATAGGCACGTAGCAAGCATAGCTAAATAGGAAGGAAACAATTATTAAACAATGAGCATGATGTGGCAAAAATTAGTGAGTCAGTCAATGGCCACACCCAGCATGACTTAGCTAAAACAAAAGAAATTATCAACACTTACCCAATACGGGGTTAACACTGATTTTAATATAAATGTATAAATGAGTAATATTTAAAATATTGCGTCCGAACTCCGCATACAACTTTCGAGACGACACGTAAGAGGACACGCGCTGAGTACTAGAAGTGCTACTAAGGAGTGCGTGAACGTGCGCCTCAGCTGAGAACAATGTCGGACTGGCGTTCAGGGCCAGCTCCCGGTACCCCGAGTGCTGCGCCTGCGCACCAACGTTCATTCGAGTGAGGAACGTTTACCCACCGTTAGGCGAGTGAGACAAGGCACCGCACTGGTACAGTAAGCTAGGCGGACGAGTTTGAGCCATATAACAATGAAGTGACGTATTATTATTGTTTGCCTATTAGCCATGTAGTCTACGTTAACTAGTTTAAAGTTATTATTTTTTTTTAAGTTTCAGGTTAAGTAATATAGGTTAAGGATTGTAATTATTGTATTATATTATTTTAAGTTATTATTTAAATCAATGGAACGTTGATTAATAAGTAAACAACGTTACAATAAATTATACTCAGAACACACAAATATACAAATTTTATTGACAATAGGGTTGATTTTGATACAAGCTAAGTAGGAAGACAAAAACGAGTAGGGTGAGTTAAGCTCAGGGAGGGTTCGGTGAACGCTTTGAGGCGAGGTCCGACCGGTAGAGGGGCGGCACTTAACTCGGGCAGCTGGAGCAGGGCGAAGGAGACCCGCGCGTCGTCTGCCGAGCTATTTATAGCGGCGCGCGGGGTGAGGCCTGAGGTGTGGGGAAGGAGCGGCGAGCGCGGACCATGTCACCAGATAGTTTAAAGGTAAGGTGGCATCGTACGACACTGAACTAACTGTAAAGTAAGTCGTGTCGGTTGAGAAGGAAGGTAACTTGCCTCTCATAGATGTCACCAACGTCACCTTATGACGTAAATTCAGAATGTGAAGGCAAAATTTCAATCATGCGGGTAGGGTTCGCGGTGGCTTAGAGGTCAGGGCGTCTGGTATATCAAACCAGAAGACGCAGGTTCGAATCCTGCCCGCGATTGAATTTTTTCCTTTACTAAAAAATAACTTAATAATCTTAGCATGGAAAATGCAAAAAATTCACAAAAAGATAGTTTAAAGGTAAGGTGGCATCGTACGACTCTGAACTAACTGTAAAGTAAGTCGTGTCGGTTGAGAAGGAAGGTAACTTGCCTCTCATAGATGTCACCAACGTCACCTTATGACGTAAATTCAGAATGTGAAGGCAAAATTTCAATCATGCGGGTAGGGTTCGCGGTGGCTTAGAGGTCAGGGCGTCTGGTATATCAAACCAGAAGACGCAGGTTCGAATCCTGCCCGCGATTGAATTTTTTCCTTTACTAAAAAAATAACTTAATAATCTTAGCATGGAAAATGCAAAAAAAAATCACAAAAAGATAGTTTAAAGGTAAGGTGGCATCGTACGACACTGAACTTACTGTAAAGTAAGTCGTGTCGGTTGAGAAGGAAGGTAACTTGCCTCTCATAGATGTCACCAACGTCACCTTATGACGTAAATTCAGAATGTGAAGGCAAAATTTCAATCATGCGGGTAGGGTTCGCGGTGGCTTAGAGGTCAGGGCGTCTGGTATATCAAACCAGAAGACGCAGGTTCGAATCCTGCCCGCGATTGAATTTTTTCCTTTACTAAAAAAATAACTTATAATCTTAGCATGGAAAATGCAAAAAATTCACAAAAAGATATATTTAATACATTTGCATATTTAATAAGTTAAAGTTATATTGAATTAGCCTTAATATTAAACTTTTTCTTCGTGTACCTTATTATACATGTTTCTCTACTTGACCCAAAGGTTGACTGGTAGAGAATGCCATATGGCATTAAGTCCGCCTTGTGTACCATTTCTTTTGTACATAAAAGTTTAAATAAATAATTAAATAAGATTTGCAAATGATTCCTGAAATTTCCGTAGCCTTGTGTGAAACATAACACCGACCAGGTGCTTGCAAGTGACGAACTGCGCCGACCGTGCGCACATAGGAAACAAGTTCGAACTTGTAATAAAACATGTGCACAATGCTTTCCAGAGTACTGTTACACAATCATAACAATAATAGTCTCTCCATTACATTTGGCTGATAGTGACCGGACTGGTCGGACTTCTCAGTTCACATCATCGAATTGAAAACCTATTGTAAGTAAGTAGTTCGTTATTTATACTATAATTACTGAGATTTATATTCATTACCATAATATTGATTCTTATTTTGTTTGTTTCAGATCATCAAAAATGTGTGATTCCCCTGACCTTGTCTTTTCGCAATACGGTCAAGGGTTCCCGACTCCAAGTTTGAGTTGGCATGTACCTGACCAACAGGGGACTATTTATAAAAAACCAAGAGCGAAACGAGAAGGTCAAAAGCGGAAGTAGCTCAATTGTCAATCATATGTTATTAATAATGTGAAGAAAAAAGGACTGAGATTAATCTAGATACAAGTGCTGAACATTAGTGATCAACAAGAATCTGACAATGATGAGGCGGTAGTTATGAGTGCGCAATACGTAGTGAGTGAACCAGATTATGTTATGGAAGAGACACAATCGTTAATAATCAAAATTTCCAAAAAACTTTGTGGGGACAATTGTTATTAGTAAGTAACGTAGTTTTTAAGTTTTTTGTATAAATAAAAATATTTGTTTATAAGTAAAATTAAATATTGATTGATTAAATTTGATTACAATATTAAATGTAAAAAATAATAAAACATGAATAGATATTGTTACGAGCTGGGGTTCGGGATAAATTAAATACCACTTATTTCACCGAAATAAACAGTCACTTTATTCACTACACAAACACACACAGAAATAACACGAACAGTCACTATACTAGCACTTGTTACACTGCACTGATAATCACTTGTTACTTCACTTCGATCTTCACTTGGATGCGTCCAAAACTGAACTGCCTTAGCCGGCGCTGTCGACCATTATTTATATGAGCCACGAAGATTCTGGATTCGAAAAATCTCGATAAATCTCAAGAAAGCGACCCGCCCGCATTTTTGAGACAATAGATGTTTACGTCCTTTTTTCAACTTGCGAACAATAGATGTTTACAATCGCCATTGTTAATCCTTGACCTTGAGCCCGGTCTCACGCTATTGTGTTTTGTTTGTTTTTCTTTTTGTTGCGGGTGCCGCATTCTAGCATATTCCTCCTGTTTGTTTTCTACCTGCTTCATCGACTAATCCAGAATCTCCGTGAGCCATCTCCGTCGTCCTAGTTACTCGGCGTAACACTGCCCCCTCCTAAGACATGCTCGTCCCGAGCATTATTACATCCGTGATAACGTGCCAAACGATCCACATGAACGATCTTCGGAGCACCTCTTGGTCCTTTCTGTATCCGGTAGGTCACATCGTTGATCTTAGTCACGACTCGGTAGGGACCGTCCCATTTTGCCTGTAACTTCGGTGACTTTCCTTTGCTGCGTACCGGGTTATGTAGCCACACTAGTGAGCCTTCGTCGAAGCCTTTGTTGTTCATCTTGCGGTCATAGCGGGTCTTCATCCTTTCAGATGTTTGTTGGCCTGATTGTCTGACATGCTCATATATGTCATTCATTCTGGTACGCAAGTCGTTTGCATAATCAGTTACACAACGGGGGGTGTCAGGCGGAATACCGGTATGAGATCTGCAGGCAACCGTAGTTCTCTTCCGGAGTTCGCGAAGGCTGGTGTTACCGACGTACTTTCGTGAACTGCACTCCGGTATGACAAAAGGAACGGCTGGATGTGCTTATCCCAATCCCTCTGCCTGTTCCCCACGACTTTTGCCAGATATCTCTCTAAGGTTTGATTGAATCGTTCAACCATTCCATCAGATTGTGGGTGGTAAGAGGTGGTCCTGGTTTTATGGGTACCCATTACCCGACACGTCTCCTGGAATATTTGAGACTCAAAATTCCTTCCTTGGTCGCTGTGAATCTCCAAGGGTACTCCAAATCGACAGAAGACTTCATGGACCAATTTATCTGCAACCGTCGAAGCTTCCTGGTTAGGAATGGCGAACACTTCCGGCCACTTTGTGAAATAATCCATCACAACCATAAAATACTTGTTTCCACTTTCACTTTCTGGAAATGGTCCCGCAACGTCTAGGGCTATTCGTTCCCAGGGCGCACCAACGTTGTAGACTTTCAATGCTCCTCTGCTGCGCGTGTGAGGCCCTTTTACAGCTGCGCAACTAGTGCATTTACGACACCAGTCTTCAACATCGTCCCGACAGTGGATCCAGTAGAATCGCTCTCGAATCTTTAATAAAGTCCTTTTTACACCTAGATGACCTCCCGAACATCCGTCATGGTAAAGTTGCAGGACATCTGGCACCTTAGCTTTGGGGACTACCATCTGCAGATGACACTTGTCCCCTTTAACATTTTCCCATTTCCGGCATAAGACACCATTTTGTATCAGCAGACTGTCCCACTGTGCCCAGTAACTTTTTGTGACTGTGCTCAATGACGCAACATCACTCCATGTTGGTTTAGAGGCACCAGCTTTCATCCACTCGAGGATCGGTTTGATATCAGCGTCTTTTTCCTGAGCCTGCTGTAAGTTTTCACTGCTGTAAGTTTAAGTTCACCTTAGACCTCAAAAGTGGCTACTGGCAAGTGGAAATAGACCCAAAGGATAAGGAGAAGACCGCATTCTCTACGGGAAAGGGTCTGTGGCAGTTTAAAATTAAAATTCAAATTCAAAAACATTTATTTCAGACTTTTTGGTCCATATGGTGTTAGTATTACATCTGGATAACTTAAGGCTATGTTAGTAACTCACATACACTATAATATATAATATATAAAAGAAAAAGCGAATGATCACCTACTTACTACACAGCATATGTAACCTGATCCAATGTCTCCAAATAGGACTATGGATGTAGTTAGCAATTACTTCCAGGTAGCTGTTGGGACTGCCCCTCACCCTTCGCATCAGCGATGCTACTCTCTTGCGTAGAATTGCATGAAAGCCGTCCACTCGAGCTTCGGTAAACATCGCCGATGCACTGCAGTAGCGAGGCAATCCCATCAGCAACCTGAAAGCATTGTTGTATTGGACACGCAGGGCACTGACGGTCCGCTGCGTGTAGCTAGTCCACAGACTACAAGTATAAAAGGACTGACAGTATGCTCTGAATAGTGTCCTCTTTACTGCCTTTGAACACCTGGCAAATCTGCGTGCTAGCATATTACAACGAATCGTCAGCCCCCTGCGTTCCCTTTCCATATCTAATTCATCAGTCAAGTCCTCATTTACCACATGACCTAGGTACACAAATTGCGTAACTCTATTCAATGGCTCCCCTGCTAGTGTCACGGGCGGTACGCAAGAGGGACTCTTACGCCCCGCCCGAAACACCATCAGTTCACTCTTCTTTACATTGTAAGCCAAGCCATGAGTTTCAGCAAACACCTCACACACCTTTACTAATTTTCGCAATGTGCTGATCGATGGGCTCAACAGCACCATGTCATCCGCGTAGCTAATGTTGTTAACTATTTTACCATCTATTGAGCAGCCTACGCCGGTGCTGTTGAGCTCACGGATCAGCCCATCTACATAAATGTTAAAGAGCGTAGGAGAACTCAGTCCACCCTGCCTCACTCCACATTTTAATTGGTAGGAGTCCGAAAGAGAGCCCGACCATTTCACATGATTGGTTTGATGATTGTACCAATACTTGAGTATATTTGTGATTCCTTCAGGCACTCCCTTATCCCGTAGCTTATCCCACAGTTTTCCATAGTCTACCCGGTCAAAAGCTTTTGAGAGGTCCAGAAAGGCGGCATACACTGGCGTTTTACGTTCGGTATAGTATTTGACGGTGTGTTTCAGGACCAAGATCGCACTCTCCGTCGAAAGACCAGGCCTAAACCCAAATTGGGCATCTTCAAGCTTAGCAGCCTTCGCGAGATAGCGATTCAACACACCGTCCAACACCTTGGCGGTTATAGTAGCTAATGTTATAGGTCTATAGTTACTTATTTCACTTATATCACCGGTTTTATTTTTAACAATAGGTACTACAACCGCCCTTGTAAGCTCCTCCGGCAAGTACTCATGCCTAATACAGAGTGTGAAAAACATCGCCAAGACTCTGCACACGTGAGGCCCCCCATGCTTCAGATGCTCCACGCTCAACCCATCATGACCGGGAGACTTACCCTTACGCATAAATTTTAGAACCTGCGATACCTCTTTTGCGGTTACTCCAACTGGTTTTTCAGACACGGTAACTCGCTCCTGGAGCACCTTTCTATTACTTGCTCCCCTAGGTTCTGTTGTGAAGTGCTTCCTAAATGTGTTGGCAATATCCATAGCCACTGTTTTCCCCCCCACACTGACAGGAAGACTCGGCCTCGGATTGAGTTTACTGGTTAGTTTCCAGAATTGTTTGAAAGTCTTATTCTCGAGGTGAGTGGCAAGAACGTCCATACGGGCCTGGTCCTGATTGTTCTGAAGGAACTTAAGGTTTTTCTTAAAAACTTTTCTACTCTCTGTCATGGCCTCCCAGATCTGTCCTGAGATTGGTTTGTTTCACTTGCACACCATCTCTGAAAGTGAAACCGAGCCTCCACGTGCGAGTCCCTAACGAACTTGTTCCAACCTGTGATATAACCACCCTTCCGAACCTCTCCACACTGATTGCTCTTGATCGCTGCCTCGGTCATCGACTTTATAATGGCATTATACATCTTATCTAAAAGCTCTTTATGACTCCCATTATTACAATAATAGTCAGCGCACAGACTTAATTCAGTTGGGAAGTCTATTTCCCTTAATTTACTATTACAGCATGTCTCATACACTTCTATTTGTTTTTTGTTTCTTTCCCCCCATATTACCTTATTAACATTATTATTACACACTACTTTCTTTGGTATAACTACGTCCAAGTTACATTCCACAAGTAAAGGTAGATGATCAGACCAGTACACCCCTTGACAAACCCGCACGCTAGCGACCGACCTCCAAGCTGCCTCTGTTACCAAACAGTGGTCTAGCCACCTTCTACAGCCGTGCACATCACTAATAAAGGTGTACGTGTCTGACCCCTCTCCCAATGACATTATATCGGCACACACCCAACTTTGACATTGACAGAAATTCATCATTTCTACCCCAAAAAGCTGACAGGGGTGGGCATTATAATCCCCTAACATAAATACAGATTCAATGGCCAGGTTATCAATAATAGACACTATCTCCCCTAAGCAGTTAGTAAACTCCGTTAGGTTTTCTAAGGAATCTGTAGGCATATAGATAGAAAAACATAAAATATCCTTATTTTCTATTGTTAACCTTATAGCCGTAAGCCGATCACTTAGACATTGTACCACACTTACAATATTAAATATACTTTTACGCCACAATATCCCTACTCCACCGTACGGCCTGCCTCTTAGCAAATTACCCGACATGTCCACGGCAGACTTACCTGTATAGCCGAAATCTTCATGTATTCTACCCAACAATGGAATTTCATGCGGTAGCAACCATGTTTCTTGTACCGCTATAATGTCTGCCTTCTCGCACAAGTCCTTTACACATTGCTGAGATCTTTTCACACCCCTACAATTAAACGAGATAAACTTAACACTCGCACTCGCACTCCTATTCATTATTTGAAGGTAAATTGACACGCTCGTTTTTCCGCGTCTGACTAAGGTCCCTAAACATAACAAATCTCCTAAAAGATACACCTTCCGGCCATAAGTTCTCGTCCATAAACAGCGCTAGTTTCTCTTTAGGTATCATAAACTTATATGCTATATAGTCTTTCTGTAATTTCATGTTTATTTTCTCCGGTGTAATATTAATGTTAGTCTTACTCAAAACATACTCAGTCACATCCTTTTCAGAAGCTCCTTTATCTACATTATAAATATAGAACGGAATCTTAGTAATTGCAGCTTTGAATTTACTATCAGCTGTTGCAGTCGCCTTTCCTTTATTTCCAACAAAACGTTCGTTGTTTATACGCCGCTTATAAGAAACCTGTTTCCACGGACCTCCCTCCTCCGCAACATTTGCCCATGTTTTCTCTGTCTCTCCAGTACGCGCCTCTGCTTGCTTCGTCGCACTATCTCTCTCACGTCGTTCCACAGGTGCTCGCACGTGCGCACGGGCCTCATTAGTTGGTTTCGTTTGCCGACGTAACGAAGTTAACGCCTCCTTCTCGTTCGGAACCGCAGTCCTTGTCGGGGCCTCCACGTGGATCGTTGCGTGCGCAAGCGAGAGGGAGTTATCCCCGCTTGCTATGCGCGTGAGTGTTTGCGGTGACGAAGTAACCGTCCGTCCTTTGTTTGTGAGCGGTATGTCGCCGTTTATCGGCGCAGCGGTCAATGACCCGGTGGGCACACACTCCGAAGTTTTATTTACTACCTGCATAGGCATTTTGTTATTTTCACTATTCGAATTACAGTAATCATACATATCCATGTATGAGCTTTCATTCAACACAAATGCCCCTCTTTGTCTATTTACATTACATTGAGAATCTTCTATGGGCGAGTGTTCGAGGTTCTGTAGATTACCCATTCTTGTGTTGCACATATCTTCCATTTGTTTGATAGTGGCGTAGTTTTCTTTCACATACTTCATATCAGATTGCAACTTTAAGATGTTCTTCAATAAGTTAGTGACATCTACATGATCGAAAGTTATAGGCGGTAGTTTTTGTAGATCCATTGCTACGAACACCGGTATGACCTCCGGATCAGTTTCCTTAAATAGATCAATTATATCTTGTAGGTCTCTCACAGATTTACCTTTATTCTTTCTTGCGACCATACGCTTACACTTTGGGATAGCTTGAAATAGTAAGCTCTTCGCTGCTTTTATGTCCTCTTCAGTGAAGGCACTTTTACATATGTGTATGAGGCTTTCATTGTCCATTACCTCAATCTTGTTCTGCACAAAGGATAACACTTCATTGATGACTATATTGCATTTACTGCATTTAACAATATTATTTTCCATACCGCGAGTCGCTCGAGTTAATGACCCCGCTAGTGGCACACTCAAAACACGTTAGCACGCCTCGCGCGCATTAGCGGAACTGTGTGTTAAAGTAATGCCGTTTGGATTGTGTAATGCTCCTGCCACGTTCGAGAGACTTATGGAACTAGTGCTCACTGGCCTGATCGGAGACGCCTGCCTGGTCTATTTGGATGACATCATCATTGTGGGCCATACATTTGATGACCACCTACGAAACCTGGAACGTGTGCTATCAAAAATCAGAGGAGCCAATCTAAAGTTGAGTCCGAAAAAGTGCTCATTATTCAAACGACAAGTGAGTTTTCTGGGACACGTAGTTTCGGAAAAGGGTGTTGAAACGGATCCAGAGAAGATAGTTGCTGTCAAAGAGTGGCCAGTGCCGAAAGATAAGACGCAAGTCAGAGCATTTTTGGGCTTGTGCTCCTACTATCGACGGTTTGTGAAGAATTTTTCGGACATTGCGAAACCTTTACACAAATTGACCGAGGAAAAAGCGTAGTTCTGCTGGGACACAAACTGTGACAGTGCTTTTCAAGAGTTAAAGGACCGTCTGTGCAATACACCTATACTGGGCTACCCTGACACTGAAAATGAATTCATCGTGGACACAGACGCAAGTAATACTGGAATTGGTGGAGTGTTGTCACAGAAAAAAGGAGATCAGGAGGTTGTGATAGCCTACTTCAGTAAATCATTGTCAAAACCAGAGAGAAACTACTGCGTCACGAGAAGAGAACTGCTCGCAATAGTCAAGACGTTGCAACATTTCAGCAAGTATTTATTGGGAAGGAAATTTTAACTGCGCACGGACCATGCTGCACTAAAGTGGCTATCACAGTTTAAGAACCCGGAAGGACAAGTAGCAAGGTGGATTGAGCTACTACAAGAATTCGACTTCATAATTGAACATCGCAGTGGCAGATCCCACGGTAACGCAGATGCGTTGTCACGAAGACCTTGTCCAGAGAAGTGCAAACATTGTTCCAGACAAGAGGCTAAAGAAACAGTGCCCGTGAGGATGCTGAAAACTGACCTTAGCGACGAATGGAAAGAAAACTTACAGCAGGCTCAGGAAAAAAGAATGCGGTCTTCTCCTTATCCTTTGGGTCTATTTCCACTTGCCAGTAGCCACTTTTGAGGTCTAAGGTGGTAAACCATTTCATGCCTGTCAGTGTATCCAGTGTGTCATCAATCCTTGGCAATGGGTAGCTGTCCTTCTTCGTAATGTCGTTCAGTCGTCGATAGTCCACGCAGAAGCGCATACTGCCATCTTTCTTTTTCACTAACACGACAGGAGAACACCACGGACTAGATGAAGGCTCTATTACACCATTCTTCACCATCCCCTCAATCATGATCTCCACTTCCTTCTCTCTT
The DNA here is from genome assembly GCA_910591435.1 of Acronicta aceris. Lineage (NCBI taxonomy): Eukaryota > Metazoa > Arthropoda > Insecta > Lepidoptera > Noctuidae > Acronicta > Acronicta aceris. Next base: position 8,636,980 of record OU342757.1, on the reverse strand, counting down.
GCAACTGGCAGTCTTCTAGGTCGCTGACGAATTGGTGACTCATTGCCAGTATTGATCTTGTGTTGTACCAATCCGGTTTTTCCTATATCGGCATCATTTGTAGAGAAAATATCAGCGTACTGAAGCAACATCTTCTTAGCCTTGTCCATTTCTTCTTCAGACATATGATTTCTACAGTCTTCCAAGAGTGTTGCCACGTTAAACCTTGAATTGTGAGCGTTATTACCAGTACACTGATCACTGCAACGTCGCATCCAGGCTACTTCTTCACAAATGCCCATCAATGTGCCCTTCTTGATCACTTGATACTTATCGCTGGGATTGAGTATGCGTACAGCTGATGTATTTGAAGCTTTGACCAGCGTTCGTGCCATCTTCCATGGCAAGTCTTCGTCCAACCTTTCTATGAGAACACATCGATTTTCCTGCCCAGCATTCTATGGTAGAGCGACTGGGACGATTGTTTCCGACTTAGGAGGTAGAATTATTTTCTTCAGGCAGAACACTTTCCCGGCGGTTGCACCTTCCATAAAGACTTCTTCTGTCCCGCACTTCAATACTCCTTGATTAACGTCGATCTCACAAGAATGCTCTCGCATAAAGTCCAATCCCAGTATGCAGTCGTCTACGATATCGGCTACGATGACATTATGCCGATATATTCTGTTACCAAGTTTCAATTCTACCGCCTTCTCACCTCGGACGGATATGTGCTGACCAGTAGCTGTTACTAATTGTATACACTCACGGTCACTGATGCAGTCCCCAAGAACCCGACGTGCCAGCTGAGAATTCACAACCGTGCGAGAAGCTCCAGTATCTATTGTCAGCTTACAGGGTGTTCTGTTGACTTCACCTTTGATGATCAGGCTGTTTCCATCATGGGCTTGTGAGATCGAAATCCTTGGGGCTACTTCTGCACCAGCCAGCACCCGCCCCGCAGTCCTGGCTTTTATTCGTTTCCCTGCTGCTCCTCGGCGGTTGCATTCACCGCCCTTACTGCTTCACCATAGGTCTTTTGTCGCCACGTGGTTCCCTTTGGGCAATTAGCTCGGAGGTGGCCCTTTTCTCCGCATATGTAGCATCTTGGTGATGCTGCACCATCCTTTCGACCCTCGCTGCGCTTCGGGCAACCTGCCTGGAAATGGCCCTTTTCCCCGCAAAGGTGGCATGTTGGTAAAACGACTTCCCGGATACGGTGAGTCCGATGGTCCTGTCTCACTGCTTCTACTTCCAAGGCATGGGCTAAGGCGTCTCTTAAAGTCTTGTGGTGCCCAAGTCTCACAGCAGCTCTGACTTCTAGATCACGTATTCCATCGACGAACGCCTGAACAAGATTTCCGGTAGCGCAGGTGTGGACTGGTAGGCTTTCCGGACTAACTTCTCAACTTCTAGAGCCCACTGCTGTAGGGTCTCTGCACCCCGCTGTACTCGGTCCTTCAGCTGGGCACGAAACACGTATTCTAGATGTGCGTCGCCGTATCTTGAGTCCAATGCTTCCAGTAGTTGGTCGTAGGTCATGTCCTTTCCGAGCGCCTCCAGTACGGTTAAAGCCTGGTCGCGGAGGCTTAAGGTAAGTGCCGTCTTGGCTTGAGCTTTGTCCCATCCATTTGACTCCACATAGGCTTCAAACTGGAGTCTGTAAGCTGACCATGAAGATGTTCCATCAAACGGCGGTACTTTAAATCCACGTACCGAGGGGGTCGTAGGAGTATCGACCATAGAGGCCACAAATCCCTTTCCTGCCTTCAGATCGCCTAACGCCTTTGTCACGTTAGCAATCTGTTCCTCGGCTTTGGCAAGTCGACTCTCGTGCTGTTCCACCTGCTCCTTCATAACACCCAGCTGTTTGCCAAGAGTCCCATGGAGGTCCTTTATCAGGTTCATCTGTTCCTCTTGGCGGCGAGCTTGCTCCTCCTCCCGACGTGCCTGCTCCTCCTTGTCTTGCTGCCGCTGTTCGCGCAGTAGGCGTGCCTGCTCCTCTTTGTCTTGCTGCATCTGTTCCCGTAGTAGGCGCGCCTGCTCCTCTTGACGGCGGGCTTGCTCCTGCATCAGTGCCATTAACGCTGCCAGGTCAACTGCAGGTGCTGGAGATGTCCCGGATGGACCAGCGACTGGGTCATTAGATGGTTGCTCATGACCCGAAGGTAGTGACGGCGAATCTGCAAATCGTCTCTGGTCCATCTCCTGCTGCCGCTGACTTCTTGTCCGGATACCCTCCGTATCTTCTTTCGGTAAAACCGGCATAATTTATCCCACAACTTCTGACACCAAATGTTACGAGCTGGGGTTCGGGATAAATTAAATACCACTTATTTCACCGAAATAAACAGTCACTTTATTCACTATACAAACACACACAGGAAAACACACGAACAGTCACTATACTAGCACTTGTTACACTGCACTGATAATCACTTGGTACTTCACTTCGATCTTCACTTCGATGTGTCCAAAACTGAACTGCCCTTCCCGACGCTGTCGACCATTATTTATATGAGCCACGAAGATTCTGGATTCGAAAAATCTCGATAGATCTCAAGAATGCGACCCGCCCGCATTTTTGAGACAATAGATGTTTACGTCCTTTATTCAACTTGCGAACAATAGATGTTTACAATCGCCATTGTTAATCCTTGACCTTGAGCCCGGTCTCACGCTATTGTGATTTGTTTGTTTTTCTATTTGTTGCGGGTGCCGCATTCTAGCATATTCCTCTTGTTTGTTTTCTACCTGCTTCATCGACTAATCCAGAATCTCCGTGACCCATCTCCGTCGTCCTAGTTACTCGGCGTAACAATAATATTCATTTTTATTCGATGAAACAAAAACTCATGATAGAAATTGTAAAGTAAGAACATACAAATAGATTATCTATAGATTCGTAAATTCGATTTGTGAATCTATAACTCGATTGGTCTAGCGGTATCGTGTATGGGACAGATATGCACTGGTCTTGGGTTCAAACCCCGCAATAGTTTTTCACTTTTTGTTGATTTTCTTATTTTTAGCATATAATTGCTTTTTTTTATTATTATTTACTTTTGTTATCTTCTTGTTTGAAATAAATTTTCAATAATTATTATTTAACTTTCTATTAATTCTCTTTTTTTATAAGCATTTACTAAGTTTTTTTAAATTTTCCTGAATCGTTTTTTTTTGCATTCTGTAGTAAAAAGAATCGTCTGGCGATCTATCCATCAGTAGATGAACCATCGGAGAAAACTTTTCACAAGTATGCTTATATATGGTGTTACAAAATATTGTAGGTAGTAACCAGTAATGCGAAAGGAGATCATTGTGAGTTGAATGAGCAATTTCTAAATGGCAATTATGACAAATGAAAATTTGTCACTGTCATATTTATATTAGAAAATTTGACCTTTTTACAATTTACCATTTTGATACTCGTATGCCAATTAAATTAATTAAATTTATATTACGGCCATTTTGAGAACTCGTCATATTGCACCGAAACCCAGTGCTAAGTGATACATACATACCTACTAAAGTTTATAATATTCAAATTATTTGCAGTCTTACAAAAGAGTGTAGAAATACGAAAAGGGGTCATTACAGTCATCATTATGAACAACTTTTACTGTGGTGCCAATCAACAAACTATGGTCATTTAGTCTTTTTTTCTTTAAAAAAAAGAGGTCATTTAGTCGCGGGTGAATGAGCTTTTTCGGCAGAGTATTTTTCGCGATTTTAGGGTTGGAGTTATAGTGAAAGTTGTTCATAATGACATTATTATGAACAAATTCGACGACGAAATGACCATAGTTTAGATTATAGCACAATGACGAATTTGTAAAGTGGCCACAATATAAATCGATAAAGTGACAAATTTTCTAAATGCTAAATGCATAATAAATGTGGATATTCATCATTTTCTCAAAAAATCACATGATTTATTTTTATTTATTATTTATTTATTTATTTATTTAACTAGAACGGTCATAGACCAATTACACTAATTAAATAGAATTGTAATTACTTGATTAACTAAACAAATTTCAGAACTACTACATTATGAGCTTCATTTGGCTTTTCATTCATAGAACGATGGGTGTAATATACTAAATAATTCCAATAATCTAAAACATATCACAGATTCGCACCAAATTGAAATCGATCATAGATCCCTCTCGCACAACTTCAAGGATACCGTCAATAGCCTCACCCATCCATCCTCAAACAAATCAATATCTGGGCACGAGTTCAGGAGATCGTTGAGTGCAGAGAGTGTGCGCGGTATTGGGGACTTTGCTCGGGTTAGAGTACGGCAAGTTGGCACTGCAAGCAGTTTATGTTTCCTGCCTCTTAGATAGTTATTAGGGGTAAAGAGTTGACACAGTTCATTAAACAAATCAGGTGAATCAATTTTTCCACGTAGGATTTTGCACACCGTGACAATTTGGTCACGGTTCCTTCTGGTTTCTAGGGAATTGTAATCGAGACAACCCAGGAGAAACTTGGTGGGGTAAAGATATGGGTAGTATCCATAGACCCTCTTGTAAAGATATCTAAGGTATGCCTTCTGTACCTTTTCGAGTATTAAAATATATTTTTTATCATGGGGACTCCAGATAGACCCACTGGTTTCCAACTTACTACGTACCAGCGCATTATAAATGATTCGAATGACACTGGTATTTTGGAAGTCACGTGCGTTTCTGAGGACAAAACCTAAGTCTAATATAGGACTCCTTGGCAACCGCGACCATGTGATCATGGAATGTTAACCCCCGGTCGAATGTAACACCCAAGTCCTTCATGGTCGACGATTTAGGTATAGTTTCGTTATTTAACTTATAATCGAAAACAACTGGGTGCCGCGCTCGGCTAAAGGTCATAGCATCACACTTAGTGGGGTTGAATTCAAGTTTGTTATCAACGCTCCATTTATACACCGCCTCGATGTCGCGCTGGAGTGCCAAGCAGTCCTCCTCGTTTTTAATTGCTGCGTACAGCTTTAGGTCATCTGCATATAGTAAGCATCGTGCGTGGCTGACTGCTGTAGGAATGTCATTGATCATAATAACGAATAGTAGAGGCCCAAGAATGGAACCCTGACTTACCCCGGAACGCGTGTGATAGGGTCTAGATTTAAAGATTCCCAATTTGACAAATTGCTGACGGTCTCGTAGATAGTCCGTGATCAGATTGAGAAGTCCAGGGGCAAAACCTATAGCACAGAGTTTCGCCAGCAAAATGTCATTATTGACCCTATCAAACGCCTTCCGGAAATCGAAGTAAAGGACGTCAACTTGGAGCCTGTGATCTAGCTGGGTGGAAATGAAGTCAACAAGAGTTATGAGATTGAAATAAAACTACTTTTTACCGATTTTATCGCGTTGTATTGATATTATTTGATTCCCGACGTTTCGGACCCTTTACAGCATCCATGGTCACGGGTAGACTAAGTTGTTGGACGTCTTAATGTTACAATTACTAACAGCTACCTTACATTTTTGTTAATTATTGGCGATCCGATTCACGCAGAACGAGCTCACCGTATCCTTCGGTCTTGCAGTTTTGGACTTGGATTTTGATTTTATGGAATCTATAATGGGGTTCCAAGCAGGTGGTAAGACCCAGCCATCTTCTCTATTGAAATTTGGATGTTTTTTAATTTCAATAGCCTCACGGATCATCCTGGGAAGGAATCGGTTTTCTTTTGCGAGGACTTGTGGTTTATCAAATCTGATGTAGTGCTGGGCCTTGTCTAGAGTATGTTCACAAACTGCTGACTTCTTGAAACGGCGGTGTTTGACATCAGCGATGTGTTCTTTTACGCGGGTCCCTATACTTCTTTTAGTTTGGCCTATGTAAGAGAGACCGCAATCACAATCTAGCTTGTATACACCTGCATCTTGCAGAGGTATGTGGCACTTGACAGGTGGTAGGAACTGACTAATCTTCTTCAGCGGCTTGAAGTATGTTTTGATTGAAGCTCGCTTCAAGATATAGCCAATCTTGTCTGTGACTCCTCTAACATATGGTAATATAGCAGGTAGGCGTTCGACTGTGGCACGTTTCACGCGGTTTCTGTGATGAGGGCGCGGTATTCGGAGCTTGTTGTCATGTAGTACTTGTTTGACATGTTGAAGCTCTGCAGCCAGATGTTGCTCATCACAGATCCCACGCGCTCTCTGAAACAATGATTTACCGACGGTAGATAACTGTGTTGGGTGGTGGTGTGATTCACCATTTAAGTATTTGTCTGTATGGGTTTTCTTTCGATACACTGTGTGACTCAAGGTGTTGTTGGGATTGCGAATTACTAAAACATCTAAGAAAGCTAAAGAGTTATTGGCCTCTGCCTCCATTGTAAATTGAATTTTGTCAGAAACCAGTAAGAGTTATGAGGTTAGTGTTCACAGATCTCTTGGACCTAAAGCCGTGCGGCTCGTTACATAAGTAGGCGCTAATTTGATCGTTGATATGCTTATGCAAAATGCTCTCGAAGACCTTCGCAGTAGATGAGAGAATCGCGATGGGTCGGTATTCTTCGATATCAGTTTTTTTCGAGGATTTAGGTATTGTCGTGACTCTTGAAAGTTTCCATTGTGAGGGGTAATTGCCAGTGCTTATAGCTAGATTAAGAATATGACAGAGAGGTTCCGAAATATACTCTTTTGACATTTTGAGGAGACCAGGGGGGATGTAGTCTGGACCTATAGAGCTATTTGCTTTTAGCTTTTTTTTGATATAAACAATCATGTAAGTATGTCAAAATTTAAAAACTTATTTGCTTCAATTTTACATTCTGAACACGAAAACCCTGGAAAAATCACTTTCAACCTTTGTAACTCCAGGAGCCAAACCAAAATCAAATTATGTGTAGCAAGTATCGACAGATGGGCGAAGGTCGTCAGTCAATCATGGGAGCTGACGATTCCGAAGAGTTATCCTCCAAAGAGATCGCGTGACAACCACCTATCTGTCTGTCCATCCAGTCATATATCCATTGTATTTGTACACATCGCGTAATTACTGTGATTTAGAATTACTTTGTTGTTTTTTGTTTATAACAAAACAAAAAATGAAGAAATTTTTATTTCAGAGAAATCAATGACGATGTGCTATTCGTTGAACCGTCGACAGAATTTCAAGACAATAATACATACTTGTAACTATGTATACTATCAATAATAATAATAAATACACTACAAAATATAATAAATAATAATAATTGAGTAAATTATAAAAGTAAATGTATAAATATATCACACCATCCATCCATCATCCATCTAATTTTAATTAATTTCCTAAAAAGAAACGCTCCTCCTCTCTTCTACTTTACTAATACTTTGCTGTGCCCGCCAGGGTCCATAATTGACACTTACTGTTACTTACCAACACCTGTATACATTATGGAATGCAATAAAGAATTGAATTGAATTGAATACTCACCAGTTCATAGTCGAGGAGTCGTTGACATAATGCATTTTATCAGCAGTTGCAAACTATATGTAGCCATAGTTCTTTATTCGATTGTAACTTCTCACGGCTGTCACTCATAGCAGAATAAAGGATTGGATTGATCTCCGGATTCAATTTTAGATGTAATATGTGCAAAGACGATTTTATTGTGACAAGCAAAGATTTAGCAAGTACACACAATGTCAACGCTAACGTGGCTGCTGTTACAGGAATTACTTCTGCTGGTATTGGTTATTCGCAATTCGAAGAAATTACAGCATGTATGGACGTACCCAAATTCATCATCAGCAAAAAATTCATGACAACAGCAGCTATGCGTTCTTAAAACCTGCTACTGCTACCACAGGATTCGTCAGATGTTGATTCCCATTTTTCATAAATGATGTCTTGATCAAATCAAATCAAATCGTTTATCTGGGATCTTGAGCATATGTGGTTTTCGTAAATATGGGTATGTCGATACATGCTGTAATTTCTTAAAATTGCGAATAACCAATACCGGCAGAAGTAATTCCTGTAACGGCGGCCACGTTAGCGTCGTCATTGTGTGTACTTGCTAAATCTTCGCTTGTCACAATAAATATTATCGTCATAATTGTTGTCTTTGCACATACCTATTTTATTTTATATTAATTTGTAAATTATAAACTTTAGTAGGTATGTATGTATAACATACCACTATGCTTAGGCACAAAATGACGAATTCTCAAAATGATCACAATATAAATTGAATAAATTGAAATATGCATTCGAATCTCAAATTGGTCAATTCAAAAAATACAAATTACTACAGTAATTTTGAGTAATTCCTCATTCAACTCGCAATGATCTCGTTTCTTTACTAGTTACTAGTTCATCGTATGGTTTAGACGCAGAATGTCAAATTCTCAAAAAGGCATAGTTTTTTTTTGGCATGTATGGTTTTGCGAAAAGGTTAGACGTAGGTTAGACGAGAAAAAATATTTTTTAGCGATTTTAGGGCAGGTGCCATAGTAAAGATGTTCATAGTGGTGAGTACAATGACCTCCTTTGGTATAACTACAGTCTTTTGTAACATCCTGTATCTGTATTATTTTTCTTCAGAATAAACCATCAAGTTTGGTGACTGTTTTTTATACTACTCTGAAGAAAAATATATACGGGAATAAAAATGTCTGTTTATATTAATTTTTCGCAATTTTGACAATTGCCGTTTTGAGAATAGGCCATTTCTAGAATTGACCATTCTACGCCCAAGCCATTTTGTTTATGAATTATTTATTATTCGTCTGATGAATCTGTTAAGTTTCTCGATATTCTTTTTTTTAAATAACAATTATTAATTAATTATTTAAAAAATAAGAAAACAAGTGTGTACATTTTTTAAAATAAAAAAAAAACTCATAGTATCTATTGAGATTCGAACTCGTGGAAGCGCGATTTCAAGGCGGACAGCGGCGCGCTAAGCCAAACTTGCACTTGATCAATGTTGCAAAATTATGTTTCTGTATTTAAAGAACGTCGCGCATGATTGACATTCGCCCGGTGCGCCCCGCAGTAGGCGGGACTACGCGTGCCCCACTTCATCTGCTTCACCCCCTCAAATACCTAAAAGTTGACTATGCACAGCGCCTTAAGCTTATTTAAATTACATTCCACTACGAGTGGATAGTGGTCCGACCAATACACGTCGTAGCGCACAGTCACACCAACAATTGAATCCCGTGCTGACTCGATGACGATGCAGTGGTCCAACCATCTAGTACACCCGTGAGCATCACTATAAAATGTGTAGGTTGTTTTAGGGCACATTTTCAAATCTATACATAGCCAATCAAAATCCATACAAAAATCTAACATTTCATTATAGAACAACTCATTTGGGTGGGCATTAAAGTCGCCCAATATATGTATAAAAGGCCTCAACTCCATTGTTCTCCTCCACTTCAACTACAGATCGAATCGCACCAAAACACGCGGTAAACTCAGGTAGGTTGCTATAAGCATTTGTAGGTATATATACACTAAACAGTACTGCTGACCTACCGCACACGGTTATCTTTATCGCACAGACCCGCACGTTATTACATTCTATCACAGACACAGACTCAAAAGCACTCTTACGCCACAACAGCGCCACACCGCCATAGGGTCTACCGCTGAGTAAACCCGCCGCAGTATCGACCGCAGACGTGCCTGTGCACCCGAACTTATCATCAATCGTATTGAGCAAAGGCAGGTCATGCGGCAGCAGCCAGGTCTCCTGGAAGGCTACCACATCGGCTGTGGAGCATAACGTTCTGACCCCTTCTAAAGATCTCTTCATAGATTTACAGTTAAAACTTATTATTTCGCTGTAATTCCAAATAATCCATCAATATTATTATTAATTCGTCAAAGGCACTCGCTCTGTTTTCCTACTCTCGTGAAAGTTCACAAAACGCCTGAATGATATGCCTGTTGGCCACAACTTGTCATCCAGGAACGTATCGATTTTATATTTAGTAACATAAAGTTTGTAGGCGTTGTAGTTCCTTTCTTCTTTCATTTTAATTTTTACTAACGAAACTGTTTCTCGCGTTTTCTCGTATATATAATTAATAATATCTTGTTCAGCTACATCCCTATGCACGTTAGATATAAATAGTGGCACTTTCAAGTCCGCCGCTTTGAATCTGGAGCTATTATCGCTAGAGTCCGTAACTGTTCTGCCTGTCTGACTAATTAAACGATTTTTAAATCTCTTTCTCTGTACCAAATGCCACGCCTCATCCTTCACAGGTACCTTCCATTCACCCTCTCTCTAAAGTACATCGGCAAAAGAAACTTGTTTAGGCGGCGATGGTGCATTCTTAGTTACATTATTAGTCACCTTATCGCTAATAATAACAGTATTCACCAACCTGCCACTGCGCTCCACAGCTGATTCATTCATTGTAGCTAGAACCGGTCCCGCCGCACTGACAACAGTGCTCGCGCTACGTAACAAGCACTCACCTGCCATCCCGCTCTCGCTCTCTGCGCTGCCGCCTCTCACCGATAGCTGCACTTTCTCAGTCATCTGTGTCTCAATAATAGGCGATGATTGACAAGAACGCATAGATTTATTCCCTGATTTATGTGAAAGAGATGAACACTCACGAGTCTCGTTTACTTCTTCAGTGAATGATACATTGTTGCATGACGTCAGTGCCATCGGTCCGCTGTCAATCGTATTATTTAATCTACCTCCTCTTTTTTTACTATTAACATTTTGCTCTTGAATTAGAAATGAATTATCTTTATAGTGTCCTATATTATGGTCTATTAATTCGCTTTTACATACGTAGTTATGTGGAAAGTCATGCACAGATTTCTCTCAAAGGACAATTCTCTTAAGTAAAGTCGTCACATCGACGTGATCGAATGTGACGGGTGGAAGTTTTTCTAAATTTTTAGCTACAAATATAGGCACCTGTTCGGGGTCTGTTTCTTTAAATAGGCATATGATGTCCTCAATATTTCTCAATGTCCTCCCTTGACGTTTTCTGGTCTTTACTTGCATGTTCACCAATTCAAATAGTAACGATTTCGCTACTTCAATCTCATCCGAACTAAACGCACTTTCACATATATGTACGAGGCTTTCTTCCGTCATAACATCAATTTTATTTTGCACAAAATATAAAACTTCACAAATAACAATATTACAATTAGAACATTTTAATCTTTTCGATGCGTTATCCATCATCGTAGCGGAGGTCAACAACCTCGCGTGCGCGCAAAATCACGGTCAAGCGTGAACTGACCGGCTTCAGACCGAAATCTAACACACTGTCATCTACAGTGTAGACCTCATAACAAAAGTGAAACTTAGTATTGATAAAAAACAAATAGCAGTAGGAGTCTTCATAGATTTAAAGAAGGCCTTTGATACAATTAGTTACGACCTGTTATTAAACAAAGTATCTGACATTGGCATCACGGGAACCGCTAATGAGATACTTAGATCTTACCTCACAAATCGTCGGCAAGTAGTAGAGATCGGTGAAACACAGAGTCGGCCCAGAATTGTGCCCTGTGGTATACCTCAGGGTTCAATTCTGGGGCCTCTCTTGTTTCTTATATATGTAAATAATATAAACGAACTCGGGCTTAGGGGAGACATTACGTTATACGCCGATGACACCGCTCTATTCTACTTTGGTCATTCTATAGAATCTGTCGTTAAAGAAGCACAAAGTGACTTAGATCTACTAAATATCTGGTTTCAGTGCAATCGGCTAACTATTAATATATCAAAAACGAACTATATAATATTTGCAGCAAAAAACAAAAAAAGTATCACATTACACACCAATGAAAATAAATAACCAAATTTTAAATAAAGTTAACGAAGAGAAATATCTTGGACTGATCTTAGACTCGCATTTAACATGGAAACCACATATTTTAAAAATTAAAACTAAATTTACCTCTCTCTCTGGAGCCCTACGGGGTATGGCTCCATGTTTACCGCGCCGAATCCGGTATAATATATATAACTCTCTTATAAAACCGCATTTAGAATATTTGACAGAAATTTGGGGCACCGCAGCAAAAACAAATCTAGAACCACTACAAAGGTCACAAAATAAACTAATTAAAACATTGTTTAAATATGATTTCCCCACACCAACAGATATATTATACAGAGAAACAAAATTGTTAAATATAACTCAAACATACATATATAAAACTTGTATATTAATAAGAAAAATATTAAATAAAGACATATATACTCAAATGAAATTCACAAAGAAACAACAAATACAAAAAATTAGAATAAGACGCGCAAACGACCTTTGCCTCTTACACCCAAGAACTAATTATGACAAAAAAAAATCTAATGTACGAAGGTGTAAAATTATATAACCGATTACCGAAAAATATCAAAGAAGCAAAATCAATGCCAACTTTTAAAAACACCTATAATGCTATTTAACATTTAACCTGAGCGCACCTTATTTAACTATTTCACATGTCTCTTCTAGCTACGCTCGCTCTGTGTAACGTGCGCGTCCGAGCATTGTTAGCACCATATTAATGTTAGTATTTTTTTTTAGAAGTACCCTCCCTGCATATTGTATTTCGTAACATATTAGAATTAAATAGCTTAAAAAATTTATTCTTCCGATTGAAAGTGTTGAGTAGAATGAGTTTTTATCTTGTAGTTACGTCTAGGATTAGATGTTGTTTGTATGTGTTTAAACTTTCTCATGTAAGTGAATTATTGTAAATTCTTATGACTGTTGGCAACCCAGTGACCGGTAGCAGCCACCCCAGCGCCTCCTACCGGACGACCGTGATCACTTACCTAGCTACTGTCAGTACGAGAAGATAAAAAGACTGGACACCAACGGCTCGCTCTTTTTACTTCGGATTTCGTGTGAAATAGTTGCTCTGTTAGATTGTATTGAAATTAGATTAAATTATTGAAGTATATGTAAGTTATTTATAGGTTATCAGTTTATCAAATAATAAGGTATTTTAGCTATTTGTTTCTACTCAACTCTCTCAGTGTTGCCTTCAGCCTAGTTAGTTTATATGACAAATAATAAAATATCTCAAACCTCATATATACTACCTGAAATATACACCTACATAAAAACTAAATAAATACATTTATATACAATATACAATACATAAATAATACATAATATGTAAACATAAATATATTTATTTATTTATTTATACTTCTATGCACAAAAGTAGTACATAAGGCGACTTAATGCCATATGGCATTCTCTACCAGTCAACCTTTGGGTTTGGGAGAAAAGATAAAAATAGGTACAAAAAAAAAAATATCTGTTTAAAAAGAGATAAACTATAAAATACACAATAATATGTATATATACACAAATACATACATATGTATAATTTAACTATATATGCCAGAGATAATATAAATATAGTATAATCAAAAAGGAAACAAAACAGTGGTTAATTCAGCGACATGAGATAGTATTCGCGAACTTTGCGCTTGAAGGAGAAATTGCTCGGAGCTTTTTTAATGTCAAGTGGAAGACCGTTCCATAGTTTTATAGCAGATACAGCGAAGGAATTAGAGATGAAACCTGTTCGGTGCGAAGGGATTTGAAGTATGAGATTTTCAGATGCTCGAAGGTTACGATTATGAGAACAGCCTAAAAGCTGGAAAAATCTTTTAAGGTATTCAGGAGAACCAGGATCGTTGAGTATAGAAAAAAGCATACAAAGAGATCTTAGGGATCTTCTTTGGCGGATAGGAAGCCATTTAAGCTGGAGACGAGAAAGAGATATGTGGTCATACTTCCGAAGGCCAAAAATGAAGCGGATGCAATTATTGAGTAAATGATCCAATTTATTGAGAAGCTCTTGGGATAAATCACAGTAACAAGCATCTGCATAATCAATTACAGGAAGCACAAGGGACTGGACCAGTAGGGTTTTAGTGCAGGGAGGGAGAAAATGCTTGAACCTATAGAGAGATCGCAGTGTGGCTGCCACACTCTGACTCACTTGGGTGACTTGTTTATCCCACCCCAACCTATCGTCAATGTGCAAGCCCAGGTTCTTGACACTCTTTGAAAGAGGAATGACGGAGTTGTTAAATAAAATAGGAGTAAGAGTCATTGTATCAAGGCTTTTTAAATGAAACGAGCTACCGATAAGGATGGCTTGACACTTATTGACATTTACTGCAACTCCAAATTTACTAGACCAGACTTTAATCTCATCCAGATCATTATTGAGATTGGTTATGCAGCTGTCAACATTATCTATGCCGGTTTGTGCGTAGAGTTGCAAATCCTCAGCGTACAGGTGGTAAGAGCATTTGAGGATTTTAGTGATAGAGTTAATAAATAAAGAGAATAAGAGAGGAGAAAGTATACCGCCTTGTGGTACGCCAGTTGACAAGTCACACCAATCAGATAAATCCTGACCAATGCGTACTGCTTGCTGGCGACCACGAAGATATGAAGAAAACCAGCCACGTGATGATGTCGACATCCCTATTTGTTCAAGAATGGCAAGGAGAATATCATGATCAACAGTATTAAAGGCGTTGGAAAAATCTATGAGAACTAAAACCGTTACCATTGATTTCTCCATGCCAGACCTAATGTCTTCAGTAACTTTCAACAAAGCAGTGGACGTGCTGTGTCTAGGCAGAAAGCCAGATTGAAATGGTGATAATAACATGTTCTTAAACACAAACGAGGAGATCTGTTTGTGTACTACTACTTCTAAAACTTTAGATTGGAAAGGAAGGATTGAGATAGGCCTAAAGTGATTTGCTAAGCTGGGATTGGAAGTTTTTGGAAGAGGAATGATAAGAGCTTTTCGCCAGGATATAGGAAATACAGCGTTCTGCAAAGAACTATTTATTATATGAGTTAGTACTGGAATTATGCTGTCAATAATGAGATAAATCATAGTCCTACTTATACCGTCACAGCCCACTGCTTTAGATCTGATAGCATTACAAATTTTCAGGATGTCATTTTTAGTCACGGGCGAAAATGAAAAGGAATCTGGAGGTAGTGTTGCCATGGAAGTAATATCGAGAATAGTATTATTTTTAATATTAAAAGGGAGAGGAACTGATGTAGAAAAGTGTTGATTGAGATCATTAAGAGATAAACACGATGGTATGATATTTGATGGGGGACCCAGTTATGCCAATAGATTTAATAAACTTCTATATGTCAGCCTGAGAAGAATTAAGAACATTTTCATGAATATAACGGCGTTTGGAAGCCCTTACCATCTAATTACAACGGTTCCTTGCTTGCTTATAAATGAGCCAATTTTCCTCACTGCGATCTCTTCTATACTTTCGAAAAGCCCTGTCGCGCCGCCTCATCGCTATACGAACACCAGAAGTAATCCAACGCGCAGGTGGACGTTTAACTTTAACAGCCCTAAGCGGGGCATGTGTGTCCAAAAGGTTCAATATTGTTTTGTTAAACAAATCAACCTTTTCATCTACTGTAGCCGCCTAATAAACATTGGTCCAGTCAATAGATTGTGTATCGCTGTTGAGCTTAGCTTTGTCGACCCTCGCCAAACCACGGAGAACAATGATGGCCGGACGCTGCTTCGGTGGTTTAATTTTGTATGATAAATATACTAAATCATGTCTAGAGAGACCGGGAACAGCGGCCTGACCATGGTTGGCAACATGATCCATGGAAGACGCCAACATAAGATCAATCCAAGAATCATCGGAATCAATATTGTGAGAGTCGGATTAAGGGGGGGAGACAAAAGATTCGATGACTCCAGGATCGCTCTCAGCCTGCGCGTACGTGGACTGTTCTTCGAGAGATCGGTATTAAAATCACCCATAACTATGAGATTCTTGTACTCCGAAGTAACAGATTCAAAAAGGGTTTCTAGACTGTGAAAGTAGTTGATAGAAGGAGGGCAGTATATAACTCCCAGAACGGCTTTAACCCCTTTGACAGCAATTTCAAGAACAAGAAATTATGGATCACCATTGTAGGCTGAGGGTGAAGATGAAAGAATTTTATAGGGTATGTCACTACGGAGATAAATAGCGACACCCCCGGCCCTTTTCCCCGTGCGATCGTTGCGAATAAGAACAAAGCCAGGTAGGCTGAAAAAAGTAGAAGGAAGTTCGGGTTTGAGCCAACTTTCCGATATTAAAATAGCGTGTATTGAAACATCTTTGAATAGATCTAACAACTCAGAGTGATGTTGAGGTATACTCTGAGCATTAACGTGAGCTACGTTGGAGTATTTAGGAAAGCGCTGATATTCACTACATAAATGAGAGTTCACTGAGACAAAATCATCAGAAGAGGAGAAAGAATTAAAAGAATTGTCACAGGCGGAATAGAAGGAATCATCATCTGACATAGTTAAAAAAATATAAATAATATACTATAAATACTAAATATAATTGTAATATTATATAGAAACCAAAAAATATAATAAAATTTAAACTTGCACAACCTGCCAGCTGACTGCTCACAAACAAATCTATTGGAAGTGTTTCCGAACGCATCCGGCTCAAAAACCAATAGCTCAAATACAAAAAATAACAAATACAGTAGAGTCAAATTTTGATAGATGTCAAGCTGACATGTCAAGACAGAAACAGAAACAATAGGTTAGCAAACAATATTACGTCGATAGGACCAAAATAGATTAACTCACAATCCTATAAGTACCGACATTACGGTAAAAGCAGTGTAGGCCCTGAAACAATCCGATAACAAAACACAAAGATGATAGGATGGTATTGTGCTTGCTATTTACGTGAGACATTCCGCCTCGATCTCGCTGCAACCTGCGTTGGCGCCGGAGTACATTTTTCAACCGGTACAGAGAACGCAACGTTCCAGTTACTTTCTGACTCACATGCGTTGTTTGCGCTCGCCAGTTAAAGGTAGTATCGATATACAATCCCAAATCCTTAACATCGGAGCTGAGTGCTATAATAGTCCCGTTGAAGATGACAGGTGGCAGGGAAGCACTGTCAAGTTTACTAATAGATCGTTGACTACCCACAATTATAGCCTGACACTTAGATTGGTTCACAGTCACACCGAATCTGTCAGACCAATTCTGAATAGCTGACAGATCCAAGTTTATTTTATCAATAGCGCTCGAGATATTGTCAACCATCCCGTCGCAATACAATTGCAGGTCATCAGCGTAGAGGTGATACGCACACCGAAGATCACGTGTTAAAAGGTTTATAAAAATAGAAAACAAAAGAGGGGAAAGAATACCGCCTTGTGGAACGCCAGCTTCAAGATCACACCAACTTGAAGCAGCCTCACCAGCATGAACTGCTTGCTGACGCCCCTGAAGATAGGAAGAAAACCAACCCAGTGCCACATGAGAGACCTTAAGATAGGAAAGGATAGATGGAAGGATTTCATGACTGACGGTAATAAACGCATTTGAAAAATCAACCAGTACGAGTACGGTCACTTTCGTGTCTTCCATAGCCGCTCTAATATCGCCAGTTGATTTTGATAATTGCATTAAAATACTAAATGAGCGTGAGTCATCAAAATATAACAAATGCAAGCATAGACAAATTCAAAACTTCAATAAACTAATGTCAAAATCAAATGTCAACGTCACTAATATAGAAAACGGAACGCGCCCGTGTCACCTGCGAGCCAATCACGCGCAGTGTTTAATCTGTCAAAACATAACCTGTATGAAAACACGGTGGATGTACCATAAAAAGGCCTAAATTATGCTATAACACCTCGAAATATACCGGTAGAAAACATAATATGCAATGTAGAAGAGTGCCTTTATAAAAATAATATAAATAAACAAGATTTGGAGGCGATCCGGCAAGACATTTCGTCAGTGTTACGTCGTAGCAGACCGCCCAAACTGAATTTTACAAAAAACCAATTTGCAGCGCTTAAAAACCTTTGCGACAGGCCCGAATTAACTATTCTACGTGCGGATAAAGGCAACGCCACGGTGGTCATGGATACGTCGGACTACAATAATAAAACATAAGACCTTTTATCGGATGTAAACACTTACAAACAAGTGAAAACGGATCCTACTACAAAAACATTAAAATCAACTAGTGATCTAATAAAAAAGCACTCCGATACATTGAAGTTAGACGTAAAATACCTAATTCCTAGTTGTGCAAAACCACCAAAATTGTAAGGCTGCCTAAGATACACAAACCCAATGCTCCGCTAAGACCAATTGTTAGCCAAATCGACTCACCTGTAGAGTGAGTCATGTCGGTTGAGAAGCAAGTTAACTTGCTTTTCAATAGATGTCGCCAACATCACCTTATGACGTAAATTCAGAATGTTAAGGCAAATTTCGATCAAGCGGGTGGGACTCGCGGTGGCTTAGCGGTCAGAGTGTCTGGTGTATCTAACCAGAAGACGCAGGTTGGAATCCTGCCCGCGATTGAATTTTTCCTTCACTAAAATAAGTTTTAGTATTCTGACTTGAAGATTATATATTCTTTGCAGATAAGATTTAAATGTTCACCCATAACTAGTTATTCCATAAAGTATAATTATTACTATACTAGCTTTTGCCAGCGACTTCGTCCGCGTGGAATAGTTACTTTGTTCCCTAGTTCTTCGCCCGCGGTTTCACCTGCGTTGCCCCGTTCTTAAGGGTTGTAGCGTGATGTTTTATAGCTTGAAACCTTTCTCATGAATCACTCATTTTCCCAACATTTCCGTTCACTGCTCTGCTCCTATTGATCGTAGCGTGATGAAAAATATACTATAACCTGCCCAGGAGTATGAAGAACAATTGTACCAAGTTTCGTTGAAATCCGTCGAGTGGTTTTTGTTTCTATAACGAACATACAGACAGACAGACAGACAAAAATTTTACTGATTGCATTTTTGGCGTCAGTATCGATCAGTAATCACCCGCTGATAGTTATTTTGGAAATATATTTCATGTACAGAATTGACCTCTCTACAGATTTATTATAAGTATAGATAGAAGATAATGCTATTTACACTATTTACAATTTATTATAATTATTATTATTATGTCAATATATATATATATGTATTTGTTCCACAAATCAAATATTCAATATATTTACAACTAGCTTTTGCCAGCGACTTCGTCCGCGTGGAATAGTTACTTTGTTCCCTAGTTCTTCGCCCGTGGTTTCACCTGCGTTGCCCCGTTCCTAAGGGTTGTAGCGTGATGTTTTATAGCTTGAAACCTTTCCCATTAATCACTCATTTTCCCAACATTTCCCTTCACTGCTCTGCTCCTATTGATCGTAGCGTGATGAAAAGTATACTATAACCTGTGGTTTGGGCTGTGCGTTGATAGATCGCTATGTCAGTCAGTCAGTCACCTAACGTAAGAGTAGACAAATATAATCAGAAAGCTCCGAACTGCTAAGCTATCGGGAGTTACACGTGTTATTGTGAGTCAACCATAAAAGATAGACATTTGCTGTCGTAGAATATTTTTTATATAATTTTAAGGAGAACATTTCCGTCATACATGATTTCTGTGTAGCTTTGACCATTAAGGCTGCACACGCGACGGACGCTTAAAAAATGGAGTAAGTTCTCCTGTTTTCCCAACATTTCCCTTCACTGCTCTGCTCCTATTGATCGTAGCGTGATGAAAAGTATACTATAACCTGCCCAGGAGTATGAAGAACAATTGTACCAAGTTTCGTTGAAATCCGTCGAGTGGTTTTTGTTTCTATAAAGAACATACAGACAGACAGACAGACAGGCAGACAGACAAAAATTTTACTGATTGCATTTTTGGCGTCAGTATCGATCACTAATCACCCGCTGATAGTTATTTTGGAAATATATTTCATGTACAGAATTGACCTCTCTACAGATTTATTATAAGTATAGAAGATTACTTCTTGCATAAATGCCATGTAATAAGCACATTAAATTTGGACTCTTGAATGCTGGCTCGCTATCCACAAACCACGATGATTTTTTTATTGCAATGAGTTGTCACCATTCAGTTGATATTATGGCAATTAATTAGACGTGGTTGCGTGGGGGTGAGGATAGCCGAGCTCCGGTGGTTCCTGGATACCAGTTACGTCATACTCCACGTCCAGATACAGTCCGAGGGGGGCGTGGAGGGGGAGTAGGATTCTACATCAAGACTGGCACTAGTATTCGAATTGAGCTCACCCACATCAACCACAGGTTGAACAAATGTGGATGAATATTACAGCTAAAAAGAAAAAAAATCTAGTCGGTACCGCATATCGGCCTCCATGGCTGGATGTAAACATATTCTTGGACTCCATTACAGACAGCATTTATGCGCTATCTCCATATAATAACATTATTTTATTAGGAGACTTTAATATCAACATGCTAGTAAATGATTCCAAATATCGAAGACTTACAGAATTTTTAGGATACTGTAACTTGGATCAGATTGTAACCGAGCCTACACACTTTGTAGGAGACAGTGCTACCCTAATTGACGTGATTTGTACGGACGTGCGATACCGACGAGTTGATGTAGACCATATAATAGAACTCGGTCATCACTCGTTTATTACATGTGAACTCGTTTTAAAAAAAGAAAAACCGTCACGCAAAGTGGTTACATATGGACCATTTAGGGACATAATAGCCGAGGACTTCAGGAGGGATCTAGAGGCGATCCCGTGGGACACAATCTGCCGGTTGCAGGACGTGGATGACATGGTGCACTCTTTCAATTCACATATAACTTGCCTTTTTGATACCCATGCACCACTAAAAACTAGAGTGTTCAAAACTCAGCCCACGCCTTGGATAACGGACAATATAAAGTTAATGTCTAAACTAAGAAACGATGCCCGTCGGCGGTATCGTCAAACAAAACAGGAGGTGCACAAACGTTACTATTTATACTTAAAACATCAGGCTATAATAGAATTATATAATGAAAAAAAAAAACCTTTTTTACTTAATATATAAATGACAATAATAATGATTCTAAAGTACTATGGTATAATTTTAAAAAACATGTTTTATCGGAAAGTAAGAACGACGACGCACTTTTAGAGCCGTTTGACGATCCCGAAGCTTTGAATTCCGCGTTTTTGGATGTACCGGGTGGCCACAGTGTTGACATTTCCCAATTAACCTTCTTTGAATTTCATCGTTATGGCACATCAAAACTAACGTTGAAGCCTACAGATCCAAAAGATATCCTAAGCATCATCAAAAATATATCCACAAACGCACAAGGAATTGATGGTATATCAAAAGAAATGTTAATTCTTACCCTCCCACAATATTTAACAACAATAACGAAAATAGTTAACTTATCTATTACCTCCAATACATTTCCTAGTATATGGCGTAATGCAATCGTACGCCCACTCCCGAAAAATAATAATCCCCAAAATTATAAGGATCTTCGCCCAATTAGTATATTGCCCTGTTTGTCCAAGGTCTTGGAAAGAGTAGTATATTCACAAGTTAGCGACTATCTAGAAACAAATAGAATATTACCGGACCTGCAATCAGGATTCAGGAAGGGACAAGGTACCACAACCGCCTTGGCAGACGTCGTGGGCAATATCCTTGAGGCGCGTGATCGTGGGGAGGGGTCGATACTTACACTGCTCGATTACCCAAGGGCATTTGACTCAATAAATACTGCTTTACTAATTTCAAAACTATCTTTTTACGCTTTTGAATGCGAGACTGTAAAATGGCTTGATAGTTATTTGTCAGACAGGTCGCAGCGAGTTGAGAAAGACGGTTCCTGACATCCTCTACCCCGCGTCTGATGACTCGGGGCATCCGCCAGGGGTTAGTTCGATGTATTCGGCACTGTAAATATCACATGTACGCGGATGATACACAACTATATGTATCCTTCAATGCTAGTAACACTACATCTGCCGTAAGTCTTTTAAATAAGGAACTTGATAAAATCGTTTCGTGGTCAATTAGGAATTTATTACTATTGAATCCTCAAAAATCTAAGTTTATGGTTATGGGAACCAGAAATCAAATCAAACAAATTCTTTCTGCTAAACCCGAAGTTAAAATCATGGGAGAAAACATTCAAAGAGTAGAATCCACTCGTAACCTAGGCCTTGTCACCGACACTGCTCTTCGTTTTGAGGATCATATTCACGGCGTAGTCAAAAATTGTTTTTATAGACTAAAGGTTCTTTATAGGATAAGAGACTAGTGTACCAATGAGTACTACCTTAGTGTAGCAATGAGGAAGCGTCTGGTAGACACTCTTGTTCTATCGAAGCTGAATTATTGTGACGCTGTTTATGGGCCATGTCTCCTAGCCCGTACCGAACGTCCGATCCAACGTGTACAGAATGCATGAGCCCGTTATTGCTTTAGTATACCCCGGAGAAATCATGTTACACCGTACCTAAATCATAATAATATTTTGAAAATGGCTGCGCGGCGAAAGCTTCACTTAGCCAGTTTATTATTCGGGGTTATTAATACACACAAACCAGAGTACCTGTACAAACAGTTAAATTGGAGGCATGATCACTATAGTTACTCCACTCGTTCTGCATCCAACCCGCTCTCAATGCCTCATCATAGCACCACACGCTGCTGGAACGATATACCACCTCCCGTGAGATCCCTAAAAACAAAACTAAGTTTTAAACACCACCTTAAAAACTACTTAATAAATAAACAGAAAAATGAACAACAATTATTTTACGTGTAATTAGGCATAAAAGTCACTTACGTAAAGTTTATGACCTAGGGGCATCGGGCGTAAATCGTCCTTTTTTTGCATCGACACGGTGAGCGTAGTGGTTGGCTAATTTCATTTGTGTACATTCCTTGATAAATTTATGTTTTGTTAGGTACACTTTCATTGGCGGCGTAGAGGTCCCTGTAAACTAGCCCAGCTAGTCTGTACTTATATGGTGGTTAGGTGTATACACTTCATATCCTTACAATGTCGTACTATTTGGGTATCGTTGTCAATGTAATGGCATTACTCATGCGACCTCACTCGACTCGTGCGCTGGCAGTAATGTCGCGTCGTGATCACATCGCCGCCGCTCTCGCTGAGTGGTGAACACATGTATGCGCGATGCGGTTGCAGCGGTGATGTGGCACACAGACGCAGCAATCATTCAAATAATAAGATAACGAGTGTGCGTTCATTTTATATATTTATATATATTTTATTTTATTTTAACTGGTATCTATAATCTATTGGTACCTATTGTATAGCCTAGCTTTATATCCGTACGTCACTAGGTGGCCACTGAAAATCAGCGCTCTGTTATGGTCTTGTACTATAACGAAGCATTTGCTGAGTGGTAACCTCTTTTGTCACGGACACGACGTGCAACAGATAAAAAAATTGTTAATTGTAACTAGGTACATCGGTATGTATTTGATATTAAACATGTCTGTTTCCACGTCTGTTGACAAATAAATGTATTTTCTTTCTTTCTTTCTCTATAATTGACTCTGCTAGAGCGATATACATATTGCATAGTATTTTGTAAGGGACTTTAGGTTTTATAATATAGAATTTAGCCAATATGGCTCGCAATCTGTCACAGACTGAGTATATGTGCTCCAACTCCAACTGAGCCGATTGTCTACGATTAACCCAAGATAAGTATGATGTGTCACCTGATCGATTGCCGCACATCCACACGTATCTGTTGAGTTAGCTTTGTGTAGACAAGCGTGAGTATGTGCCAATATCTTAAATGGTATGTGCTTTCTGTGATTAGAATGGACATGAATGATTTTTTGGTTTTATTTGCGTTCAAAACCAGTCCAGCGTCATGATACCATTTGGATACTCGTGTAAAATCATGCTGCAACCGTTGAGCTACTATATCTATATCCCTGTGTGCAGCTAAAAGGCATGTGTCATCTGCATATTGATAAACAGAACATAAATTAACCACATGTTCCATATCGTTAACATAAGCAAGGTAGTGTAAGGGACCAAGCACTGACCCTTGTGCTTTTCCCTCAGTTACTTCAATAGCGTTACTTATTTCATCAGTTATCTTAACGTTGTATTTACGATCCTTAAGATAATCTTTACACCACTCAAGAACTGTTCCATGCACTCCGGAATTGTCCAGTGTTTTCAGTAACGTGTCATGCGTAAGCGTGTCAAAGGCCTTACTAAAATCGATAAATAACAAGATTATTTTCATCAAGATATTTGTTAACCTCCTTTGTGAACTTCGATAGCAGCTATGAGGTAGACTTATTTGGTTGAAAACCGAATTGTGAGCTGGACAACACAACATTTTTTTAATAAAAATCCTGTATTTGGTAACAGACGTATTTTTCTACTATTTTG
Source organism: Acronicta aceris (assembly GCA_910591435.1). Taxonomy (NCBI): domain Eukaryota; kingdom Metazoa; phylum Arthropoda; class Insecta; order Lepidoptera; family Noctuidae; genus Acronicta; species Acronicta aceris. The sequence goes on along the minus strand of OU342757.1, from coordinate 8,612,728 downwards.
TCGATGACCGGTAAACTAGTTATCGGTCTATAGTTAGCGTAATCCCCATGAATACCCTTTTTATATATTGGTCTAACAATACCTGTTTTTAATTCTACCGGGTATCGTTTTTGTTTAAAACTAGTATTTATTAGTCTGACAGTAACACCTATTATTTTGTCGCAGATACCTTTTATATCAACACACCTAATATTATCCACCCCTGGAGCTTTGTTTGTCTTTAAGTTATTAACTATTTTAAGCACACTTTCGTTTGAAGCCTTTTTGAAGTACATTGATTTGTTTAGGGGGAACATATATTCTGATTCATCTAATAGATGCTGGTTACATTTGGGCGAGATCTTATTTATACTGGTACTGAATTCTCTCGCAAAGTTATTCGTTATTGTTTTAATCTCTATATTGTTCTTTCTAAATGCTCTTAAGATAGCTTCGTCCACCGAAATACTGTTGCGTCCAGACATCCTATTTCTTATTTTATTATATTCTAATCGCAGATTTTTATCTGTTGGTTTGATTTTTCCATTTTATAAATAACAAGTCCCTCTTTTTACACATGTTATCTATATATTTATTTATCTAGGGATGTTTATTTCTTTTACTGTTCTTTTTTACTTTTTTAATGAATGTGTGCTTCTTCATAACAATTACGAAAGCTATTTTTAATATAATCATAAATGGTATTAGGACACTCTGTTTCATCTATCTTGCTCCAATCTATGTTATTAAGTAAGTAATTAACTTTAACATTATAAATTATTTTAATTAATTTTGAATCAGGACGATTCATCAGCTCGGTCCAATCCTGCGCACGGACAATATGATCATGCGATGGTCGGCCATAACAGTTCCGAGTGCAGATCTAACGAGCGCGTTCTAGCAAAAATGTGATCTATGCAACTGCGTGTTATATTATTTTCGCGTGTTTCAATTCATGTATAGTCAGATATTGCGCTCGTAAGACCGCACTCAGACATACTACTAATGTAGTATTCTAGAATGTTGTCATATGTTTTTAGGTTTATATTAACGTCGCCCAGCAGATAGGTGTCACATGATTTAATTGAAGAATTGGATAAAAAACTATTTCCTTTATGAATAAGTGCTTACTTTCACATGGTGGCCTATAGATTGCACATATGTATACGGTGTAATTGTATGGTGTAGTGATTTGTCCTATAATAGATTCACAATGTGTAAAGAGTGCGGTTTATGGGTGAATAAATGTGGACATCTCTGGCGTAAAGTATTATTCCACCGCCTTTTCTGGTTTTACGCAGCATACTGTGAATCTTATAGCCATCAATATTATACATGGAGTCTATTTTACGACTAATATTAATTTCAGTTAGTATTAATACATCTATGGTTATTTTAGAAGAACTTTTTAATTGTATAATAATAATAATAAATAATTTATTATCAGGCTACTTAGGCCCATAGATACATACCTTACAAACTAACATATATATATATATTGTAATATTACAGTTTGGGTTACTATAATTAACTTAAAACTATGTTAGTAATAAAACACTTCACTAGCATTAGGTCACTGTGCGTTCTGGTGGCACTTGTCCGCGGAAGTGACGGAACACCACTCCTTGCGACCAAAAGTCCTCTTTCATGACACGGTGCAGACAACTAGTTCGTACTCGCACTACAAACGCCTTGAAGTTGACGTTGCGGCGTGATTCCAGTAGCTGCACTCTCGGCGATCCATTGAGCCTTTGGCGTACGTACTCCACAATGTCCTGCGCCTTGGTGGTGTAATGTAGGCGGGAAATGTACACCGGAGTATTCGGTAACGCGGCCCGTATGGTGGGGGTGGGCTCCGCAGGAGCCGTGCCGCATCTGTTCTTGTTGGTTCGCTGACGACGCTTCCTCCTTTGCACCGTCACAAAACCATCATCATCAGCCCGCTTCGATGCCTTTTCAGGCATGGGCTTCGGGGAAGGAGCATTAAGCGTGCTCACGACGACTCCGGCAGGATGGCTTCTTTTCGCTGTCTCTATTAACGCGGGCAGCTGATCGGAGAGTCGGTTAACTCGGGCGGCAGCGCGGGGAGAAGCCGCGGGGGCGGAAGTGGGGCTGCCGGGCGCGCACGGTACGCACTCTGCAGGCTCAGCATTCGACGGTGGCGGCGAAGACAAAACTGCTGACGCGGAGCTTGCCCCCGATATATAGAGGCCCGCTCCGCGACGCATGTTGATGTTCGATGCACTCGATGGTGACCCAGTTACCGCTACCGTCTTACGCAACTCTATAAGTTCATTGCGCAAATCGGCGACGGTATTTTGGGATGCATCTAACCGTTTCTGCACATCCACTAGGCTTGCCTTTAAAAGAACGATGTCTTTCAGCAGGCTCGTTACATCATTCTCTGGAGCCGCACGGCTTGGTGGCAAGTTGTCATGTTCCGGAAAGTTCTGTATTAATTTTGAAGTCGAAGGAGTCTCACTAACTATAGCCGCAAATGTAGGATTCAGTTTTTTTTTGCCTGGGTCAGTAATAGACAGAACTGCAGCAGGTTCAGGAACAGGGGAGACCGAGTCAACATACAAGGTAAGCGCCTTCCTATATGTGCAGTTGAACTCCGCCATCAATTCTCGAATTCTCCTTTCTTTGACATAATTTGGACAGCTTTTGTGGAGTGCCATGTGTGGACCCTTACAGTTAACACATAAAAATGACATAGTGTCGCAATTTTCATGGTTCTCCGTACATTTGGGACGGACAAGTTTTTTTGAAGGACATAATTTCAAAGGGTGACCGAACTTACTTACTAACGACCGGAAATACAAAAGGGTCCACCTTAATTCTCATATCGAATATATAGATATGTGATGGCAGTACCGCTCCTTTAAATCCAAGGCGAACGGTTTCACTGTCAACCCAACCATTGCTTCCAGGATACCCTACGATGTCACAGCGTCTATCTAATCTCTTCACTGACACAATTTCATAATCACACGATATATTCTTCAACATCTCGTCATCAGATAAATCTAAGTCCACATCCTTGATTAATCAGTAAGGAATATTCACTACTGATGTTTTCCTGCTTCTCCATTCTAAGTCAGCAAATGCCTTACATTGCAAAAAATGGTCTGCACTAGTCTCGTTGTCAAACGTTATATGCATTCTATATTTATGCCCATATTTGACCAACAAAAATTGTTTAGGTAGTGGATTTTTGCTTGATACGTAAACTTGAATTTTTTCATCCGCTGAAATTAGGTAATACGGGATATTTACTGACTTTTTACTACTTTTCGTCCTCGTCCTACTGTGTTCCATCCTTCTTCCGATGAATTGTCATCCCCACTCCTTTTTTTCCTCATAGTATATTCTTCTTCATACATATTTGTTGCGTCGTCTTCACAAATCATTGTTAAGTCTTCAACTTCAACTTCTCCACTCAGCGAGTCAATTGATGCATTATCTAATGTATTTTCATTCATTAAGTTGTTTACTAATTACGTGCGCGATGACACGGCCGCTCGACCAAACCGGTTTCGGCTGGTCCGAGCCCGCGCATAAATAGATAAGAAAATCTATTATACAAATACGCAGCGACAACGATAAACGACCGACCGACCGACCGACCGACCGACGATATCATAGTTGCTACACTATAAGAATTTTTCAAAAATATGATATTAAGCTTAACGCTGCGACCTATTTTAAGCTTGATAGCGAATCATTTTATCAGACCATGCAAAGGTATTTTCATAAGATTGAATCAGGGACCGTTCGGATACTCGTTGAACGGGTTTTTGAAGGGGTTTTTTAAGCGCTTAAAAAATAAACCCTATTAAACGTGTTACACCATCGAACGGGTGAATTGTTACCCCTTCCGAACGGGTTACCCTTTCAAACCCCTGTTACACTGTAACACGGTAAGCCATTCCAACGTAAGATATCGTAATATGCACTGTTTGTAATCGACATTAGTTTCAAAATTGCATAACCAAGACCGCACGTGACATCTTACCGCCCGGCGGAGCCATTGTTGCATATATCGAGCGACTTGAAAACATGGAATAATAATAATTGTCTATAGGACCTTACAGTTCCATTTTGCTTGTCGCACATGCTTAACATTGTAATATTTAATTTTTCGAGTCTATACCTACTTGTTTATTCTCAACATTCGTCATTTAATTCTGAACTCGGACGAAACTACTTATGTACGGGTTGTACGAAAGTAATTGTTTCTTCAATCTTGATAGATTTACACTTGACCGCCAGTTGGCTTGATATAAGTAGTTTGCGCTACTGAAACTAGTTGAGAACCAAGGAACCAACATTATGATTATCAGGTATTTTGTTCGCGTCGTAGGTATGTCATTCTGGTTTGATACGCATGGACCTACCTACATATATACCTAGATAAGATACACTAACGAATTGGCAGCATTGAATATGACCAGACTGGCATTACTCTATTCGGAGACTGCTTAAAGCCACAAATTCAGGCGCTCGACTATAGCCTCTCTTAGAGACGGAATTTCCGGTGCACTGGTCCGTTTGTTGGCTGTGTAACTCTCTAGAACAGTGCTGTCTACCAGAACTCTGGGAGTCCCGGCATTAATATCTATTCGATCAGACGAGCAGCCATCAATGACAATTCCTATTGATCAATTCCCCAGGAAGTCCGATATCCAAGCTACAAAACTAATGGGCAAGCCTTGAAAGCTTGCTAATAAGGCTATCATGCCAGATTCTGTCAAAAGCCTTCGAGATGTCAAGCGAGACGGCAAGCACCTCCCCGTGTTTCTCGACGGCTTTACTCCAGAGATATGAGTGACATACGCTAGTACGTCCCGAGTAGACTGGTTTTGGCGAAATCCGTATTATCTATCACTGAGGAGATCATTTATTTCTAGGAAGGCCAGGAGTCTGTTGTTAAGGACGGGTTCCATAATCCCGACCCACGTCCATACTCTGTAATGGACGTGGGTCGACACGACTACCTTTTTGGGCACAGGTTCCACGTTAGCAAGCTTCCACAATTTTGGCACTTGACCAATCTAAAAGTTTCATCAGGCAGAATGTCAAGACTACTTGCTAGAAGAGATAAAAGCATTTCGAACGAAGTTATGTGTCGCCTAGATACCCAGGCAAATATAATGAAAAATATGCAAAAAGAGTTGCAAGGATTTCGTACATACGTGAAGGTATTAGAAGAAAAAGTTGAAAATGTTTTTTTACTGGAAAAACAACTAAAAGAACTAAAGCATCCTGAAGTTCAGAATTCAGAAAGCCCAATCAATATCTCAAATGAGTCACACAATGCGACCCAGACTGTTGAAGATCCTAAAAAGTTAACTACATTTGCAGAGGTGGTTTGTAAACTACCCGCTGGTATCAATAATGAGAAACCAGCCTCTTGCGTCTCAGCTGTTTCTACTAGTGGGGTCACAAAAACCGCAAAACTACCTATGAAAAACGATGTGCAAGTAAAATCATCGCTCACAAACAATTTAGAGATGCACAGCATGGCGGAAAATGAGGACTGGACTATAGTTACAAAAAAGAAAGGGAGATTTCAACCTAAAGAAGTAAAAAGGGGCCAAAATTTAGACTTACCGGAGATAAAAGCTATGGAACGTAAAAAGCACCTTCACATATTATGGCGTCTGCATCCAGAAACTACCATAGCACAATTAACAGCTTTTGTGAAAAAGATCTGCGGTTCAGCGGTCAATGTAAAAATTTAACGGATTGTACATAAAACTGAGAGGGACTATTCTTCCTTTGTTATTGGTATTTCGGAAGGAGACTATCCTAAGTTGTGCGAACCAAAGGTATGGCCCATAAATGCGGAGTTCGCAGAATGGTTTTGGTTTCGGAAATCAACCTATAAGACAAAAAATTGAAAGTAGAAGCATCGAAGTGTATTACCAAAATGCGAGAGGTCTGCGTACAAAGTTAAGTCTTTTTTACAACAACATACAATCATCAGCGGCCGATCTTTTCGCAATAACAGAAACTGGGTGTAATGAATCAATACTAGACGCCGAGATTATACCACCTGGATACCAAATTATACGATGCGACCGATCGGATGGACGAAAACAGGGAGGCGCGTTTCTCGTGGCCACACACCGCTTCGAACTACGTAAAGTAAAGGTACCCGGTGACGTCAGCGTCGATAGTTGCGCCTTTGAACTGGTTTGTGCTACAGTACACTCGCGTGGTAAATATCTATTCTTGTGTTGTGTTGTCTATATACCGCCGAATAGTAATGAAAATGAATACATGATTTTATTTAGAGTTATTGAACAGTTGTGTGTTAAATATAAGAATATTATTGTTCTAGGAGATTTCAACTTGTACTCATGTAATGCTAACGTGATCAATTATTATGAATACTTTATTTCTTTTTGCGAATTCACTCAGAGAAATGAAATACCTAACTGCAATAATCGTCAACTAGATTTAGTTTTATGTTCCTTGGGAGTGAGGGAGGTGCGCGTGAGTAAGGCGGACGAAGTGCATGTTCCGGTAGACTTATACCATCCACCGCTCTTGGTGACCGTCCCTGAAGGTAACTGCGAGCACGTCACCCACAGAGTCATACACAACACCTACCTCTGAATATGATATGAGCCCACAATGGGATTTTTCTAAAGCGGATTACAATGTGTTATACTCGTCGTTTTTAATGTATGACTGGAGTTCACTGTATGACATACGTGACCCAGAACAGATGGTGAGTTTTTTTTATGTTTCTATAAATAATATCATAGACAGGTGTGTTCCTAAAAAACGCGGAAGTGTTCAAATTCTAGATATAGATACCCTGAGTGGTACACAGGTGATCTTATTCGTGTAATTAAAAAAAAGGCGGAACTTCATAAACAGTTTAAGAAAAGCGGTCAAAGCAGTGATTACGAAATGTTTGCTCAGTGTAGGGCTGTTGTTAAGTCGATGATAACATGTGCTTATGAACGACATCGATAAGATAAGATAAGATAATTTTTTATTTTGCAAATATGGGTATAAACATGATGATAAATAAAATAATAGGTACAGCCATATTTTACCAGTAGGCATGCAATAAATCTAAATACAAAGTAATTATAAAGATAACATTAATAGCCATTAATAACATCGATAAATTTACAGTAGAATAAAATAATTAATAACATGACATTATCACAAATAAATCATAGATACAATAACATTATCACAAAAATTATTACATTACCAATCATTATTAACATAAATAAATATCCCATCAACATAAGATTTTTTCCTTTAGAAATTCAGATGTACTGTAGAACACCCTGTCTGCTAAAAAGTTTTGTAACCTTTTTTTAAATAAAATTACATTTAAATCTTTCCAACCTTTAGGTAGTTTATTATAAATGACCGGGGCCATGCAGCAGACACTTTTGCTCATTAATGTTGTTCTGGCACTGTGAAAACACAGCTTACTATTGTCACGTCTGTTACGTGGAACTACGTCCGATAGATGTTCGAACCGTCCCGGATTTGTTTTTACAAGTATTGCCATTTCTAAAATGTAGATCGAGGGTAAAGTTAATATTTTGTACTTTTTAAAATAGGGCCTGCAACTCTCTGTGGATTTAATTTTAAACATGGACCTTATGCATCTTTTTTGTGCCTTAAATGCGGTTTCCTTTTCAGTCGAGTTACCCCAAAATATAGCACCATACCGTAAATGGGATTCGACAATTCCATAATAGGCAGTGATAAGAGCATCTGTATATAATTTTGATGATATTATGTGTAAAGCATATGCAGACTTACTTAATTTTTTACATAAACTTTTTATATGTGGTTTCCAGTTCAGTTTTTTATCTATTTCAAGCCCAAGAAATTTAGTGCTCTCTGCTTCCTCCACAATAGCATTATTATAATGTACGTTTAGATACCTTTGGTGAGGCATACGCTGACTAAAATGAATTATTTTTGTTTTGTTTATATTAATTATTAAATTATTATCATCTAACCATTTTATAATCAATTTTAAATAATTATTAATGTCCTTTTCATATGTATCAAGTCTGTTGCAAGGAATAGTTATTGTACTATCGTCGGCAAATAGAGTTAAGGGTGTATTTATGCATTTTGGCAAGTCATTTATGTATTGTATGTTTGTATTGTATGTGTATGTTATAAATAATAACGGGCCCAGCACACTTCCCTGAGGGACACCAACTTTAACATTACGTTCTGATGATCGAAATATCTCTACGTTTTTTGTATCAAGATTAATTCTATTAATTTCAGTAATTTGTTTTCTTTCACTCAGGTATGATTTTATTAGATTGAGGACGTTGCCTCTTATGCCATAGGCTTCTAATTTATTTAAGAGGGTAGCATGGTGAACGTAGTCGAAAGCCTGAGTCATGTCGCAGTCGCAGAATATTGCACAGACTGGTCTTCGTTTGTCTACATAATTTGTTACATTATATATGAAGTCATATATAGCCATGTTAATGGTCTTGCCTTGTCTAAATCCCTTCTGTTCGTTACATAATATTTTATTTTTTTCAATATATCTATATAATTCATTATAAATATATTTTTCAAAAATTTTGGATATAATGGGAATGAGTGAAATTGGTCTGTAGTACTCCATCAATTCTCTATTTTCTTTTTTAAACAACGGTTTTATTATGGAAGTTTTTAAGGCATCTGGATAGACACCTGCACTTATACTTAAGTTAATTATATGGCTAAGGTGACCACATATATCACCAGCTATAGATTTAAGTATCTTGGTAGAGATGCCATCGTAACCAACACTGCATGTATTTTTAAGTGCCGATATGATTCTTAGAATATCGTGTGGTATACTAGGCGCCATAAACATTGATTTAAGTTTAGTTTCTGTCATATTTGATTTAGATTTACTGTCATCATTGAATTTTGGTCTAATTTTGTCTATGAAGTAGTTATTGAACGCCTCGGCAATATTAAGTGGGTTTGAGATAATTTGATTTCCCACCTTAAGTTGACTAATGTGATGTTTAGGAATATTATTTTTTGATTGATTAATTATTTGCCAAGTAGTTTTTGACTTATTTGCCGAGTTTTTAATATTATGATTATTTTTTGCCTTTTGTGTTAAGCATATGATTTTTTTATATAATTTTGCGTATTTAGAAAAAATAGCTTTATTGCCTTCGTTAGGTTTTAATCTTAAGTTCCATAGAAGTCTCCGTTTCTTCTTATTGCACAATTTAATGCCTTTTGACAACCACCGTGTTTTTTTTATTATGTTTACTTTAATTTTGATTAATGGGAAGCACAATTCATAAAATAGCTTTAAAGTATTAATAAACAAATTATAAGCTTCATTGGGGTCGTTGGTATCATAAATCTCGGAAAACGAAAGAGATTGTATACAGTTCTTAAACTTTGTTATATTTTCCTTATTGTATTCTCTTCTCCTTATATACCAGTAATTTATTGCATATATTTTACTAACCGGACATTGCAACAGCTGTGCTGTATGGTCAGATAACGCAAATTCTAATACCTTGGTTTTACATGGTCTACGAAAGTTGTGAGCAAAGTTGTCTATACATGTAAGACTAGCCATACGCGTGGGTTGTTTTATGGCAAGTGTCATATTAAAACTTAGTAGCAGACATTCTAATGACTGTGTTTGTCTATTAGTTTTCAAAATATCAATATTAAAGTCTCCCGCGATAACAACATTTTTGTATGATACGTACGATATATTATGGAGAAGTGTTTCTAATTTATCCAAACAGTAATTCAAGTGAGCCTTTGGTACCCTATAAATACATACAATTACTACTTTGTGGTTTACTAACTCTACACCGCAGCATTCAAATATGCCTGGAGATGATAATTTTGCAATTTTAGGCAATTCCTTCCATTGGTGCCCTTTTCTAACGAGGATACACGCTCCACCTCTTTTTTTTCCTTTTCTGCTATAATTAGCAGCTAGACAATAATTTTGGACAAACAATTGATTTTCGAGTCCTTCCATCATAAAATGCTCAGTAGCACAAATAACATCAACATTTATATTTTGTTTAACGTATAGGTCATCTAAACAAACTGTAAGTGCCTCAGACTTTTTTATTAGGCCTGCAATATTTTGATGTAATATGTTTAGATATTTACTGGAGAAAAAACTGCTCATTTTTATCTGTAGTACGAGAAATAGAGTCTACTTCTATCTGATCTTGATCGATAGAAGTTAAATTATATATATAATTATTACTAAGATCAATGTTTAGAGATTTTTTTATATTTCTAAATATATTTGACATGCCATTATTATTAAGAGAGCCATTGCTCTTCAGAAACATTTTATGATCGTATGATAAATCTGAATTTGCGTCGAATATTTTTGCATAATTATAGGTACACATGTCCAAATATAAAAGATTGCAAAATGTTTCTATCCTACCGTTATACATCATAGAATAATAGTTTATTTTATAAGTTGGCAAACATAGCAAAATATTAGTATGTTGTATTTGTGATATGGTCTCGCGAATATCAATTATTAGGTCAACATAGTTGTACGTTCGTCTGAAGTCCTCTTCACCAATTAAAATCACGCAGTAGTCCTTCATTGTGTAGTCCTTAAGTTTTGTGTCGATGCCGCTAATAAGCCTCCTAATTCCACAGTTTGGTGTCAAGTAGTGACAAATTTGGTAGTCTGCGAACGTGTCTTCGGCGATAGATAGGATCTTATTCCTTTTGTTACTACTTACGATGCACAGTTTTTGCTTTTTAAGTTCATTTATTGCGTAGTTTATTTGTTCAGTATTTTGTGTTATTATTTGCTTTAGCAATGCTTCGTCTTTAGAAGTATCGACTTCTTGGTGCGTTACTGGGGCACATGATGTGTGTAACAGTTTACGTTTTTGTTTACTTTTACAGGATCGTCTTGGTGTCAGTTTTGTGCCTTTGATCTTTATAATTTTATTTTCTAATATTGTAATTTGTTAAATTATAATTATGTAATTAACTTGTTAGTACCCATGTATTCTATGCTGTGCCCCAACGGGGTTTCATGTTGATACTTACCAAACTAGAGATCTATGTATATAAATTACACATGAAGCATTAAAGAACTTTGACTTTGACATTCAGAGATAGTTAGAGTAATAAGTTCGATGTTGGAGCTGACATTATACAAAACATGTTACAAAGCGTAAGAGATGAGGTCGTACTAATACTAAAGTCGCGAAAAACACTATTATGATGCCGGTAGCACCCCTAGAACCTATAAACAAGGATAAATGATTTGACTAAGGTTACCAGAACTGACTATAATAATAAAGGCAATAAAACTTTTTAAATTCATAGATCTGATAAAATCACAAAAGTTTTGGGCAATGACAGATATAAAATCACTGAAATTCCGGTTTTAGCAAACGTAGAGATTCATTTAAGAGCGTCGTTTCCGCTGATCGTGTTAGACCTTATAAAATATAAATAAATATAATGAAAATGTAAATATAAATATAAATTCGCCTGACCATAAAGATTCATCAGATCGTAATAGTAGCCCATCTTCTGAAAGCAATAATGATAACGACAAACTATTTCATAGAACGGAGTCGGACATCAATGAATAGCCGAATGTAATGATTTTGCATTTTGATTCGTGTTGGTTCAAACAGTTTAAGCATGTAATATTTCTGTATGTATGACTTATGTTATTGAATTACGATAACGTGCGTCAGGAGATCGCACGTTGTCGGATGGCCGAATGTAATGATTTTATAAAATAATGACAAGACATTTATATAGGTTTCCTTATCACGAGCGACAGATGGCGCTTGTAGTTGAACTATTCGTTATTAAACGCCCTTTTTATTACAAATTAGTCAAATATAAGTAGGTGTTATATTATCAATTTGTTTGTGTAATCAATTTATAATTATTGCTAAATTTAAAGATAATCTAATGTATTTAAATTAATCAGTTGATCATGCGTACTGTGTACTTCGCTCTGATTGGTCTAACCCAGCTGAGTGTTTGCCTACGTTTAAGAGTGGGGAACATTCGGCTGGTAACAGATCAACCTGGACTGAGACATTCTATTCCGAGGCGTTGAGCAGTAGACATAATATCTTATAAGCCAGTGCTGTTGTTGTATAATTGTTAATAATTATTGAGCTATTAAGTGATAAGTGATTGTTGATAATTACATACTGTTGGATGAATAAATACTTGTAATACTCAGTCTGAAGTGTATGATTCGTCACAGATCGGAGTACATAAGTCGCCTGACAGCTGTTTAGTAGCTTTAATAAGAATGTCGTGTTTACTGGACAAATCTTTAATAGTGTTTTTTAGTTCAGTATTTTCTAACGAAAGATTATTTATTTCTTGGTGTGCTGTTTCTAATTCTGATTTTAATTTTTGTAATTCTTTCCGCAAGTTTTGTGTATCGTTGTCGTCATCCGATATGTTGGGCATACTACTCGTGCTGCCATCTAGTGTCGAGTTACTGGACTCAATCTCTGTGACCGTCTCCGTCATTGAGTTATTGCGCTTCTTTCGCAAGGTAATATTTTCGAAGAAATTCATGTTGTGTTTATTTTTACTATCGGTAGCAGGTTGATATACTCAATTAAAAACCCAAAAAGACAAACTCAAACAGAGGATCGAACGCGAACGATCGAGAGCGAATTTAGCAAAATTTTGCAAATGATCCGAGGTCATTCTGGAATTATGTAAGGGCGAGCAAAGGTACAGCAGACAAGAAGTTAATCACGAAAGATGGGAATATTATCCCGGTTCCGCGATGTGCGGAGGAGTTTGCGAAATATTTCTATTCCGTATTTAATAGCCGGGAACCGACATTGGATGTGAACGCTGCAATGGTGTCTAGTGAGGGGAGCAGCAGGCGCGTCCATATCGTTTGCCTGAGGTCGAGCCAGGTAAGTGACGCATTAGGGCGACTTAAACCCAAGCGCTCCGCGGGACCGGACGGTATTCTGGTCTATATCTTCAGGGATTGCCGTGCTGTTCTGGAGAAGCCGCTCTTACATATATTTAACACATGCTTAGAACCGTCATATTTTCCAGAACTATGGAAAATCACACGGGTAGTTCCGATACCCAAAGGTGACTTGGGATCAGAAGTGAAAAATTACAGGCCGGTGGCAATCTTGTCCACACCCGCGAAGGTGTTTGAGTCGGCGATACAGAAGTGCGTATACGAACAAGTATCGGCGTTCTTATCGGACGCCCAGCATGGGTTTCGACCGGCTCACAGCACAGTCAGCAATTTGTTAAACTTTATGCAGTATGTGGTGCCTCATGTGGATGCTGGAGTACAAGTCGACGCTGCCTATTTCGACTATAAAAAAGCGTTTGATGTGGTAGATAATAACATCTTGTTGGCAAAGCTAGCAGCAGTAGGATGTACCCCCAAATTGCTAAATTTCTTCGCTAGCTATATGAGGGATCGGCAGCAATACGTTGAGTATGCTGGTTTTAAATCTAGAACATACTACACTAGGTCTGGAGTAAGCCAGGGCAGCAATTTGGGTCCACTGCTATTTATTATCATGATTAACGACCTGCCGGAGGTGGTCAGGGATGCCACATGCCTGTTATTCGCGGACGATCTCAAATTATGTAGGGCTTTTAGAGATGAAACAGAATGCAAGCTATTGCAGCAAGATATAGATAGGGTATTTGAGTAGAGTAGGAAAAATAACCTTTCCTTTAACGTTGACAAATGTGCAGTCATAACATTTGGACGCATGAAACATGCACTACACTTTGAGTACAAGTTGGATGACACACAAATGGAACGCACAGATTCGGTTCGCGACCTGGGAGTGCGCCTGAACACTGAGTTAACATTTCGTGAGCACATTATTAATATTTGTAAGAAATCCTACAGAAGTTTAGGGTTTATACTTCGCAGAGCCGTGAATTTTACTAACATAAAGGCAATTGCTGCATTATATAATGCACTTGTAAGAACTCAACTGGTGTATAACTCGGCGGTATGGGCTCCACATGAGGTGAAATATTCTCTAATGCTGGAGCGCATACAAAACAAGTTCACAAGGTACCTATATATGAAACTGTACGGGGTTTATCCTTTCCATCCACTGATGTACCCCTCCCTGTTTGTACTAGGTATGGTGGGATATAATAAATTGGAAACTAGAAGAGATTTGTCTCTAGTCACCTATATTTTTAAAGTATTGCGTGGTAAGACGTTTGCCCAACTTGCTGGCGTTTAACAGGACTGCTAAGTTTTGTAAGAAGGTCATTCGGAAGGCTTGATTTCAGCACATTAGTCGAAAAAGGAACAAACTGGCTTCATACTCAGCGGGTAGTGAAGCGTTTTGGTCCTTAGCGAAATCAGTCGAAGCGAACTTCTGCCGCCCCTCACCTCCTCTACTGCTGAAACCTGATGGGTCGCTGGCACATAACACTGAAGAGAAGGCCAGCAGGTTTTCCTTTCTTTTTGCGGAACCTTCCACTGTGCATGGCAGCACGACAGTTATGTCCGAATACGGCATTCGCCAATCTCGGAAGTTCGGAAAACGCTGCGCAGTCTTAACGTGAACATCGCCAGAGGAGCAGACGGTATTCCAGCCATAGTTCCGAGGATATGTGCACCTGAGTTGACTCCAGTGCTGACACGCTCTTTCGTCTCTCTCTTTAGATTGGTCAAGTGCCAAAATTGTGGAAGCTTGCTAACGTGGAACCTGTGCCCAAAAAGGTAGTCGTGTCGACCCACGTCCATACTCTGTAGGACTATGGAACCTGTCCTTAACAACAGACTCCTGGCCTTCCTAGAAATAAATGATCTCCTCAGTGATTGATAATACGGATTTCGCCAAAACCAGTCTACTCGGAACGTACTAGCGTATGTCACTCATATCTCTGGAGTAGAGCCGTCGAGAAACACGGGGAGGTGCTTGCCGTCTCGCTTGACAACTCGAAGGCTTTTGACAGGATCTGGCATGATAGCCTTATTAGCAAGCTTTCAAGGCTTGCCCACTAGTTTCGTAGCTTGGATATCGGACTTCCTGGGGAATTGATCGATACGAGTTGTCATTGATGGCTGCTCGTCCGGTCGAATAGATATTAATGCCGGGTTGTTTCCCAGAGGTCTGGTAGACAGCACCGTTCTAGAGAGTTACACAGCCAACGCACGGACCAGTGGACCGGAAATTCCGTCTCTAAGAGAGGCTATAGTTGAGTGCCTGAATTTGTCCCTTTAAGCAGTCTCCGAATAGAGTAATGCCAGTCTGGTCATATTCAATGCTGCCAATAGGTTAGTTTGTTTATGAAACTAAATATCTTGTTTAGGTATATATGTAGGTAGGTCCATGCGTATCAAACCGGAATGGCATACCTACGACGCGAACAAAATACCTGAAAATCATAATGTTGGTTCCTTGCTTCTCAACTATTTTCAGTAACGCAAACTACTTATATCAAGCCAACTGGCGGTATATAATTTTGAGTCCCCGGGTCCTCAAGTGAAACATACATGTACTCACTTATCTATTTATTTACTAATAGATGTTACTATTACTGTTCAACAAAAAAAATATTATTCCAACTTTATATGGTTTCGCCGGTAACGAAAACATAGCGCGATTCAGCGGACTTAACAACGCCATCTATCGCGCCGTTGTATAAACTTTTCCTTAGACATTTCGCCCACCAAGGACATAAGAAACTATGTCCTTCTATTATACAAAACATATTAAAAAAAAAAACAGAGACCGCCCACCATGAGGTTAAGGGGGTTGAAAATATATAAACACAAAGACCGCCCACCATGAGGTCAAGGGGTATAAAATCAAGATATGTTGAAAACAAAACAATGTTCAATCTGCTACAGGTAAGATACACAGTTTATATGTTGGTCCATCGGAACCCGGATGTTTTATTAAAACCTTTCCAAGTAACCATTTGCCAGGAGGCAGATTATCCTCCTTGACTAAAACAACATCTCCCAATTTTGGCTCAGGTTCCTTCTGGGACCATTTATATCGATGCACTATGGAAGTTAAATATTCTTGAGATCAACGTCGCCAGAAGTCATGCGTCAGTCTTTGCAAAAATTGCCATCTTTTTAAGGTGCCGACATTGGAAAGTTCATAATTGCGGTCCGGCACAAGAACCTCTGTTCTCTTATTAAAAAATGGCCAGGTGTAAGTGGCATTTGATCGTTTAGATTATTTGAAATTTGAGAAATTGGCCTGGAATTGAGACAAGCCTCAATTAAAACAAGGAGAGTTGACATTTCCTCATAAGTGAGGGTAGATTCACCAATGACTCTCTTCAAGTGGAATTTGGTAGACTTAATACCAGCCTCCCAAAGCCCACCAAAATTTGGGGCGTGAGGTGTATGAAGTGCCAGTTAACACTATTTGAACCGAACCAATCTCGAATCTCACTAGCAACCGACGATTGTTCGGCCCTGAACAAACATTTTAGTTCCTTCGATGCGCCAACAAATTTTTTTCCGTTGTCGCTCCACATGTCAATGCCCGTGATGTGAGATCATTTTCCTTCATTTCTATAGCTTATGACTTTCTACTGTGTGTGTGGAACTATTTCATACAATACAATACTATAAAAAATTTCAACAGCAAGTTATTGGACTTGGTCATTAGCAATGAGGAGTGTTCAGTCTATTCGCCTTCGGACTATCTGCTTAAACACGACAATCACCATCCCCCATTTTGTGTTCTAACTTCATTTCGATTACCCTTGAACTCTATAATACGTAAGCCATTAAAAAAAAAAAACTACTATAAAGCTGATTATGACAACATTAATCGCGATTTATGCGAAATCGATTGGTACGACGTCCTAAATAGTGATAGATCCGTGGATGATAACGTTGACATTTTTTATAATATTATTTTTCGCTTAATTAAATCACATACACCATTGATTAAATACAGGTCTCTGAAATTTCCAATATGGTTCTCAAAAGCTCTAATAGTTATTTACAAAAATAAAACTAAAGCTTAGTGTAAATGGAAAAAATATCACAATGTTTCGTATTATGAGCAGTTTTCGCTTTACATATCTAGATTTCGAGACGAATGTAAGATCTGTTATACCAAATATATTAATTCTGTTGAAGATGGTATTAGGAACAACATTAAACACTTTTGGACGTACGTATCGAATCGTAAATCCGTTACTTGCATCCCTTCTAATATGAAATAAAACGACCAGTCCTCTAACGATCCTGAAGAGATATGCAATCTGTTCTCTTGTTTCTTTAACTCAGTTTATGAAAAATCTACCCTACATAATATTCAAGTGCAAGACAATGTATACAGAGATCGATCCGACAACTGTTCATTGTTCAGTAATATTGAGTTTAGTGTTGATGAAGTACTGAGGGCACTTAAATCATTGGATACCACTAAGGGACCGGGACCAGATGGACTTTCTGTAATCTTCATTAGAAATACTGCGAAGTATGTATGTATCCCCTTACATATTATTTATAATCAAGCCATCTCTCAAGGTGTCTTCCCTAGTTTATGGAAACGTGCAAACATAACACCGGTGCACAAGTCAGGCTCCAAACAGGATATCGAGAATTATCACCCCATATCGATATTGTCCACTTTGTCGAAGGTTTTTGAGCGACTAGTCCATGACAAAGTATATCCCTTCTTCCATAATGAAATAATCCAACAACAACACGGATTCGTCAAAAGATCTACAACAACTAATTTAGTTAGTTTTGTTGATTATTTATTTAATAACATGGACTCACGAATTCAGGTCGATTCAATATACACAGACTTCCAAAAGGCCTTTGATAAGGTTGATCACCAACTACTCCTAGCTAAGCTCGCCTTCAATGGTACACCATTGAAGGCGAGGTTAGCACGGTGATTTATTAAGATGGTTTAATTCCTACGTCTCAAATAGAACTCAGAGGGTTTTTATTAATGGTTTTAATTCGGCTACGATAGAAGCTACATCTGGGGTGCCACAGGCACACCACCCCCTCGACCCCCATGTACAGTCAGCGGTCGTGGGGTGTGACGCAGTCGGTAACCTGGTACAGTAGGCGCTCGCCCCTCTTCACCATGTCTTAGCCAAGTCTCGTTTACTGCTAATACATCGAAAGAATGCCTTTTGCACTGCTGCTATAAAATCATCGTGGTTAGTGCCAAGGGAGCCTACGTTTAACAATCCAACCTTAAGGTATTTCTCAAGCATATTTAAGAGTTATAATCGTCATTATCATAACGAATATGTAAATATAAGTGTAAATGTGTGTAAGTCATGTGTTTGTAAATAATATCTGAATATGTTTTAAGTTTAAGGTTCAAGTAATCGGTGTAAAAAACATTACGAATTTGCTGCATCTAGACTGTAATTGATAAGGTAAAATAACTGCCCACAACTGATCAAAGTAATCAACATTCTTACAATACATTGTTCGTGTTGTTGACCAATATCTTTGAGCGTAGAATAGATTCCCATTTCGTACCTCAGGAAACACACACCGCCCCGCAACATCACTTGTTATTATAAAGAACAAAGTATACATATAAAAAAAACCTATAAGTGCAAAACTAAATAATAAAGACATTAGACAGATAACATCCACAAAAACAATAGGTGAGCGAAACAAGTTTACCGTGCGCGTTCGGATGTAACACAAATAGACCATTATACAAAAATTCTTCGAAATAAGACGTTCGTTAACGTAAACTCGGTGCGGCGGCCCAGTGATATCAAGATCACCTGTAGTCAAACCGCACCGAACGCGAGCCGCGGGCAGCAGTGAGTCACGCGTGGTGCGCCTAGTGAATAATCGTACGGTTATACATCGCGGTCGCTGTGCAGCGGGGTCAGCAGTGATAGCGCCGTCAGATGTCTCTACTCGATTACGGCGCGTGGATCCGACTCGCTCAGCATGGACTACGTCCCTCTCATCTATGACGACACCGAGCTTTATGGCAAGAACCTTTACGATGTGTAAGGTGCTCTCATCCTTACTCTCTGGTATCCCGGTCACCTCGATGTCGTTGAGCAGGAGCTCCTGATCGCGCTCATTCAATTGGCCTTTCAGTTCCGCGATAGTGTTTTCTAATGGATCCCGGTCCGGCTGTACTCTTTGTTCCAGTTTATGTTCAAGAGCACCGACTCGGGCTTCTAGGCTCTCCATCCGCTCATCTGAGGTTTTTAAGGAATCCTTTAGTTGAGCCATTTCCGTACGCAGCTGTTGGAAATCCTGATGCATCAGTTGAAACTCGGCACGCAGCTCCTCCTTAAACAGCCGCAGCTCGTCTGCCAAGCCGGGGGAGAAATTAATGGTGGCGTCCAGTGCGGTGCAGTTTGCTGAACTATCCATGTCCATGAGCTCCTCAGGGCTACCACGCTCTCCCACCTGGACAGGATCCACCCTACCTCGAACTGGCGTCTCCGCCTTATTATCTCTGACCAGATTTTTAATACACTCAGGGCAGCGCCAGGTGGGCGTAATATTACTCGTACCAGGTAACGCGACGCAAGCGCGATGATAATAGGCGTTGCCCTGGCTACATTTAGCGGCCTCTATCGGCGATATGAATTTAGCGCAACCACCGCACTTAGCTGCAGGCATGGTTACTTCGTTTGAAATTATCGATCTCGCGTAGTGGTTCCACGCAGTGCTAATAGATGGCGCTGAATTTAATAAATAATTTAAATATGCGAATTAGGGTCTGATGGGAGTTTTATGGTATGCTAACACCATAGAACGACACTGGGGTAAACAGAGAAAGAAAACACACACTCGGGCGGCACTTTACGGCTAGTTTTTGAGTAGATTCACTAAAATGTTTTGATATTTTGATTGTTACGGGTAGATTTTGGTGAATGGTGTACAGATTTATGTTTACACAATAATTACTATTTATACACTGCTACTGCGCACTACATAACGTTTCATGTCTTGAATTATTACTTGAAGAAAGTAACTGTATTGTTATTGTCCTTAATGATTGGATTATTTTATTTAAAACACTATAACCAACAGCAAAGAGCTCCGACCAACTTGACGTCCGTGACGTCACATCGATACTTCCAAAGCATAACACTGTACACCACATCAGGACCACACCAGGACCTCCTATCTCATGTACTCTCCGTAGACTGGCACCAGATAAACTCAAAATTGCTAAACAGGAATTCGAACTTATGCACAGCAACGGCACAGCGCGTCCTTCTAAAAGCCCCTGGGCTTCACCCTTGCCCCTCGCACCTAAGCAGGATAACGGCTGGCGACCTTGTGGCGATTATCGCATGCTTAATGCACGGACTGTCCCAGACCGTTATACTATTAGACACATACACGACTTCTCCCACTTCATTGCTGGTTGTACTGTCTACTCAACAATAGATTTAATGAAGGCTTACAACCAAATTCCGGTTTTTGAGGATGACATACAAAAGACCGCTATCACTACACCCTTTGGCCTGTACGAATTTCCCTATATGACCTTCGGTTTAAGGAATGCAAGTCAAACATTCCAGAGGTTCGTCGATGAAATGACGATGGGTCTAGAGTTTTGCTATGCCTACTTGGACGATTTTTTTGTATTTTCGAAGGACGAGGATGAGCACGAAGACCACCTTCAACAACTCTTCAATCGCATGAAGGAATACGGAGTTCTTATAAATACCACGAAATGCGTCTTCGGTGCCGCCGAAGTAACATTTTTAGGCTATCGAATCTCCGCATCCGGTACCAAACCCCTGGAGTCCAAGGTCCAAGCCATAAATGACTTCCCCATACCTAAGACAGTCAGGCAACTGAGGCGATTTTTAGGAATGCTCAATTTTTACAGACGATTCCTGCCGCAATCTGCTTCAATACAAGCCCCTTTAAACGCCTTGCTTGCTGGCTGTGTTAAGGCATCTCACCCTGTCGACCTGTCTGGCGATGCACTACTTGCCTTTAACAAGTGCAAGCAAAGCCTCGCTGACACAGCATTACTCGCTCACCCAGATTGTCAGGCCGAACTCGCTCTGGTAACGGACGCGTCTGACTTGGCAATGGGTGCAGTATTGCAGCAGTTAAAGGACACGGTATGGCAGCCCTTAGCATTTTTCTCCCGGAAGTTGAGTCCATCTCAACAGAAGTACTCATCGTACGACCGTGAACTTCTAGCCATATATGAAAGCATCAAATACTTTCGCCATATGCTAGAGGCGAGACATTTCGTGGTGATTACTGACCATAAGCCGCTCAGTTACGCTTTCAACGAAAGGAAAGCTAATTGTTCGCCACGCAAGTATCGTCATCTCGCAGTTCACGACTGACATAAGACACATTTCGGGAAAAGACAATGTCGTCGCTGATCCACTGTCACGTATTGAGGAACTGCAGATGCCAATCGATTTAGACGTGTTGGCTTCATCCCAAGTGTCTGATCAAGAGCTGGCTCAACGTCTTGGAGAACAATCTTCACTACGTCTGAAGAAATTCAAAATCCCAAATTCTCAGTCCGAACTTTATTGTGACGTCGGCACTACCTCTCCTAGGCCCTTTATTACCAAGCCTTTAAGGAAGCAACTCTTCGACAGTCTACACAGTCTTAGCCACCCAGGTGCCGACGCTACCGTTAAACTGGTTGCTGAGAGATTTGTCTGGCCTGAAGTGCGCAAAGACTGTCGAGAGTGGACCCGACAATGCTCGGCTTGTCAACGTGCCAAGGTCACGTGTTTTCACCATTGGGCACGTTCCATTTACCTCGCGCCCGAATTGCTTTTATTCACGTGGACATTCTTGAACATCCCTGTCTCTCAGGGCTATCGCTATTGTCTTACGGCTGTGGATCGTTTCACACGCTGGCCAGGAGTAACGCTAATGGCGGATATGACAGCTGAAACAGTTGGGAAGGCGTTAATATCGTGGATATCCAGATTTGGATGTCCAACAGATATTGTCACTGATCGTGGTCGACATCGTGGTTTGAATCTTCACTTTTCCAGTATCTTGGAAAAATGGTTGGATTCAAACATCGCAGAACAACCGCGTATCACCCAGCATGTAACGGGCTAGTGGAACGATTCCACCGACAGTTAAAAGCAGCCATAATGTGCCACGCTGACTGCAATTGGGTGGACACATTGCCTTTGGTCTTATTGGGTATTAGGAGCTCATTTAAAGAAGACCTTCAGACGTCTTCCGCAGAGCTGGTATACGGTGAGCCGTTACGCTTACCTGGAGATTTTTTCCAGGCTTCGGCTCCCTATTCCACCGATATATCAGACTTCACCATCCGTCTGCGTCAATTCGCATCAAAATTGCATCCTTCACCTGCCGCGCGTCACAATATCGCGATCTGACCTCATCTAGTCATGTGTTTTTAAGAGACGACGCATTACGATGTACCTACCACACATTTTTATTGCAAATAAAGATTTATATTTCTTATTTCTATTTCTACGTGGCTCTTTGCAACCTCCTTACTCTGGCCCTTACGAAGTACTAGAACGCAGCGACAAAACATTTAAGATCCTCGTCAAAGGTAAAAGTGTCACAGTATCCATAGACCGCCTCAAACCGGCCTATACACTGATCGACACATCTCCTCACCCTATCCCCACCTCCACCCCCGCGCCTAACCCTAATACCCACTCCTCACCTGATCCTGAACCTACAGGGCAGAAAACCCCAGATCAGGTTGTCAGAAGAACGCGTTCGGGCCGCAAAGTTCGTTTCCCGGACTATTATCACCCGTAGTGACGGTCTCTGGGAGTGATGTGGCCTACTCAATACATAAATACACATACAATATATAAAATCTATATACATACTTATTTTATTATATATAAAAATACACTATAGTAAATACAACACACACTAAACATTATACATTTACTTATTACCTATATTTACAACATATTAAATATTTATTTATTTTTTTATTTATTTAATACTTTATGCACCGTTGGTACAAAGGCGGTCTTAATGCCATTAGGCATTTTCTGCCAGACAACCTTAGGGTGATGCAGAGATAAATAATAAAACGGTAGATGCACTCGTAACATTGAGACACTGTTATCAGACTATACATAAAAATACATAGACTACATGCCATACATAATAATTATATAATACATATCTATAGTATATACATAAATATATATATATATACATACAGACAGGTCAAAGTAGAGATGATGAATCTGCTTAGGTACTGACTTGAAGGTATTTACGCAGCTTGTATTTAAAAGACAACCGACTGTTTGCCATCCTGATCTCAGATGGGAGAGCATTCCATAGTAAAACTGACTGGATGAAGAAAGTAGAGTGGACAAAGTCAGAGCGATGAGTCGGGTATTGAAGAAGACGATTATTAGAAGATCGCAAATATTTAGTGTGTTTAGTATTAGTACAAAGATACTGAAAGTGAGAAATTAAGTAAGAAGGAGGATTGGAAGAAAAAAGTACCGAATAAAGCATAGTCAGTGCCCTCATGTTTCTACGTTGCCGAATAGGCAACCATTTAAGGAGAGAACGATACTCCGACACATGGTCATATTTGCGAAGGTTATAGACGAATCGAATGCAGTTATTAAGAAGGCGATCAAGTTTATTGAGTAGATCTGCATTCAGGTCAAAGTAACACACATCACCATAGTCAACAATAGGGAAAATTAGGGCCTGTACAAGCATTGCCTTAGTCTTTGATGGAAGTAAATTTTTCAGGCGATATAAAGAGCGTAGTGATCCCGTAACCTTCTGGCTGACACTTGCCACTTGGCTTCGCCAACTTAGGGAAGCGTCAATATGCAAACCGAGATCTTTAACACTGGGACTAATGGGGATTACCAAGCCATCAAACATGACTCGGGGAAGGATGATATTACCCAATTTAGATAAATTACGTTGACTACCTATGATTATGGCTTGACATTTGTCAGGATTAACCGCAACCCCAAACATGTCAGACCATTTTTTTATGGCCATTAGATCACGATTTATATCGTTGATGGCCCCACTTAAATTTTCCACCTCAGCTTGACAATATAACTGCAAGTCATCAGCGTAAAGATGATAAGAACACTGAAGTTTGTTAGTAATGAAATTTATGTATATAGAAAATAGAAGAGGAGAAAGTATTCCGCCTTGTGGGACGCCAGTCTCTAAGTCACACCAATTTGAAGATGTTTCCTCAACATGGACAGATTGCTGACGATCCCGAAGATAAGAAGAAAACCAGCCCAGTGCTTCATCAGAGACAATAATATGGGAGAGAAGAGACAGGAGAATATCGTGACTAACGGTATTAAAAGCGTTGGAAAAATCAACCAGCACTAAAACAGTGAGTTTAGAATCCTCCATACCCTTCTTTATATCGCTAGTCACTTTAAGGAGTGCGGAAACAGTGCTATGGCCTGGCCTAAACCCAGACTGAAACGGACTTAAGAAATTGTTCAGATGAATAAATTGGGAGAACTGTTTATAAACACAGGCTTCAAGCACCTTGGATAGAAAGGGAAGTATGGAAATAGGTCGGAAATGGCAAGGGAGAGAAGGGTTTGAAATCTTAGGCAGGGGCCGTACGTAAGCTTTACGCCACAGCGACGGAAAAAAACCAGATTCTAGCGAGAAATTTATAATATGAGAAATCGCTGGGAGGAGATGGTCAAGTAATGACACAATCATTCGGCGGCTGACATTGTCGCAGCCCACTGCCTTAGATTTAATTGATAGCATTATCTTTTTGACCTCTGCATCAGCAACTGGAACAAAGCGAAAAGGATTTATATTGGGACGCGTTAGACCAGATATCGAAGCAAGTGTTAGTTGTTTGGTAAGACCATCCAATGTAGGAACAGTGGTGAAATGATTGTTGAGGACGTCCAGGCCAATTGAAGTTGGAAGGTCTAAATGTCGCGATTTGCCGATACCTAAAGTTCCGAGAAACTTCCAAATATCGGCAGAAGAAGAAGAAGAAATATTATCTAGAATGTAGCGGCGTTTAGCGTTTCGTATCATCTGGTTACACCGATTCCTTGCAGCCTTAAACAGTTTCCAATTTTCCTCAGCACGATCCCTTTTGTATATGCGAAATGCGCGGTCTCTTCGTCTCATCGCCATCAGTACCCCTCTAGTCATCCATAGGGCAGGTGGACGCTTAAGTTTGACTTTCTTAAAGGGGGCATTAGCGTCATAGATGTTGGTCACAACCTGGTTAAAAATCCGAACCTTGTCATCGACTGTGGTGGCGGCCACCAGAGGTTTCCAGTCTATATTGGACGCATCCTCAACCAATTTATCTACATCCATCCGCCCAAAGCAACGCCTGTACAAGACCACTGGTTTAGGTTTAGGGGGTTTCAGGATATAGGAAAGGAAGATGAGATCATGATGGGAAAAACCGGGTGCCATGAGTTGACCGTGAGAGGAAACGAGGGAAGTATTGGAGGTTAGGATCAAATCGAGCCACGTATCCTCACCTATGTTATTATGATGAGTAGCTTGGAGAGGGAGAACAAATAGGCTCGATGACTCAATCACGTGCAGGAGTTTATCGGTGCGAGATGAATCTTTTGCAAGAAGGTTTGTGTTGAAATCACCCATGATGATGTGGTGTACATACTCTGAACCCATAGATTCTAATACTGATTCGAATTCAGTGAAGTAGTCTACAGTAGGGGGACAATAAACAACACCAAGAATGGCCTTAGCGCCTTTGACACAAACCTCGATAAAGAGAAACTCAGCAGAGGAAGAAAAGTGGGGAGACGAAGAAGAGAGAATTTTAAATGGAAGATCGCTCCGAAGGTAAATAGCAACACCACCTCCGCCCTTGCCAACCCGATCGTTCCGGATCAGAATGAAACCAGGAAGCGAGTAAGAGGTGGATAGTAAATGAGGTTTGAGCCAAGACTCCGAAATCAGGACGGCATGAACATTGGTGCCAGAAAACGTCTCATACAGATCACTAAAGTGACTAGGAATGCTTTGTGCATTGAGATGGCACACATTAAACAGACGGCCGTTTTGTTGGTTAACAAGCTTACGCAAGCTATCTCCGAGATTATCGGTCACAGAACAGAAACTGTCATCAAGAGACGTAACAGATTCATTGGCTGAATAAAATGATTCATTGTCATCTTCTGATGTCATCAATATATAAAAAAATAGATATAATTACAATATTATAAAATAAACAGTTTAAAATAACGATTAAACAGTGCAATTAAAATAATACGTACAACCGTTTGCATCTCAGCACCACCCGCCAGCTAACAAGATTTAAAAAAAAATAAAAGAAATACAACATAAATCACAAATGAAGACCAGATAGTACATACTGCAATAAAAAAGTAAATTAGATTAAATTAATAGGTACAATATTTCGGAACGCACCGGGTGACAACGGAATAAACCAGTTCAT
Source organism: Acronicta aceris (assembly GCA_910591435.1). NCBI lineage: Eukaryota > Metazoa > Arthropoda > Insecta > Lepidoptera > Noctuidae > Acronicta > Acronicta aceris. The sequence goes on along the minus strand of OU342757.1, from coordinate 8,586,323 downwards.
CGCACTGACCTCTCCAATACTCTATAGATACCATAGAGAACTACAGTGATCAGTGGATAATTGTGTAAGTGCTGTATCCGAACGATGCTATTTTAAAATATTTTTTATTTAATCAGGCAACTTCCAAAACAAGTGAGTCAGCGACACTGACAGCTAGCATTTGACATTTAACAAAACGATATTGAGATGATGTGAAAAATTTGTTATTAAAATAATCTTGGTCATACCCGATATTATAAGCACTATCTGTCCTCTGTAAAATGATGAAAGTCAATAGGTGGGTACACAATAAATACGATTGAGGGTAAAGAAGTGGTCAGGCGTAGACAACTACGCAATCCCGAGTTCCAAGATAGCTGAAGGATAACGAAACTACTTACAGTACCTACTACCTACATGGTAGGTAATATTTGAAATAGTAGGTTAGATAGGTCCAATGTATAAATGCAGGCACAATGCATGTTTCTATTTTCGTATTTTATTTCCCACAGACTCGACGTCACTTCTATTCACTGCAGAAGATACAACCTGAACCTTGGGAAACTTTGTCAGGAGGGGGCTTAGTTCGTCGATGGTGGCTACTTTGTGTCGACTGCCGTCAGGGGCTTTTATGACAATGATTCCATCTTGTGTCCAGCATGCCCGCATACCAAAGTGAACCCGAGCTTTGGCAAAAACTGACTGCCTGGTCTTGGTTAAGAATTCCCTCAATGTGATAGAAGAACCACGCAAGCCCGTTTTTGCTCGCCAAACAGAAGATTTGTCATCTACACAGGCAAACTTAACCAGAATAGGCCGATGATGTTCCTTGTTTGCCGCACCTAGTCTATGACAGATCCTGATTGAAGATGCGGATATACTGTTAAGACCCAGCTTCCGATGAATGATATCTAGGACAACCGCCTTGCTGTCCTCCTTATCAGCTTCAGCAACACCCAGGAAAACAATTGCTTTCTGTCTATGCCGGGTCTCAATGACATCAATCTGCCTGGAGCATTCGACAATCTGTTTCCGAAGCAGCCCAAGCATGCTGAACATTAACTCCCGGAAGGTCCGGAACTCTTCAGCAATCTTCGCTACAGTATCCTTAGCTGGCCCTGCACTTTGAATTTGAGCTTCGAGGTCTTCCATCTTTCTCACAAAACTTTCTTCTAGAGTTTTCTGCACCAAAATTATCTCGGCAAGTTGAGACATTGTGATATTGTTTTATATTCGTGGTGATTAAATAGTTTAAAGTTTGACTTGTATAAGCTGGCAGGTGGTGATTAACTTGTATACTTTAGTTACATTAAATGCACTGCAAACGTGAGTACTTTATTATTAATATATAATAACTGATAATTCCAAATAAAAAAGTAATAATATTGAATAATTAAAAATTAAATAAAATTCGCTAGTTAGAGACACGTCTTCGCTTTTTCGCAACTACCGCCGAAAAAACATTATTTATTTACAAGATTATATTGATCACACGTACAAAAATTTACAATAACAAAAACAATAACAGTACATGATTACAAAATAAACAAAAATCACATAAATTAAAATGAAAAAATACATTCGCAATGTTGTGCATTGGAAACGCACCGGACAGCCAACAGTCTCGTTGGAATTCCCCTCGATTATGCACCGGCCCCGTGCGCACATTACTCCGCGCGCCTAACTAGTCGGCTCACTGACATCGCGCGCGAAGCCTGTGTAGCCTGCTAACCGAGCGCTTACATACTCGTACCCACTTTGCGAATATCAGCTGTCGCCTTTCTTGATATCTCTATAACTTGATTCTACTCCTTCATTTCTATAGCTTATGACTTTCTACTGTGTGTGTGGAACTATTTCTTCTGTGCTAATGTGTGTGTTAAAATAAAACGTTTCTACATTTTCTACGTTGGACTTAATTTATTTGTGCTAAAATTCACCCGCACTTACATCTCAAGCCGTTATAACTCACGGCCACCCGCTATACATACAAATAAACATATGTATTCTTTATAGATTTGTTGCCGCGACCTTTTGATATTCGTATATTGATTTGACCCGCAAAGTCCACACCACTATGCAAAAATGCACTCGCAGAAGTAACCCTAAAGGTAGGTAGCTGTCCCATAAACTGATTTTTAAAATTTGCAGAGTGCCGAATACAAATAACGCATTTACGTACATATGATTTTATTACGTTTTTTGCAAAAACGATCCAGTATTTTGTACGCAAATAATTCAACAATAAAGTTGGGCCTCCGTGAAGAGTTTTTTTGTGGGCTTCATCAACAAGCAGCAACGCAAGATGACTGTGTTGCGGAATTATGATAGGGTGTCTCGTGCCCTCAGAAATTGGAGCATTCCCAATCCTTCCTCCTACTCTTAAAATTCCTTGGCTATCTAATAAGGGACATAGTGCCTTTAATTTGCTATTCTTACTTACGCTTCCTTTCTTCTTAATATTATCTATGTCTTCACTATATTCCTGTTCTTGAAATTTCCTTATACAAATTTCTAGGGCCTTTGCTAACTCTTCACTTGTCAGGAAAGAGTTCCCCTTTTATTTATTTTTAAAAATCTTCTACAGTATGCTACTACTCGTACTAACCTTTGAAGTGATGAGAATTTAGTCTACATCTGATCATTCTGACATCTAGCTATGTGTACCTTTACTGACCGAGTCTGTAATTCTGTCATAATTGATTTTGGCTTTTTGTAGTCAATTGTTTTATTTTTTAGCCACTCTGGCCCGTGAAACCACAGCGAAGACTGTGCTAGTTCAGAGGGTATCATACCTCTGGATGCTATGTCTGCAGGGTTGAAAGAAGACTTTACATGCGCCCATTGCGAATTCTCTAATGAAGTTAATATATCTGAGACTCGGTTTCCAACGAAGGTTGTCCAGCGGCTTGGGTGGCCACTAAGCCATGCTAGAACAACTGTCGAGTCATTCCAGCAGTGTATTTTATCTCGTTGAATATTTAATGTTTCAGCCACTTCGGTAATCAATTTAGATAAAAGGACTGCCCCCATCAATTCCAATCGTGGAATCGATAGTTGCTTTGTAGGTGCAACCTTGGTCTTGGCAGTGACTAAATGTACCTTGATATCGCTGTTCTCTTCAATTACTCGCACATATTGGACACGTCACAGAAGCCGTGCAGTTCTGCAGCTACATTGCTACTGGTCTCAAGCCATCGTGGGATAATAATTTTAGGTAAGTCTAAAAGATTACTTTGATATGTTTCTATTACTCTCTCTTCAATATTCCCTTCTTTCTTTATTTCCTTAGCAAGTTCCCGATTGTTCGTCATCCATTTCTGTAACTCAAAACCTCCTTTTGCTAGTAACCCTTTCATTTACTTGTAAATCCTTATCCCTTCCTCTTTTGTTTGACAGCCTGACATAAGATCGTCTACCTAATAGACTCTTCTTTTATTTTTTCAGCTACCAACGGAAACTCATCTCCTTCGTCGTGTGCTAATTGCTGCAAGGACTTCACTGCCAGGTAAGGTGCACTTGCAGTTCCAAATGTTACTCTTAATCATTTGTAATCTTTTATTTCAGCTTCCGGATTACTTCGCCACAGCAGCCGGTGAAAATCGGTATCTTCAGGAGCAACTAGCACTTGCCGATACATTTTTACGATGTCGGTACACAGCACAATTTCATGTTGGCGCCATCTCATGACGAGATGACGCAACTCTGGTTGGATAGTAGGGCCTACCATCAATGTATCGTTAAGAAACATACTGTTTGATCCTTTAGATGACGCATCAAACACCACTCTGACCTTGGATGTAGTTTTATCTTCCCGAACTACCGCGTGATGAGGTAAATATACTGCCTCCGCTCTCTGAGTGTCGGTTTCGGGAGGGGTTTTTACCATGTGACGAAGGTCAAGGTATTCTTGGATTACAGCATCATACTTTTTCTTCATCTCCGGATCCTTGTTGAAACGATGTTCAAAAAGGTGAAATCGTTTGAGTGTAGTATCTCTGGAGGCCATATTTACATTGTGGGTCTGTGTCTTTAAACGGTAGGTCGACTATATACCGACCAGTGCTATCTCGCTGAGTGGTTCGATTGAAAACATCTTCGCATGCCTGCTCTTCTTGGGTAAGTATCCTTTTTTTATCGCAACATACATCAGATTCGATTTCCCAAAAACGTTTAAGCATATCATTGTCGCTAATCTGAGAATGCATGCTGATTAAAACATTGTGACTATGAGCTGAATTTTAATCGAAATCTGTGAGTGTACTTCCGGATAAAATCCAGCCTAAACGCGTGTTTTGTGCTATTAAGGGCCCTGGAGAATGTTTGATTAAACCTTCTCTGAGGACCTGACCATTAACTTCAGCTCCAAACAAAACATCTATTTTATTTATTTATTTATTTATTTCAACAACTTAAAACTACCCTTACAGGGATTTCCCAATGCGATAGCTAAGAAAAACCTATTTATTAACTAAATATTTATACATATAGGTACATGTTTATTTATACATCTATTATTCAAATAAATTATTATTCTATATTGTAACATTACATAAACAGTAAATGCCTAGTAAATTCACTTAAACTACAGGTGTATACATCAATTATATAGTCTAGTTCGTTTATAGTTCGAATTGCTCTGGTTACAGCCGCTTTGGCGAGTAAGTTGGTTCTAGCTGTTGGCACTACCAGTAGCGGCGGGCGCCGTCGCCTCCACACGTATCGGTCTGGGACACTCAGACTTAAACGCTGTAGAACTCCCGGGTTACATAACACGCCCCGAAGTATCTTGACTAAATACGCTACAAGCGTAAATTCTCGTCTTACCCTTAATTCATTGTACCCGACCATACCCAGTACAAATAGGGTGGGGTACATTAAAGGGTAAAATGGATATACCCCATACAGTTTATAGTATAAGTGCCTCGTAACCTTGTTTTGCACTCGCTCCAACATCACCTTGTACTTAGCCTCATGCGGGGCCCATATGATAGCACTGTGTTCAAGATGACTCCTGACCAGTGTGTCATACAGGACCCTGACTACCGTAATATTAGTACAGCCTTGCGACTGTCTCAATACAAAACCCAGATTCCTATAAGCCTTTTTACATATCGTTAGGATATGTTCCCGGAACGTTAGATCTGGAGTAAAGATTACCCCTAGGTCACGCACCTGTGATACCCTTTGTATGGGTACCACTTCCATCTTGTACTCGTAATACACAGGAGTTTGCGCGCGAGTGAATGTCATAACCGAGCACTTGGTGGCATTAAAGTAGAGCTTGTTGTTATGACTGCACTCCACCAAACTGTTAATGTCTTTCTGCAAGCATTTACAGTCTGATTCACTATTAACCTCGAGCAGCAATTTAAGGTCATCTGCAATAAACAGGATCCATGTCTAACAACCTTTGGTAAATCTTTTATCATTATAATAAATTCCAGAGGCCCCAAATTGCTGCCCTGGCTTACGCCAGACCTAGTGTAATACGGTTCTGACTCGTACCCATTGAAATCCACATACTGTTGACGATCTTCCATGTAACTTACAAAGAATTGTAACAGATGTGGCGTTCATCCCACTTCGGCGAGCTTCCTTAATAGGATGACATTGTCAACCGTATCGAACGCATTCTTGAAATCGAAATAGGCCGCGTCCACCTGCACACCCGCATCAACCGCTGGCACCTGCCCCACGAAATTGATTAGATTGGTAGCCGTGCTGCGCTCTGGCCGGAAACCATGCTGTGAATCTGACAGATGTACACAAAACAAAACAGATCGGTTTACAGGGCACACCAACGTAGATGTTGGTGTGCGTATACTCAACGCGTTATTACTTCGCCTATTTACTAGTGTTAGCTTTACAATAACCCGTTGTCCACGCACACACTTGCAATTTCTTGTTGCTTCACATTATATATGAAACAAAGAATATGAAGCATAAATTCAAAGTTATTATCAACTGATACCGTGGCATAGGTGTATATGCAAGCAGCTGGTGTGACATTAGTCTTATGATCAAATCACGCCGGCCCGGCGCTAACTTTTTGCATTATAATCATTTTTTTTTTCGTTTTGTTGAATTTTTATTTTTGTTATTTACCTGATAATAAGAACATTATTCCAGAAAAAATGATATATGGAAGAAAATATTAAACAATGTGTAATATGATAACAACAATATTTATTGACATGGTTTTTTTTAATTATAAATACAAATTATAAAGTATGGTTCATGACAAATATTCTAAGTGGGACAAGAATTCACTTTGTTTTTCATATTCAAGAGGGTAATTTATTTATTAATGATATGAATAAACATGTTAGTAAGTTAGATAATAAGATACTGGCTATCCTAAATTGTAATCTCACTAACAATAACATCAATCATGTAATACAAATTACCCCCTGATATTTTTAATAGCCGATTGGTGCGCCATCACTATCTATTACTTGTTGCAAACGTGTCCTCATGCTAGCAACCATATTCCAGCACAAATCAGAGCCACGAAACGATTCCCAAGACGAGGTAACGACATCGTCTAAATTAAATTTGGACCTGACTTCAGATGAGTCCCAGTTTAGCACCATGTGACCCCATAGGTTTTCAATGGGGTTCAGGTCAGGACTTTTTGATGGCCATTCAATAACAGTAAAGTTTTCTTGGACGTTTAACCAACTTTGCACGAGTCGCGCGCGATGCACAGCGCAGTTATCATGCACGAAGTAAATGTGTTCTTGCGGGTATGCAACACGCACAGTTGGTAGCATCACGTTTTGTAAAACATCCAAGTAACCTTGACTGGTATTGCGACCCCCTACCTGCACTAATTCACCGGGACCCATTGATGACATCCATCCCCAATAACCCAACGTAATGCGGCCACTAGACCTGCATGGAATAATATTTTTTTTGTTATAGCGTTCACCATCTTTTCGCCATAATATTTTACGACCGTCCTTGTCCGACTTAAAACATTTTTCATCGCTACATATAACTATATTATTGCACCAATCAAAATCCAAATATTCTCTTGCGAAGCGAACCCGGTTTTGCATGTGAATATCAGACAGTAATATTTTCTTGGCTGGCCTACGACATTTCACACCAGCTGCACGCAAGTGGTTCCGCACAGTTTGTAACGTCACGTCATGTTTAGTCGCCGTGGAACGAGTAGTGAGGAAGGGCTCAGCCAAATGCGTAGCAACTATATCACGGTGCCGTGCATTGGTATCTGTATATGCAAATCCAGCCTTTGGTCCCGGTCGGCAAGGATCAATGCTTCCCGAATCTGCATAACGATGGACCCACAATTGCACAGTTCTTCTCTGTGAACAATAATTAAATATTGTTACATAAAACATCAATAAACAAGATGTGTATTATTGAAACATAATAAACTTCTAAACGTAATAATAATATTTTGTTACTCACCGATATCTTTAAACGCCTCGCAATTTCACTAATTGAAACGTTTTGCTCATGCAAAATAATTATCTCAGCTCTTAAAAGTGTAGTTAAGTGATTCATATTGATTCACAAATAATAGCACTTCTCAAAATACGCAGGGTATAATGTCTAAAAACGTAACAAAAGCTCGATAGTCAATAGCATTATGACGATGAAATTAAACCACCAACATATTATGATTTGTTATTTTTAGAGGGTAGACCATTAATATAATCCAAACCAAATATAAAGAAGACTTGCTAATACTATACAATGAATTGAACAAACAAATGTAAAATATTTTTTAAAACATACAAAAAGTTGAGCCGTTGGTAATAAGATTCGATCTTACGGTGCCGGCGACAAGAAGTATTGTTCGCACGCTCAACTAATGCGCCACAGTGGAGTCTGATTCATTAGCTAAATTTATGCATCATATTCCCTGCAACTTTAAAATGACAAGAAATTGCAAATGTGTGCGTGGACAACGGGTTATTGTAAAGCTAACACTAGTAAATAGGCGAAGTAATGAACGCATTGAGATTACGCACACCAACATCTACGTTGGTGTGCCCTGTAAACCGATCTGTTTTGTTTTGTGTACTTGAACTTGACTTTGTATGCAACGTTGGATGGCAGACTCAAACACTTTAACTGGGGTCGACAGCACAGCCACTGGTCTATAACTACTAACATCAGGACCTGACCTACCTTTAGGGACGGGGATAACCCGCGTCAACTTCCACCTCGCTGGAAAGGTCGCTTGCTTCAAACAAATATTAAATATATGTTGCAGCGGTTCTGCCAGTACCCTACCACAATCTCTGAACTTGCTGGTATTCCATCTGGGCCACATGACCGTTTCACTGCAAGATTCTCGAGAGCTTGCCGTTTCTATAGCTTTCTTAATACGGGTTCTATATTTAGAAAATTCGGAGTAATTACTATCAAGATTTGTTTTTCATATTCCTTATGCAATTGGGCCTTAACCCATTTAAGCCCGCTGTCCCCATTTGGGGCCACTTCTTTAAGTACCCACATTTTCTAAATTATTCTAACAACTTTAGTTAGCAGGCAAATTTTGAGTGCTACGGGGGTTTAACTTTGTGAAACAATTATAAAATTAGTGGTTGGAATAACTTAATTTATTCACTTCATTGAACAAATAGATAATTGACCAAAGGTAAGTCATATTTTTTATATTTACAATAGTATTTATCTATCTATTTTTGTATTTTTCACTTTGCCATACTTTGTACTAGTAAATAATGCAATTATGTCAAGTATTTTACAAGATTTTACAGTAAAGGGAGATATTTTAGTAGGTGTCCCCAAATGGGTCCAATGGGCTGATTGCTATATTTTTTATTTTTATTCGGCAGGTTTAGTTTCGGCGTGAACAATGACTAAGCGATCGTTTGACGTTTCAAATGACTATCGAGGACTTGAGGAGGCTATAGAAAACATTTTGAATGAAGAGGATGATCAAGATATTACGTACGACATAGTGGCCATTCCTCCAGACCCGAGTGTTCTGACGGATGAAGAAGAAGGCGATGAGGACGATGTCCAACAAAACATTCTTCCGCGTGATATCCCAGGTAGAGTTGAAGTGTTTGAGTCCAGGAACGACGATCAATGGGATAGCAGCGATGATCAGGTGTATACAAGCTAGATTGTGATTGCGGTCTCTCTTACATAGGCCAAACTAAAAGAAGCATAGGGATCCGCGTAAAAGAACACATCGCTGATGTCAAACACCGCCGTTTCAAGAAGTCAGCAGTTTGTGAACATACTCTAGACAAGGCCCAGCACTACATCAGATTTGATAAACCCCAAGTCCTCGCAAAAGAAAACCGATTCCTTCCCAGGATGATCCGTGAGGCTATTGAAATTAAAAAACATCCAAATTTCAATAGAGAAGATGGCTGGGTCTTACCACCTGCTTGGAACCCCATTATAGATTCCATAAAATCAAAATCCAAGCCCCAAACTGCAAGACCGAAGGATACGGTGAGCTCGTTCTGCGTGAATCGGATCGCCAATAATTAACAAAAATGTAAGGTAGCTGTTAGTAATTGTAACATTAAGACGTCCAACATCTTAGTCTACCCGTGACCATGGATGCTGTAAAGGATCCGAAACGTCGGGAATCAAATAATATCAATACAACGCGATAAAATCCGTAAAAAGTAGTTTTATTTCAATGTCTAATATTCGCGTAAGTGTCAGAAACCAGTATGCTCTGTAATAGCTTCCACAGTAGTTTCCAGATGTAACCGCCATACATGTAGGTATTTATTGCGCTTGGCCGCAATGATCGCCTTTAATTCCGTGTTTTTTCCAATTTTCACATCTTTAGATAAACGCCTAGATTTCTTATTTTGCACAGTAGTCCAACCGTTTTGGTTAATTTCCTCTTCCTGCATAGATTGTTCGCTTGTAGATGATTGATGTATGGTGACATTTATCGGTTCTGGGCGTAGAGTTGAAGTGTTTGAGTCCAGGAACGACGATCAATGGGATAGCAGCGATGATGAACCGTTACAACGACACAGGAGAGTAGAAATCCAGGAACCTCGTTGGCGTAAATGTGATGGTTCCTATGTCGACATGCCTTCAGCGATACATAATGTTCAGAAACGAAAGGAAGACCTTGTAAACCAGCTCAAAGACCAAGCGCCAGTCAACATTTTTGAAAAGTTATTTGATGTGGAGGTATTTGATATGATCCTTATAAACACGAAGTTATATGCCGCACAACATAACAAACATGACTTCCAAATAACTGTTGATGACCTCAAATTATTTTTTGGCATTCTTCTCTTGACTGGATATCACTCACTTCCACGAGAACGGTTGTACTGGTCTTTAGATGAGGACTGCAATGTTACCATTGTTTCAAAAGCAATGTCAAAAAACAGATTCATGGAAATAAAAAAATTCTTGCATTTCTGCGACAACGAAGCTGCTGCTACGTCCACCGATAAGATGTTCAAAGTACGACCACTTGCTGATTTGCTGATCAAGAAATTCCTTCAGTGGGGTGTAGTCCACGAGCATCTATCGGTTGATGAATCAATGGTGAAATATTTTGGACGTCATCCAGCCAAGCAGTTCATAAGGGGCAAGCCCGTACGATTTGGCTATAAAAACTGGATGATTGCAAGTGCTGATGGTTATTGTTATGCCTTCGATGTATACTGCGGTAAATCAGCAGGGGGATTCAGTAATGAGCCTTTGGGATCAAAGGTGGTGAAGGGTCTGTTGGAAAAAATAAACTGCGTTTCACATGAGCATATCGTGTATTTTGACATTTTTTTCACCAGTCATGCATTGCTACGAGATCTGCGTGACGCTGTTTATCGGGCAACTGGTACTGTGAGAGAAAATAGAACAAAGAAATGCCCACTAGTATCTGTCAAGGACATGAAAAAGAAGAACCGAGCAGAATTTGATTACCGGTTCGATACAGCCAATCAAATTTTGTTCGTGCGATGGCTTGACAACAGTGTTTGTACCATGGGTACAAACTACGACTTCGTTTACCCTCTTGGTAAAGTAAAAAGATGGAGCTCTGAAGAAGGAAGAAAGGTCGACGTGAATATTCCATATGTCTTCCAGAACTACAATAAAGGCATGGGCGGAGTCGATCAAGCTGACCAGTCTATTGCAGTATACAGAACAGCTATACGAGGCAAAAAATGGTGGTGGGTTCTGTTTACATACATGCTGGACTTGGCAATAGCTAATGCTTGGCGTCTCCATGTTATGACCACTGAAGAGAAACTAGACCAGCTACAGTTTCGCCGAAGTATCGCCCGGGCTTATTTGAGGAGTGTAGGTACTGAAAGACCCGATGGAAGGCGTCGTAAATCTTCTTCTGCGGTGCCAAGTGTGAGTCAGGATGGTGTTGGACACTTCCCCCAGAAACTGCCTAGCCAGTTACGATGCCACGAATGTCACATGAAAGCACGTTGGGAATGTAAAAAATGCCGCAAAACATTGTGCATCGAAAAAGGATGTTTTGAAAAATATCATACATGAGCCCATTGGCCCCATTTGAGGACGGTGTTTTTTAATACATAAAGAAGTTTTTTTTTTTGCATGTTTTTTTATAAATTGTCTTTCTAGCCTCTAATAGTCACGTTAATAAAGTTTTTTTCAAAAATTTACTACTGGTTTATATTTGGGTCCAAATGGGTTAATTCTTAAATCTCTTATTATGTCGGCCGTGTACCACTCGGGGTATACAAATCGAGAATTTACCCGGTTTGACATTTTCCTAGGTACACACATGTCTAAGATGCTATATAGCGTATCATAAAAGAACTTCAACATCTCATCTATATCTTGCATGTCATACATTAAACTCCAATCGGTGGAAATTAAAGTAATATACAACAACTGCTTTATAAAAATTCCATTGCGGTCTATTTTCGCGTGCGGTGGTACGTACGGTGTCAGGGACGGCGGCGTTCAGGGGCGCGGGGGCGCGGGCGCGCGGGCGGGGCACACGCGCACCGCGAGCGACGGATGGTGCGAGTCCACGGGCACGAGCGCGTCGTCGGCCGCCCCCACTAATATGCCATCACCAAAACCTGCACTCAAAACCAAATCGAGCTGTCGACCTAAGCAATTGGGAACTGTATTATTCTGAATGAATTCACAATATGACAAGAAACATTCATAATAATTACTGATATTTACTGAACACGAATATAAATTAAAATCTCCAATTACCATTATTTCCTTATATCTATCACATATTTTTTCAATTAAACAAAATAAAGTCATATAATCATTATCAGAACTACCTGGAGGAATATAAACTGCACAACACAAAAACATAAATCTACTGTTTAAATGTACCGTCGCACAAATAATTTTGAATGCGCAAGAATCTATCGATACGTCCGAGACGCACACTTGTCGAAGGTCAAACCGGTGTGTGGCCACGACAAGTGCACCGCCCTGCTTTCGTCCGTCCGCTCGGTCGCAACGTACTATATTATATCCTTGTGGGACAATTTCTGCATCTTGGATGGATGGATTGACAGGATGCATTGCAGCCTGTTTCAGTAATCACATATAGATCTGAGTCAAATGACACTATGTTATTTCGGAAGTGGTCCAATTTAGTTCTTAGGCCCCTTACGTTCTGGTAAAATATTTCTATCGTACTATAGTTTGCTGTACATATTTTGGGGTGATCTGCGAAACCAAATCCACTCACTAATTTCCGCGCGTATGGGCCATATTTCCGCATTATTCAAATTATCATACATTTCAGGTACACCTATAATAAATGATGAATAATCTCTCTCCGTTTTATGTTTAATTTTCTCAACCTTTAACTCCATCTCTGGACCACATACCTTTTTAACATGCTCTGTAATATTGAAATAAAACTACTTTTTACGGATTTTATCGCGTTGTATTGATATTATTTGATTCCCGACGTTTCGGATCCTTTACAGCATCCATGGTCACGGGTAGACTAAGTTGTTGGACGTCTTAATGTTACAATTACTAACAGCTACCTTACATTTTTGTTAATTATTGGCGATCCGATTCACGCAGAACGAGCTCACCGTATCCTTCGGTCTTGCAGTTTGGGGCTTGGATTTTGATTTTATGGAATCTATAATGGGGTTCCAAGCAGGTGGTAAGACCCAGCCATCTTCTCTATTGAAATTTGGATGTTTTTTAATTTCAATAGCCTCACGGATCATCATGGGAAGGAATCGGTTTTCTTTTGCGAGGACTTGGGGTTTATCAAATCTGATGTAGTGCTGGGCCTTGTCTAGTTTGTTCAGAAACTGCTGACTTCTTGAAACGGTGGTGTTTGACATCAGCGATGTGTTCTTTTACGCGGATCCCTATGCTTCTTTTAGTTTGGCCTATGTAAGAGAGACCGCAATCACAATCTAGCTTGTATACACCTGCATCTTGCAGAGGTATGTGGCACTTGACAGGTGGTAGGAACTGACTAATCTTCTTCAGCGGCTTGAAGTATGTTTTGATTGAAGCTCGCTTCAAGATATAGCCAATCTTGTCTGTGACTCCTCTAACTCCGAGTCAGGCAAGTATATTCCGGGCAAGCCCATTTCTTTTTGTATGTTAGGCTAAATGCCTTAAAAGCTTCTTAACTAAAATTAAGAAAGTTTAGATCATATTGCATTACATCTTATTGCATCTAACATTTGAGCATATCATGAAGAAACTATCCAATATTGTTGAACAACAAGCGCTGCATTCGTTGGCCATAGTTCAAATTATTCCTAATAATTCAAAGATCATTCAAAATATAAATATGCATGTGTGGGTGTAACTGCCGCTCGTTCTCCACTTCGCTGTAGACAAGGACGAACTATCGTTGCACATAGGCGCTCTCTTTCCTCCGAGGTGAGGAGGGGCCTACCTCCGCTCACGCAATAACGCACTCGCGTAAAACAGTACGAAATCAGTTCACACCACTTTCGTTTCTATGCACTTATATTTTACACACATTATGAGTCAGTATTGCATGAATTAATTTTCCATAATTCGGGTAAAATTGCGAAAAAAAGCGTCCGCACCTGATCGCGTCTAGGACCAATATAATTTTGTTTGGAGTGTGGTACTCTGGGTCGGCCAGAGTCATATTCTCAAGCTCAGGCCAGGTTGGTACTGATACTTTGTCTCCCGGGATTAACGTCGTAATAGTGCCTAACACGTATGCTCGTACTTGAAAACTAAAAATAGGATCGTGACGTGAATAAATAGTTACGAAAACTATAAACCTGGAAGCCATAGCCCTCTCACCACCTCCTATGCCTGAGATAATACCTCTTGTCGGTATTTTCTTGAGTCCGAGCAACTGCACTGCTGATTCGGATATGAATGACGCTTGGGATCCTTGATCCAATAACGCCCTCAGCAGTTGTTTGTAACCGTTCTTGGTCTGTGCTTCAACAAGAGCGGTTGCTAGTAAAACTTGATTTGGAACAGCTTTCTTAGATAAGTGAGTTGTTATGATTGGAACATCTGATTCCTGTACCACACCGCAAGCAGCGCTCAAAGTTGAGACTGTTGCTTTGATTGCTGACGCCTCTTCTGAACGGCCTTGAGGCGACGCTGATCTTGAGGACACCTTGGGGTGTAACAATGAATGATGTTTGCGATTGCAAACATGAGAAGTTGTAGGGACACGACAAAATTTAATTGAGTGGTTCGCGCCTAAACAATTAAAACAAAGAGTGGGTTCGGACGAAATCATTGCGAGTTTTGTAGTCATCTTTACAAAACTGTTTACAATGGCTAAGTTTATGGGGTTGTTTACAGAATGGACAAGTTATATTAACAGAGCTATGGTTATTTGAACTGCCCGCATAAAGGACCTTTGGTTTACTAATCGTTGACTTTTGTTTACTAGTGGTAGGGGTATCTAGATATTCTAACGACCGGAATCTTGATTCTAAAAATGATTTAAACTCATCAAATGTTGGTAATTCTTCACACGGACTGACCTTTGATTCCCATAACTTGCGCGACTCGCGGTCTAGTTTAGCACTGATAATATATATTACTATTGTATCCCAAGAATCAACATCAATGCCGAGTGTCGATAACCCATGCATGTATGCATCTACAGTAGAATCCAACAGTTCCTTGATGGCGGTTGATGATTCTGATACATTCGTTTGGTTTATTAACCTCTTTAAGTACTGTTAGCGACGCGACGTAATATCATACGTAAATATAGGTAGTCAATAAGTTAAATAAGTAGTTACGAAATAGAAATACATACATAGGTACTTATTACTTTAGTGGAACTTTTCGGAGCAATTGCAACTGCAACATTGTATGTTTAGATCGGAATATCAATATATCGCACCTCTAGAATTACAATGACGCAAATGCAAAAATCTTGAATCTGACTTTTTAATGTAACATACCCTAAAAGTTGTTAAACTATCGAAAGAAACATTGACACTTGTTTATTTACCGTTAATTCCGCTAGATGGAAGTAGTGTCAATGTCGAATTTAGCAGGACTTGAAAGCAACATTGCCTGATTGGTCAGTTACTCGCGGGTAGCGGGACGAGTCAGTTGCTTCACGGTGCTACAACGTCGCATTTGGTAAGTAGGCCATTTTTATATTATTTATTTAATAAGAACATTGACGCAACTGTACTTGTGTCATGTTTTGAAAGTTTTGATTGAAACATTTATAAGAACAACGACGTAAATTACAAATACGTCATTGTTCGTCTTGCCGTTATTTTTTGGTACATTTTAGGTCAAAACAATATGGAGTCGCGAGGGGCAAAATTGGTTTTTAGTATTGAGGAAGAAGGCTTATTAGATCCTCCACCTGCCTCTAATAATTCGAATTCCAAAATTCAGGAAGTAACAGAATCACGACAAAAATCTCAAAATGACTGTAGTATTGAGGTACAGGACTCATTAGATCCTCCAACTACATCAGATATTTGGGATTCAAAAACCCAGGAGGTTACAGAATCATCTTTCAGATCTGATTCTGAGGTGATTTTTCGGGCACAGATTCGGATGAATATAAACCACCGACTAATAAGAGTGACACTAGTAGTAGCGATGACAGTTCAAGTACTTCTTCTTCTTCAAGTTCGGAAGATGAAGAAGATAATAATGTTACAGCTCCTGTAGCATCTATTTCGACTCACGACCTATCAAGAGAACCCCAGATTTCTGAACAGTCAGAACCTAAGAAACCAAAAAAACGTACCAGAAACCCAAATAACTGGAAAAGAAATCTTGCAAAACGGTTTAAAAATACAGGGAAGGAGTACATCTCTAGAACAGGCAAGTACGTGAGCAGTAAGACTATGGGACCCCCATGTTCTTATAAATGCAGACTTTCATGTTCCAGTAAATTTTCTGAAGAACAGAGACAGACTATTTTTAACAGTTATTGGGAATTGGGCAGCTTACAGCGCCAAAGAGATTTTCTATGCTCTTGTGTTAAGCCACTAAAAGTAGCATATCGCCGTATCAAGGTCGACAGCCCGAATGCTCAACCTGCAAAGCCTAGACGCCCAAACACCGCATATTATTTTTTACTTAATGGTGTAGAAAAAAGAGTATGCAAAACCTTTGTGTTAAATACATTAAACATTGCCGAAAGAACACTTCGCACCGTCATACAAGCCAAAAATTGTGACGTGGGTACTGCTCCTCAAGATAAAAGAGGGCATCACAGTAATCATTCCAATCTGCCTGAAGAAATAAAACAATCCATTATTGAGCACATTCAATCTATCCCTAAAATTGAAAGCCATTATTTGAGAGCAAGTACCAGCAGAGAATTTGTCGATGGCGGCTTAACGGTGTCTGAAATGCATAGAAATTATGAGAGCCTAAGAAGGGAAAGTAACCTACCGACTGCACCATACGCTACCTATCTTTATTTATTCAACACAGAGTTTAATATTGGTTTTTATTGCCCAAAAAAAGATCAATGTGATCAGTGTGTTGGTTATAAAAACGCACCTATTGAAATAAAGCCGACACTGGAAGCTGATTATAAATTACATTTAGAAGAAAAAAGTTTAAGTCGTCTTGAAAAGCAAAGAGATATGAATACTGATAATTTAGTTGTCGCCACCTATGACTTGCAAGCGGTTTTACCTTGCCCTGTTGGTGATTCTTCTGCATTCTTTTACAAAACTCGGTTAAATTGTTACAACTTCACAGTAAGTTTCTCTTTTATACAGTTTTTGTTTGTTTCATACTTTACAGTTTCTTTACTTTATAATTATGTATTTTTAGGTGACCACTGGGAGAAACGAACGCACCACATGTTACTTTTGGCACGAGGGTTTAGGTCATAGAGGTGCCATTGAGATTGGATCCTGTGTTTATAAGTATTTGGAAGAATTGGCTACAAATAATCCTAATTGTGACGTTGTTTTCTATAGCGACAATTGTTGTGGCCAACAAAAAAATAAGTAAGTATCTGCAGAAGATGACTTCTACTATATAATATTATTTTAAATTCTAAATTCTTATTTTATGATTTCGTTTTCAGGTTTATTCTTGCCATGTATTACTTTGCTGTGTCGAAGTTGAGCATAAATTCTATAACACATAAATATCTCATTCGCGGACACACACAAAATGAAGGCGATACCGCCCATTCTATAATCGAAAAATGCATTAAAAGAGAAAGGAAATCTGGTCCAATTTTTGTTCCAGACCAATATGTCAATGTTCTTAGAAAGGCCAAAAAATCTGGAAACCCGTTTGTAGTACACGAAATGAACTATGACAACTTTTTTGATCTGAAAAAATTGGCAGAAGAGTTAAATATAAACGTGTCGAAGAACATTAATGGAGATCAAATTAAACTGAGTGAGATGAAAGTGGTCAGATTTACAAAGAATAAAAATACATTTGAATATAAAGTATCCTATAAGACTGAAAACATGTTACAAGCTAATATTATCACAGGACAAAGAAATTTACGCACATCACGGTCAATCGGATCAATAGATGAAATACATCTTCTGCCGGCATATAATTCTAAAATTCCAGTATCTGAACGCAAAAAACAAGATATTTTGCAATTAGTTGAAAAAAATATAGTACCTCATTACTACGCAGATTATTACAGAAATCTTTAATTCATTAAGTATTATTAATTAAGAGTAAAATTCATTTACAATTATGTTAAGTTTTTGAGGTACTTTTTTTATTAAGTTGATTTTCGAGGTTTCTTAAACAGGTAGTTTTTATTTACGTATTTTTCTTAATTACTTACATTCCTAGTCAATTTTAAGGTCACATAAGTCTGATAAATGACAACTTGGGGTAGTAGTTTAGTGAAATTATAAAGTACTTGCTAGGTAATTTTCTATAATTATAATGTGCCATAAAACATTTTTAATAATTATAATTGTTATGAATAGAGATGATTATAGATGTTGAGTTTTGGAGTATTTAATTATGCTAAGAAAATTAAGAAGACTGATTTATGAATAAAAAATATGTACCTGCCTTAGTCTAAATTGACTCTGTGCATTTTTTAAGTTCCTATGTTTTTAAAAAGTCCTTTAAGATTGCTAAAAATAGTAAATAAGTACCTAAGATAAGATAAGATTGAAAGTGTTTCTAGAATGTCAAATTGAAATAAAGAATTTTGATTTTTCTAAGCTTTGCGTTTTATTCTTACAAACTAAGGTTTTATTTTATTGAGACGTTTTTTCCGAAATCGAATCTAAATTATTGTTGATTCAATGCATGTGATATTTTTTTACATTTATTGTGGATAATATTTATATTTTTTTATTTACTCACACTTAATCCTTTACGTCATTGTTCTTCTATAATTCGTATTTTTTTAATTTATTTTAGTGTAACAATGACTTAACTGCAGGCCTCCTTTATTTTGTTTTTTTTTTTTTTAAACTACAAAGTACCACAGGAATATAAATATTTTTATCTTAAAGTAAATATAATCAGGAATTAGATAATATTATGTTTAAATGTATATTGTTGATAGAAAAAAAGTTATTTTGAAAAAATGAATCAAAAAGTTTAAAATTCAATTTTCTCGGTTTCATACTATTTGCACTTACGTCAATGTAATTCTAGAGGTGCGATATTAGAAGATTTTTCCGTTGTAGGCTTATTTTGTATGAAGAAATATTGACATTTATTGGGTATTTTCCGTCGTCGGCTTTGTTAGTTACAATGTATGTTTAGAATTGAATAAAGTATTTTTGGCGATTTTTCCATCGCAGCTGCGGCCTATAAAAGGGGATGTAGCACAGAAATTAAAGTAGTATTTTCCAATAATTCGGCAGAATAACATCAGCTAACAGTGCAGTAAAGTCGGTGTATTATCTCTCAATCTAGGCTTAGTCGTAGCCTAAGTGAAGCTGCGGCTAGATAATAGGGATAAGTATAAGTTGTGATCAAGTATACGTTCTATTTAGCGTAGGTTACTGTGTTAGGTCTAAGAGACCTATACAGTAATAGGGTGCCCACGACCGCCTAAGTGAAGCGGGCGTGCGGCAACTAGGCTAGATTAGTCTGAGCGAAGCCCCCTATTGTACCATTAGACGCTATATATGTGATAATGAGAACACTGTAAACTTGCAAAGACCGCTGATTTGTGTAATTACTGTATGAACCTGTTATGTTGTGTTGTATATAAACTCAGTCCGGGTACCTAATTATATGTGCTAATGCATGTAAGTAGTTTCGGATTCTGACTGATTATTGTATATACTCGCCATCAGACTAAGACTGTGAACTCTTGCTTGTACATTATAACCTATTGACTATATCTACGTGTCTTGTGTATATTTATCTAGTGTGTATTGTACTTATATCAGTGTGATTACTTGTGTAAAATATATTGTTTTACTGAACCACGACGAGTGTTTATAATATACTAGCCCCGAACCCCCTTAGGAATAGTCTTAGACCAAAAGGCAACAAGTGATTAGGCATTGTGGCGCAGATAGATCCCGCTGGCGCAACATCAATAGTAGGTATAAGTGAGTAGTCGAAACGAGCCTATTGCACTTGAACGGCAAGGAACACGAGCTTCAGGTCACTAGGCGAAGTAGTCGTCCTCTTCTACTTCTTCGAGTATACCTAAAATTCTTCTGGTTCTCCGAATCGGATCGCAACATTTTTCCGGTCCGCCGAGCCGGATTGTTTGTAACAAGTACCGTTTGTTATCATAACGTTTGTTCAACATTTGCCAACTTTCTTGATAATTAGCGGCGGTAACAGGTGTATGACGTAACAATAATTCCGTCTCACCAGACAAATGACCCTTTAAATAGTGCAATTTTTGGACGTCATCAATTGCGTCATTTTTATGGATTAATGATACAAACATCGCGAAATGATGTCCATTCGGTGTATTTACCGGAAAACATTGATATGATGACCTTTGGTATTTTAACATTATTACAAACTTTAACTGATTCCTGTTTGTCTGAAACCCTTTTTGTAATTGTGATTTGAGAAATGTGCTCTTTCAATTCTGATTTGTAGTTTATATTGTATGTTGTGTCAAAAGTATCTGTCTTAAAATAACTATGTGTACTATCTGTTGAAATTTCTATTATCTTTCTATGAAATTCTAAAAAACATTTCAATTGTTGTTCTAGGGTTTCTAATCTTGTTTCTAAATGCGATTGTGTTAGTCTATCTTTTGGAGATTTTTTATAATTTTTTCGACTTTTCTCAATGGATTTTTTTGTATCAATTTGTAATTTTATTAACGATTCCATATTTAACTTTTACGACTAATCGAGAAATCTATGGGAAGGGTGTGTAGGTGCACAGTCCAAATGAAAATAAATGAGTCTTATAAGTCCCACTACACTTCACCAATTTATTTAAACAGTAATCAGTTTGTTAGAAGGACGGAAGGGTATCACAAAGTGAAAGAAAGCGCACAGAAGTTAAGCGTTAACAAATATAACAGTAAACTCGAGTAGCATAAAGCGAATATAGTAAGCGCGTGAAGATACGGCACGGAGGACAGGCATACGTCCGGCGTCGACAAGCATAGGCTGTGACTGGTGAGAGAGGCGCGCCGACCGGCCGGCCGGCTGGTACGATCACGCGGTGCATGCATGTGCACTTTGGAATGCGCGTGCGCCTACGTCACACGGTGCAGCGATAAGGCGTGTGTCCAGTGTCTGTTAATATTTTATGTAATATTTTTGATGTGATTTTTGATTATGTTGTGCGTTTGTGTATATGTGCGAGTGAATATGCGATGAATGAATGAGTTGTATGTTTGATTTAAAATATGTAAATAATTTGTAAATATAATTTTGATTGGCTTTATAATTTAGGTTTTGTTATTGTTTGTTGTGTGTAAACAATGTATGTGGTGTATGTGAGACAAGACAACAACCTTTAAAATATTGTAAGACAATGAAACAATATAAAAAAAATTACAAGTTTCTGAACGTTTCAAAATATTCTAAGTCGATGAGCAGAACATCAACAAATTTTACAAGTGAGAGAAATCAATGAATTTTCTAAATCTTTAAAGAGAGAAATTTAAAATTTTACAAGTGTTTGAATAATTACTGACACTTAGAAAAAATCGGGCATAGGTTCCCCGTAGGGTCACATTTTGCTTAATTATTCTAAGTCTAAACTACTTATTTTTTTTAGTTTTAACTTTTTAAAGTTAAAACTAACAGAAAATATTACCAGTCCAATAATATTGAATAATCACTTCACAAATCACAAGTCAGTTTACTCACGGTTTTCAGTCTTTAAATACCTCACTGCAGGAAATGTCCGGTAGGTGGCGCTCGTGTCTTCTCCGCTCAGTTGTGTGAAAGAACCAGGAATCTTACGTTGATAACAGACTCCATTCTTGCACTCCGCCTCAGGGCTCCTTAGACGCCTCTGCAGGCTCCTTTAAGCTCCTGCCAGGTGCACACATTAGTGGCGCCCTCTGCAGATCGATGATGCCGCTCTCCAAGGCCCACACACACACTCGCGTGGTAACTCCTTGGTAGCGGGGTCTTAACACTTCAGTGGCAATCCACCACTGGTTTCTATGCTGGCGTTGAATAAAATGTACGCACACATTCACTGCACGCACTAATTCGACTCGATAGGACCATGTATAATTTTGGGCCCCCGGGTTCTCAAGTGAAACACTACACATTCTCACTTAATTTATTTATTTACTAATAGATGTTACTATTACTGTTCATCAAAAAAAAAATATTCCAACTTTATATGGTTTCGCCGGTAACGAAACCATAGCGCGATTCAGCGGACCTAACAACGCCATCTATCGCGCCGTTGTGTAAACTTTTCCTTAGACAGGCGGTCAAGTGTAAATCTATCAAGATTGAAAAAACAATTACTTCCGTAAAATCCGTACATAAGTAGTTCCGTCCGAGTTCAGAATTAAATGACGAATGTTGAGAATAAACAAGTAGGTACAGACTCGAAAAATGAAATATTACAATGTTAAGCATGTGCGACAAGCAAAATGGAACTGTAAGGTCATATAGACAATTATTATTATTCCATGTTTTCAAGTCGCTCGATACATGCAACAATGGCTCCGCCAGGCGGTAACACTTCACGTGCGGTCTTGGTTATGCAATTTTGAAACTAATGTCGATTACAAACAGTGCATATTACGATGTTTTACGTTGGAATAGCTTACCGTGTTACAGTGTAACAGGGGTTTGAAAGGGTAACCCGTTCGGAAGGGGTAACAATGCGCCCGTTCGATGGTTTAACACGTTTAATAGGGTTTATTTTTTAAGCGCTTAAAAAAACCCCTTCAAGCTAGAAGCAAATTAGACAGGACTAGGATAGGTATTATATCTTTATATTTTTTATTATTTTATGAAACTTTATTTACAATGAAATACCGAAACGTAAGGAAAATAAAAACCCAAACTACTTCTATTAGCAAAATTTTCATTATTTTTACATGCACTATTGATTTGCATTTTTGTATAAAAATATATTAATCTAGCCCAGGAGGTCCCCAGCAGGTGGAATGTGGAGTAGAAAATGTTCATACTCGTACATATTATTATTGTCTTATTATTATAATTAAGGCGGTGTGACTAGTCAAAATAGGCATCTTAAAACAGTTTTTTAGCAAAAAGTATACATTTTAACACAGCAAAATAATATATGTTAATAAAAAAATAAAAAAATATACTTATGTTAATCTTGAACATATTTACGAGGGAACCTTTGTTTTCAAAACACGATTTCGTTAAATTTTCTCGATAAAAAAAAATCAAATAACCATTAAAATTAAATTTCTAGCAGTTGTAACTGTATTATTTATTAACAAATCTTGATCAAATTTATAACAGTGACGTAATATATAAAAATAAAGGGAACTGTTGTTTTTATTTTTTGATTGAAATACTATATTTTTATTATTATAAATTTAATGAGAAATAACTCGCACGAGTCGAACGAAACATCGCGCCATCGTGGCGTCTTTTTTCTTCTCTTTCATTTCTACGGTAAGCGACAGTGAGCGCTGATGCGCGCTGCCTGATGGACCTATGTCACTTTGTTCCGCCCGCCGCTCAGAATTTTTTTTATATCTGGTCGTTTTGAAAGCTGTTTATTTTATTACAATAATAATAATAATTTTTATTTTTATTCGATGAAACAAAAACTCATGATGGAAATTGTAAAGTAAGTACATACAAATAGATTATCTATAGTTTTATAAATTCGATATGCGAATCTATAACTCGATTGGTCTAGCGGTATCGTGCATTGAACAGATATGCACTGGTCGTGGGTTTAAACCTCGCAATAATTTTTCACTTTTTGTTGATTTTCTTATTTGTAGCATACAATTGTTTTTTTTTTTTAATTATTATTTACTTTTGTTATCTTCTTGTTTGAAATAAATTTTCAGTAACTATGATTTAACTTACTGTTAATTCTCTTTTTTTATAAGCTTTTACTAAGTTTTTTTTTAATTTTTCTGAATCTTTTTTTATGCATTTTTTTATAGTAAAAAGAAACGTCTGGCGATCTATCCGTCAGTAAATGAATCATCGGAAAAAACTTTTTACGAGTAAGCTTATATATGGTGTTACAAAATATTGTCCGAAACCCAGTGCTAAGTTATATATAACTACCTACTAAAGTTTATAATTTTCAAATTATTTGCAAAGTTTTACAAAAGAGTGTAGAAATACCAAAAGGAGTCATTACAGTCATCACTCATCATTATGAACAACTTTTACTGTGGTGCCACCAACAAACTATGGTAATTTAGTCGCGGGTGAATGAGTTTTTTCGGCAGATTATTTTTCGCGATTTTAGGGTTGGAGCCATAGTGAAAATTGTTCATAATGACATTATTATGTGTTTACTTAAAAACACACAGCGTCGATATGAAGAAGATTTTGTGACTTACCATTTTTTCCCGCAAGGCTGGTAACACTACCTGTTTGTCTCCAGTTGGACACCAATTTTTCTTGGGGTTGGGTTGCGTGAGATTGGCAACCCTTTACACCTGTCATAGCGTTTTGTGATTTTCCCGCGTGACGCACGGAAAACTTTTCTTCGGAAAGTTTTTATGAAAATCATGCTTTTATTTATGCAGAATTATAGATAAATTTAGTGCTCGGAAGCGCAAAAGTATATATAGCTCATAACTATTGGTGAGAAAAGTGTTGAACTGTATTCCTAGTGAAGAAAAATGAGTTCTCAATTCATCATCTAGTAATCCTAGTAATAAGGTAGTGTAGGTAATATGGGAGTAAGCACAAATGGATTCGGAGTCCGAGGCTTACCTACAAGAGAGCGACGAGCTAAGGTCAAGTGACTGCGACAGTGAGTACCTACACACGTACACATAAAAATCAAGTAAGTCAAATTACCTACCTACATATGTACAAGATTGATACAGCACACATAGCCCGTCTCCACGGTGGAATTTGTGGTCAATCCCTTTTCCTAGACCTTGGGAGACCACGCTGTAACAGATACGGCAAAACAAATAAAACTGCTTAGGCAGGCTATTTAGGCATAATATTAATTAAACCCTTATAGGGGTATAGACTACTCTTGCCAAAGCGGATTTGATAAGAGAGTTTGCCTCGGAGGCTGGTTACGACTATTAACATGTGATGAGCTTTGATGCCTGATACGAGCCAATGCCACTGTATACCTAGAAAAAGCGTAGAAGTACTATAAAAATTCTGTGAGACTCCCAGGTTCTCAGAATTTCATTTTTTTTTTTTGAAGTTGATGGGGGTAGAAATGATTGTCTGATATCACAAGTGTATAATATGTATCTGTACAGTACATAAAAGCCTACAATTGTGGGACATTGGTTTAATACATAATACAATACCTCGGCTATATTAACACTTGGCTAAGTATGCCAAATCATAATTATGTAAAATCAAATTGTAAGTCATTCAATAAATATGATATATGATAAGCTACACCAGTGACATTAATGCAGTCCTCTTAGGTTGACTGAAGTTCGGTCTATTGAGGTGGCAACAATTAGCATTCTTACATCTATACTAAATATATAATATTTATTTTTGTACCTTAGTCTCATAAGATTTCCCATCCCTAGTGGGTATGGTGAAATTAAATACTTAAATGCATGAATGCCCCATGAGTGAAAAAGCACTAATTTTATAATACTAATACTTTGGCAGGAAAGATGATAGCAAGTGGTAGCACCAAAGTAATCCCAGAGAATATACAAATAATAAAGACAAGAATTACAATAACAACAACAAGGGACTCTAAGTTTCTTGTCAAAAACATTGTTAAATACCAAAAGAACCTCGGTTCAGTCTTGGACTGATAAGTGTTCGAATAGGTATGTATGTACCACTGTACACATTAAATACTACTACACACTGGGGCACAAAAGTGCTTGATAACCACAACCCTGTCAGATTTGAGACTAGATGTTCAAGAGTTATGTTTAATGCACACAAATGTCTGTTTCACATTCTGGATATACACTCATTGTTATTATCTGAGTATGTTAAGGCGAATTTTTTACAAATGTCCATCCCTGCCATTAGGTCTGGCATCGACTCGTTGCACTGTTGCAACCCAATTGGATCGCGGAGATCCTTCGTTTCAAAAGGAATTGAGTTCTAAGCTACTTAGTTGATATCCTTTTGGTCTACCAGACCAGTCCAAGTTGATCTCCAACTGCGGAAGTTGTGGGACTACTGGAATCTATGGCATGGTCCAAGTTGATCTCCAACTGCGGAAGTTGTGGGACTACTGGAATCTATGGCATGGCAAATAAGCTACCCAAATCAGTTCTTGACCAGTACTGCAGGTAGACTGCCAGGGGTTAATTAAAAGAACTCTAAGAAAAGATGAGAAAAAAGGAAAGCCTTACAGTGCATTACCAGTACACTCAGATAGCACTAGATTTTTTTTTTTTTTGTTGCTCTAGACATTTTCCTATCACAGGGTTAACCAATCACCATTGGTAGAGCCAAGTAGTCAAGACCAAGGTCTTTCTACAACAGCAACCGTACCTACTACAGCATGTGAATCTTTACAGTTGCACTACAAATATCATTTCGATTACTTTGAAGGATGGATGGTCCAAATAACAGATTGTATGGTTTGTGGTATTTTGCAAGTCAGAATTTGTATTTCCATTTGGCCGTCAGTTAAAAAGTTGAATAGTCAAAAACTAGATTCACTGTTCCCAAAACATTGTTGCCATGTGTTGACACACCCTTCATAACAACCAATGCAGCAGATGCAGGTTGAGGGATCTCAATAAAGACAGCTGAGACTGCAATCATACGGGAATGAGTGGTTGCAGTACATGCATTGATTCGGAATCAATTACATTGTCTGCAGAATACCCACTTTCTGGTCTAGTCCAACTATTGGACATGTTTAACTTGCAAGTTGTTGAGACTGACACTCAGGCATAACATAGCCCTGTCAGCCCATTACCTCTCGGGGAGGTACAACTGCACTGCCGATCGTCTCTCTAGGCATCAGCAGAAATGACACTCAGGCATAACATAGCCCTGTCAGCCCATTACCTCTCGGGGAGGTACAACTGTACTGCGGATCGCCTCTCTAGGCATCAGCAGAGATGACATTCAGGCATAACATAGCCCTGTCAGCCCATTACCCATTACCTCTCGGGGAGGTACAACTGCACTGCTGATCGCCTCTCTAGGCATCAGCAGACAGTCATCTCTGAGTGTCAACTTAGGCATGACATAGCCCCGTCAGCCCATTACCCATTACCTCTTGGGGAGGTATGACTGCACTGCTGATCGCCTCTCTAGGCATCAGTAGAGATGACACTCAGACATAGCATAGCCCTGTCAGCCCATTACCTCTCGGGGAGGTACAACTGCACTGCCGACCGCCTCTCTAGGCATCAGCAGAGATGATACGAATGGCATCTGTTGCCCACGGCAACAAACCGATTGTTTCATCGTTGGGGTACTTCAGACGTACTTAGATCCATTACCGTCTGCAGAAGCATCCGTGGTCAACAGATATGTGAAATTAAACTGAAAAGTTCAATTTGTAATCTACTGGAATGCCCTCAGCCAAAGGTGGAAATTTCGGCCGAGATGGATCTCTCTTTTGTCTAAGGGTCCAATCTCATCTCTTGAGTATTGGCAACTTTAAACAGGATAGTGCTTTACAATAGCAGCAAACTGGGATAAACTATTTTGGCTGGTGATAAATTCTCACGCCCCCTTGCACCATGGTATGTGGACTTGATGTCGATTCCCGGAGAGTCGAATAGACCTAGGACAATCTGCCTTCAAGACAAATATACCTACTGCCAGTGCAGGCTGGGTAAGGTGGAGGTAGGGGTAACAGACCAGCAACTGGTCAGTTTGTAAGAAACAACTGTTAGGTCAGTTGTTGTGCCAGCTGGAGGAAATTGACTATAGACATGTACTATTCAGCCATCAGAAGATGGATTTAATGATGTTATCACAAACTAAAACTTGTTAATCAAGGACTTTTAACTGGAGTAAACAGTCACACGATAAAGTTACATTAAATAGTTTATCTACTACTTACAACTTCTGAATTATTATTTTGTTTTTTCCTATGGTACTATTTTAGTACTGGAGACATAGATTGGCTAATTTTATATTTTACAGATTCCAGCTAGAAGTTGAGGCTGCACTATCGACAGCACAACATGTTCATTCATGGTACATGATCTGACATTACCAGAATTTATAAGTTGTACATAAAGGTATATCTTTCGGGTGATTATAAGATTGACATGGTAGTTATGGCATGTAACTGTTATTTAAATATCAAAATAAACAACCTTTTCCAGTTTGATCCACGTCGATCAAACAGTATTACACATATTTGTAGCAAAAGACAGGATAAGTTAAGCAGAAGGTCTGGTCCCCTTAATTATACATTACAATTGACTGCTAAAACACACCCAACTTAAACCAGGTTATTGTGTGGGTAAAATATGTTATGTAAGATGTGGGGTCGCCAGCAACCCAAGATTACTTCAGGTTGGCATAGCCTCGGCCAGCTGGATAAAGAATTATTAAATTGATGAAATTCTGGTGGGGTTAAAAGGAAAAGTAGACAGGCTGTCGGAAAATTCTACAGATTTTACTGTAATAAAATAAAATAATACACTAAGGGAGCTCAGTTTCTCTTTAAATTTTTGGACCAGAATACTTGGTACCCCAATATTAATTATATTCAAATGTCATATTATTATGTTTTGATCAGCAGAGGACTAGCAGATGATCTCTTCAGAGTCCTCCAACAGTAGTAAGATTACTGTAAATTATATTGAATGGTAAAATTTACTGTTATTATAATAATTTATACATTTTATTCTTTCACATAGCGTTTTGTGTTTGTCACCAGCAGATACCAAACAGGTCTTCATATCGACGCTGTGTGTTTTTAAGTAAACACATAATATAATTTTTGAATAACAACAAAATTGTTATTATGTGTTGAAAGAAAAACACACAGCGTCGCAGGAAGATCTTCCTGGTGAATGAAGACACTATGACAGGTGTAAAGGGTTGCCAATCTCACGCAACCCAACCCCAAGAAAAATTGGTGTCCAACTGGAGACAAACAGGTAGTGTTACCAGCCTTGCGGGAAAAAATGGTAAGTCACAAAATCTTCTTCATATCGACGCTGTGTGTTTTTCTTTCAACACATAATAACAATTTTGTTGTTATTCAAAATATTATATTATGAACAACTTTGACGACGAAATGACCATAGTTTAGATTATAGGACAATGACGAATTTTCAAAGTGTCCACAATATAAATTGATAAAGTGGCAAATTTTCTAAATGCTAAATGCATAATAGGGACATTGTTGAAATTCATCATTTTCTCAAAAAAACACATGATATAAAAACAAACATGTAAATATGTCAAAATTTAAAAACTTATTTGCTTCAATTTTAGATTCTGGACACAAAAACCCTGGGACGTCACTTTGAATATTTGTAACTCTAGGAGCCAAACCAAAATTAAATTATGTGTGTAAGTATCGACAGATGGGCGAAGGTCGTCAGTCAATCATGGGAGCTGACGATTCCGAAGAGTTATCCTCCAAAGAGATCGCGTGACAACCACCTATCTGTCTGTCCACCCACTCATATATCCATTGTATTTGTACACATCGCGTAATTACTGTGATTTAGAATTATTTTGTTTATAACAAAATAAAAAATGAAGAATTTTTTATTTCAGAGAAATCAATGACGATGTGCTATTCGTTGAACAGTCGACAGAATCTCAAGACAATAATACATACCCACCAGTTCATAGTCGAAGAGTCGTTGACATAATGCATTTTATTCAGCAGTTGCAAACTATATGTAGCCATAGTTCTTTATTCGATTGTAACTTCTCACAGCTGTCACTCATAGCAGAATACAGGATTGGTTTGATCTCCAGATTCAATTTTAAATGCAATATGTGCAAAGACGATTTTATTGTGACAAGCAAAGATTTAGCAAGTACATACAATGTCAACGCTAACGCCAACTAATAGATTCGAGAGATGTTGATTCCCATTTTTCATAAACTTTGTCTTGATCAAATCAAATCAAATCGTTTATTTGTGATCTTGAGCATATGTGGTTTTCGTAAATATGGGTACGTCCATACATGCTGTAATTTCCTAAAATTGCGAATAACCAATACCGGCAGAAGTAATTCCTGTAACGGCGGCCACGTTAGCGTTGTCATTATGTGTACTTGCTAAATCTTTGCTTGTCACAATAAATATTATCGTCATAATTGTCGTCTATGCACATACCTATTTTATTTTATATTAATTTGTAAATTATAAACTTTAGTAGGTATGCATGTATAACATACCACTGTGCTTAGGCACAAAATGACCAATTCTCAAAATGATCACAATATTAATTGAATAAATTGAAATTTGCATACGAGTCTCAAAATGGTCAATTCAAAAAATACAAATGACTATAGAGTAATTTTGAGTAATTCCTCATTCAACTCGCAATAATCTCGTTTCTTTACTATACTCCATTTGGTAAGGTACTTAACTAAAGGTAAACAAATCATAAAAAAGGTTCTTTTATAGGACCATTTTTCGTTTCGAAATAAAACGTAACTAAAATAAATTAATTAATAATATAAAACAACATTTTTCTTTTTTACACTAGCTTATTTAACTACTTTGTTTAATATTAAATTGTTATTATTGCTTGCGAACAATTAATTAAATAAAAAAATATTATTATATCATAAAGTATTGCAATGTGCCTACTAAAAAGAAACTAATAAGACATATATTGAAAACATTTTTCTACGTAGTAAACTTTTGATAACTCGAATAAATTGAGAAGTAGTACTGCGAGGAACCGCACACTTAGTCGGGTAACCAGACGCCATTAGTGATAGTTTGTGTTAACTTTACTTTCGTTCGTTTTTGTGTTTCTTTTGCCATAAATTGTGTTCATTAGTTATTGTTTTGTTTGTTCGTTGTTTTTATTGATTGTTAGTTGTGTTGTTATTAATTTTAATCCAATCCGGATAAAAATCTTTCATATAGAACCGAGTCACTTTTGCATCATATATACCATAGACTGAATCGTGTGAATTTGGACGCCCTATCGGTCAGGGATAGTGTTGAGGCTATATTTTTTTTTTTTAAAAACGTTGCCCCACACTAGGATTTTCTCCTGTATCGTGGGTGCGTTTACAAACACAAATTCTCACATACACAAACGCCCAGACCCGGAACAACTACCCGTAGATCATACAAATATATGCTCCGTGTGGGGATCGAACCCACAACACGTGGCGCAGAAGCCGATCGCTCAACCGCTACGCCAATCATGTCGTCACGATTATATGGAACGAATTTCATTCATTATACTCGCAACTTAAACCACCCACTTCTCGGCCCTCTGGGCACAATTTGCAGACGGACTGCTCGATGGAGGGTACTCCAAATGTTTCGCTTAGTTTACTTACCTATGAACGTAAACTTTTTTCCGATCTATCAAAATTTAAATACAATGGCAAATCATGTGTGCGCGCTTTTATACAGAGAGTAAATGAATTCATGTCGAGTAGGAGCATCCCTGAGGATAAGATACACTCTTTTGCATTTGAAATTTTTTTGGATGATGCATTGACTTGGTACCGTAGCATTAAAGACAGTGTTTCGTCTTGGAGCCACCTTTGTCAATTATTAAAGGGAGATTTCAGCCCTCACAATTTCGACTATAGGTTGATGTCAGAAATAAGACTTCGTTCACAAGGCGAACACGAGAACATAACCTTATATGTTGCTAAAATGCAGGGTTTGTTTTCCCGCCTTGACGCACCTATTGATGAATCCGACAAACTAGAAATACTTCTCAACAATATTAGACCTTGTTACACAAATTCTCTTTTGACCGCGAATGTGGTCGACATTCCCAGTCTAATAAGTGTCTGCAGAAACTTTGAAAAATTCGATAGTCGCAGTAGGGACTTCCGCGAACCCCCTAAGACGTCCGCTAACACCCTAGCTGATTTCGCATATAATCATACTCCCAGTCCTTCCAGTCCATATAACAACACCTTCAAAAATAAAAACTTCTTTTACAAGTCACCTAGTTTCATGGGTAAAAACTTTCATACCTCAGCTAGAATAAATCCTGTCGCAACGACACACGTTAACGCAGTTGAAAAGCCAAAGTTAATAATAATTATAATCGATTTTGCCCTCGATGTAGGAATACCTCACACTCGCTTAGAAATTGCTCCCAGCCAAGATATTTAATCTGCTTTAAATGTGGTTTGAAAGGTTTTCGCGTGTTCGATTGTCCTACTTGTAATCCCAAGCCTAGCACTACACCGTCAAAAAAAACTAACCTACAAGGATTGGAGAAATTATAATCATTCAAAATTTAATAAAACTGATTGGTCCAACTGGCTAACATATATTTCTAAATTTTTCAACTGTTATCATCTATCTTCAATCCGCAATTCTAATATTGAATACACCCCTTATATCCCCCTTACTCTAAATGGAAAAGAAGGCGTCAGCCTTCTCGGTTCAGGATCTTGTGTAACAATTTTAGGAAATAATTCCCATAAATATTTTTTAAACGACCACTACCAATTTGATAATTCCCATCAGCTAAAATTAACTACCGCAAGCGGTGAAAAATTAAATTCACTAGGGTCAGTGTCACTTCCCTTTGAATTTCAAAATAAATTAATAATTAACCTCGTCGTTCACATCGTACCTGAAATACAAAACCCCTTAATTCTTGGTATGGATTTTTGGAGAAGTTTTGGTTTGTTCCCTAATCACTTAGATTCTATTTTGTTTTTAAAAAAACCGACACACACGTCACTGAACTAAACACGAGTGTTGATAGTCACCTTGTTTCGTATGATAATCTAACAACCGACCAAAGAACTACCGCTGACAACATTATCTCAAAATTTTCCGACATTTCTTATCAAAAGCGGGGTCTTGGTTGCATTTCCCTCATTACTCACTCTATCGATACAGGTGATAGCCCCCCCATTCGTCAGCGTAATCACCGCATTCTATCCCGAAGTCTAGCGCACTGCAATAAGTTCTTCCAACAAATAACTTAATATAACATTATTTAGAAATCCTTTTACTACTACATAACACACGCGTGCATTCTTCCACGCATAGCAACAGCGCAGCGCCAGATCATTTTCTGCTAAAAACATAGATTTACCTTTTAAATAAAAAACATATTACCCCGTTAGTTAGTCCTTGTTATATGTATATAGCCTAAACAGATCTTCGCATCAAAACTAAATACAAGTGTGAATGTTTGGCTTACACACCTCCATAATCGAAGTGGGTAGGCTTTACAAACACGACGTTCGATACCTCACATCGATAGGACGTCCCAAATTGTTCACTCAATCAAATCATCAAATCAAATATGCAAGATTAAAAGGGCAATATACTCACATACTTATAGGGTCATATGTCCACCTACAAAGTTCCTAACTACCCTATACTATACTACATATACTGCTTTCAGAGACTACCTTCCGGGAGAGAAGCTGCAGGCGCTGGAAAAGGAATTTTCCGTCAGGAAACATTCTGGCCTAATGGAGGGAGCGTGACATGGTCCGCGCTCGCCGCTCCTTCCCCACACCTCAGGCCTCACCCCGCGCGTCGCTATAAATAGCTCGGCAGACGACGCGCGGGCCTCCTTCGCCCTGCTCCAGCTGCCCGAGTTAAGTGCCGCCCTTTACCGGCCGGACCTCGCCTCAAAGCCTTCGCCGAACCCTCCCTGAGCTTAACTCACCCTACTCGCATTTGTCTTCGTGTTTAGTTTGTACCAAAATCAACTTATTATCAATAAAATTTGTATATTTTGTGTTCTGAGTGTAATTTATCTCCACTGAGTAGTTCCCGGTCGGCCACGTCTCTGAAACGTGTCATCAACGTTACAATTCTTAAAAAAGTTATCCCGAGCCGTGTAATGTGTGATGACTGTGATCGTTTTATTATTAGTGCTGTAATTGTTTTTCATCTGATTCAGATTAAAACTTATAAAGTCAATTAATGGTACCTATTTTCATTTCACTCCCAATTCATACGATATTATTGTAATAAAAGGTTAAATAGCCCTGAACGCCGCCATTTTTATTGTTTAACTTTAGTTAAGTACCTAACCAAATGGAGTATAGTTAACATTACTAGTTAGAACCTACAATATTCTGTAACATTATGTATAAACTTACTCATGAAAAGTTTTCTCCGATGGTTCATCTGCTGACTTTTGAAGAATTGTGACTTGAGTATCTTTCTACAATTTATATCTTAAGATTTCGGCTTAGTAGTCGTTTCGCAGGAATGCGGTTCGCACGATTCATGCGAAACGACACTTCAAAATTGATTATTTATTAGGTGGCGATTCGCACAAAGAGTTTTTATTTTCGTGCCAATCGACCACTTCATAAATAAGTAGTGGGCTATTCGCACGAATTATATTACACGAATTAAATTAATGGTGGTGGTATTAATGGTGTACAAGTGTCAAGAATAAATTTCATTTTTTTTATTCGTGATAGTCTTACGCTTGACCAGCAGTTCGTCTGATGTTAAGTGATACTGCGATCTGCGATGGAGTGCGCTTGCCTAGAAGAAACCGATTCACTCGTGATTTATAGACACCCAGATTATATCTATCGGGGAAGACCAGTGGTACGCATGATAAAAGTGGCCTTAAAACGTTTCGTTCGGGTTTTCGGAATGTTCACCATGAATCCCGCGTTGCACCTTGGACCAGCTGGGTTAAATCTAATGCTAAAGCGAGCTTTCGCGTCTCCAACCCAGCATGGTCACTGTCCCGGTATGATTATAGCCACGCCCTATGGTGGCCGTTAAAGTCCACCAGTAACACCAATTGTGCTGAGGGGTACTTTAGTTAAGCCGCATCCGCCGCCTCACCTAAATAATCGGTGAGCCTGGTTGTCTCCAAATCTCTACTGTGTGACTGGTAGACACAGGCATAAAGAGTTGTCTCTATTCCTGTGTCTACCAGCACCCAAAGCACAGAAAATCCTGGGTCCTCGAGGTTACGGAGACGATAAAAAATGTCGTCACGGGCATACAGGCAAACTCCGGCATGGGGTTTAAATCTGTGTCAGAAGGAACACCGATCTGAGTCTTCGTCATAAACAAGAGTGCGGGTTTTTCTGTCTCAAGGTAGTAATGGACAGACTGGAGATTTGAGTGCAGGCCTCTAATATTTGTGAGGTGCACTTTTAAGGAAAGGGCCTGTTGTACCCTTTTGCTCTTTTTGGACTTCATTTGTTGTGGGCGTGAATCGGTAGGGAAAACTGCAGTAGAATGAGGCTCCATGCTGCTTACCAGTCGCCAGTACGTCGCGATGCCACATCTGTGGGGAGCTAGTCTGCAAACTGCGGGGACGCCCGAGCCCCCCCGGAGATATCCATTGGGCCCTTTCATCCGGTCGCCAACCGGCACAATGGCGTATCCCAGGATTTTTCGCGAGTTGGCCGGGGAACCTTTCGTGAGTGGCAAACTCACTACATGGGCCCCCTACTAACTTCGGTCGGCCAGCGGTGCACCGTGCCTCGGATCCCGCTACCCTCCGCGACTAGCTACCCGATGCGTCGTGTTGGCGTATGGCAGAAGTCGGTATGACAGCACTGGAGCAACTATTCCAACCAGTTTTCCCTGACGGTGTCACCAGACATCGGTCTTCGTCCGGTGGGTGGTCACTAACCACGGCCGAAGCCTACCACCAGTATGTTGTCGCCTGATTAGCACCACCCGGGGACCACGTATGGGATGTAAGTGACAGGGTACTTTCCCACGGACGAGGGCGACTCAGTCCCTAAAAATGTGATAGTTTGTACCTATGTTTAGAAAAAAACTGAAGTAAAATTTTCGCAGTTTTCAAAATAACGTGAGAGTATGTTTATTTGTTCAGTGTATGTTTATTTGAAGCTATATCATACCTACGTCTAAAATGGTAAATTCACATATTTGCACATTTTTTTAATGAAAATCATACCAATATTATTCAGCACAATGTTTTTTTATTTAGCCAAAATCCAATATTTTACTATTTATTTTTATTTTGGATGAAACTATGATTCAATTTCCTATAAATTCTTTTCTCATGACTTTTACCTGAGGAGCCTTAGTTCAGCCGGTATGTGTGTTACAAAAGATTGTACCTCAAAATTTTCACTTTAAAAAAAATGGCCCATTTTGACTAGCTGTATCTCTGCAATTAATGGAACTAGAGTACTGTGGTTAATCTCAAATTGTAGCAAATTTAGTAAGCTTTATTAAATTATAAAGCAAACATACTTGAGAACCGCTTCCTTAGAGTATCTAGGTTTTTAGAGAAAACTGAAACAAGTGCCAAAATTTCCCAGTTTTTCGTGCACCATGAGGGTAGCAGAGAGTTTTCAGGATTGCAAATTTGGGTGTACTCTCAAGGGACCTAACAACATATAAAAAATCGTAGATACACGCGTGTTTGCGAAAAACTAAAATTTAAAGTTTTGGGTGGTCAACCTACGTCCAACAGTCAGAGCGATAGCGCATCAGTGCCAGACCTGCCGCATCACGAAGGCAATGCCTGCGAGACCGACAATTGGAGACCTACCCGTACAGAGGCTGACACAGTCCCAGCGATCTTACGAGCTGCGAGGTAGGCTACTTTGGCCCGATGACTGTGGTGATAAGTAAGAGACACGAAAAACGCTGGGGTTCACTCTTCACATGTCTGACCACGAGAGCGGTGCACCTGGAATTAGTGTCCAGCTTGTCTACAGACTCCGCGGTGATGGCGATTCGAAGAATGGCAACGAGAAGAGGCTGGCCCCGAGTCATGTACACAGACAACGGAACCAACTTTAGAGGGGCAGACGCGGAGTTGCGAGCCGCCTACAAGAAGTGGACCAAAGAGTTCACCAATTTTGGACTCGAACACCGTATGAAATGGAAACGTATTCCGCCTGGAGCTCCGCATATGGGGGGAGCGTGGGAACGGTTGGTGCGCTCCGTCAAAACGGCACTAGGAGCCACGCTCCATCAGCGGGCAGTAAAAGAAGAAGTGCTGTCGACATTACTGGCAGAGGCTGAGCATGCAGTGAACTCTCGGCATTCTAACACACGTCTCTGTCGACCCTAGGGATCCTGAAGCACTCACCCCCAACCATCGGAACATCGTCGAGCCTTCCATACACTGGGCCCTGCGAAGAAGATAACCGCAAGCAGTGGAGGATGACCCAAGTACTTGACTGTTATTCGAAACCTAATAAAACATGAGAGACGTGTTTGTTATTGCCTGGTGGTGGTGACGCCAATGTGAGATGTGATATATTGTTTAAATAAATGTGTAACTTGCTTTGAATAAATGAAAAGTAGGTATACTTTATTTTTTAGAGCATAAATAATATCTATTGCACACCTTTTTCTTTATTTATTTATTTATTGAGTACACCAAGAGTAAATATATACAATCATTATAAAGGTCTATGAACAAGGGCATAGTTTCTTATATATAATACTAATTATAGGTATACATAACATTTTCAATTAAAGATAAACAAACATAATTAAAAGATTCAAATTAAAGTAGTATAAAAATAAACAATTAGCACAATACAGAAAATAAGCATTACAGTAAAAACAAAATTTAAACTTAGACGGGCTTTGATAAATTAACGAGGTTGAATCGTACCGCTGTTGAGATTTAAACTTGTATCTAATACTTTTTTCCTAATGCCAGCCAAGGAGTCATGAAATATATCTAAACTGGAGTTTAATTTTTGATTAAGCATGTTATATTGATTGAGGATTTGATTTAAGGGACCATGTGCACCAATGTTGGTTCGACAGAATGAAGGACAAAAAGTTTTAGTAAGGGATTTGCGAGATATTTTTCGGGGAACTGTTAGCGGAATCTGAGCCAAAAGGTGGCTGTCATCAATTTTACCATTAAGGAGTTTATGAATAAATAATATACCAAGCAATGCTCGCCGATCATGCAGAGTTGTTATTTTAAAGAAAGATAATCTCTGGTTGTAGGGGCATTTATGTGATATACCGCGAGTACTAAACGCTAAGGAACGTGTGAACGATCGTTGAATACGCTCTATATGCTATGAGTGAACAGCGTAAGCTGGGCTCCACGCTGTACTTGCGTATTCTAAGTTGCTCCTAACCAGTGATTCGTATAGAAGTAATTTTGTTTGAGGACGCTTAAAACTGACAGTGTTACGTTTGAGAAAGCCGAGCAGTTGGGCGGCTTTTTTAACTATAATATTAATGTGAGGGATAAACTGCAGTTTATTATCTATGGTTTTTCCAAGGTCTCTAATTTCGTTTACAGATTCAAGTTTTGTACCATTAAGTGTGTATGCAATTGTAATTGGATTCTTTTTTCTAGTGAATGATATTTGGTGACATTTAGTGATATTTAGGTTCATACCATTGTTATTACACCAGTGAGTAATACGGTTTAAATCGTTCTGTAAAAGACTCGTATCATCGAGTGTCTCTATGGTTTTATAGATCTTAAGATCGTCCGCGTAGAAGGAGAATTTGCAATTATGGATACAAGATGTGAGATCGTTAACAAATATGAGAAAGAGTATGGGTCCTAGATGGGATCCTTGTGGAACTCCTGAATTAGCATAGTAAGATCGAGACTCAAATCCTCCTACAGCAACTAACTGGGATCTATTAGATAAGTAAGATGTAAGCTAACGCAGTAAAGTGCCACCTATTCCAATTAATTCCATTTTCTTAACTAACGAGTAATGGTTAACTTTATCGAAAGCACTACTAAAATCGGTGTAAATTGCATCAACTTGATGTCCATCATCAAGATTACGTGACATGTCATTCAGATATGTTACCTAATTTGTTTCAGTAGATCGACCTTGCATGAATCCATGCTGATGCGATGAAATATGTGGTTTGGCATGTAAAGTTATAGCGGGACACACAAGAGACTCAAATATCTTAGAGAAACAGTTAAGAATAGAAATAGGGCGGTAATTTTTAACATCTGAGTTGTCACCTTTCTTAAACACAGGAACAATTCTGGCCTGTTTCCATTCTTTAGGAAATTCTCCTGATTTCAACGAGTGGTTGAATATAATACTTAATGGTAATGAAAGGGCAGTTAAGCATAGCTTAATGAAAACCGGGGGAATGTTATAAGGTCCAGCACTTTTAAATATGTCAAGGGTTTTTATCTTTTTGCAAATATCTTTTTCGGTACAATTGAGTTTGGAAATATAATTATGAATGTTATTAGTAGAGTTTTCTTTGGGCATCGTAACAAAGTTTCGACCATTATAGACAGAGGAAAAATGCGAGGCAAAGATATCTGCAATTTGAGCACCGCTCGAGGCGAATTTATCATTTAAATGGACTGAAGAGGGAATCGAAGTGCGACCTTTTCGTTTATCTTTAATATATCGCCAAAATTGTTTAGGATTTTTTGAGATGTTTGATTCTATTCTTGTTTTATATTCGCTAAGGTTTTTATGTAGTAATTGATTGCAATGGTCTCTCAAGAGTTCAAATTCATATCAGTCAATGGGATTTTTAAATTTTTTATATCTTAATCTGAGTTAATTTTTTTCCGATAATAATTTAATGAGGGTGAAGCTAAACCACGGTGGGTATTTAGATTTTTTTACCACCCGTTTAGGAACGAATTTAACTATAAGGTCATTAAGTATTTCGTAAAATTTAGATACCATAACGTTCACATCATCAACGTTGCTGAAAACCTGCATCCAATCGATATTCTTTAGCTCAATTACGGTATTTTTATAGTCACCCCTAAAAAAGGTAAAATCAATTCTGGGTGCAGGACGAAAATAATTAATATTATCAAAGGACACGTTTAAAAGTAATGGAGGATGTTTACGATCTAGTCTACTTAATAATTATAATAACAATTTGGTATGTTGCATAATACTAAGTCTAGTATTCTGTCATACTGATTTAAGATATTATTTAATTGAGAAATATTGTTAATTGACATAAAGTCAACTAAAAAATATCCTAGATTACTATTGTAGTTTGAGGGAATGGTAACAAAACTGTCGTCCTGTTTCTGCCAAATTATGGAACTTAGGTTAAAGTCCCCCAGTATTATAACATCGTCAGCAAAGCTCATAACTTGACTTACATTATCAAGAAACTTATCCAGTGATTCTTGTTTAACTGGTGGTGGCAGGTAGACTACACATACAGCAATAGTCTTAACAACTTTGTCACAGTCAATTTCAATTTTAACCCATATATCTTCTAAGTCACTTTCCCATCTAGTTACCCTGACTGCAAACAAGTCATTTGAAACAGCAATCAGCACACCACCACCATCCAATTTTGAACCATTACAGCAAAACGGTCTCTTCTAAAAACATTGTATCGATTATCTATAAATTCTGTATTTTGTATTGAAGAGTTAAGCCAGGTTTCGGTGAAGGCAATAATTTTGTGATCGCTTAATAAAATATTAGAAGAAATATCATTAGTTTTAGTACGCATACCACGAATATTCTGATAATAGATGTCTAACATTGTACATAAAATTAAATTACAGTAGGTAAGGTAGGTAAAAGGACACTAAGAGAATATAATATATGTGGGATTGATTTTTTATTGGGCAACTTTTATTTTGTGAGATTGGCAACATTGAAAAATAATAAAAAAATGGCGAAAAGGTGTAACAAGGTGTGAAGTGGGAATTAATTTAAAATAAAGAAAGAAAGTGGTAATTAAAGTTGTTATTCTTTTACGACCTGAAATTCGACCCCTACTACAACTTGGGGGCTCGTCCGGGATCGAATTTGAGGTATCATCGTCAAGAAGAGAAAAAGGCGTGTGAAGACCGCAACGCGTGCCCGCCATTATAGTTTCAAATAATTGGCCGGCCGCCCCGGGTGTTTGAAGTAGGATGCAGGACGACAAGAAGGATGGAAGCGACGCCCGATCCGGTTTTGCAGCGTTAACTACAAATTTCACGGATATTATCGCCAAGTTCAGCGGTAACGACAGAATGTACTCGTCGTCAAAATGGGCGCAGGACATCGACGACAATGCCGACATATTTGGATGGACGGCGCAACAGAAACTCATCGTTGCAAGACGGTCCCTCACTGGCACTGCTGAACTGTGGCTGCGATCAGAAAAAGCCTTCAAGACCTATGACGAGTTGAAGACTGCTCTACTAAAGGAATTTCCCGATGTGTTGAATATTAAAGAGATGCACGAACTCATGAGTACCAGGAAAAAACGACGCGACGAAACTTACTACCAGTACATGCTCGTCATGAAGGAATTAGGCAAGCGGGCGAAATTTCCAGACTATGTGTCAATCCAGTACATAGTGGATGGTATACCGGACACAGAAATTAATAAATCTATTTTATATGGTGTGACTACGTATCCGGTATTTAAAGAAAAAATATCAATTTATGAAACAATGAAGAATAAATCTAGAAGTGCTAACAGTGTTGGTGGCAATATAAGAAAAAAACAAGAGGAGGTCAAACGGTGCTATAAGTGTGATCCCTATCCCATTTATCATCATCATGTAGTAATGGTGTGAAATGTTTTAAATGTGATGAATACGGCCATATTGCTCCAGAGTGCACCAAAGTCAAGACAACGCCGGCCAGTGCTACCAACACTACCGCAACTGCACATACGAAACAGGTTGGTCAAACGCCAAAGCAGCCTTCCGCTTCCGCAACAACTTCGCGAAGTTGGCCACAAAAGTCTATGTGTGTGAAGAGAGTTGCAATAGATGTCGGAAATAGCGACGTTCAATGTCAAGATGACGATCGATTTGAAAGTGACAGCGTCAACATCGAAAATGACAGTTCTCAACATCCGTCAGTGCTGAATGTAAACAATGAAAACAGTTTGCGTAAACCGGTGAAAATTATTTATGTGCATGGTAAAAAAATAGAAACTCTAATTGATAGTGGAAGTGACCTTAACTTAATTACTTCAGATTTGTTTTTCGAAATGAATGTAACTACTTACGCAAGAGAAAATATTGTACTAACTGGTCTTGGATCGTCCAACGTCAGCACATTAGCAAAATTCTCTACAGAGTTATGTGTCGATGGTTATTACTTTAATTTAATGTTCTATGTAATTCCAGTGGATACAATGCCTTACAAAATGGTGTTGGGGCAGCCATTTCTAATTAATACCACTGTTGTGTTTGATAATGGGTGTGTTAACATAGTATCACGCGGGGAGGGTGAAATTTTAAGGTGTTTAATTGCAGATGTTCATCAGCCGCAACCAGTAAGTTATGTCCCAGATGACAACCTTCATAAAGCTGTTGTACAACTAGTGAATGATTACAAACCTGTGCAAGTAAAAGAAGCCCCAATTGAGATGCGAATTATCCTGAAAGATAATATTCCTGTCGCCCAGAGACCAAGACGGTTATCTCAACATGAGCAACAAATTGTGGACCAGCAAGTAAGTGAATGGATGAATAATGGTATTATCAAGCCAAGTTTTTCAGAGTATTCGAGTCCACTTGTTTTGGTCCGAAAGAAGGACGGTTCCATTCGTATCTGTGTGGATTACAGAAAGATAAATGCTAAAATGGTCAAGGATGAATTTCCTTTACCTGTCATCGATGACCACATAGATAAGTTATCAGGTTTTAAAATATTCAGCAAACTGGACCTAAAGGATGCATTTTTTCACCTAAAGATTTATGATGATTGTACTAAGTACACATCATTTGTTACTCAGACGGGGCAGTATGAATTTACCAGGGCACCTTTTGGTCTTTCCATATGTCCTAGTTATTTCACTCGGTTTATAACAATTATTTTTAGAGAACAGATAGCCAAAGGTTACTTACTGATATTTATTGATGACATTATGATTTCAGCAAATAGTTATGAAGAGGCCCTTTCACGATTAAAAGAGGTATTAAAAGTGTCTGCGGACTTTGGCCTCAACATCAATTGGAGCAAGAGT
Source organism: Acronicta aceris (assembly GCA_910591435.1). Classification (NCBI taxonomy): domain Eukaryota; kingdom Metazoa; phylum Arthropoda; class Insecta; order Lepidoptera; family Noctuidae; genus Acronicta; species Acronicta aceris. Next base: position 8,543,327 of record OU342757.1, on the reverse strand, counting down.
GATTTGCTTACTACAAAAGTGGAATATCTTGGTCACATTATTGAAAATGGATCTGTTCGACCATCATCAGAAAAGATGGAGGCTGTAGCAAAGTTCGCCGAACCAAAAACGGTTAAGCAATTACAGAGTTTTTTAGGGTTGACTTCTTATTTCAGAAAATTTATAGAAGGTTACTCATTGATAGCGAGACCACTTACAGACTTATTAAGGAAGAACTGCACTTATAATTTTGGTGATGAGCATCGACTAGCCTTTGAAGAATTGAAAAAGAGGTTAATACAAGATCCAGTACTTAAGATTTTTAATCCTGCTTTAAAGGCAGAGTTACATACTGATGCCTCACAGCAGGCATATGCAGCAGTGCTCATGCAAAAGGACCCAAATGACAATTGTTTACACCCAGTATATTATATGAGCAAGAAGACTTCAGATGCAGAAAAGAAGTATACAAGCTACGAGCTGGAGGCTTTAGCAGTGATTGAAGGTATCAAAAAATTTAGAAAATATTTATATGGAATCCCGTTCAAGATTGTGACTGACTGTTCTGCATTTGAAATGACCTTGAAGAAAAAAGATTTAACTACACGTGTGGCAAGATGGGCACTTTAACTACAGGAATATGACTACACAGTTGAACATAGATCAGGCACCTGAATGCGACATGTGGATGCCCTCAGTCGTAGCCCATGTGTGAATATAATTACCAGAGGAGTGCACGAACAAGTAAGAAGAGCTCAACAGCTAGATGAAGGGGTAAAGGCGATAATGGATGTTTTAAAAGAGAAACCGTATATGGATTTTTATCAACAAAATGGTCTATTGTACAGAGGCGAAGAAAGGAAGTTGGTAATACCACAAGGGTTGGAGTTAGAGATTTTAAGAAAAATTCATGAAAATGGACATTTCGGGAAGAGAAAGATGATGGAATTTGTTAGCAAGGATTACTACATAAAAGATTTGTCTAGAAAGATTGAACAGGTGATTGTCAGTTGCATTCCTTGTCTATTGGCTTTGAAGAAAGAAGGTAAACAAGAAGGATTTTTAAATTGTATTGAAAAGGAGAGTATACCACTGAGTACTATACACTGTGATCATATTGGCCCACTGTCTGAAACTAAGAAGCAATATAATTATATTTTAACACTCGTAGATGCATTCACAAAATTTGTGTGGCTGTTTCCAACAAAAACAACTAATGCCGTGGAGACAATCAATAAACTGAAGGTTCATCAACAGGTTTTTGAAAACCCAAATAGAGTGATTTCAGACAAAGGTGCTGCGTTTACAAGCAGGGATTTCGAAGAATATTGCCAGAAAGAAAATATACAGCATATTACTATAACCACAGGAGTACCTCGTGGGAATGGTCAGGTGGAGAGAATACACCGCATTCTAATTTCCATACTCACCAAGTTGTGTCTGGGTGATGAGAAGCAATGGTACCGACATGTCAGTCAGGTGCAAAGAGCCATTAACAGTACCTTCCAGCGCAGTATTGGTACAACACCCTTTGAGTTGCTAATTGGAGTAAAAATGAAAGTGAAAGAGGATGTGGCATTGATTAATATGTTACAGGAGGAGGAAAGAGAGGAATTTGCAAAGGAAAGAGAAGACCTTAGGGAAAAGGCTAAAGTTCAAATACTAAGAGTGCAGGAGGAAAATAGGAAAAGCTATAATAAGAAAAGGAAAGAGAGTGTAAAATATAATGTAGGAGATTTTGTAGCTATAAGGAGGACACAGTTTGGTAAAACATTGAAAATCAAAGCAAAATATTTGGGGCCCTATAGGGTGGTAAAATCTTTGGGGAAAGACCGGTATGACGTTGAAAAGACTGATAGTGCTGCTGAAGGACCTTGGAAGACATCCACCTCTGCAGACTATATGAAGTGTTGGCCGGTGAGCATATGAACCTTATTATTTTAAATTTGTGTAAACACCCATTTAAGATAATTTTGGCTAAATTTTATTTTCATGATTCTAAATGTAAGGCATTGGATCTAAACCTCATAATTCATGAGAAGACGTTCTGTAATTACTTTTAGTTAAGTTTAAGTTATGTGTAAGCTTTTATTTAAGTGTAAGTCTGGGGACAGACTCGGGCAGAATGGCCGAGCTGTGGGATTGATTTTTTATTGGGCAACTTTTATTTTGTGAGATTGGCAACATTGAAAAATAATAAAAAAATGGCGAAAAGGTGTAACAAGGTGTGAAGTGGGAATTAATTTAAAATAAAGAAAGAAAGTGGTAATTAAAGTTGTTATTCTTTTACGACCTGAAATTCGACCCCTACTACATATATTGTTGTACTTGTTATTAATTTTTTTTTTTTTATTCATTTATTTCAGGTAACAGAGACCCATAGAAAACAATACACATATATACAAACCATAATAATCCACTAATACATAAAATCTAAAAATACACTAATACATAAATCAAAAGTACAATCTATTGACTACGTAGTAAGGTCGGCGACGTAGTGCGCTGTATCGTGGCATCATGTAGCCTTCCGCGAAAACGCCGATACACGACTCCCTTCGGCCAAAATTCTTTTTTTAGGAAGGTCTCCAAGTGACTATTCGGGACACGCACCACAAAAGATTTAAAGTTAACTTTGTGGCGCGACTCCAACTTCTCGACCCTCACGGTGAACTTAGTTTTTATTCTTACGTACTCCACGATCTCTTCTGCCTTCGTGGTGTGATGTAATCGCGACACGTAAAGTTGCGTCGTAGGTGTAGCGGGACGCAATAACATGTTCGGTCCGGTCAGTGCAGTTCCGCACTGATTACGACAAGCCGGCTTCTTCTTTTTCTTCTCTACCTTTATGAAGCCTTCTTCGTCGGCCTGTCCATGCCTAGTTACTGATGGTACTGCGCTGCGTACTGGCACGGGTGGCACCTGGGCTGATTTAGGTTGCCGCTGATCTTTTGTGGGAGCTTCAATAACGGCATCCGCGTATCGTCTTGGTGATGACGTGCTAGCGTTCGTCGGTATCCCAACGATGGGGGACGCGGGGAGGGCGTGGTGACGTAGTGCAACGCTTGCAGTGACAGCGGCCGGCGACGAGTTGAATTTTGCTGACTCGAAGCTCAGCTGCGATTCATTGACCTCTCCGTGACGTGCGTTGTAGTTGTTAGCCTGCTCATGTGACCTAGAAACCGAATTGCGCAAATCTGCCACTTCGGTACGTAGTTCGCTGATGGTGGATTGCGATGCTTCTAACTTCAACTGCATCTCGACTAGGCTTGATTTTAGGGACGTAATATCCCTCAGCAACCTGGTGACGTCAACGTGGTCAAATGTGACTGGGGGCAGCTTGCGCAAATCCTTTGCCACAAAAGTGGGCACGTCGTCCGGTTCGGTCTCCTTCAACATTTTTATTATGTCTTGGAGACTTCTCTCTCCCTTTTCATCCCTCCTGCGGGACGGCATTCGGTCGGCTATTTCTAGCGACTCATACAGCAGAGTTTTGGCCCTGCGTATCTCCTCTTCACTGAAGTTGGTAGTGCATATTTGGGTAACACTAACCTCGTCCATGACATCCAGCTGATATTGCAGAAACGCCAGGACCTCGTTCGCCATGAGTTCTTCCGAACGCATGATGAAATAGCAGCGGCTCTCGCCGCGCTCGACGAAAAATATTAATGATTGCGTACGACGTAAGCGCGTCCGTTGTCAATGGCAGATCGCGAATTTTCAATTTTAATTGTCAGATATTATTTCACTAAGTTCAAACTGTCGTAATTACGTATGAAGATGGACTGGCTGTACTCATCTTTTTTTACATAAATCCGACCATTCGAATCCACACAAACTTGTATGAAAGAGCTTTGGCCCTCTTACAGGCCTCTGCATGTAAGGTTTTTCCGGACGGAGTCAAGTGTTCGGCGACAAATATAGGTAAATTTGGTGCAGAAAATCCGAGATGTGCTTAATTTGTTCATTGGGTTTTTCCTATTGTAAGTAAATACGGCTGCAAGTAAAGTATCGCGCAATCGAGGTGTACACATTTTGACTACGACTGTACGCGGTCTGTTGCTGTCTTTATTTAGTTTTGCCACACGGGTAACATGCGAAATATCTGCGTCTTGAATCGGTGCTCCTACCGTTTTGGCAAGCTGCATTGTGATGTTACTCAAGATCTCATTTCGATTTTCAGGAATCCCATTAATTTCCAAATTACTTTCCCTCATATGTTGTTCCATTATATTAATCTTATTTTTTACCTCATTTATTGCGAGTTCCAGAGATCCGTTTGATTTTTCGAGAGTTTTTACAGCTGCAGATTTTTCTTGCACTTGACGTAACACCTCTTCGTACTTGGTGTTGAAGAATTCAATTGAGTCTTTTATACATAGATGTCATTTCTGTTCTGAGGTCAACAAACTCTTGTGATATAATTTCCTTCATATTCATCTTGAATGAGGTTTTGAGCTCTTGTTTAATAACACCCCGTATAGTCTCCCTTATTGCAGAATGAATTTCATTTCTGATGAGTTCACGAAGGTTGTCCTGTACATAATAGGTGTTTGGTGTGACCAGTGATGAGTCACTTTCATAGTCAGGGGAATGTTGTTGAGGCGGTTTGCGAAGAGTAACGTTAGCGGTATCAGCAGAAGAGGACTGGTTAGGGTTACTACAAATTATTGGACTATGCTGCCGGGAGGATCGGATTGGTGTGTTTATGTTGTCCGTTTTAGGTAGTTTATTGAGACACTCGGGACACTTCCACGCATTTTTAGCATTAGTATTCATTACTTTAGCCCTTTTTTCTGATATTTGTGCTCATAAGAAATCGTACCAGTGATGACAAAGACAACATTCTAAACCCTTTCCCGCTTTAAAAGCGTTCATGCAGCCAGCGGAATTTAATGTTGTCATTATTCGTGTTATAATAATAAGCAGAAATCAGCAGAATTCAAACACGGGCCTTAAGGCGCGGTGCATAGTCAACATTTAGGTATTTGAGGGGGTGAAGCAGATGAAGTGGGGCACGCGTAGTCCCGCCTACTGCGGGGCGCACCGGGCGAATGTCAACCATGCGCGACGTTCTTTAAATACAGAAACATAATTTCGCGACATTGGTTAAGTGCACGTTTGGCTTAGCGCGCCGCTGTCCGGCTTGAAATCGTGCTTCCACGAGTTCGAATCTCAATAGATACTATGAGTTTTTTTTATTTTTAAAAATGTACACACTTGTTTTCTTATTTTTTAAATAATTAATTAATAATTGTTATTTTAAAAAAAAGAATATAGAGAAACTTAACAGATTCATCAGACGAATAATAAATAATTCATAAACAAAATGGCTTGGGCGTAGAATGGTCAATTCTAGAAATGGCCTATTCTCAAAACGGCAATTGTCAAAATTGCGAAAAATTAATATAAACAGACATTTTTATTCCCGTATATATTTTTCTTCAGAGTAGTATAAAAAACAGTCACCAAACTTGATGGTTTATTCTGAAGAAAAATAATACAGATACAGGATGTTACAAAAGACTGTAGTTATACCAAAGGAGGTCATTGTACTCACCACTATGAACATCTTTACTATGGCGCCTGCCCTAAAATCGCTAAAAAATATTTTTTCTCGTCTAACCTACGTCTAACCTTTTCGCAAAACCATACATGCCAAAAAAAACTATGCCTTTTTGAGAATTTGGCATTCTGCGTCTAAACCATACGATGAACTAGTAACTAGTAAAGAAACGAGATCATTGCGAGTTGAATGAGGAATTACTCAAAATTACTGTATAGTAATTTGTATTTTTTGAATTGACCATTTTGAGATTCGAATGCAAATTTCAATTTATTCCATTTATATTGTGATCATTTTGAGAATTCGTCATTTTGTGCCTAAGCACAGTGGTATGTTATACATACATACCTACTAAAGTTTATAATTTACAAATTAATATAAAATAAAATAGGTATGTGCAAAGACAACAATTATGACGATAATATTTATTGTGACAAGCGAAGATTTAGCAAGTACACACAATGACGACGCTAACGTGGCCGCCGTTACAGGAATTACTTCTGCCGGTATTGGTTATTCGCAATTTTAAGAAATTACAGCATGTATCGACATACCCATATTTACGAAAACCACATATGCTCAAGATCCCAGATAAACGATTTGATTTGATTTGATCAAGACATCATTTATGAAAAATGGGAATCAACATCTGACGAATCCTGTGGCAGCAGTAGCAGGTTTTAAGAACGCATAGCTGCTGTTGTCATGGATTTTTTGCTGATGATGAATTTGGGTACGTCCATACTTGCTGTAATTTCTTCGAATTGCGAATAACCAATACCAGCAGAAGTAATTCCTGTAACAGCAGCCACGTTAGCGTTGACATTGTGTGTACTTGCTAAATCTTTGCTTGTCACAATAAAATCGTCTTTGCACATATTGCATCTAAAATTGAATCCGGAGATCAAGCCAATCCTTTATTCTGTTATGAGTGACAGCTGTGAGAAGTTACAATCGAATAAAGAACTATGGCTACATATAGTTTGCAACTGCTGATAAAATTGCATTATGCCAACGACTCCTCGACTATGAACTGGTGAGTATGTATTATTGTCTTGAAATTCTGTCGACGGTTCAACGAATAGCACATCGTCATTGATTTCTCTGAAATAAAAATTTCTTCATTTTTTGTTTTGTTATAAACAAAAAACAACAAAGTAATTCTAAATCACAGTAATTACGCGATGTGTACAAATACAATGGATATATGACTGGGTGGACAGACAGATAGGTGGTTGTCACGCGATCTCTTTGGAGGATAACTCTTCGGAATCGTCAGCTCCCATGATTGACTGACGACCTTCGCCCATCTGTCGATACTTGCTACACATAATTTGATTTTGGTTTGGCTCCTGGAGTTACAACGGTTGAAAGTGATTTTCCCAGGGTTTTCGTGTTCAGAATGTAAAATTGAAGCAAATAAGTTTTTAAATTTTGACATACTTACATGATTGTTTATATCAAAAAAAAGTTAAAAGCAAATAGCTCTATAGGTCCAGACTACATCCCCCCTGGTCTCCTCAAAATGTCAAAAGAGTATATTTCGGAACCTCTCTGTCATATTCTTAATCTATCTATAAGCACTGGCAATTACCCCTCACAATGGAAACTTTCAAGAGTCACGCCTATACCTAAATCCTCTAAAAAAACTGATATCGAAGAATACCGACCCATCGCGATTCTCTCATCTCCTGCGAAGGTCTTCGAGAGCATTTTGCATAAGCATATCAACGATCAAATTAGCGCCTACTTATGTAACGAGCAGCACGGCTTTAGGTCCAAGAGATCTGTGAACACTAACCTCATAACTCTTGTTGACTTCATTTCCACCCAGCTAGATCACAGGCTCCAAGTTGACGTCCTCTACTTCGATTTCCGGAAGGCGTTTGATAGGGTCAATAATGACATTTTGCTGGCGACACTCTGTGCTATAGGTTTTGCCCCTGGACTTCTCAATCTGATTACGGACTATCTACGAGACCGTCAGCAATTTGTCAAATTGGGTATCTTTAAATCTAGACCCTATCACACGCGTTCCGGGGTAAGTCAGGGTTCCATTCTTGGGCCTCTGCTATTCATTATTATGATCAATGACATTCCTACAGCAGTCAGCCACGTACGATGCTTACTATATGCAGATGACCTAAAGCTGTACGCAGCAATTAAAAACGAGGAGGACTGCTTGGCACTCCAGCGCGACATCGAGGCGGTGTATAAATGGAGCGTTGATAACAAACTTGAATTCAACACCACTAAGTGTAATGCTATGACCTTTAGCCGAGCGCGGCACCCAGTTGTTTTCGATTATAAGTTAAATAACGAAACTATACCTAAATCGTCGACCATGAAGGACTTGGGTGTTACATTCGACCGGGGGTTAACATTCCATGATCACATGGTCGCGGTTGCCAAGGAGTCCTATATTAGACTAGGTTTTGTCCTCAGAAACGCACGTGACTTCCAAAATACCAGTGTCATTCGAATCATTTATAATGCGCTGGTACGTAGTAAGTTGGAAACCAGTGGGTCTATCTGGAGTCCCCTTGAGAAAAAAAAAATTTAATACTCGAAAAAGTACAGAAGGCATACCTTAGATATCTTTACAAGAGGGTCTATGGTTACCCATATCTTTACCCCACCAAGTTTCTCCTGGGTTGTCTCGATTACAATTCCTTAGAAACTAGAAGGAACCGTGACCAAATTGTCACGGTGTGCAAAATCCTACGTGGAAAAATTGATTCAGCTGATTTGTTTAATGAACTGTGTCAACTCTTTACCCCTAATAACTATCTAAGAGGCAGGAAACATAAACTGCTTGCAGTGCCAACTTGCCGTACTCTAACCCGAGCAAAGTCCCCGATACCGCGCACACTCTCTGCACTCAACGATCTCCTGAACTCGTGCCCAGATATTGATTTGTTTGAGGATGGATGGGTGAGGCTATTGACGGTATCCTTGAAGTTGTGCGAGAGGGATCTATGATCGACTTCAATTTGGTGCGAATCTGTGATATGTTTTAGATTATTGGAATTATTTAGTATATTACACCATCGTTCTATGAATGAAAAGCCAAATGAAGCTTATAATGTAGTAGTTCTGAAATTTGTTTAGTTAATCAAGAAATTACAATTCTATTTAATTAGTGTAATTGGTCTATGACCGTTCTAGTTAAATAAATAATAAATAAATAAATAAATCATGTGATTTTTTGAGAAAATGATGAATATCCACAATGCCCTATTATGCATTTAGCATTTAGAAAATTTGCCACTTTATCGATTTATATTGTGGCCACTTTACAAATTCGTCATTGTGCTATAGTCTAAACTATGGTCATTTCGTCGTCGAAGTTGTTCATAATAATGTCATTATGAACAACTTTCACTATAACTCCAACCCTAAAATCGCGAAAAATAATCTGCCGAAAAAGCTCATTCACCCGCGACTAAATGACCTCGTTTTTTTAAAGAAAAAAAGACTAAATGACCATAGTTTGTTGATTGGCACCACAGTAAAAGTTGTTCATAATGATGAGTGATGACTGTAATGACCCCTTTTCGTATTTCTACACTCTTTTGTAAGACTGCAAATAATTTGAATATTATAAACTTTAGTAGGTATGTATGTATCACTTAGCACTGGGTTTCGGTGCAATATGACGAGTTCTCAAAATGGCCGTAATATAAATTTAATTAATTTAATTGGCATACGAGTATCAAAATGGTAAATTGTAAAAATGTCAAATTTTCTAATATAAATATGACAGTGACAAATTTTTATTTGTCATAATTGCCATTTAGAAATTGAGTAATATCAACAATGTACATTCTGATGCACATTGTTGATATTCCTCATTCAACTCACAATGATCTCCTTTCGCATTACTGGTTACTACCTACAATATTTTGTAACACCATATATAAGCATACTCGTGAAAAGTTTTCTCCGATGGTTCATCTACTGACGGATAGATCACCAGACGATTCTTTTTACCATAGAATGCAAAAAAAACGATTCAGGAAAATTAAAAAAAAACTTAGTAAAAGCTTTTAAAAAAAGATAATTAATAGGAAGTTAAATAATAATTATTGAAAATTTATTTCAAACAAGAAGATAACAAAAGTAAATAATAATTTAAAAAAAACAATTATATGCTACAAATAAGAAAATCAACAAAAAGTGAAAAATTATTGCGGGGTTTGAACCCAAGACCAGTGCATATCTGTTCAATACACGATACCGCTAGACCAATCGAGTTATAGATTCACACATCGAATTTACGAATCTATTTGTATGTACTTACTTTACAATTTCTATCATGAGTTTTTGTTTTGTTAATATTAGATGTTTTAGAGATATTGTAGAGTTAGATTCACTTGTAAGATCTCTAATATAATGTCAGAAGGAATGAAATAAGAATATCAAATAATTTGTAGTCCAAGGTTAAATAACTGATTTAATTATCACAATATTACACGTACAATTATATGTCACGCGTGCCTACCCTGTGCCCTAAGGATAACGACTGAAGTGCATTGTATGAGCGAGAGGGCGAGCGAGCTCCTGTGTCAGCATTACAATGTTGCCACAGTAACCCCCTCCTTTTTGAAAAAAAAAAGGAAATTAACAAACAAAAATAATGCTTTACTAATTTTGGAGCACAGGGGAAACAATATGTCTGAAATTACACAGTAGTACAAAAATTGAATTTAAAATAAATTTTATGTTATATAAATCAATGGTATGCTTACAATTAATAAAACTTTAATATGATAATACATATGAAAAGTTCATAGTAGAATGTTTTATATGAACGTATAGGTAGTATCTAAATACTTGATAAAAATTACTTTAATTACTGCTAACCCTCTGAAGGGGAAGTTATATAATTGCAAAATAACATTAGGAGCACAAGAAAAACATATAAGTTATAAAACTAAGTGCTCAATGCTAGTGAAATTCACTTGTTAATTTACTTATGATAATTACATAGGTAATGTTAATACATTGTACTGTTACATAATAGTTCACATTGGTTAATTAAAGTACTTAATTGTTATTGAAGTTACTGTAGTTATACAATAATTTGATATGCAATGCATAATTATAGAAAGTTTAAAAATGTTGTATACGTTTAGTATTGAAATATACAAGTTCATCCAAACAAGTGAGTATAAGTACTTACGTTATAAAAATTATAAGTACTATGTTTACACAAGATATCATTATAAAATATGACAAAATAATCAGCACTGGCATAACATCTATCAATGACAGATAAGTAATAATAATGTTTACACAACGCGACGCGTTAACTAGCCCTACGGTAATACCTTGGGGTCGAATCTGTTACATTGCAACAGATTCACTAGTTTACTATACCTTAGTCAAACATAAGCCTGAGTAGGCGCGGCTGGCGGCTGAGGTTGAGGTTGAACCTGGCCTGCCACAGTCACGATCTTAGGCGGCTGGAGATCCACGATTTCCTTGCGCAACCAGCGTTTTACAGCAGAACGGAAACGGTTACGCATCGCAGCCATGACTATAATTGCTAACAATATCAATATAGAAATCAGGATATAACTGTGCTGGTTAACCTTTTCTTCAACGTGGGATTCAACTTGCCCATTGTTTTGGGCAACAACAACTTCCTTACTCTGATATTTACCCATGGTACTTAAACTTGTAAATTTAAGAGTTTTGTAGAAATAAAAAAATATATTTATATTTGCTAATAAAATTGCAAGAACGATTACGTTTGTACGTACTTATTGTTGTATACGTGTACGACCGAAGATAATGTAAAATATTTTGGCTAATTTAAATATTAATATGTAAATAATTGTGTTTGATTAGCATGTTGCAAAAAAAAATTTTACGACTTAAAGTATAAACATTGCCGTGATAATGTCTAATTCGCAAAACGGATCGGTGGCCTGATTACGCGTCCGGTCCGAGATATAAAGTTACTAGGTGCGGTATCGCGTAGGTTAGAAGTGCGCTCTGAGGTTCCAGGTTTACTAGATGTGCCTGGGTCGGCCTCGTTCGAGCTAAATTTTTCATTTAAAATATACGCCGGTTTTAAACGATTTATAGAAATAGTTAGTTGTCTATTCGGCAATTGAACTTTAAATACTTTGTCACCTCTGTCAATGACACGGAAGGGACCGTCATAAGGTGGTTGCAGTGGTCTACGCACTGCGTCGTTTCTTATAAAAACATATTCACACTGTTTTAAATCAGCGTGGATGAATAAAGAGTTTGAATTGCTATGTGACAAAGATACAGGTTTTAACCTACTTATAGTTTCGCGTATATTCTCGACTAATGTAATAGGGTCTGAAGGTTCCTTAGTATGCTTATCATAAAATTCGCCTGGTAAACGTAAACTACGACCGTAAGTAATTTCTGCGGCACTCAAACCTGAGTCGCTTCTTAATGCTGCTCTCAAACCGAAAAGCACAGTAGGTAATTCTTCAACCCATGAGTTACCATGTAACCTAGCTGTCAATGACACTTTTAAAGAGCGGTGCCAGCGTTCTACTGCACCATTACTTTGTGGGTGATAAGGCGTAGTGCGGATTCTTTCAATACCCATACATTTCATCAGTTCATTAAATAAATTACTTTCAAATTGGCGACCTTGATCCGTTGTAAGACGCAATGGACAACCGAATCGAGTGATCCAACCCTCATAAATAGTTTTTGCTACCGTGTCGGCAGTAATATCTCTAACAGGAAATGCTTCTGGCCAATGTGTATATCGGTCAATAATTGTTACACAGTATTTATAACCATCCGAAGATGTAGCTAGAGGACCTACAATGTCTACATGAATGTGTTCAAAACGGCCTGAATCGGGAAAAGATTCGACACGAGAAACTGTGTGACGTTGCACTTTTGATTTTTGACATTGTAAACATGTCTTCGCCCATAAATTAATATCTTTATTCATATTTGGCCAAAAGAAACGGTTGCTAACTAATTTATTGGTAGTTCTGATGCCTGGATGGCTAAGATTATGTATAGAATTAAACGCTACTTTCCTAAATGGTTCAGGTAGGTAAGGTCTAATATTATTTGTTGAGGTTTCGCAATAAACATGTTGTTCACAATCTAGTAACTTAATCCGTTTCATAATAATTTTGTTATTAGAATTACATTGTTGCAACAGTTCTGTCAAGTAAGCATCGGTGTTCTGCGCAGTGGCTACTTCTGAGAAGTTGATCGCAGTGGGAATAGTTATAGTTGCTACGCGCGATAAAGCATCGGCTACAATGTTATTTTCACCGGTTATATGACGTATGTCCGTAGTGAATTCGCTTATGTACAGTAATTGACGAGTTCTACGTGGAGTTTCTTTATCACTACTTAATTTGGAAAAGGCGTAAACTAAAGGTTTATGATCTGTGAAAATAATTAATTGTCGACCTTCAAATAATTTGCGAAAGTAAATGATAGCTTCATAGATGGCTAATAACTCACGATCATATGTGCTATATTTTGATTGAGCCTGTGTTAGCTTACGTGAAAAATAACCTAATGGTTTCCAAGCATTATCGACTTGTTGTTGTAGAACAGCGCCTATACACGTATTTGAAGCGTCAGTCATGAGCGCTATTGGAATGTCCGGTGTCGGATACGATAAGGTAGCTGCGTTTTGCAGACTCGTTTTACAACGTAAAAATGCTTCGTTCGCTTCGACTGACCACTTAATTTTAGTTTTATCTTTACGTTTAGAATTATGCAAATAATTATTTAATAAAGATTGATACTCTACTGCGTTGGGCAAATGGTGTCTGTAAAAGTTAACCATGCCGAGGAAACGTCTTAACTCTTCCACCGTATCCGGCTTGGGGTATTTGACTATTGCCTCGACCTTGGAATTAGAAGGTCTAATGCCTTGAGGTGATACCTCATAACCTAGGAATTCTAAGTTCGACTGACCAAAACTACATTTATTTAAATTAATTGTGACACCAAAATCATTTAAGCGTTTGAATAATGCATGCAGGTGTTTTTTATGGTTTGCTTCCGAATTACTAGCTATAATTATATCATCAATATAACAGAATATAAAGTCTGACCCGGGCTCAATTGAGCCATCATCCTTGAAAATTTGAATATTATTTAAAACCGTGTTGTTCATGAAGCGTTGAAACGACTGTGCAGCATTACGTAATCCGAATGACATTCGGGGAAACTCAAAGAGTCCAAATGGGGTGATTATTGCAGTTTTTTCAACGTCTTCAGGGGCAACAGGTATACAATGAAATGCTCTATTTATATCAATTTTTGAAAAAATACTTTTGCCTGATAATATGTAAGTAAAATCATGTATCCGTGGAATCGGATAACGATCAGGTCTCGTTATAGCGTTGAGCTGTCTGTAATCGCCACAAGGACGAAGATCACCGTTACTCTTAGGTACAACGTGCAATGCACTTGACCAAGGACTTTTTGATGGTCGGCAAATGCCTAATTCCTGCATAATACGAAATTCTTCTCTTACCTTTTTTAATCTGTCAGGCGGAAGCGGTCTCGCCTTCGCGTGGACAGGTGGGCCGGTAGTCTCTATATGGTGAAAAACAGCATGTTTAGGAGTCTCCTTAAAAGAAACAGACTTTATTAAATCAGGGTATTGAGAAATCATCTCAAAGTAAGGGTGGGAAGGGTCAATTGTATTTATTGTCGAATGAGTCGATTTGATGACTTGCGTTATTATGTTCAGGCTGGTTATTTCATCTATCAATTTATGACTACTTAAATCCACTAACAACTTATGGTGCGTTAAAAAATCTGCGCCCAATATAGGTTGGGTCACGTCCGCGACAATAAATTCCCAAACGTAAGGTCTACGTAATCCTAAATCTAACACTAGTGTTTTGTTACCGTAGGTGTTTATAATTGTTCCATTAGCCGCATAGAGTTTATATTCAGTTTCTTTACACTTGTTTATACCGTATATATTACGCATTTGTCGAACGGGAAGAACTGAAACGTTAGCACCGGTATCCACTAAAAAACACAAACCACTATTTTTGTCTGTGACACAAAGACGGTTGTTGAAAGGGGCTGTACTGACTCCCGTCGCAGTCCGTACTGCGCCTAGTTTTCCTGGTTGACCTTCCAGCTACAAGGCTTTACGCATTTATGTGCCTTGTCCTTGAACTTGTCGTGGTAGAAACATAATTTGTTCGTATTGTCTTGAGACGTCTTGCTCCTGGAGTTACTCCTGTTACGATTGTTGGGCTGATAATAATTATTACGAAATCTGTTTCTTGAGCGCTCGAGGTTATCAATTTTTCTATTTAATTTAGCTATCTCTTTAAGCAACATTGAAGTGTCTGCGGAGCCGTTATTCGAAGTAGAGGCAGAGTTGCTTAACTCGGCGACTTGAGAGAAGGTTGTGGTCTCCATGACCTTGTCTGCGACTAAGGCTAAGTTGTCCAGGTCCTTGGTTTCTGATACAGAAATTATCGCTCTCATTGAGACAGGTAGATGGCCTTGCCACAGTACTCTTAACGTTTCATCGGAGATTTTTTCTCTAGCTAATTCTCTCATACGTCTCAGTAATTGGGACGGGCGTTGGTCTCCTAACTCCATTTCTCCAATAAGTTTCTGGATCTGCCTAGTTTCTGATTCCTCGTAAATTTTTAGCAATCGCTCCTTGAGCGTTTCATATTTCTTGGTATCTGGAGGTCGTGACAAAATATCTAATACCTGTTGGATGACGCTCTTGCCCAATTTGGATACCACAATATTGAATTTAGCGTCGTCTGACATCTTCTGCGGAAATAGCGTGGCCTCGGTTTGGTAGAACCATACTCGAGGATGGTCAGTCCAAAACTCCGAAATTCGGGATGTTAGAGATATTGCTCCGAGGTCACTTGCTTCAGACTTGACGACAGGTGCAGTCGAAGGGACAGGATTCATGTTCACTATGTGCACTAGTTTTGACTGACGTAAAAAAATTTTCTGGCTGATGGCCTGGGCACAGGGATAGGTGTAAAGTTGAGTCGTTACCAAAGTTTTTGCGGGGTCACCACTGTTAATATTAGATGTTTTAGAGATATTGTAGAGTTAGATTCACTTGTAAGATCTCTAATATAATGTCAGAAGGAATGAAATAAGAATATCAAATAATTTGTAGTCCAAGGTTAAATAACTGATTTAATTATCACAATATTACACGTACAATTATATGTCACGCGTGCCTACCCTGTGCCCTAAGGATAACGACTGAAGTGCATTGTATGAGCGAGAGGGCGAGCGAGCTCCTGTGTCAGCATTACAATGTTGCCACAGTTTCATCGAATAAAAATGAATATTATTATTATTATTGTAATAAAATAAATAGCTTTCAAAACGACCAGATATAAAATTATTTCTGAGCGGCGGGCGGAACAAAGTGACATAGGTCCATCAGGCAGCGCGCCTCAGCGCTCACTGTCGCTTACCGTAGAAATGAAAGAGAAGAAAAAAGACGCCACGATGCCGCGATGTTTCCTTCGACTCGTGCGAGTTATTTATCATGATATTTATTAATTATTAAAAATATAGTATTTCAATCAAAAAATAAAAACAACAGTTCCCTTTATTTTTATATATTACGTCACTGTTATAAATTTGATCAAGATTTGTTAATAAATAATACAGTTACAACTGCTAGAAATTTAATTTTAATGGTTATTTTATGATTTTTTTTTATCGAGAAAATTTAACGAAAACGTGTTTTGAAAACAAAGGTTCCCTCGTAAATATGTTCAAGATTAACATATATTTTTATTGCTGTGTTAAAATGTATACTTTTTGCTAAAAAACTGTTTTAAGATGCCTATTTTGACTAGTCACAGCGCCTTAACAATTTGAGGCGCTTGAAGCTTTTTTCTTAACTATAGATTAGTGTACTTTAATCAACAGGCTCAAATTGAGTAATAATCAGATTCGTCTTTGGTACATCTGACCTGATCTCACAACAATAGTATTTTTTTAAAGTATTGGCCGATTTCCAATGTCCTCTTAAAAGTATTTCGTCCAGGTGGAATTGTTCTATCCAACTCTTTCGATGCAACAGCCGATCGAAAGCTACCCGGTGTACCTTGAATGCCAGCTTTCTTTAGTAGTTTCTTCATCCATCCAGCCATTATGGTTCGGGTCGCTGGTTTTGGAACCCCGTATGTACTCAGAAACAAGTAATGTGACGATGTCGTCTCTCTTCTCGGTCGTGACGGATGGATCAAGTGTCTGAGCCAGTGGACTGGATCTATACTTTTATTGTTTTTATTTTGTAAGAGTTTCCAGCCTGATTGTCTCCGATTAGCTGTGTCTGTTTTGGATCCATAAGCTGGCCAGACTATAATATAATCTTCAGACTGAATGTAGTGATCTGGCGAAATCCGAAGGAGGGTAAGATCGTAAACACGTCGCCCAGAGCAAAGAAGTAGAATAGCCGTAGTTTGACAGGAGGCTTCGTAAAAATTATCGGTTTCAGGATTTTTCTGGCTTAGGTATGAAACTAGCGTATTAACATCCCATATAGGTGGCTTGGGTAGCTTGGGTGTGCCAATGAAATAGATTTTAGGAGTTGCTTCACGAGGGTGTGGGAACTTATTTTTGTTTCACGATCCGGGTCGCAAAAAGTGGAAACCGCCGATTTGTGGACAAGTATTGTGCTAAGGGAAAGTCTATGTACTTGATGAAGATCAGCTAAAAATCGTGCGAGTTGTGAGCCAGTTGGGTTTCGTGAGTTGACTTTATTCTCTTCTGTCCAGTTTATCCATCTTTTTCAGGCTGGTCTGTAAGTGTATTTATTTCTGAGACTTACGCGAATATTCGACATATTGAAAACAAAACAGCTTACGGATTCTATCGCGTCGAACTCACATTAATAATCCCGACGTTTCGGACCCTTTACAGCGTCCATGGTCACGGGCAGACTGAGGTGTTGTGCGTCTTGATGTCGTATTTATTGACAGCTCCCCTCCACTTACCCTCCCACTTTAGTCATTACTCATCCGATTCACACAAAATGAGCTCACCGTATCATTCGGTCTTGCAGTTTTTGGCTTGGATTTAGATTTAATCGCATCTATTATAGGATTCCAAGCAGGTGGTATGACCCAGCCATCCTCTCTGTTGAAATTTGGGTGTTTCTTAATTTCAATCGCCTCACGAATCATCCTGGGCAGGAATCGGTCTTCCTTTGCAAGGACTTGTGGTTTGTCAAATCTGATATAATGCTGGGCCTTGTCTAGTGTGTGTTCACAAACTGCAGACTTTTTGAAACGGCGGTGTTTAACATCAGCAATGTGCTCTCTCACACGGGTCCCTATACTTCTTTTTGTTTGGCCTATATACGAGAGACCGCAATCACAGTAAAGCTTGTATACACCTGCATCTTGTAAAGGTAAGTGACACTTGACAGGCGGCAAGAACGCGCCAGTCATCTGATAACCAAGCATGCGCAGTGGTTAATTTGTCAAAACATAACCTGGATGAGAACACGGTCCAAGTACTATCGAAAGGCCTCAATTTTGCTGTAACCCCCCACAAAATACCGGTAGAGAGCATAATTTGCAACGTAGAAGAGTGCCTATATAAAAATAATATAACTAAACAAGATTTAGAGGGTATACGGCAGGACATTTCGTCAGTATTACGTCGTAGTAAGCCACCCAAACTAAATCTAACTAAAAACGAAATTGTTGCCCTAAAAAACCTTCGCAATAGGCCCGAATTAACTATTCTACGTGCAGATAAAGGTAATGCCACGGTGGTGATGGATACGTCAGATTATAATGACAAAATACAAGATCTTTTATCGGATGCAAGTACATATAAACTAGTTAAGACCGATCCAACAACAAAAACTTTAAAATTAACCACTGATTTGATAAAGAAACACTCCGACTTATTGAAACTAGATTTAAAATATTTAGTTCCGAGCTGCGCAAAACCACCGAAGCTGTATGGGTTGCCTAAGATACACAAACCTAATGCTCCACTGAGACCTATAGTCAGTCAAATTGACTCACCAACCTATAGATTGGCTAAACACCTAGCCAAAGTACTGTCCCCACTAAGAGGAAACACGGCAGCATATGTGAAAGACTCATACCAATTTGTCAGTGAAATCAAACACCTATATCTCGCTGACAATGAAACTATGGTCAGTTTTGATGTTCAGTCCTTATTCACGTGCTTACCTGTAGACGACTGCATCAGAATTGTATCTAAGAAACTTGTAGAGAAAAATATGCCTATCGAATATGCTGAATTATTAAAACATTGCCTAACATCCGGCTATATGTTATGGAATAATAAATTCTACACGCAAGTGGACGGAGTAGCCATGGGCTCTCCAGTATCTCCAATTATTGCCGATATTTTTATGGAAGATTTTGAGGAGAACGCCCTACAATCTGCTCCTGTAAAGCCTAAGTTCTACAAGCGTTACGTAGATGATACTTTTACTATATTGCCATCTAACAAAGTAACAGCATTTCTAGACCACCTTAACTCCTTGAATCCTAAAATTCAATTTACTATGGAGTCGGAGGCCAATAATTCTTTACCTTTCTTAGATGTTTTAGTCATTCGGAATAGTAATAATAGCCTGAGTCATACTGTGTATCGAAAGAAAACCCATACAGACAGATATTTGAATGGCAAATCACATCACCATCCAACACAGTTATCCACCGTCGGTAAATCACTATTCCAGAGAGCACGTGGGATCTGTGACGAGCAACATCTGGCTGCAGAGCTCCAGCATATCAGGAAGGTACTGCACGACAACAAGCTCCAAATACCACGCTCCAGTTACAGAAAACGTGAGAAACGAGCCACAGTCGAGCGCTTACCTGCCGTACTACCGTATGTACGAGGAGTCACTGACAAGATTAGCTACATCTTAAAGCGTGCGTCAATAAAGACTTATTTCAAGCCGCTTAAAAAGATCAGTCAGTTCTTGCCGCCTGTCAAGTGTCACTTACCTTTACAAGATGCAGGTGTATACAAGCTTGACTGTGATTGCGGTCTCTCGTATATAGGCCAAACAAAAAGAAGTATAGGGACCCGTGTGAGAGAGCACATTGCTGATGTTAAACACCGCCGTTTCAAAAAGTCTGCAGTTTGTGAACACACACTAGACAAGGCCCAGCATTATATCAGATTTGACAAACCACAAGTCCTTGCAAAGGAAGACCGATTCCTGCCCAGGATGATTCGTGAGGCGATTGAAATTAAGAAACACCCAAATTTCAACAGAGAGGATGGCTGGGTCATACCACCTGCTTGGAATCCTATAATAGATGCGATTAAATCTAAATCCAAGCCAAAAACTGCAAGACCGAATGATACGGTGAGCTCATTTTGTGTGAATCGGATGAGTAATGACTAAAGTGGGAGGGTAAGTGGAGGGGAGCTGTCAATAAATACGACATCAAGACGCACAACACCTCAGTCTGCCCGTGACCATGGACGCTGTAAAGGGTCCGAAACGTCGGGATTATTAATGTGAGTTCGACGCGATAGAATCCGTAAGCTGTTTTGTTTTCAATATGGTCTGTAAGTGTTTAGGGTAGATTTACGCCAACTGGATGATAGGAGAGATTTCTGATCTTTTGACGAATCCTTCAAAGTTGGTTCCCACCCCCACATTTCCAAAGCTTGAGCGTCATTTTTGCTACATTTGGTGGTGGAAGCCCGGTTGAGATATCTACCAACACCTTGGGCAGGTTCCTGATAGTGAATGGCTGGTCCACTACTCTGCTCTTGAGATCTGGTCTCCAATATACTTTGTTCCACCGTGGAGCGACTATCAGATAGACGCCTTTGGCTTTGTTGAGGTGAGCCAGAACTCTGGGTATAAGGTGGGGTGGCGGAAATATCCAAGCTAACGTATAGCTCCAATTCATCGCCAGAGCGTCGTAACTCCTGGCTTGAGGGTCGGTTCTGTCGAGTGTGCAGTAGTTCTGTAGGACATGTGCTCTTCGAGAAGCAAACAGGTCGATTTGTGGTGTGCCCCATATTGAGAAAATCACTTCTGTTACCATCGGTAGAAGGTGCCATTCCGAGGGCATCTTCTGTCGAGACAGGTGATCCGCGTCTGAGTTGTAACTGCCGGGCAAGTGGTAAATGGTCATGTGAATGTTGTGCCGACCTAAGCTTGTGAACGCTTCTGCTGCAAGATCTACTAGGGCTTGAGATCTCGTTCCGCCTTCGTTCCGGGGTACGACACGGTGGTCTTGTTGTCGCATTGCACAAGTAAAGCTGTTGACCTCAGGTAAAGACAGTGATCTCGTAAGACGTTTATTATAGCAATGAGTTCTTTTTGGTTGCAGTGCAACTTCTGTTCCGTCGCTGACCATGTGCCTCGTAAACTTTTGTTGTCCAGTTTGGCCCCCCAGCCGATGTCGCTCGCGTCGGTTGTTAAATAATGTGATGGTAGAGAACTATGAATGATGGAAGGGACTCTGTAATGAGTCTGCCACCACAAGAGTTCACTTCTTGCTTTCGGGCTTAGTTGAGTTTTTGTATGGGTAGGCGTCTTCAAAAGAGCATTTGCGTGCATTTGAAGGGCTCGATAGTTCAGTCTTCCTCTCGTTACGACAAAGCTCGCAAAGTTTAATATTCCTATTAGTGTTTGCAGTTGTTTTAGGTCCACAGATCGAGATTGTAGGAGATTCCGGACACAATCGTTCAGCTTGGATGCTGTTCTCTCTGGGAAGTATTTGATATTCTGCCATGCATCCCATATAAAAAGGACGAAAAGAGGTAAATCTCCCGGGCATGACGGTCTCAGCATTGAGCATTTCAGGTATGCGGGGGTGCACCTACCCCGTGTATTAGCGACGTTTTTCACGCTTTGTCTGGGGCACTCGTTCTTGCCGGAATTGCTCATGAGAACCATGGTTGTACCCATTCTTAAGAATAGAACGGGCGATGTATCTGATAGGGCAAACTATCGACCCATTTCACTTGCAACCACAACAGCAAAAATACTTGACAGTTTGCTTAATGAAAATCTCAGTGGATATTTGAATTTACATGACGCACAATTTGGTTTCAGATCAGGACAATCCACTGAGAGTGCAATTTTGTGCCTTAAGCACACTGTCAAGTATTACACGGAGAGAAAAACGCCGGTGAATGCCTGTTTCCTAGATCTCTCAAAGGCTTTTGACATGGTGACCTATGACATACTGTGGCGAAAGTTGAGGGAGACAGGCATGCCCGTGGAGTATATCAATGTACTTAAATATTGGTATAATAACCAAGTTAACCAGGTGAGATGGGTCGATGCTTTATCTGATGAGTATAGGTTGGAGTGCGGCGTTAGACAGGGAGGGCTAACCTCCACGGGTCTCTTCAACCTGTACATAAATCATTTGATCGAGGAGCTCAGCGGAGTACAGGTCGGATGCTATATTGACGGTACCTGTGTCAATAATATAAGTTATGCAGATGATATGGTTCTGTTGGCCTCCTCGGTCAACGCCCTGCGAACACTGGTACAGATTTGTGAGCAATACGCGTACAGACACGGCCTCAGATATAACCCACAAAAAAGTGAAGTATTGGTTTTTAAGGCAGGCAGGCTGGGACCCAGTGCAGTGCCTCCGATTAGAGTCGGTGGGACTGTACTGAAACTTGTAAAGAACTTTAGATACGAGGGAGCGTTTTTATATTCGCAGAATGGGGGATAAAGGGTGGAAATTAAAAAACCAAATTATTTTTCCTTTTCAATATATTCACCTGCAAGACGGATACATTTTTCAGATCTTTCAATCCATTTATTTATACCCTCATAAAAAAATGTTTTCTCTTTGTCTTCAAAATACGTTGAAACTGCCTCTTTGACTTCATCATCGGTGGTAAATTTTTTACCCCGCAGCTCTTTTTTCATTTTTGGAAAGAGGTAATAATAATCACTCGGGGTCAGGTCTGGGCTGTAGGGTGGGTAATTTGAAAATATCGAAGCCCACCTTATGCAGGGCAGCCAATGCAACGCGGCTCTTGTGGACGGGCGAGTTGTCGTGCAAAAGCAGCACACCTTTCGTCAATTTTCCCCGTCTTTTCACTTTAATGGCTTCTCTTAGTCGCTCTAATATTGAAGCGTAGTATTCTCCGGTTATAGAAACACCATTATCTTTATAGTTTTTTCGACTTTTTGGATAAAATCTGGCGTGGTCACCTCGATGCTCCTGCCCAGCCTCGGGTCGTCTTCAAGGGATTCCCTTCCTTGTTTAAATAAACTGTGCCACTTGTACACCATGGTTTTTCCTGAACAAGAGTCGCCATAAACCAATGACATCTCATTCATTATGGTCGCAATAGATTTTCCTTGCTTGGTAAGGAACTTTATAACGGCACAATATTCGATTTTTTCTATACTTTACTTTTCACTTCCGATTATGTTGCTTGGTTGACGATAGCTCAAAGACTAATTGTCTAATAACAATGAAACTTCGTATTTATACTAATTATGAGTAACTGAACACGTTACGAGCCTAATTACCCTCCTCCAACCCTCTCATTCCGCGAACTTAAAAACGCACCCTCGTATCTGGGTCATCTAGTCACAGAAGACTTTAAGGATGATCTAGATATTGAAAGAGAGCGCAGGGCGTTGGCGGTAAGGAGCAATATGCTGGCCCGCAGGTTTGCTCGATGTACTACCGAGGTAAAGGTTACTCTTTTTAGGGCGTATTGCCAATCTTTTTACTTGAGTAGCTTCTGGGTTCGGTATACGCAACAATCCTACAACACCCTGCGCGTACAGTACAATAATGCTTTCAGAATGCTGTTGGGGTTGCCGCGGCATTGCAGTGCATCGCAAATGTTCACGTACGCATGCGTTGATGGCTTTCACGCTATAATGCGAAAAAAGACAGCTTCACTCTTCCAAAGACTGCGGAGTAACACCAACAGCATTTTGGAAATGATCGCATCCCGTAATGATTGTTCCATACAGGCACACTGGGTGGGCATTGTTACGGGAGTATAATTAGTTCAAGTTGTTTACCTGTTTCTGTGTGTGCTAATACTAACATAATTGTTTAAGATATTTGTTACTAACATATTTTATGGACTATGTCTGAATTAAGTGTTTTATTATTAATTATTATTATTATTATTATATAACGCCTAGGAACTCCAGAGATTTTTGTGGGGCCAAGACAGACTTTTTCCTGTTTACTATCCATCCCAAATTTTCGAGCAAGTCTACTGTAGATGCAACATGGGACTGCAGAACAGACTGGTTCTGATGAACCAAGAGAAAATCGTCTAGGTACACTAGCGTTCGGATGCCTTGCTCTCGAAGTATTTGCGCTACCTAGTTTGTTAGGGTGGCAAAAGCCTTCGGAGCAGAACTCAGACCAAACGTTAGGCAAGTCATCTCGTACACTTTGTCGTTGTATATGAGACGTAGGTACCTTTGGTGTGTTAGCAAAATGCGCAGGTACGCCTGGTGCAAGGCTATTTTGGCCATCCAGTTGTTCTCTTGAAGGAAGTCTGGTACTTTGTGGATATTTATAAGTCGGAATTTTCCCGTGTGTACGTACTGGTTTAGGTTTTTCAGGTTGAAAATGGGCCTCATCGTGCCGTCGCTTTTTGGCCGACGAAAAATTGTCGATACAAAGCTCGGAGACTGCTTGGCCTCTCGTATAATACCTTGTGACAACATTTCCGACATTTGATGTTGTCGGAATTGTTGGCTTAGTGCTGGCTTATTTTTGAAAGGGATACGGTAGCCTTTTATTATTTTGAGAATGTAGGGCGGTGCCCCGAGCGCTTCCCATCGACTGTGGTAAAATTGAAGTTGACCGGCACGAAACGGCCTTCGTGAGTCAATATTTGCGTTTGTTTTGTTCTCTCCTATCCCGGCGGGATGAGGGAGAGTTCGTCCGATGAACTTTGTGATCATCGTAACGTCTTCCACGTTGGCCCCCTTTTCCTCGAAAGGATTGACGATTTTGAAAGAAAGAAAGAAAGAAAGAAATATTGTTAGCGACGCGACGTAATATCATACGTAAATATAGGTAGTCAATAAGTTAAATAAGTAGTTACGAAATAGAAATACATACATAGGTACTTATTACTTTTGTGGAACTTTTCGGCGCAGCTGCAGCTGCAACATTGTATGTTTAGATCGGAATATCAATTTAATAGAGGAATTTTCCGTTGTAGGCTTATTTTGTATGACGAAATATTGTCATTTATTGGGTATTTTCCGTCGTCGGCTTTGTTAGTTACAATGTATGTTTAGAATTGAATAAAGTATTTTTGGGGATTTTTCCATCGCAGCTGCAGCCTATAAAAGGGGATGTAGCACATAAATTAAACCAGAGCAACCAGTAGTTGTTTGTTAACGTCTAAGGTAGTGTTAGCTGTATGAATTAATTAAATTAATATTTGGATGTCCTTGGTGTCCAATCTGGGACCATAGAAATAGAATGTGCGTGCGCCTGTAGGTGCATGCTATTTCTTGCTCTGTGAAGAGACATGAGACAATCTGTCCCAAATTTTAGTTTAATGTTTACGGTATTCTAAAGTTCAGATGTCCTTGGTGCGCAATCTGGCGTCATAGCAATAGAATGTGCGTGTGCCTGTAGGTGTATGCTATTTCTTGCTCTGTGAAGAGACATGAGACAATCTGTCCTGAATTTTAGTTTATTATGC
This sequence comes from Acronicta aceris, assembly GCA_910591435.1. Classification (NCBI taxonomy): domain Eukaryota; kingdom Metazoa; phylum Arthropoda; class Insecta; order Lepidoptera; family Noctuidae; genus Acronicta; species Acronicta aceris. The sequence continues at coordinate 8,518,093 of OU342757.1, read as the reverse complement.
TCGTATAGTTCCATTAGTGAACGAAATATGTGTGAAACTTGTTGTTATAAAACTTGTCAACTAAAGTTATAGTGTTCAATTCGAGGATCTGCGGTACTTGATCGTGGTAAGCCATCGGTAATAATAATATGCTCAGCCCTTGAACTTATATATTCATTAATCACTACAAACAATTAGTTCACATTATTAAACGTTCAGACTTACACAGTTATTACTCTCTAGTGCTGATATAATAGTGGTTCAGAACCACTGCCCAATTTGGTTTTCAGATAAAACCTAGAAGTAATAATTTCCGGTGAATAAAATGGCTCCTAGTCCGTAGGATATTATAGAGCTTTCTACCACACAAAAAGTAACGGAGGCGCAGTTATTACTCTCTAGTGCTGATATAATAGTGGTTCAGAACCACTGCCCAATTTGGTTTTCAGCTAAAACCTAGAAGTAATAATTTCGGGTCTATAAAATAGCTCCTACTCATTAGGATATTATAGGGCTTTCTACCATACCAAAAGTAACGGAGGCGTTGTTATTACTCTCTAGTGCTGATATAATAGTGGTTCAGAACCACTGCCCAATTTGGTTTTCAGCTAAAACCTAGAAGTAATAATTTCGGGTCTATAAAATGCTGAAATGTGTAGTGAAACTATGAAAAAATGACAGTAAATAAGTGTAGTGAAACAACCTACCGTGTTCACAAAAGGTTCTTTTCAGAACCGCCAATTCACGTCTCTTAAGAGAACTCGAAAACGTACCATTATAGTGTATAATACAGTCTCGAGGCAAACAAGTGAGAAGTAAGAACGGTAAGTAAATCAAGTTTTAAAACGGGAATGTTGAACGGTTCCTACTCCGTAGGATATTATTAGGCTTTCTACAACACCGAAAGTGACGGAGGCGAACGAAGTGAGACGTAGGAACGGCAGGTGGAGTAGGATGCCCAATAATATCCTACTGGGGTTCTTCAAAAAAGGAGTGAAAAGGTTTTTACAGGGTCGGTAAGGCGCGAGCGACACCTCTGGTGTTGCAGTCTGCAGACGTCCATCAGGCGGGCCGTAAGCTGGTTTGCCACCTCAGTGATATAAAAAAAACTATCGCTATAACTCCCTCGTTAATTCCGTGTTAGCTCGTAGCGTAGCTCCGTTATTTTACGATTAATGCTAAGAATCGTCATCTATTATACGATTAACAACCAATTTAAACGGTAAAATGCAATAATTTTTAGCAATATATTACAATAAATGTCTTTATTTTGCCGTTATTTATCTAGAATGGGATAGAATATTCTTTATTGCATACAAAAACAAGTAGATACATAAAGATTTATAAATCATAGAATGGTACAATGGGCAGTCTTTTCGCTAACAGCGATCTCTTAGAGATAACTTTTGGATGGACTCGAGAAAAGGAATCGAATGGTGTTAGGTACTTTTACTTAGATAGGTAGTAACTACCTGTCTGAGAAACCGGGTTGTTATACACAAATTGACAATTTTGACTCTGATGAACTAAGCCCATACTCAGCCACCGTTAGGTGAGTGCCGCAAGCGCATTGCCAACGTAGTTGTAAGTATGTATTCGATTTTCAAATTCAGAACTCAGAACGCAAGACTTTGAGTATAAAAATCGTATTTAATAATTTTAGTATTTACTTACCGACACGATAACACACGAGCACAGATAATAAAATACTAAAGATTTATAAATATGAAGAAGATCGTGTAAGATAAGGAAAAATTACGGTCAAGTGCAATCGCTACGTGTGATCAAGGTTCCGCAGTATCGTCATAAAATAAGACACAATATTAAAAATATATTTGTCGAAATTCAGTTTTTAAGTCGCTGCCCGACTGGGGAAGTATCTCCACCTTGCAGAAAATCGTAGCCAAATAACATAGCTCCGTGCTATGGTGTGTTCCTTATGGTGAGCAAGGTCGCCAGAGCTCGCCAAGGGTTGTGTTGGCAGATAGAATAAGCATCACGCTATTGTCTCCTATGCTACCAGCTCAACTATTTCTCCTTAATTTACATCCCTGGTGTTGCAAGCGTCCATAGGCTACTAATACAATATATTACAATATATTTATTTCTTTGAAGAGTTCTCTGAGTGAATCGCGACGACGTAGGTTGTAAATGGCCCTAACAGTTCTTTTCTGCAGTATAAAAACAGATTCTATATCTGCAGCGCGGCCCCATAGCAATATTCCGTAAGACATAATGCTATGAAAGTAGCTAAAGTAAACTAGTCTTGCGGTGGCTTCATCTGTAAGTAGTCTGATTTTTCGAACCGCATAAGCAGCCGAACTCAGGCGTCCTGCTAAAGTCCTAATGTGCGGCCCCCATTGTAGCTTTGAATCTATCTTTATTCCTAGGAAAACCGTGTGGTCGACAAATTCCAGCTTATCATTATTTAGTATGATGTCACAATCTACACACTTTACATTGGGTAGAGCAAACTTTATACATTTAGTTTTCTGCCCATTTAATACTAAATTATTAACTGTGAACCACTCATGGACCTTAAGAAGTGCGTTATTTACATCGTCAGTATTAGGTGTACGCCTGTTAGTTGTCGCCTGTCCTGTAGTTTAAAAATTAAAGAAGTATCATCTGCAAATAACACAATCTTCGCTTAATCCTCAAGCACGTATGGTAAATTATTTATATACACTAAAAACAAGAATGGACCCAAAATAGAACCCTGGGGTACGCCCATTTTCACCTGCGTGCCGGGCAATTTAACCCCATTTATTTGGACTTGTTGTTGCCTATCGCGCAAGTATGATTTGACAAGTTTCAAAGACTTGTGCTTCAAACCATAATGCTCTAATTTAGACAGCAAAGTTTCATGACTTACGTAGTCAAAGGCTTTCGAGAGGTCACAGAATATACCGATCGCGTCCTGAGACTCTTCCCAGGCATCGAAAATGTGTTTAATAAGCCTGATACCCGCGTCAGTAGTATTACGCCCTTTTGTGAAGCCGTATTGCTGGTCATGAAAAAGTCTATTTAAACTGAAATGCAATAGCATTTGGTTGAGCATTATCTTTTCAAACACCTTGCTAAGCACAGGCAGAACAGACACCGGCCTAAAATTGCCAGGATCTTGACAATCTCCAGATTTAAACAAGGGTATAACTTTGCTGGGCTTCATTAAATCTGCGAATGTTCCTTGGTCGACACACTTGTTAAATAGTATCGCTAGGTGTTAATTATACTTTTGCAAATATTTACCGATAAACCCAACAAGTCTTCAGTTAATTTCATTTTTATTTCTTTAAAGGCTTTTGTAATACACAAGGGGCGAACATGCTTGAATCTAAACGTTACAGGACAGGGAGCTACATTCGGTTTCAGTAAAACCGCAGAAAGTGCGGGGGAAGAATTTAATGAAGCTGTAATTTTTAAGGGAACATTGGCAAAGAAGTTCTCAAATTCCTGGGCTACTTCGGCATCTGTGCTTATGAGACCATGTGTCGTTTGCACAGAGAAATTGTTGTTGCCCTGCAATTTCGATTTACCACTTTCAGCATTAATTATCTTCCAAGTGGTTTTGACCTTATTATCAGCGCACCTTATTTTATTACTAATATAATGAGATTTTGCTATCTGACATACTTTTTTAAAAGTTTTTGAGAAAGTACTCACATACTGAATAAATTTCTCACTTTTATTATAACGCTTTAAGCCGTACAATTCAAATAAACGCTCCCTACTTTTACGAATACCTGCAGTCGCCCAGTCACTGAATTTAAATTGACAGTTTATTTTCTTTGATTTTATTTTAAAAAAGGTATCAAATTCGCTTTTCACAATAGAAAAGAAATGCGAATAATGTTTATCACAGTTATTAAAATGGTTTCTTTGAAGAGATAATTTATTAATTAAGGAATTATTAAAATTTTCTAATTTATGTATGATGATATGCCTCGATTTTATTTGTATTTTACTTGGAGGTTTATGAGTATTAAATGTAACGGTTTGTCCACTGTGATCAGATGATAAACAATGTATGATAGCTGCCTCTAAGTAATCACAGTTGCAGAAAACATTATCAATGCAAGTTGCAGATGTAGACGTAATTCTAGTAGTGTTAGCGACGCGACGTAATATCATACGTAAATATAGGTAGTCAATAAGTTAAATAAGTAGTTACGAAATAGAAATACATACATAGGTAGTTATTACTTTTGTGGAACTTTTCGACGCAGCTGCAACTGCAACATTGTATGTTTAGATCGGAATATCAATTTAATAGAGGAATTTTCCGTTGTAGGCTTATTTTGTATGACGAAATATTGTCATTTATTGGGTATTTTCCGTCGTCGGCTTTGTGACTCTGACTCACTACTTTAATTTATGTGCTACATCCACTACTAAACATACATTGTAACTAACAAAGTTACAATGTATGTTTAGAATTGAATAAAGTATTTTTGGGGATTTTTCCATCGCAGCTGCGGCCTATAAAAGGGGATGTAGCACATAAATTAAAGTAGTGGATGTAGCACATAAATTAAAGTAGTGAGTCAGAGTCAGTCAGTGAGTTGAGTAGTGAGTCAGTGGTAGATTCAGGACGCGTGCGAGAGTGGTTGTGTCGTGCTCGAGCTCCCCTGACTCAAAGCGACCGTTACGCGTAACGGTTTTTTCGCCCGCCAAACTTTTCGCGCCAACTTGTGGTGGCGTGCATTAGTTTAATACCTGTTTTGTTTTGTGAAGTGTAATTATTAACACCTGTGCGTGCCTGTGTTCGCAGAAGTGAAGAGGGCTCCCAGTAGCCCGCCCAAAGCCCCGGCACCGAAGCTGACCGCAACGGAGGCCGACACATCGGACTCGGACACGTCCGAATATGATACATCGCCCGCTGCGACACCGCCGCTGACCGGCGCAGCCCCCAGCCCGCCGCCCTACGAGCCTATGGAGCTGGCCAGCGCGGCCTCGCCACCGCCGTCCGAGATCGGCATGCCTCCCCCCGGGGCGGGCCTGCCGGAATGGATGGTGGTGTCGAAGCGCCGCGCGGCCAAACCTCGTCCTGAAGGACGCACCGCACCCCTGGCGTTGGGAAACGCCTTCAAGCAGCTCCCGGTACAGGAGACACCGGGAGCCAAGGTAACGGCCTCGCCGCTGCAAGCGAGGCCCACCCCCATTATACTAAAAAGAGATGATACCTTGTGTATCATCAATGCCCGCTCTACCCTTAAGGCAGCGGGCATTAAAGATTTTACATTTAATTTTAAGCCATCTTCGGCACACCTAATACTAAAAACACGTACGGACAAGTACAAAGCCATGGCTGCCCTTAAGGCAACCAACACTTACGAATTTCACACATTCACTGAGAAATGTGACAAATCCCCCGTTTCAGTAATACAGGGGATTTACTATTCTGATGCCACCGAGGTGGCCGATGCCCTTATGGCTAAAGGCTTCCGCCCAATTAAGGTCACCCCCTTTAAAGGCGACAACGAGGTGCACCCGCGTTACCAGGTAACGCTCCAGAAGGACGCCGACATAGGTGCCTTCAGGAAAATCACGAAGCTGCTTGACCAGTCAGTACGTGTATACAAATACACGAATAATAACAAATTCGGCACCATGTGCTCCAGGTGCCAGTGCTTCGGCCATGCGGCTGCCAACTGCAGCCGAGCCCCCCGGTGCGTCAAATGCATGGGGAATCACATCACCGCTGACTGCGACAAGGCACCGGCGTCCCCCGTACGCTGCTGCAACTGCGGCGGAGAGCACGCTGCCTCGTACAGGCAGTGCCCCCAACGCCAGGCCTACCTGGCGGCCGTAAGAGAGCGCCAGGGGCGCTCCCCGCGCCAACACAAACACACCCCAGCCGGACCCCGCCAGTTTGTATCGAACATGGCGGACGGTCGTGGCTGGGCATCGGTAGCCAACACCACCCCCAACACAGGCCGCAAGCCACAGGGCCTTCTGCCCACCCCTCCTCCACTCTCAGGTGTACTGCCTTCGGGCAAACAGCACTTCCCGGGCCTCAAACCAACCGGCCCCCTACCCAACTTTTACCCACAGCCCGTCCAAAGTGCGGCACCCGAACCCCAACAGCACTATCCACACGTTGGGGGAGACCAACGCCCTTCTGCGCCGCTCACGGACGACCTCCCATCACTTCAAGAGGTGTCTTATCTAATTAAAATTGCAGGTCAACTGAGGCCCATGCTGCGTCGCTCTATGCCGATAGAGGAGCAGCTCCTCATAGTCTGCGGGTTCCTCGACAGCCTTCGCGAATGAAGAGGACAGCGCCGCGCACCAGAACGACGCCGCCCATCCTATACGAGTGGCGTCACTCAACATCAACGGTATTGTAAGTAGGAAAAGAGAACTTGCACACCTGTTAGGTACACAACACATCGACATAGCACTCGTACAAGAAACACACCTCACACCCAAACGTAACTTCTCACTACTCGGATACACATGCTACAGACAAGACAGACAGACAAACGCACGCACTAAAGGAGGCGTCGCCATCCTCATTAAATCCGACATACCACACTACCCGCTCCCACCGGTGGTACACGAGGTGTGTGATATAGTCGCGATCAAATTAAATACCAGAGACCCATCCCCCCTGACCATAGTCTGTTTCTACTGCCCTAAGCAGGATAACAGAATAACATTAGGTATCGCTCAGTCCCTCGCACTCGGTAGCAGCGTAATTTGCTCCGGGGACTTCAACGCGCGGCACCGTCACTGGGATAGCCCCCGAGCCAACCCCAATGGCACGCGCCTCTTTAACCATTTCACCGGTCACGACTATGACCTCCTCATCCCTGACAAACTGACTCACCTTCCAGCTAACCCCCGCCACTCTGGCGCTAAGCTGCAACTCACACTTGTCAAAAATGTTTCTAATGTAACAGACCCACTCACCCAAGATGTAATTTCAGACCACTGTCCTATCATCTTCGAAATCTCGAAACACATTCCGCGCTTCTCTCGCCCCCTATTTAAGTACGGAGAAGCAAAATGGGATCGTTACAAAAAACAAATCAATGATACCCTCACCTCCCCAGGCTCACTTCACTTAAATGACCAGCACTCAATAGACAGTGCAATACAAGTACTTACTGACTCCATCATTAAAGCTAGGCAAGATAACATCCCCTCTTTCACCCCCAAGCCTAAGCAAAAACTCCCACCCCACATCATAAAACTAATCAAATTAAAAAATCAATTCCGACACCAAGCACAAAGACTCCACACGCGACGGTTCAACACAATAATTAATTCACTACAAAACGAAATCTCCTTCAAAATCAAAGCCCTCTCGACTAACGAATGGGAACAAAAATTAGAGTCATTAAATATCCGCGACAATTCTCTCTGGCAACTCGCGAACAGAATTAAAAACACACACACCCCTCTCCCCTGTTTCCGTACCCCCGACGGCCTAGCCCAGTCGGATGCGGAGAAAGCAGAGGCTCTAGGCGCGCACTATGAATCCCAACATATGCTGACCTCCGGCCACACTGACCCCGCGACCGAAGCGGAGGTCTCACAGTCATTAGCCCACTTACATAGTATACACGGCCCCCCGGCCCCCGCGCCAGTCTACGCCCGCGAAGTCAGAAACATTTTCTGGCGGGTTAGACCCCGCAAAGCCCCCGGACATGATGACATACAAAATATACTGTTAAAACACCTCCCCTCAAAGGCCGTTGATTTTCTCGCCAACATTTATATGGCTTGCCTCCGCTTATCCTACTTCCCCAACTCATGGAAGGTAGCTATAGTGCAACCTATACACAAGCCAGGCAAAGATCCCACCCTTCCTGCTAGCTACAGACCTGTTAGCCTACTCTGCACGATGAGTAAAATATTAGAATCATTAATTAACAATAGAATTAACTCTCAATTAGAATCTCGCCTACCGAACGAACAATTCGGCTTTAGACAGTCCCACGCAACCACGCACCAACTGGCACGGGTCACTGAATACATCACACACAACTTTAATCTGAAACATCAGACAGGTATGGTACTACTCGACCTCGAGAAAGCTTTCGATACAGTCTGGCACAATGGACTGGTCCATAAGCTACTTCAAGCAGATATCCCCTATGAATACTGCAAAATAATACAATCATTCCTCACAGATAGATTTCTAAAAGTCCGAGTCAAAAATGACCTATCTCCTGCCCACCCCATAACCGCCGGCGTACCGCAAGGTTCATTGATCGCCCCCAGGATGTTTTCTTTATATATCAATGACATACCCAAGCCCCCCAACACCACACTCGCACTATACGCCGACGACACTGCCTACCTCGCAAGTGGCAAAAGTCACAAGCCTGTTATCTTACATCTAAATAAAGCCCTTGTGTTATCTTCTCAATATTTCCAAAAATGGAAATTAAAAATCAACGATTCAAAAACTGAAGCCATCGCCTTCTCTTGGAAAAGACCCAAGAAAACTATCCCAAAACTCAGTATAAATGGCCACTCAATAGAGTGGAGCTCACAAGTTAAATACCTAGGGCTCGTCCTTGACAAACGTCTAACATGGAACCAACACGTCATGCACGCGCGTTCCAAAGCACTTCTTGGCCTCAAATTACTAAGGCCCCTCCTTAACAAAAACTCAAAAGTAAGCATCAAAAACAAACGCACACTATACCAGTCATACATACGACCCATACTAACGTACGCATGTCCGGTATGGAACACAACAAACAAAGGAAACTATAGTAAATTACAAGTCATTCAGAATAGAGCAGTCCGCGCGATATACCGGACGCACCCGCGAACCAACTTAACTAGACTGCAAAATAAAAACAAACTCCCTCTCTTAACTCAATACATACACGAATCCAGCGAACATTTCTACCGTAGGCTACGCCGTCTCAAGGACGGAATAAACCCCGCCCTCCTGGCGACGTGCCGGCGGAGAAATCTCTCTGAGTATTCAATTAGTCAAACACGGTACATTCACCCGCTCCCCCATCACCGGTACATATCACTAGACTCATAAACACACTCGAGTTCTTTCAACCTATAATAGGATATATAGTATGTAACCTAATATTATGTAAAACCAATGGTTAGTTGGTTTAGTTAAGTAAGATTAAGAATGTAAACACAAAACTGACAAATCGGTCAGTCCCCCCCTCCCCCTCCCCTCCACCCCTGGCCTACACCCCTCCCAGCCAACCCCTAGGGCCCATACCTACCAATATCCTAGGCAACGGCTGATTTGTAAATATGTTGATTCTACTATATAAAACCATATATATGTATTTATCCCTATTTATCTATGTATATATTTACCCACCCTAGTCACTACTCTGTAAGCTAGTTTTTAAGTATTTTCACTGTTACAAACCAGGTTTTCCCAGCTTTCCTGGTCATAGTTTTAAGACAATATTGTAAAAATTAAAAATATAAAAAAGCATTTTTATTGTTAACACGTAGATAGGGTTGTAGGCAGATCATGTCTGAGACCTACATAGTATTAGTTTAGTTTACTCTAGTTAAGGTTAGCGCATAGTACCCTTCCCTTAATGTAAATATTCCTTATACACTAATAAAAGAAATTTGATTTTTTTTTTTTTTTTTTTAATTAAAGTAGTATTTTGCAATAATTCGGCAGGATAACACCAGCTAACAGTGCAGTAAAGTCAGTGTATTATCTCTCAATCTAGGTCTTAGTCGTAGCCTAAGTGAAGCTGCGACTAGGTAATAGGGATAAGTATAAGTTGTGATCAAGTATACGTTCTATTTAGCGTAGGTTGCTGTGTTAGGTCTAAGAGAAACCTATACATCCTTGAGTACATCCTACCACCGATTACCCACATCATTAACTTTTCCTTATACTCAGGACAATTCCCTTCACTGTGGCGGTATGCTTACGTCCGTCCCCTTCCTAAAATTACAAATCCTTCCCTGCCCACTCACTTTAGACCAATCTCAATCCTTCCCTTCCTTTCGAAAGTGCTGGAAGCCTGTGTCCATAAACAATTGTCGAGTTTCGTCCATCTCCATAACCTTGTTAGCCCTTTGCAATCTGGGTTCCGGCCAGGGCACAGTACTGCTTCTGCACTCCTCAAAGTGACTGGCGACATTAGAGAAGGGATTCAAGAAACTAAGGTTACAGTCTTGGTCCTAATAGACTTTTCCAATGCCTTTAATGTAGTTAGTCACGACATCCTCGAATCCATCCTATCCCATCTTATGGTTTCGCCTGGGGCACTGGAATGGTTCTTATCTTATCTTCGTGGGCGTCAGCAGGCTGTTCGCATTGACGAGACTTTGTCAAATTGGCGTGATCTTGCGGCTGGTGTCCCACAAGGCGGTATTCTTTCTCCATTATTATTTTCTATCTTCATTAATTTTATCACTCATAATCTTCAGTGTACGTATCATCTGTATGCCGATGACCTTCAGCTTTATACTCAGGCTCGCCCGGAGGATTTACCTTTAGCCATTGACAAACTTAATAGGGATTTGGTAGCTGTAAACTGTTGGTCTGGTCAGTTTGGAGTATCCGTGAACCCCACGAAATGTCAGGCAATTATTATTATTAGCCCTCGATTGATGGGTAGGGTGGAAACTGCACATCTTCCCCCATTAACACTGGATGGCACTATCATTCCACTTAGCTCTAATGTCAAGAACCTTGGCTTATATCTAGATACTACGCTAAGCTGGCAAACTCATGTCTCCAGTGTTAGTCAACGGGTAACTGGGGTATTGCGACATCTTAACCGGCTTCGAAACTTTCTACCATCCAAGACCAAGGCAATGCTTGTGCAGTCCTTAATCTTCCCTATAATCGACTATGGTGACGTGTGTTACTACGATCTCAATTCGGACTTGCTCAACAAACTCGATCGTCTCATCAACAACTGCATTAGATTTGTCTTCAATCTATGGAAGTACGATCATGTTTCTGAGTATAGGTCCGAGTTGAAATGGATGCCCATTCGCCAGAGGAGAACTCTGCGTGCGTTGACGACCCTTTTCTCTATTCTTAATTCTCCAACTCCCCCTTCGTACCTAACTCCTCATTTTCATTACCGTTGCTCTGGTCACACTAAAAATCCCCGCTCTTGTCACGATCTTCTTCTTCACTGTCCATCTCACAGCTCTGATACTATTCACTCTTCGTTTCACATTCAATCTATTCTTCTTTGGAATGCGCTGCCCTTGGAAATCAGGAAGACCACCAGTAAGCATTCTTTTAAATCTGGAGTTCGTAGGCTTATCTTTAAGAAATTGTTGGTAGAATCTTCATCATAATAACCTATCATATTGTATATATTATTGTAGAATATATATATATATATTTATTTATTTATATATATTCCTATATATCAATATATCATTGTATGTATCTATATTGATCAATATTTATTACTTAAATGTATTATATTCAACTTAACATTACTTTGTCTCCTTTCACTGCACCTACCATGCTATCTCTGCACCGCCTAAAGGTCGACTGGAAAGAATGCTTACGGCATTAAGTCCGCCTATGTCCAAATTATGTGTTACATAAAGCATAAATAAATAAATAAATAAATACAGTAATAGGGTGCCCACGACCGCCTAAGTGAAGCGGGCGTGCGGCAACTAGGCTAGATTAGTCAGTGCGCAGAGGCCTGAGCGAAGCCCCCTATTGTACCATTAGACGCTTTAAGTGATAATGAGAACATTGTAAACCTGTAAAGACCGCTGATTTGTGTAATTACTGTATGAACCTGTTATGTTGTGTTGTATATAAACTCAGTGCGGGTACCTAATTATATGTGCTAATGCGTGTAAGTAGTTTCGGATTCTGACTGATTATTGTATATACTCGCCATCAGACTAAGACTGTGAACTCTTGCTTATACATTATAAACTATTGACTATATTTACGTGTCTTGTGTATATTTATCTAGTGTGTGTTGTACCTATATCAGTGTGATTACTTGTGTAAAATATCAAAAATCAAAAAATCAAAATTTATTTATTTGGAACAACAAACACATACAAATAATAACTAGTTGAAACGATGATAACCGCAGTAGTATAAAACTGTGTCGCGGTTATCAGCGCCCCTCTCCAGGTAGGGAAGTAATTAATTAGTTCCAGTTACATTATAACAAAAGATGCGAAGTTGAGAAATAATTAATTAACAAAGTAAGTACGGTATACATGTATATTGGGAGTAGAAGAGTGGTTGTGAGTGTTGAGTGTGAGTGTGTATGTGTGTATGTGGTGTGTGTGTGTGTGAATCTGCGTGAGGGATTGAGTGAGTTACACTTCAGTAGATTGTTTTATTGAACCACGACGAGTGTTTATAATATAATAGCCCAGAACCACCTTAGGAATAGTCTTAGACCAAAAGGCAACCAGTGATTAGGCATTGTGGCGCAGATAGATCCCGCTGGCGCAACAACAATAGTAGGTATAAGTGAGTAGTCGAAACGAGCCTATTGCACCTGAACGCTTAGGAACACGAACTTTAGGTCACTAGGCGAAGCGGTCGTCTTCTTCTACTTCTTCGAGTACACCTAACATTCTTCTGGTTCTCGGAACCGGATCGCAACATTTGTCCGTTCCGCCGAGCCGGATTGTTTGTAACAATAAGTGTCAGCGACAAAAGTATTCACTATCAAATAAAGAACCAATGGTGATTACTAGCACAGCAAATACTGCATTTGAAAAGGTATTTTTAGATCTTTGTGAACTCACAAAATATGTGGAAGGGTATCCCTTAATTTCCAAAAAAAGCAGATGAGGTGGCGATATATATATATTGTAACCACTATCGCTTACCATCAGGCGATCCGTCTGCTCGTTTACCCTCCTATCCCATAAAAAAAAAAACTTTATTCTAAGGTATGGCGAGCCAAAGGTAATCGGAACAGACAGAGGTAAGGAGTTTTTATCAGAAATATTTCAAAAGGTTTGTACATTACTAAACATTAAACAACTAAATTCTACAGCATACCGTCACCAGTCAATAGGAGCTCTGGAAGTTACTCATAACATTTGAATGCGTTTTTGCGTATTCAAACGGAGAACTATCCTGAGTTGTGGAGTAAGTGGATTCCATTTTGGTGTTTCGCTTATAATACAAAGACAGGGTTTACTCCCTACGAGTTAGTATTCGGTAAGAAATGTTCCCTTCCCAGTAATCTGACCAATGATTAAGAACCACTTTATTATTTTGAGAGTTATCCGCATGAGTTAAAATACCCTTTGCAACTTTCTCAAAGAGAAACAAGAAATAATCTTGTAAAAAGTAAGCTGACTAGAAAAATAATATATGACAAAAATCTTAACCCTATTAGTTATCAAGAAAATGACTATTTTAGTTAAAAATGATACACTATGTAACAAATAAGATAGCATTTATTCAGATTCTTATAAAGTAATGTTACGAGCTGGGGTTCGGGATAAATTATAAATACTAATTTCACCGAAATAAACAGTCACTTTATTCACTACACAAACACACACAGAAATCACACGAACAGTCACTATACTAGCACTTGTTACACTTAACGTCGCACTGATAATCACTTGGTACTTCACTTCGATCTTCACTTCGATGTGTCCAAAACTGAACTGCCTTTGACGACACTGTCATGCTGACCATTATTTATATGAGCCACGAAATGATAAAAAATGATGATAAAAATATTTATTTCTATAAATAGATCATTTAAGGATACTTTTATAAGTCAATTCTGTACATTTTTTTTTTAAACTAGATGGCGCCGGCATTTCCTAACTGACGACCTCTGAGAAGAAACACCGAAACAAACTCAGAGAATCATGGTCTCTTTTAAAGTCCAGACAGTAGTAGTAGTGGATTGTTCTCAAAAAAGTGGCTCTGTAACCTGTCGGGCTCTTTTTAGTGGATATGTATTATTTTTTAAATGCTACTAATCAAATTATGCACACTATTGTACGTAAAGAGACTTTTTACACAGAGGCTAAGTAATAATAAGAACACTGAAGTGATATTTTTGTAGCAAAGCAAAATTGTAATATCTGTTTCTCAATAATCTGTCATGTCCAAACACAGCGAGTCACACTTTGCGTTGAAATAAAAAAATATGTATTTTAAATGTAGATTTCATATCATTTAAATACAGGTATTTATGCTAATACGTTTAAATTGACATAAACTGTACATCAATAATAATCATAATTTCAGAGTTATTCATGTTCAAATTGTGTCCGGAGTGTTTTTCTCCATAATCTGTGGTTGCACACTATCGCGCATCACACAAACACCATTACGCCCTCGATACCCCACCCACCCGTAAAATAACCAGGCAGTATCGGACTAACCACTGACGGAGTGAGATGTGTTGAAATTATTGCTGGTTTTTTAGAAATTACATCGAAGTACCGCAAGCAAAGATTGTAACAGGTATGTTATCTTTAATCTGACTATAATATTTTTGTATGTGATTGAACAGATTTGCGGGTGATTACGTTAAAATATGCAATTGCTATCTATTACTTATTTTATTAAGTGTAAACTCCACAAACGTAAGCGTTTAGTTGTAATTCGATTTTATACTTCAATTTCTCATTAACCTGTCTCTCTTTCACCTGTTTGGAATGCACATGAGACTCTTAGCAGGATAAAGAGACTTTACTAAAAACCGTCTTGCTCGTTAATTTACAATGTAATGTGAATTCTAAGTATTAGTTAATAATTAATTTATTTAGCTGTAATTGATTTTGGTTAATAAATATGACTTGTACGCATGTTATTGAAAATAAATTGATAATGGTATAAAACATAATTATTTTAAATAAAATTCGAAGTATTAGTATTGAATTCGTATTTGCCGTGGCAATCAAAAAGTTAATTTAAAGGTTTTTTATTGGGACATTTTGATAGTTTCGTCAGAAAAGCTTATTCTTTGTGTATTTGTGGTTATATTCTAACCTATATTATTTTTTTAAAGGTAAAATGCCAAAGAATAAGAAAAGAGAAGACATCTTAGCTCGAAAAAGAGAACTTGAAAAAAAAAGATACGAACAAATAAAAAATAATCCAGAGCTTTATGCAAAATATAAAGAAAAAAATAAGGCAAAGTACCAAAAACGAAAAGATGACGGGAAAGTAGTATCTATAAATAGTTTGACGCCAAGAGATCAGAAAATGTTAAGAAGAAAGTGGAGAGAAGATGCAAAAAAATCCTATCAACGCAAGAAGGAAGAAAAACTAAGAATACAACGCTTTCTTGAATGCAACACACCTTCCATTGACATCGAAAATACTATTATATATAATACTGGCAACGGGACTGGCGATCATAGAGAAGAACTATTAAGCCCAGTACTGGGTATTTCTGAATGCAGAAGAATTACTAGATCGAATTCCAGGTCAAGAGAAGTTAGTCCTGCAACCTCGCAAGTTTCTTCAGTAAGTTCGGGGATTGTATCGCTTAATGCCCAACGCATAGTGAGAAAGTTGCGATATAAAAAAGACAAAGAAATAGCGTCTTTGAGGCTTAAATTACAATCAGTAATAAAACTGAATGACGCCTATCGGAAAAAAATTTCAAGGTTACAAACACTGCAAGAAAAACGAAGTTCTTCAATAAACATTGAGAACGCCAACCTTGGAGATAATATTCACTTGGAAAACTCTGTCGTCCAACGTCCTAGAGATCCTCCCCTTGTTCGGCCTTCTACTAGTCATGATAATTCCTTTGCTGAAGGTGTATTACGTTCTTACAAAAGTGTAAAATCGTATAAAACGAAGCAAATTATTTCAAATAGTCTCAAACCTCATTTTAAGATATGCCACCAAGCGAGTGAATTAAAGGGAAGGTTCAAAAGTATGTTTAGAAGCCGTAAACGCGATCTTAAAAACGCGCCAGTATTGCAGAAGAAAAATGATGTGATAACCTTTCTTTCAGATGATGCAAATAGTAGTTGCGCAGCTGGCAAAAAGGAATATGTAAAGAAAGAAGGTGTTAAGGCACAAAAACGTTATTTGAATGACTCTCTGGGTAATGTTTATAGAAAATTTATCTCTCTTCATTCATACACTTTGAGTTTCGCTACTTTTTGTCGATTTAGACCATTCTGGATTTTGCCAGCTTCTAAAAGACCAATAGAAACGTGTCTCTGCGTCATTCATGAAAATTTCCATCTTTTAGTATCTGCACTTCACAAATATAAAATAATTGCGCCCAAAGACCCAACAAATCTCCTTAAAACTATTTGCTGCAGCGTATATAACGCCGAATGCCTATTCCGTAATTGCTCCAACTGCAAAAATAAAGCTATACAATATTTAGTTTATGACAATGATGTTGACTTTTGCTACTGGATGTGGAACTCTAAGACTGAATGTATAGTACAAAATGGATGTGATAAAACTATAAGATTGGTTAAGAAGGAAAAAAAAGTAACAAATCCAAAAAAAGCCATTACACAGTGCGAAGAAATGTTAGAAAAGTATATGAAACATTGTGGGAGAATGGTAAGTCAACAAGAGGCAATGAAAAAGATTAAAAATTTATTGAAACATAATGAAGCTGTTATTCACGTTGATTATTCAGAAAATTATAAATGCGCATACTCAAAAGAAATCCAATCAGCGCATTTTAGTGCCAGTAAGCCGCAAATAACTATTCACACTAGTGTGCTTTATTTTTTCGACGTTAATGGGCAGAAACAGACACAGTGCTTTGCTACTCTCAGTCCCAATCTGAGACATGATACAGCAGCTGTATGGGCACATATGGAACCAATTTTGGATTTCTTGAAAATACATTCCCCACAAGCAAAAACTTTTCACGTGATTTCAGATTCCGCAAGTAGTCAATATAGAAATTATAAAATATATTTTGTTATAACAGCTCTAAGATGGAACTACCCTCAACTTAAATGTGTCAATTGGAATTACTCTGAATCTGGTCACGGCAAAGGCGCTCCAGATGGAGTTGGAGCCGTCATAAAGCGCACTGCTGATGCATTTGTTAATTATGGTGGTGACGTACCGGACTTCGAAACATTTTTACGATTGTTACAACAGAATTTAAAAAATATTGTCATTGATTCTATTTCAGAGTATAAAATCTTGGAAAAAGATATGTTATTGCCAAACACTCTACTCCCATTTAAAGGGACGCAGCAAGTTCATCAGATTGTGTGGTGTAATACTAAAAGTACATCTGTCGTTTTAAGGAACCTTAGCTGTACCGAAGAATCGTGTCTAACTAAAGCTGAATATTGTATGCACGGTAAACACCTTGGTTTCCATAACGTTATAAGACCACAAGTCAGCACACCAAAGCCAAAATTTAAAAAGAAGTTAAGAGCTTCAGCTGTGGCCACCGCTAGAGTTTTAGAGTCTAGCTTAGACCTCAAAGATTTGGATGTCGACAGTTTTGTTGTTCCCGGTACGTCTGTTTCAGAAGATAATTTAAGTGAAGCCGTGACTCTTCTTCATAGATCTACACCATTTTCAGCACTATCTGAAATGGAATTGCCTCCCGAACTTCAAAGAAGTACTTTAGATAGGATTTTAACTCTTTTAAGCATACTATCGATAGTGATAGTCACAGTGATAGTGATTCCGATTACAACATTTTCTAAGAAAAATAAGATCAGTAAATTATCCAAAGATTAAAATGTAGAAGAAGAAGATCAATAAATTTAAGTTAAGCTATTTTTTTAATAAACGGGCTAATTGTTTAAGACTGATTAATATAATAAGAAGAAAATTTATTTTATTAAAAAAAAAGATTTTATTGATATCTCTAAATAATCAAAAGAAATTGTGAAAATAATTTTGATATAATTGTGATAAAAAGAAAGTGATTTTTTGTTTTCTTCGTTTAAAGCGTGTTTTATTTCTAAGTGTTGTTGTGGTTATTTTCCAGTTTTAATAATAATAAAATCTGATTTTTTATAGTTCTGCTGTTTTTTTCCACTAACCTGCTTCAATCTCTTTAACTTGGTCCTACTTTTTCTTTAACATGTGCGATATCTCTTTAACCTGTGAGGCAGTATTTTTGAAAAGCTGTAGCTTGTCTATTTATGTGAAAATTGTATTCCCTAAAACAATTTGATATTTAGTTAAATACTATGAATAGATTTCTGAACAAAAAACTTAATATTTTAATATTTTTTCTTAAATTCATAAAATTTATCAAGCGGTGCCACTTTTTTGAGAAAGACACTAGTATTAAAACTATGAATAATATTATATGTGTGTTACGATGTAGGGTAATATCTGAACAGGCCTTTTAAAGAAAGAGCCTTAGCAGCCTTGAGTTGACCTGTCCTGACTGACGGCACACACACAACAGTCATCGTGTAGCTCAACCATCATTAAGGGAGCTCAACGACCCATCGCACGACGATACCAGACCAGCAAGACATTTGCGTAGGCCATGTAAAATACTCAAGACCGTCAGAAAAAAAATTAATATAAATCTTGTGTTTAAACAAGCCTACACAGTACTCACATTTACATTTATTACAACTATTTAATAAGAAAATCAAAATAAAATGAATAAAATGCTGATAACATTTGAAATTTAACGCATGTCAAAAGTTCTAAATGTCAACTGAATGTTATAATTGTCAGCTATTTATATAAATAATGTCAGCTAAGTAATTAACAATGTCAAATAAAATAATATAATAGATCAACATTCAGAGTCAAATACCTACTACTAATTGCACAGTCCCAAAAGTGGGTTATATAGAGAGGAACCATCAAGAAATTCTATAGACTCCTCAAAAAAAAAAAACACATATTTACAACATTATTCTTCAATAATATTAACAATTCTGTTCTGTGTAGTTTGCATTATGTAGTTTGATGTGACCCAATAAATAACAAAACATTGCCATAGCAAGTAAAAACCGACCAGCCCCGACAGACAGCACCCGTTCACGGGCATGACGTGTCTATCGGCGCCGTTCGACTCAACCATGTTGTAGGGAATAAAACGGCCCGTCACACAACCACACCATCAGCAGGACATTTGAGTGAGCTTGACAAGCTTTGACCGCCAGGCAATAAGAGGGCAAAATTAATTTTAGGGTTGTTATTAGTAGATGCTAAATGCAACATCAGTGGCTGCACAATACACAATACTAGATGATTAAACGAACTTACCTGTACGTGAAGTTTGATCACAATTACTCGAAAAGCTTCGTTCGAAGATATTAGCAATAACACAATGTAGTTTCACACACAGACTCGCCATTTCGCACTGTATTTTAGAGAAAAAAAATTAATTAAAATTTAATGTGGGTATACGGAGAACAGACGTGTACCTGTCAGAGTCTCTGACTTGCAGCCATCATTTAGTTTGTAGAGTTGCTAAGCTGTTTGGCACCTATTTCACGACTACGAGTTATGGGTAGCCTGCTTGGGGGGGGGGGAGGGATGCTAATATCTTCGAACGAAGCTTTTCGAGTAATTGTGATCGAACTTTACGTACAGGTAAGTTCGTTTAATCATCAATTACTCTCAAGCTTCGTTCTCGATATTAGCAATAACACAATGTAGATATTTAGAGATAAAGGACAAGTCGTGAAATAAGTTTTTTTTTTTTTATATAAACGAAAACATGATAACTCATTATAATTTTAATTAAATCATCGTATTAAACGTATTTTTGTGAAAGCAAAATAACATTCCTTAACAAAAGATTAATCAATTTATTATATTAATCAATGTAAGAATAAAGATATATTATGATAGAAATATGATTAGATAATTATCTAAACGGGCCATTTTTCAAGTAGATGTATTACATAATACATTTTTGGCGAAATCACTATTAGTAGAAACACAGCTTGAAATTACTTTATTATAGAATTTTGCAAAAACTGTAGAGTTTTCACTCCAACCAGCTGTGTTTCTAATGACATCCAGGCTAATCCCTGACATATATGCCTTGGAAGTAGATGTGTGCCTGGTGCTGTGCGCGGTGAACACAGTTGTGTCAATGCCGCTGCTTTTTAATACACTTTTATCCCATCTACTTAAAGTTTGAGATGTTACTTGTCGGTGAGGTTTCCTAAATGAAATGAACAGGAATGGATGGTCTTTACGCAGATCTTTAGTTATTTCGAGGTATGTACTTAAGGTACTTGCAGGACATATTTCAGGCCGCTGTGGGAAAAAAGGTAAAGTAAGTATCGGTTGGACAGACCCCACACGTGATGTTTTAATTAAATCTGGAATTTTTATGATAAAACCTGATGATAAAACCAGCGCTAAAAGGGTAACCAGCTTTTTACAAATTTTCTCAATATTTAAGTTTTAATTGGGATAAAAATCTGCTAAATAATTTAAGACTTGGTTGGTATTCCAAGTTAAATTATATTTTGGTAAGGTGGGCCGCAAACGAAATACTCCCTTAAAAAATCTTTGAATTAAACTATTGTTCAAATCAAATCAAATCAAATTTATTGCGTTCCATAATGTATATACAGGTGGTAAACTTATATCTAGGGATCAATTATGGACCCTGTCGGGCACAGCATAGTAAAATTAAGTAAAGTAGGAGAGAGGGAGAGTTTCAATAGGTTTTATCGTAAATTAATTAGTTAATTAATGTATTTTAATTATCACAAATAGATTTATCGTTTAATTATTTATTATTATTATGTGTAATTGAATATAGTATTTTTTATTTATTGTTGATTTGAATACGCAGTAATATACTGCGAATTAAGTATTTTTATTTAGGAGATTTAGTGTCATTTAATTGTTGCAGATTGTTATTTGTAGGAAGGTTTTTTATTTATTTATTTAATTAACTTTATATTATAATTAAGTATTTGGTATGTATATATGAAATTGCACGAATTATACATTTATTATTATTATTTTCTTACATTATTTATTTATTGATATTTAGTTAAATTTATTTAATGTCTTGTATATAGTATTTTCTGTTGTTAATTATTAAGGTAGTGTTTGTTTAAAATTAGATTGTATCTTAAGTTATTTTATAGTTTATCGTCAAGATATTCTTTTATGCTATAATAGCTTTTGGTAATGAGGAAATGTTTTAATTTATTAACAAAGATGTTGAGTTTGACTTCTTTTTTAATTAGTTCTGGTAACTTGTTAAATATTTTTATGGACATGACCAATGGGCCACTAGAATGCATTTCTAATCGAGAAGTTGGTAGATTTAGTCTATTTTTATGTCTTAGCATAATTTTTCTTTGTATGTTTTCTCGTTTGCTATAGAATTCAGGGTATTTTCGGGCGAATTTACATAGTTCTAATATATATATGCATGGGAAGGTTAGAATTTTGAGTTTTTGGAAATGTGGTTTGCATGTGTCAGTTTCTTCAATGTTGACTAAAATTCGTACTAACTTCTTTTGTAGGGTAAAAACAGTCGGTGCGTCCGTGCTGTTTCCCCATAAGATTACACCATAACTAAGCCAAGCATAGGCATAGGCATAGTAGGTGATGAGTGCGGTTGGTATATCTGTGGTCTTTTTTATTTCACGTAAGGCGTATGCAAATCTTGCTAATTTAGATCTCAGCTTTTTTACATGTGGTTTCCAATTGATGTGTGTGTCAATTGTTAATCCGAGCAAGTGAAATTCGTTTACTACTTCTATTTTTATATCTTTAAACATGAAGTTTATATTGATAGGTTTTTTCTGGCGGGGGTGGAAGGGTATTAATTTAGTTTTTGAGAAATTTATTTCAAGGTTGTGTTTATTCATCCAGTCTACTGTATTTGTGAGAATTGAATTTAGGTTTTCATTTAAATTTAGGTCGGATTTACATGAAACTAGTAGAGAAATATCATCCGCAAACAAGACGCATGGTCCCTCAACTGTTTTAGGCAGATCGTTTATATAGATGAGGAATAATAGACACCCTATCACACTGCCTTGAGGAATTGAGGCGCTTATATCTTTTGGATCTGAACGGATATTTTCTATTTCATTAGTAGTTTGATTGTAGTATTCTATTTCCACAAGTTGTTTTCTGCCCGTTAAATATGATTTGAGCCATTCGTGAGCTTTTCCTCGTATACCTACACCATATAATTTATCTAATAGTATTCTAAATTGCACTTTGTCGTAGGCCTTGGTCATATCTAACAATATGCCAACTGCGTATTGTTTATTATTTATGATATTGAGGGCTTCTTGGATGTATTTATAAACTGCTAAAGTAGTTGACTTGTTTTTCTGAAATCCGTTTTGGCAAGCATCAAATATTTTATATTTTTCACAAAATGAATATATTCTGTTAGTTATGGCTTTTTCAAATATTTTAGAGGCAATGGGTAAGAGCGCGATGGGACGATAATTACTTGCGTCAGTTTTTGCATTTTTTTTGTGTATAGGTTTAATTAAAGCTAGTTTTAGTTGATCAGGGACGACGCCCTCTTCGAATGACTGATTAATTAGGATATAAAACGGTAATGTCAGTTCGTCAGCGCAGTATCTGAATAGGGTAGGTGGGAGTTCGTCTATACCATGACTTTTTTTATTTTTTAAATTTTTTAAGAGTGAGTTTACTTCTAGAGGTTGTACGGGGCTGAGAAACATAGTGTTTTCGACAGGATGGAGTACAGGAACACCATTTGGTGCTCTGCTGGATAAGTTGGTGGTTACTTCTCCAATGGATGCGAAAAAGTTGTTAAAGTAGTTAGCTATTTGTTTAGAATTTGTTGCGAGGTTATTATTGATCTGTAATTTTATGTTATCTTCGTCTTTTTTTATTTTTTTGTTTGTTCTTTCGTTAATGATATTCCACATGGTTTTTATTTTATTCTCGGATTTTGAAATTTTATTTTTATAATGTATTTTTTTCGCAGTTGCTATAGTCTTTTTCAATATCTTTTCATATTTTTTATAATATTTTGTGATTGTTGGATTTTTTATTTTTAGTGTCAGGATTTTCAACAGTCTTTTGTTTTTACATGAGAGTTTTATACCTACGGTTAACCAATAATTTTTATGTTGCGGTTTTAGTTTTATTTTTTGTATTGGTATAAGTGAGCCGATTCTAATTTATTTCATTTCATTTCATTTCATCTTACAAGCTAACAGATGACACATCCAAAACGCTTATAAGATTAACAATTCGGTATTACACATCCTCGTCATTATATAGGTAATAGCAAAATTATTTTACAATATCAGGAATGATCATAATAATCCTAATTAACAATACATCAATAATATCATAGAAAAAAAATACATAAAAAATACAATCTGAGTCCATAAACAACATTAGTATTAAAATTAAATAGCAATAATAATAATAATAACTAATAAAATAAGAAAAACATACGCAACTAGCAATTATAATAATTAATTATGAAAACAATATATTATGTAAGTTAAGCTAAGTTAAGCTAAGTAGGTAAGTTAAGCTAAGCTAAGATGGCTAGAATTTATTTAAAATTATTTGAAATTCTTTATACAAATGTCCTAATCCATCGGCAAATAAGTCTAGCTCGTGGTGCTGTGCAAGTATGTCCCCAATAATGCGGAGTGCGCGGTTGGTGGGCGCTTGACGAGCGCGCTCGGTACGTGCGCGGGGAGGCTCCAGCAGTCGCGGGCGGCGCCGCGGCGCCACCTGTCCCTGCGAGTTTGCTGACACGTTCCCAGGGACCAAGATGCGGACACGCTCTAGTATTTGGGGACTATCAATCCTATTATGAATTATGGACAGATATTGCATGACTTGAGACATTGCCCTTCTAAATTTCAACGTTTCAATGTCCACCATACCAGACACGAATAAGGAAGGGTATAAGTAGGGATAGTATCCGTACTGTTTTTTATATATCCATCGAGCAAATTTACGTTGTATTTTTTCAATCATTAGAACGTATTTCTCTTCGTAAGGATTCCAGATAACAGCACCGTACTCGAGTTTACTGCGCACATAAGCATTGTATAATACTTTTGCGACCCGTGTATTATCAAACTGTGACGCAGTCCTTATGACAAACCCTAACATTCTGTGCGCTGACTTACAAATATTGTTGATGTGCGTGTGAAAGTCTAATTTGCAATCTAATAGTAATCCTAAGTCCCTAATCTCTTTAACTCTTTCCAAAGGAGCGTCAGTCAACTTATAATTAACAATAATGGGCTGTGATTTTCGCGTGAACGTTATTATTTTACATTTGAGATTATTGAACGGAAGGTGGTTTTCTTGACTCCATATAGACACAGCATCAATATCTCTCTGTAATGTCACGGCATCAGCCTCAGTTTCAATACCCAGAGTTAGTTTCAGGTCATCCGCAAATAGGAGACACTCTGAAGTCAAGACAACATTTGGCAAATCGTTAATAAATATCACGAATAGCAAAGGTCCTAACGTACTACCTTGACTCACTCCTGACCTAGTAAAGTAGTCTCCAGAGTTATATCCCCTGAGCTGCACATATTGACGTCGATTATTAAGGTAACAAGAAAAAAATTTGAGGAGCTTTGGTACGAATCCAACAATCGCCAACCTTTTCAATAGTATATCGTTATCCACTAGGTCGAAGGCTTTCTGGAAGTCAAAGTAAGCCGCATCAATTTGCCTTCGCTTATCCATTTGTGAGCAGATATAGTCTACATGCGCGACCAAGTTGGTAGTGGTGGATCGAGCTGTACGAAACCCATGTTGACCATTATGCAGCTGGTGACCGATTTGGCATTTAATGGAATTACTTAGAATTGCTTCAAAGATCTTACCAAAAACGGATAGGACAGCTATCGGTCTGAAAGAAGTAACATTTGTGCCTCCGTCTCCTTTAGGAACAGGAGTGACTCGAGATAGCTTCCAGCTCTCAGGATATCTTGACTGGGTCAATGAAAGATTATACAGATACAGAAGAGGCCGCCAAAGAACTGATATACAGTCCTTAACTAAGAAGACAGGAATGCCATCCGGCCCACCAGCCGATCGTGGCTTAAGGCGTCTCACTGCCTTCTTCAGATCGTTTTCATCAACTGTTGTGATGGAAACGGAGGCCACATCTCGATGTATATGTGCATATGCAGCTTTTGCAGCAGTATCCGGGTTTAGCACGGGTTTCTCTGCATGAAAAACGGACGCAAAATATTTAGCAAAGGCATCGGCTGCGGCTTGATCTGTCACTTCAGTATTTTCATATATATATGTATCTATGTACCTTCTATTGTTTTTCTTCTCCTTTACATATTTCCAGAATTGCACAGGATCGTCAATGATATTTTTTTGTAGTACAGTCATATATTTCCGGTATTCGCAGTCAATCAATTTCTTAACTTTCTCTCTATAATATATAAACATAGCCTTATTAAATTCGTTGCCCTCTTTTTTGAATTGCTTATGATGAAAGTGTTTCTTTTTTATATTTTTTATTATTTCTACGTTGTACCATTTTGGATATATGTATCGCTGATTGTTTGATAATTGTTTTTTAATAGGCACAAACAGATTTATAATATCGTATAGTTTATCGTAGAACAGCTGTACAGCACAGTTAATATCGCTTATTGTTAATAAATCAGACCAGTCTATTTCAATCAAAGTTCTATATAAACCCTGAAAATCTGCCTTACGCCAGTTCCAATCTGTATTGGTATTCGAGCGAGGTATCACTTGTTGTAAAGATGACACCCTCGATGCCATCCAACAGCCCGGAAATGTAATATTTATATCGAGCATAGGATGGTACTGATCGATATTTACCAGAGAATCGTCGCTGAGAGATACCACTATCTGTTTAGGTTCAAAATTGCCCAGCACCAGATCTAGCATACCACCGCGATTATTTAAGACTGTATTATATTGCTTAAGCGAGCAGAATTCACAAAAAAAGTCAAAAGAAGTCTTTATATTGGTACTGCAGGAGTTTAAATTAAAGTCACCTAGGATTAGAACATTCAGGTCGGGGTAAGTACAAATCACATTTTCTATACATGTCAAAACATTCAAATATTGCTCATCCTTATAATTTGGTGGCAGATATACGACACAACATAAAACTTTTACATTTTTAAATGTCACAATTGCAAATATTAATTCTTTGTCATCAGTCATACTAACAATATCCGTAACTATTTTAACATTATAACGATCACGAATAGCGAGCAAAACTCCTCCCCATCCACAATCACCTGGTCTATCTTTACGAACCACATGAAAACCCGGAGGAAAGAGTTCACCATTAGACACTGAACTCGTAAGAAAGGTCTCAGTTAATGCTATCATATCATATTCACTTTCCATAACATTATTAAGAAACGTATTAGTTTTTGTTCTTAGGCCACGAACATTTTGGTAGTATATTTGCATTTCATGGGATCGCGGTTGACGCTTGATTGTTATTGTCTTTGGCACGAAAGTTCTGCCGCCATGGTTTAATACAGATGTCTTCAGCCCAGTTTTCAGATGACATTATATTCTCGGCCTGCTTCAATGGAACTCCGAGTTTGAACGACGCATAATGTCCACGTGATTTCAGTTTTTCAACCGTGCATTCATCGTTCCCACATATTGAGTTAAGATGTTCGCGTACTTGCTCTACTGTGGTGCCTTCTCGTACGTAGTATAGGTGCAGGTATCTTCGCCTTTCAGCAGCATGCAACATCGTAGAACCAGGCGCAGCGGTACCTCGAAGCAACCCGGGAAGTGAGGGTCGTGCCCGTTTGCGTGATACTTCTTGCCAGTTGTCATCAATCCGCTCGCAGTCCTGGCTATTACTTAAAGAGACGGAAGACTCGGAATATTCTGCGTGCATCATCTTTTGAGAACTGAGAACAGGAGCCACAGATGAGACTTTATTTGTGCTGGGGACAGTAAACGCAGACTGATCCTTATCAGTTCCAAGATGTTCGATATTTGGTTGAGGTTGAGGTTTCCGCTTCGGAGGCTTATTTTGTGTAGTGGGTATATTTTCAAGGGTTGGACTGGTTTGAGTACCGCTAGTTTTCAAGATTTTGGATATTGGCGTCGGTTCGCAAGCCTTATTAATGCTCGATAAGTAGTGTTCCTCTAATTGTAAAACCTTGTTTGTTATCAAATTAACCCTATCCATGAGTTCAGTTTTGAACGCCAAAAATTGTTCATTAAGCAGTATATTAATTTTGCTCATTAGCTGTGCTTCGAATTCAATTTGCAGGTTTTTTAATTCACGCACAACGGAATCTTTTAAATAATTTCCTGTAATTCTTTCGCCTGTGCTTCCCATAGTAGTTTGGGCGTATCGCGGCTTAGCTCGTACAGTCACGTTATCAGAAGTCTGCATTGTTACGTCAAGGCACGAAGCAGTAGAGGTGGTATTTAGATCCTGCATAACGTGTGGCCGCACTGGAGTATGAGAATTATCTCGTTTTGGTTGCCTACAGCGACATTCTCCACATATCCAAGACATCTTTAATTCCACCGACATATTTTTTAACACATCAGTAGTAATGTTTGCACAAATAATATCAAAAATCTGCTTACATTTTGCACATTTCATATACGGGCCGTCTTCGCTCACCTCAGCGCGGCAACCCGCGCAAGGTGCCGTCCGACTTGCCATCGTAGTGCAGTCCGCAGAACGTAGATATTGCAATGCTGCGCACAAAGCGCTGGCCGGTAGCGATGACTCAGTGGAGCAGCGGGCGTCGCGCGGGTTGTCGTAGGTCAGGGTTCAAGACGGTTAACAAATAATTTTGAAATGTTATTGCTTATATCTTCGAAATTACTGAATGGAAATGAATTTTGATTTCACCACTAGAATCGTCACTAAAACAGCTTTGTGAATTATATACACACAACTTAAGAGAACAACTTTAGACACGAATTTTAACAGTTTATTTACGGAGCAAACTTGCACAGATGTTTCCTTCACAGAGGTCAACGACCGAATCTCTCGTATGCACTCGTTAAGGATATTATGTAATTTGTTTTTAAATGCGTCGTAGTTTTTGTTTATATTTTGATTTATTGATAGAATATCGTGCCAATTTATTGTAAGTAGTTTAGATTTAAATTGTTGCATATTTTTTGTGTTGTATATTCTTTTATTTTTGCACCACGTAGTTTGTTTCAGTTTTTGGGGTATTAGTAGGTGTATAATTGTCCCACTGTGATCCGAGAAACCTAATTCTTCTACCGTTGTAAATAATTTATTATCAGTAAAGTTTGTAAATATTAAATCTAAGCATGTTGAGGTGGTCTTTGATATGCGTGTGGGATTTTTTATGCGTTGTGTGAATTTATATTCTAGCATGAGATCCAAGAATTGACTAGTTTTTGGGCCATTATCGAGTATATTAATATTGAAATCTCCACCTAAGATTACATTGGTTTTTGTGTATTTAGTGTTTATGTATTTTAATATTAATTTTAGTTGGTTTATAAATACCTCTTCCTCTCTTCTATTCCAGTACATAGTTAATAATAATATATTTTCTTTAGGTAGTTCACATGCACATACTTCTAGAACATATTCAATAGACATTTCTGTAATTTCAAGTATGTCCCTGTGGTTGATATCTTCCCGCAGTAGGATGCACACACCTCCTCCCGTTCGGATCACCCGAGAGTAAGAAGATGCAATTTTGTAGTTGTTGAGTTGTACGGTGTCTAATTTCAAAGGTGAAAGCCAAGTTTCGGATAAACATACTGCTTTATATAATGGTTTTTGTACTAGGAAGGCTTCTAAGATATGCTGTTTATTATAAAGACTTTGTATGTTCTGGAATAAAATATTAAACTGTTAATCGAATTATTTTCGAAAGGAATGGTTAGAATGATTCAGGCTGGAATTGTTCAGGCTGTCTTGTTTTTGTTTTTGTTCAATTTCGTGGTTTGGGTTTCTGGTGAGGTTCATGTTGTTCTGGTACTCTTTCAGTTGAATGATTCTGTTGTCGTTTTGTTCTTGGTTTGTTTCATTTTGCATGTTAACTTGTTTACCCTCTATAAACAATTTGTTATTTCTAATTATTGCGTACAGGCCTTTTTTCCGTGCTTTAATCATTTCTTCTCGCAGTATCTGTCTCTCCTTTCGTGCGTTATCGTCTAAATAATCTGATATTGATAGTCTAGTTCCATGAAGGCATCTTCCGTTGCTTATTATGTACCTAACCATTCTTTTGCTTAATAATTCAATAACCAGCGGCCGGGCTTTGTTCATTCTTTTTCCTATCCTATATGTATCCTCTATGTAGCCTGTCAGGTCTACATTCATAATATCTCTAAATAGATCAATAATTCTGCAGTGTAGGTCGTGTTCAGGCTCTTTGTAGTATTCAGCAAAACCATAAAGTACAATTTTTTTGGTGTTATTTTCGTTACAATATATTCCGGAGGGTGCCGTTTTAGTTATTAGGTCATTTATTTCGTTTTTTACTCGTTCATTTTCTGTCTTTAAGCGTTGTATTTCTAGGTTTATTTGTTCTATGTCTTCCTTTCTTTGTTCATTTTGTTTTGTAAGGGTGTTTGTTTTTTGTTCCAATTCTTCTCTTAGCTGGTGTATCGCCTTATTTATTTCTATCTGTATTGTATTTTTTAGTTCGGATATGATTAATTCATTATTTTGTTTAAGGCTCCTTATTATTATTTCGTTTAAATTATTCAGTGTTAATTCTCCTTGTGTTTTAGTTGGATAGGTAGATTCTCTGTCCTCAGCGTGTATTGTCTCGCCTAGAAAACTGAGGTCGTCCGAGCTCGCAGTATCGTTTATTGTGTTTGTGGTCCTTTTCCTAATGGTAACATTATTATTTTCTGTTGGTGTATGTATTTTCTGTGTACTTTCGCCATACTGGGGTCGTATAGGGGTATTGGAGTTGTCTACTTTAGGCATTTTGCAACGGCAAGCTTGGCATTTCCATGTTTTTTTGTGATCTAATGACATCGAGTTGGTGAAAAAATCATCAGAGATATTTGCGCACTCTAAATCGTATGTACTTTTGCATAGCATACAGATTAAGAATCCTTTAGTTTGTATTTTTTGTTCACATCCAGAGCATGCGGGTGCCATAATGGTATTATTTTTGACAAATATTGTCTCCTTCAAATAATGTTTACTTATTGAGAGCAGCGCCCTCTAGTTATCTTATTATGTTGCACTAGATTATCTCGTTTGCTCTTATGACTTAGAATTGAAGTATTGATTTGTAGCGTTTTCTGGCGAAGTAATTCTCAATATTATCGGTAGATGGCGGTGTTTATGTATTTATGCAGGACGATGATATCATTTATATTTGGAGTAACAAATTTATTTTTCCACTTGGTTTGCACTGTTTATTGTTCAATATTGTTTTGTTTTTTCACTGAATATCACTGTTTAATCATTAAAGGTAATAATTATGTCCAAAGTCGATAGCTGGGATTTAGGTTGGTACTGTGTTGATGTAGTTCAGAGTAGTTTGGCTAGATGGCGTTTATGGCTGTTTTGGTGGCGTTATTCAGCGTATTTTTAAATTGTCAGTAATAACGGATAAATTATTATTTGTTCTTAATTTTGTAATTAAGTTTTTTTGCAACACTTATCACGTATTTTCCTATTTCACTAAGTTACTACTTTGTAGTTATCACATATATTTAGGCACATTACACTATTGTTTTGTTTCTGTTTACACTTTTTATGTTGATACTTTTATTTCACTGTTTATGCTTTATTTGTGAATTGATCGTCCGGATAACATTTGCACGCACTTGTTGGGATATTAGTTTTATGTTAAACAATGCTTCACTATCTAATTATCGATATACAAATTTTAATAATTAAAATTTCGCGGAGCTAATGTTTCGGTGGCGAGTGGCGTAAAACCATCACTTCACTTCACTTTTTCTTGACCTAGCAATTACGATAGAGCGGAACGACAACTGTTTAGCGTACCATATCTAGCGCCCGAGTTGTATATGTGCGTTAAAAAACAGAGGACATCGGACAATGAAGCACTATAGGCATTAATAATATTTTCCTGGCAATATAAGAACCATTTTCAAGCAAGTGTCATATTGCTTGACCGTGCTGTCTGAAAGTGATGCAACTAGTATGGGGATGGATGACTGCGGGATTTCCCTTCGGAGCAGTGATGTCCAGATAGCATCCCGGCAACCAGAGTAATCTGCTGGTGTATTAGGCGCTCGCTACATCGAGAAATTATCAAGTCATTACGTGAATTTCAAATAAGAGGTTTTGTTTTATAAGAAGGCTTTTGAAAAGAGGGTACCAGGATTGAGTGGGCCATTGCGGCACAACAACAATGCCGGTCGCCTTGTCATTGATAATTTTACGTAATGTCCTTAAAATTATAGATATAGGTGGAAACGCGTAAAATAATAGTTTGTACCAGGATATGGTGAAAGCGTTAACTGCATAGGCATCTGGATCTCTGTGCCATGAAACATATTGTTCACATTTATGATTACTTCTACTTGCGAAAAGAATACAAGGCTTACCTAAATAATTTGTAATAGTATTATAAGCATTTTGAGAAATCTCCCATTCGATATCTGCGTGGGATCTGCGCGATTCGGCGTCTGCCACTACGTTATCAGAGGAACGAATATAATCTGCATGAACTATAAGTTTACGCGCTTCACACCATTGCCATAATTCCATTGCAATGTTGGATAAGTGTGGAAATTGCACACCACCCATTCTATTTATATACGATATTGCTGTTGTATTGTCGATACGTAATAATATTTGACAATCTTTTAGATTTTGTGCAAATACTTTAAGTTCCAGAAAAGCAGCAAGAATCTCTAAATAATTAATATGTAAGGATCGTTCATGTTCATCCCAAGGAACATTTGCAGTATCATGGCCACAGGCAGCCCCCGTTGTTGAGGCATCGGTGAATATTTCCAAGGCATATTTATCACTTTTTATTTTACTTACAGAGTGATTAATGGCATTTAACCACCAATCAAAAATGAAAGATAAGTTATCCGGAATTGTCATATACTTATCGTAGTCATTTTCGTCTTTAAGGTTTAAAAATTTACACCTTTCAAGGTCTTTTGTGTAAAGCCAGCCATAATCGACGGCGTGGCATGCAGATATAAGTAATCCTATTAAACGAGCAAATTCCCTAATTCTGCATCGCTTTAATTTTTTAAACTTATATATTTCTTTTTTAATCCTTTCTTTCTTTTCTTGAGGTAATCTAACTTCTAATCTTTTTGAGTCAATTATATATCCTAAAAATTTACAAGAGTTGGTTGGAACTAATGAACTCTTTTCAGTATTTACAATAAATCCCAAGGATTTTAATAAAAGTTTTGTGTCATTTATATTTTGCAGACAATCATTAAATGAATGACCTACGAGGTACAAGTCATCCAAATAAAAATTAGATAAATATCCCTTGGATCTCAGCAGCCTAGCCACTGGTTTCAGGATCTTTGTGAAAACATAAGGTGCTGTGTTTAAACCAAAGGGTAAAACATTAAATTCATAAAGATATAGAAAACGTAAATATTTTTTCGAATTTGGGTGCATACTGACTAAGAAGTATGCATCTTTTAGATCAACTGTAGCCATAAAACAGTTTTTAGAAATGAGTTTTAAAGCCGTTCTTAAATCTTCGAGTTTAAAATGTTGAGTTTTTATAAATTTATTCAGTTCTTTTAAGTTTAATATAAAACGCCGTTTACCGTTTGGTTTGGGAACCAGAAATATTCTAGAAATAAATTGATCATCACAAGGTTGACATAATGAGATTGCTCCAATAGATATCAAATTTTGAATAGACTCTCTGAAGGCTTTATACTCAGAGAGTGAATATTCAGGTTCAATTGGGACCACAGGCTGTACAACTGGACTTGTAAAACTAATTTCATAGCCTGAAACCCAGGAGAGTACAAATACAAAATACAAATACAAAATATTTATTGGCACTAAAATACATAGTTACATTGTAAGGACTCTTGACCTCCAAACTAAGTAACAACTTGTAATATGGAAGTCAAGGGGATTCTCTCTCGAATGGCAAAAAAAAAACGTAAACTATGCTAAGGGTGAGAAGTAATTTTGTACATATTAAAAGTAAAATTAAGTGGAAACAGAAAAATAAAATTTTTACTTGACATTATTCAGGTTAATTTTGGGCGAAGGTTGTGTGTGTATATGGTGCAATGCTGTATTTGGTGTGCATGTTTGTGCTTGTGAGTGGAAGTGCGTGTGTATGCGTGTAGGAGTGCAGGTGTGTGGTGAGTGTGTTTATGTGTGCGTCAAGTGAGCGCGTGCGTGCGCGTGCTTGTGAATATGCAATCCATCAATGAGGACTCAGAATATTCTCGGTTTCATCATAGCTGAGACCCATAAGCCATTGTGTTGTAATAATTTTGCATTTATGTTTGGTGAGCTTATTAATATTTAGTTTTTTGTGACATAAGTTGTATAAGTGTGAGCTGATTATATTGTAGTGTCTTTTTGCTAAAGTGGATTTGTGTTTGTTAATTTTGTATAGGTTAGTGACTTTACGTTTGCTGGTGATGAAGGTGGTGTTTTGTTTACCAGCAAAATGCTTCCGGAGTACAGTATGAAGTACAAAAAGTTTTCTAACAGAAAGGACCTTGGTATCGGTGAACAGTAGGCTAGTGGGATATCTAATAGGCTTTGAGATCATGACCTTTAAAACAGCTCTTTTAACTCTTTCAATATTTATCATTAGCGTCTTTGGGCATCCTCCCCATACACACAGTATGATGTTATAGACTGGCACAGCGAAAAATAAACCAATTTTAATGTATCCAATTCAGCACTATTTCTAATTTTCTTGAATATATAAATTAATTTTCTAATACGAGATGTTTAATTAGTTAGATGGGAGGACCAGTTTAAGGTTTCGTTAAGAACAACTCCCAGGTATTTAACGTCCTTTTGTCTTTTTAGTGGCATGCATGAGCAGTCATGGGTGGGAGATGGGCAGGTGTGAGCTCTAACAACAAACTCATCAACTGATGGTAAACAGGCAGCCTTCATTGAGAACGGTAGAAAGTTTGTCTTTTCAATGTTAAGTGTCAATTTGTTACAACACAGCCAGGTCATCACCATTCTCATTGCATTTTCTGCATTTTGTTGTACTTCCATCCAGTTTTGACCATTGATAACCAGAGCGGTATCATCCGCATACGTGTAAATGTTGCATTTGGGTATGGAGAGCTTACAAAGATAATGTAGATCTGAAACAATTTTGGGCCCAATATTGAGCTCTGAGGAACTCCAAAGGTTATGTGTTCACCAGTACGATTGGGTTGTCAGTAATCATAGACCATTGCTCATAGTAAAAACTAAGTCGCCCTGCGGGTTTTACCGTGTCTATCGCCTGTGACGTGGTGCTCGTTGACGCGATGACGTCCTGGAAGCGCTGTGCTGCGTCGATGTCGATGTCGTCCTCGGAGTCGGATTCGATGCACGTGCGCCTCTCGCTCCCCCCGTCGGCAGTGGCCTGCGGCCTGCGGGGGGAGCTCGGTAGTTTAAAGGCCTGGTGTGGGGCTTTCCCGGTTTTTGAGCATCAGGCTTTGCAGTTACCGCTGACCTTAGTTAGGCTCCAGATTTGTTTATAATTTTTGCTGATTTTAATGTTTCAGGCAGGTTGCACCCGAAGAGGGTTTCGTCTATTTTTGTTTTTTCTAGCTGATCTTTAAGTTCCTTTTTTACAGTAGACAGAATAAAGAATCTCCGTGAGATCGAATAAGAGTGTTGTATGTCGCTTAACATACGAGCCGAATCCATCAGGAGCTTTAAGAGCTCAGGGTTTTTATTATTTGAAGCTAAAATCAATGTGATCGCTTCACCGAGGGACGATAAGGCACACGCGGTGAGTGCTTGCTTATTCTCGATTCCCTTGTCTCGTTTTGCTTGACTTTCTACTAAAGCTGCTCGGATCTCTGGATTGAGGGTGGGTGCTTTTATAAGCTTGCAGTTAGACGGGACGAGATATTTTTCTTTCAATTCTTTCCAAATCTCTTTTGAAAGACCAGAGGTAGCGATGTGGCTTAATCTTATAGCCAGATCCTTTTGAATATCCTTTCCATACTCCTTATTAGTGGTAGGGTCTTCGCCAAGAATTTCCAATAGTTCTGGATCCAAGTCCGACACTTGTTCGTGAACTGCAGTGGAGGGGATCAAGTTCGTTGATCTGCATTACGGATGACTGAGGCGCGGTACACTGTTCTGGAGTAGTCGAGGACATTGGTTGTGTATCAGTCGCGACGGTGGCGGTGGGTGATTGCGGGTTGTCGGTGTCACCAGGTGGGTTGTCGACGACATCAGGCAGCGCATGTACCGCGTCGTCGCTGTATTCATCGGGTTCCAAAACGTCGTATCGGGTATCGCCCGTCCAATAAGAACACCCAGGTATGGGGTCAGGGACTACATCATCAATGCTGATGTCTTTGTCGCTCTCTGCAAGCGAAATAATTATTTCGCTTAAGAAAAAAGTTTTCAACGGTTGTGAGACTCCTGAATGAGAAACACGTATACCGGCAGAGACATATTGTTACCTATACATAGCCATGAAAACACCCTATAGGTAGATCCGAGTAGCATGTATTTGTGTTTGAAATTGGAATGCCCCTTATGGACAGTCCGTTTTTTCATAATGACGCTGTAAATAATGTAAAAAAAACATGTTTTTGGCAATAATAGTAATTAATCTCACCCTGTCTGTTACGTGGCGGTAGGTCAGCTTCCGAGGATGACGTATCACTTTTATCACTATGGCGACGACGCCTACGTTCTATTTTTCGCTCAAATTTTCTAAGTTTTTTAGTTAAGTAATCGAAATCATGTTGCTTATTAAGTTTCCTTTTAGGCATTTTGAAGCTATAAGTTTAAACTTTAACACTTGTTAGTGTAGCTAGAACGTTATTAAACATAAAAAGATATTCATTATTAATAATACAATAAATAAGAAAATAAAATAAAGATAACGTAAAATGTTTAACGAACGTGCGAAACAGCGGAGCACTAGAATGTGAATGATGGCTGCAAGTCAGAGACTCTGACAGGTAACGTCTGTTCTCCGTATACCCACATTACATTTTAATTTTTTTTTCTCTAAAATACAGTGCGAAATGGCGAGTCTGTGTGTGAAACTACATTGTGTTATTATCGAGAACGAAGCTTGAGAGTAATTTAATAAAATAACCCTGTTAACCAGAGTAGCTCAATCCCAAGTATTTTTGTCTTCCATATAGTCCTTAACTGTATAGTAACCCTTTTTACAAAGCTTTTGCTTAATGTATGACTTAAATTTATTATGACTTAAATGTTGGAAATGGCCTGGGATTTTATTGTAAAAGCGTATACATTGACACTTAAATGACTTACTGATTTTCTGGAGCCTAGTTGGAGGAACAATGAACCTGTCTTTATTTCTAGTGTTACTATTCTGGATATCACTGTATTTAGAGAAGAGATCAATATTTTTGTGCACATACAATACATTTTCATAAATATACTGAGAAATTAAGAGGTCATTATATTAATCTCTTTAAACTTTTCTTTGAGTGAACACCTGGGGCTAAGTTATAAATTGATCGAATGACTCTTTTCTGCAATACGATGATAGTCTGTATATCGGCGGCATTCCCCCACAGCAGAATACCATACGACATCACACTATGGAAATAACTAAAATATACTAGTCGAGCCGTATCGACGTCAGTTAAATTACGTATTTTTTTCACGGCGTAAGCTGCAGAGCTGAGCTTCTTCGACAACTTATCTATATGTGGGCCCCACTGAAGCTTAGCATCCAAAGTAATGCCTAGAAACAAAGTAGAGTCTACAAGGTCCAACTCTTCGCTATTTATTAACACACTAGTTTTCACCTGTCTGACGTTAGGCGTCGTGAACTTAATACACTTAGTTTTTTTCTCATTTAATAGCAAGTTGTTAGCATTAAACCAGTGCATTACTTTTAGGAGAGCGCTGTTTACATCGTCAGTTGCCATTTGTTGGCGTTTTAGTTTAAATAACAAAGAAGTATCATCTGCAAACAGCACTACCTCATGATTGTCCCTTATGAGATAAGGCAAGTCATTAATATAAATCAAAAACAAAAATGGGCCAAGAATTGAGCCCTGCGGAACTCCCATAGCGACGACTGACCCCGGTGATCTCTTTCCATTGACGTCCACTTTCTGAATCCTGTTACACAGGTACGAAGTAAGAAGATTCAGAGAAGCGTTCCTAACACCATAGTGGTGCAATTTCCCGATTAGAGTTTCATGAAGGACGCAGTCGAATGCTTTGGACAGATCACAGAAAATACCCAAAGCATCGTATGATTTCTCCCAAGCACTATATATGTGTCCTAAAAGTTCAACACCGGCATCGGTTGTCGAACGACCCTTTGTAAATATGTAATAATTTATTTTTATAAAAAAACCTTTGCATTTGGTCCAACATTAGTTTTTCAAAGATTTTGCTAAATGTAGGTAACACTGAAATAGGTATCGTGGATAGTGGGGTCAAATGTGCTACCTGATTTAAACAAAGGAATTATCTTGCTATTTTTCATAAGATCAGGAAAGGAGACGGGCGAAAGTTCATAGAAAGTTGGGCTTGACGTTACAGTGTTGATTGCTGCATTATTTAATTCGTAAATTAATACCATTTCTAAAAAACAAAAAAGTTTATGACTCCAATATTGCAGAAAAATAATATAGGGTGGGGTGGCACAAAAACAACCTCGTGTCATTTTCATGACAATGAACTCTCACTTTGTACTTTAAGAAAATACACACAGGATATCTAACAATTGCATTTTACTTGATAATAACAAAAATACTTAACCTGAGATAGTAAAGAAAGAGGTAGTATGAAATAATATGAATAAAAAAGCTATACCTACCTATTTTTCATTAATTTTTTATTCGTCATCATCATATATGATTAAAACATCATCTAAAAACTATGCAGGCGGTATTAAGTTCGGTTGATGTCTTGCCCAGCTTAAGACATTACGTGACAACAGCAACCTACGGTCTTTTTCCATACCAAGCACAACAGAAATATCCGCTAACGCAAAGTCAAACCAAACGAAACGAATGATCAATGATAATGTCGGACTTCACAATTAGACATTAATTCTACTTTGTTGCCTGTTTAAAAAAATGTGCCAATCGATTTTTCTGATCGATTATGATATCAATTTATTACAACTTAAAAAAAAACTTAAATATAATTGCATAAAATAAAGCTACTATTTTAAAATAAATATCTTTTAAAATAAATAATTTTTCTAACTTCTGTAGATACTAAAAGCAAGTGTATCACTATAAAATATCAGTCTAAAGAAATAAACTATTCGACAAATCGATTAACTTATTTCATTTGGCAACATAGTATTAAACTACAAATGAAGGAAATTAATCTTTCTAATAATCATTTTATTTTTTATCCCATATGTTTACGATTTAATATTTCGCACTTGTGAACAAAAAAACAACAAAGAAATATTGATAATCTTTTCATTTGTGTAACGTTAAGGCCAGATTTGCCCGTCTCCTTTACCACTGTCAATACAGTTATTAAAAATTATGGCTAGGATAGGTGCTACGACCTCTATTATGGATTTGGCAACGTCAACAGAATGACCCCATAAGTCTGCAGTCTTCTTTATGTTTAAAGTATGAAACGTTTTTATTATATCTCTGCAATTGAGATGACAAAATTGAAATTCAATATAACATACATTAACATTTTCTTTAAGTAAAGATTCAGCAACAGTGGGGGACGAGTTTAGCGATTTAGTGGTCGAAATAGGTATATTTGCAAAAAAAATTTCAAATGTTGAAGCAACCTGTGTGTCGGCTGTTACAATGTTATCATCTATTTTAAGACTGTAGTCACTATTTCGTCTACTAATTCTTCCCGTTTCACTATTGTAATGATTTTATAAAATAATGACAAGACATTTATATAGGTTTCCTTATCACGAGCGACAGATGGCGCTTGTAGTTGAACTATTCGTTATTAAACGCCCTTTTTATTACAAATTAGTCAAATATAAGTAGGTGTTATATTATCAATTTGTCTGTGTAATCAATTTATAACTATTGCTAAATTTAAAGTTAATCTAATGTATTTAAATTAATCAGTTGATCATGCGTACTGTGTACTTCGCTCTGATTGGTCTAACCCAGCTGAGTGTTTGCCTACATTTAAGAGTGGGGAACATTCGGCTGGTAACAGATCAACCTGGACTGAGACATTCTATTCCGAGGCGATGAGCAGTAGACATAATATCTTATAAGCCAGTGCTGTTGTTGTATAATTGTTAATAATTATTGAGCTATTAAGTGATAAGTGATTGTTGATAATTACATACTGTTGGATGAATAAATACTTGTAATACTCAGTCTGAAGTGTATGATTCGTCACATTTCAGAAGTGGGATATGCCTACAAGAAAATCCACAGATACAGTAATGTTGAGTGACGTATGTCTAGAGGTTATGTGTGCCTACAATAGAAAGCCAAGTGTGCTTGAGTTACTAGAGGCTATGTATGCCTATTGAGCCATGTGTGCTTAGATTGTTAGAGGTTATGTGTGCCTACAATAGGAAGCCAAGTGTGCTCGAGTTACTAGAGGCTATGTATGCCTATTGAGCCATGTGTGCTTAGATTGTTAGAGGTTATGTGTGCCTACAGTAGGAAGCCAAGTGTGCTTGAGTTACTAGAGGCTATGTATGCCTATTGAGCCATGTGTTCTTAGATTGTTAGAGGTTATGTGTGCCTACAATAGGAAGCCAAGTGTGCTTGAGTTACTAGAGGCTATACATGCCTATTGAGGCATGTGTGCTTAGATTGTTAGAAGCTATGTATGCCTATTGAGGCATGTGTGCTTAGATTGTTAGAAGCTATGTATGCCTATTGAGCCACGTGTGCTTAGATTGTTAGAGGTTAATTATTTTTATTTTATTTATTTAATTTTTATGAGGTACATATTAGGTCTTACGAAGTAATATAAGCCCCACAAAACTGTACAAACAGTTTGACTGTGGGATCAATTTTAGTCTTAATAACATGTAGGTAGTTACATAATTAGTAATGGAGTGCACAATAAATGTTTTATGGTAGGGTATCTATAAGTTATTTTTTTTTTTTTTATCTACACGCAGTTTTATAAATCTTATTTGGATATTCTCCAGTTTATCTATATAGGTTTTTAAATGTGAGGCCGTAGCAATCAAGAGCATAATCCAAAATAGATTCCACTAAAGAAGTATAAAGTAGTTTTAGTATACCAGTAGGAATAGGAGTTATGTGTACCTACAATAGGAAACCAAGTGTGCTCTAGCTACTAGAGGCTATGTACGCCTATTAAGCCAAGTGTGCTTAAAGATAGTAAGCCAAGTGTGCTTAAAGTTATTTTGGCCAAGTGAGTCAAAAGTTTTGGGCCAAGTGTGCCCAATAGGAGCGGAACTATCCTCAGACGCGTAAGTAAAGCATGATTTATACTAAGAGAACAATTAAAAGAATTATTATGCGACTAAGTGCGTCGCAAATAGTTGTGTATATACCCTCTATTAATTTTATAAATTGGAAATGGGAAACATTTATTGGAAGACGTATATTTTTGATTGAACTTTTCATGCATAACTTCGAATTTATGGAGCTATTAATTTTAACCAGTTCGAGTAGATATTTTAGTAATATAAAATGAATTTAATAATAATAGTAAAAAAAGGAGCTTTTAACTTGTTAGTGTCAAATTGAAACAAAACTTATACATTTTTATGTTTTGAGGCCATGGAATCTGATGATACCAATGAATGATGATGAAACCAATGAATGCATACTCCAGACGAAGAGCCGCCAGTTTAGTCGTACAACCATTTACCAAATGTTATACCGAAGTTCAATCCCTCCAGTAAATCTCAGAGTATTGAAGGTTGTTTATGAAAGGTAAGTGTGTAATATATGAATGGGACGAGAAGCAGACCATACATTTTGCCCGACAAAAACTTGTCGGGCTAGCAAAAAAAAAAAAAAAGGAAAGGTAAAGAAATATTGGTACGTACAAATTCAAATCTTTATTGTTTTCATATATAATTAGGATGTTACGAGTTACAATAATGTGTCAAAATGAAAAGGTACAACATGAAGTAATGAAAGTTTACGTGAATATTTTTATGATAAATTGATGCTGATATACAAGCTGATATGATATTAGTGATAAAAAGGCTGTAGGTTGTGCAACTCACGGCATTTATGATAAATCCATTAGAAATGGAGCTCAAGCTTTAAATTGTAATGAACCGGAAAGACTCGCTACATATTCTCAGTTCTCAGCATACCTAGTTAGAACCTATTTCTACAAATAGAAAGCGTCATGAACTCATGATCATACCTCGCCTTCGACTTCAAATGATACCTCCAATTATTTGTTTTAATTGTCGTCGTAAAGAACACTCTTACACCAGATGTCCCAAGTCCCTTGACAAGCGTCTAAAGTGTGACAGGGCGCTAGAACGAAAATTGCAAACCGCCACCGTTAATTCCATGAATAGACCCAAAGTCAAGCGATGAAATAGAACGTAAAGTCCTTACAACTTCTACACACAGTAACAGTAATAACAAATTTTACAAACGGGTAAATAATCGAGTTTTCGTTGGGATTGATAGATTATTAAGATTGGGTATAGTAGGACCCACTATTTGGAACCGTGCACCTAGTTTTGGCAATTCAAAAGTACCTGTATTATTGGTTTATTTGAAATGGATGATTTGACTTTTGACTTATGTAATGCGTGAATATGATGCAAACAGCCTTGACCCCGTGAAAACTGTGTCGAGATTACCTATAGTCAAGGGTTTTGGTGGTGACACCCGTATATAGTACGTTCTTAGGATTGATGAAATCGAATCGAATGTAGAAGTACCTGCTTATGGTTAATTATGGGTTTATGCAGACTGCGTTACTCATTGGATAAAATTTTAAAGTCCTGAGCGTCGCCGCAAACCATTGATTTGGGCCCCTTAAAGCTTACCTTATCGGATTTCATTCAATTAGCCAGAAACAAATCGGAATTAGTTGAAGTTTCGGATTTAAGTTCTTCTTATCCTGGGAATGTTTATATAGAAGGTTATAATAGTAATAAACTTGGCAAAGAATATAACTTACCTCAAGGCACATATCGTCTAAGCATGGGTAAATGTCACCTTATTATCAAATTTAGCTAATCAAACCCTGAATTTTCCCAAAGAATTTTGCCCAA
Organism: Acronicta aceris; assembly: GCA_910591435.1. Classification (NCBI taxonomy): domain Eukaryota; kingdom Metazoa; phylum Arthropoda; class Insecta; order Lepidoptera; family Noctuidae; genus Acronicta; species Acronicta aceris. The sequence goes on along the minus strand of OU342757.1, from coordinate 8,475,916 downwards.
GATTCGTTGCATTGCGATGCCCTAATTGCAAAAGCAATGCCTTTTGTAAAAAAAAAAAAAAGAATTATATGCCCTAACAAAATCACGACAGATATTACTGACTTGGCTCCTTTGATAAAGTCTGAAATCAAAGTCGGTCCCTCAAGTTGGCAAATGGATAAGCCTTACCTACGCTTTATCGCAGTCGTATCGTGAATTTTTTTTGCATTTAACTTGAGCGAGATAGGTTGTAATAACTCTATTAAAATGAACATAGACTTGCTTAATGATAGACCTGTCACACATAGACCCTATCGCTTATCGCACTTCGAGAGAGGACAGGTACGAGAATTTATTGATGACTTGTTGCGAAATGATATAATACAAGAATCCGATTCCGATTGTGCTAGTCCTATAGTATCATTTGGGTAGAAGATCAATTTCAAGCATTAAAATAAAAGTTTGAGTAATAGACCAACACTAGCCTTATACAATCCTAAACTTGATACGGAGTTGCACACAGATGTTAGTTCCTTAGGTGTGGGAGAAATATTAGTACAGTGGCAGTCTAGCCTTCGGGTACTTAAGCCGGTTGCTTATTTTAGTAGGCAGACGACACCTGAAAGGCGTCATTTACAAATCTTATGAAATTTGAAGTTTTGTGTTTATCTGTTGGGATTAGAATTTCAAATTGTAATAGACCATAATACGCTCCGAACCATACTAACCAAGCGAGTATAGACCCGGTATTCGTATGACACATGTCGATGCATTAAGCCGAAATAACATTCTCTGCCTTCTGACATTAACTACGAGTCTTCTGTTAAAGTATCGAGACTGACAATTAGATATTAACACTACAAATGTAGATCCAGACATTTCGCGTATACTTAAAAATTCTTAAGCCTGAATCTGACGAAGAATCTAAAGATATTAGGAAAAATTATGTTATTAAAAATCATAGAGTATAAAAAAAAATTGACGATGAAATACGCCTAGTTGTCCCTCGTAGTGCCCGCTGGAAAATATGCCGTTATAATCATGATGATATAGGACATTTAGGCATTACTAAAACGACTGAGAGAATTCAATCTGTCTTTCCAAGGCTGCGACGATAAAATTCGGTACATTCGGTACGCTTATAATAAAGATGATGCATCCAGACAAAAGACTGAATAATTGTATCCTATAGAAAAAGTTAGCGTCCCATTCCATACAATTCACCTAAACCATCTTGGTTCGTTTGTAAAGAGTAAAAACGGCAATGCCTAAATTATTACAATAGTTGATTGCTTTACAAAATATATATATGTGAAAGCGGTAAAAGACACGAAAACAAAAAAAAATGACTTTGGCTTACCATCTCCAATAATACCTGATCACGAGCTTTTGCGACAGTCATAGCACTAAACATGTCCCTATCGCTGTAGTTTGTCGCAGGGCAAAAAGTCAAACTGAAAGATATAACCAAACCATCTTAAACGCATTAGCAAAACATAATGACGGAAATGACGAACGCAATTGGGAAATGTGTCTTGGCAAAATCCAATGGGGTGTAAATAATTCAGTTAATTCTTCTACTAAAAAGACTGCCATAGGGGCTTTATTTGGCACTACAATAAAAATACCTCGAGAACTAAAAGATATCCTAAATGACGATGTATTTAAAAACAGACTAAATAAACACCTATTACAATAATGTTATTACATGTACACGCTAAAAGAATTCTTTGAAGATAAAAATAAAAGATAATTAAATTATAATTAATAACAATAAAATCTTTGTGCAAAAAAAAAAAAAAAAAACAATTACCAAAATAATAACAATACCTTAAATTTCTGTAAATTGACTACCTAAATGGTTATTTAATTTTAAGTAAAAGTTTATAATTTTATTTTCTAATATTGTAATTTGTTAAATTATAATTATGTAATTAACTTGTTAGTACCCATGTATTCTATGCTGTGCCCCAACGGGGTTTCATGTTGATACTTACCAAACTAGAGATCTATGTATATAAATTACACATGAAGCATTAAAGAACTTTGACTTTGACATTCAGAGATAATTAGAGTAATAAGTTCGATGTTGGAGCTGACATTATACAAAACATGTTACAAAGCGTAAGAAATGAGGTCGTACTAATACTAAAGTCGCGAAAAACACTATTATGATGCCGGTAGCACCCCTAGAACCTATAAACAAGGTGATTTGACTAAGGTTACCAGAACTGACTATAATAATAAAGGCAATAAAACTTTTTAAATTCATAGATCTGATAAAATCACAGAAGTTTTGGGCAATGACAGATATAAAATCACTGAAATTCCGGTTTTTAGCAAACGTAGAGATTCATTTAAGAGCGTCGTTTCCGCTGATCGTGTTAGACCTTATAAAATATAAATAAATATAATGAAAATGTAAATATAAATATAAATTCGCCTGACCATAAAGATTCATCAGATCGTAATAGTAGCCCATCTTCTGAAAGCAATAATGATAACGACAAACTATTTCATAGAAAGGAGTCGGACATCAATGAATAGCCGAATGTAATGATTTTGCATTTTGATTCGTGTTTGTTCAAACAGTTTAAGCATGTAATATTTCTGTATGTATGACTTATGTTATTGAATTACGATAACGTGCGTCAGGAGATCGCACGTTGTCGGATGGCCGAATGTAATGATTTTATAAAATAATGACAAGACATTTATATAGGTTTCCTTATCACGAGCGACAGATGGCGCTTGTAGTTGAACTATTCGTTATTAAACGCCCTTTTTATTACAAATTAGTCAAATATAAGTAGGTGTTATATTATCAATTTGTCTGTGTAATCAATTTATAACTATTGCTAAATTTAAAGTTAATCTAATGTATTTAAATTAATCAGTTGATCATGCGTACTGTGTACTTCGCTCTGATTGGTCTAACCCAGCTGAGTGTTTGCCTACATTTAAGAGTGGGGAACATTCGGCTGGTAACAGATCAACCTGGACTGAGACATTCTATTCCGAGGCGATGAGCAGTAGACATAATATCTTATAAGCCAGTGCTGTTGTTGTATAATTGTTAATAATTATTGAGCTATTAAGTGATAAGTGATTGTTGATAATTACATACTGTTGGATGAATAAATACTTGTAATACTCGGTCTGAAGTGTATGATTCGTCACACTATTAATAATATTCCAAGTAATTCTAATTACATTAATATTGTTTCTTATTTTAGAACTTATATAACATTGACAAGTGTCACATATTGCTGTCACGTTGTCAGATGGCAACTATGCGTTCCAGACTATTGTCATAGATAGATAGATAGATAGATAGATAGAATACTCTTTATTGTACACCAAAAAGATTATGAAAAACATAGAATTAGATTCATAAACAAACATGTTTAGTAGTACAATTGGCGGTCTTATTGCTAAAAGCAATTTCTTACAGACAACCATTGGATGGACACAAATGCTATAGGAAAAAGAATAATGGGCAATTGGTGGTGTATATAAATGGTAGATAGAAACATGCATAATATATATTAAAATTAAATAATATACCTACTGTATTTATAAAATACATAAATATCAATATAATTATATATATATATATATATATAAACACCAACAAATATAAAATAATAATTAAGTAATAAATATAAGTATTAACGTTGATTACCATAATAAAAATACATACCATACATACTAATATACACTAAAAAGAGAATGACAGACACAAAAAAAAAAAAAAAAGGAAATTAATTATTATGAGCCTAAATACAATTCTTTCACCATCTTCTTAAATGTTGCCAGTGTTTGCGCACGTCTAACAGACACCGGCAGTGCATTCCACAGGCGAGTGGCCTGAACTGTAAAAGAACTGTCATAGAATTTTGTGGAGTGCATGGGCATCTTTAACTTTAAATTCTCCGATGACCGTAAGGATAGTGAATGTGTGTCACAAACGAAATCAAAGCGATCTTTAAGATAAGAAGGGGTTGAAGGATTAAAAAGAATACAGTATAGTAGTGAGAGTAAATGAGCATTCCGACGAAGGCGTATAGGAAGCCACTTGAGTTTAGCGCGAAATTCTGACACATGATCATATTTGCGTAAACCAAATATAAATCTTATACAAAAATTTTGGAGGCGCTCAAGCTTATCGAGTTGGTCCTCTGTGAGATCTAGATAGCTGGCATCGGCATAGTCAAGGACAGGCAGGAGAAGAGATTGTGCTAACGCAATTTTAGTGGCAGTTGGAAGGAAGTTACGTAATCGTCGCAAGGATCCCGCTGACGCAAACAAGCGACGACTGGTTTCTTGTAGTTGCGGACCCCACGATAAAGTTTTGTCTAAATAAATACCCAAGTTCTTGACCTTATCACTGAATTGTAATTTAATGCCTTCAAATAGAACTTGTGGCAGGTGAAACCAATCTATCTTTGAGATCATTCGCGAGCTACCAATAATTATAACTTGCGTCTTTAATGGGTTAACTGTTAGTCCATGATATTTGCTCCACTCAGATATCCCTGCAAGATCTTTATTAATAGTGTTGATGGCTACTGACAAGTTTTGAAGCGGAGCCTGGGCGTAGATCTGAAGGTCATCTGCATAAAGGTGGTAGGACGAAAGAAGTTTATTTGAAATTGAGTTAATAAATATCGCGAAGAGTAATGGGGATAATACGCCACCCTGAGGTACACCAGCTGTTGTATTGCACCACGAAGAGAATTTATCTTCAATACGAATACGTTGGCGGCGACCAGTAAGGTAACTACGAAACCAATCAATTACCGTTGGAGATATGTTAAGAGAGCTGAGTATGGCAAGTAAAATGTCAAAGTCAACAGTATTGAAAGCGTTGCTGAAATCCAACAGCGCCAAGACCGTTAACTTCCCATTTTCCATGCCTAGCCGGATGTCATCCGTAATGTTAACCAATGCTGTGACAGTACTATGACCAGGACGAAAACCGGATTGGTAGGGATTTAGAAGTCTATTCTTACAAAGGAATGAACTTAACTGGTTGTGAATAAGACGTTCCAGGACTTTGGATAGAAAAGGTAAAATAGAAATAGGACGATATTCAGAAAAGGATGCAGGATTGGGTTTTTTCGGTAAAGGAGTAATCTGGGCGTCTTTCCATGCATTTGGAAAAACACCACTGGATAGAGAATGATTTAGGATGTGGCATATGACAGGAAGGATTTCGTCGAGGATAGGAAGGATCATGTTACGGCTGACAGAGTCACTTCCAACTGCGTTAGAAGATATAGATAGAATGCTCTTCTTAACATCACAATCAGTTAATTGATTAAAGACGAATGAGGGATAATCGGGAATCGGAATATTAGAAAGATGATTTAGAGTTTTTGCTTTGATTGTCCTATCAAAATTGGACGAGGCAGAGAAGTGTTGGTTTAACGAATTAATATCTAAATTGTTTGAAATTTGATCTTGGCGTGCTTTTCCGATCCCCATTGATCTCAGGAATTTCCAAACTTTGGCTGGGTCTCCATTTTCTACTGAACTATGAATGTGATGGCGTTGTGCATCCCTACACACCTTACTGCAGTGATTTCGTATCTTTACGTACTTCTCCCAGTTGGACGGAGTAGACCGAGACTTATATTTTGTTTTAGATGCCACTTTTTTAGAGATAGTACTTTTGATCTCATTTGTTAACCATGGTGAGGGGAGATGTTTCACCTTAATAGACCTAACTGGGGCGTGAATGTCGTATACCTCAATTAACCGATTTGTGAAAAATGAAGCTTTTTCATCTACTGATTGAGATAACAACAGAGGTGTCCAATCGATGCTACTAACAGCCTCCTTAAGGTTTTCAAGATTCATACCACTAAAATTGCGTTGCAAAAGAATTTTTGACTTAGCCTTGGGAGGACGAATTTTATATGAAAGGAAAATTAAATCGTGATATGAAAATGCATCAGCATCACACTGACCATGTTTTGCAACGTGGTCACAAGAAGAAACGAAGATCAGATCTAAGAGTGATGGTACTGAGTTTGGGAAATGATGAGTTGCATTTAGAGGTAGAATGGATAGATTACTGGATTCTACAATAGAATGAAGAGATGAAGAGCGGGAATCATTCTTAAGAAGGCAGGTATTAAAATCACCCATGATAATAGTATGACTGTAAGAGGCCACTAGGTTTTCCAAAATATTTTCCAAGGAAGCGAAAAAGTCTATGCGTAAGGACGGGGAGTAATAGACGCCAAGAAGAATTTTAGTATTATGGAGTTCAATTTCTATAAAAAGATGCTCACCAGCATTGGACGGTGGTGGTTGTGCTGACAAACTAACAATCGAAAATGAAAGATATGAACGGAGATAAATTGCAACACCCCCACCACCACCATTGGTGCGATCATTTCTTATGAGGTGAAAACCTGGAAGAGAGTAAGTAGTAGATGGAAGTGAAGGCTTTAACCAGGATTCAGAAATAAGAATGGCATGTATGTTCTTACAGTCAAAAATTGCCAGCATATCGGAGAAGTGGGCCGGAATACTCTGGGCATTGATGTGTACAACATTGAAATTCTTAGGAACATCGGAGAACTGAGACACCAGTGTGTCTGCAAGTGATGGCACACTAATGAAACTATCATTATTATCACTATCTGCTGAAAAGAAGGTTTCAGAATCATCACTTGTCTCAAATAACGACATAAAAGTATAACAAAAGATAAAATAACGAAAACTAATACCTAAATTTACAAATAAATATTAAATACTATATCAAAATAAAATATAAAAGGGATTAATAAAACACCTTAAGTCCACCTGCCGGTCGTGTTCACAAAAGTAGCATTCATCATGAATAGCTAAACTTACGGTCCGGGCAGTACGACAGAATGACAGAGTTCTTTTTTTATAAATAATAATAAAAAATAATAACTATTCTGTCTGTGCCTAAAATCTATGTAATCAATCAGCTTAGCGAGAATGACAAAGACACGAAGCCTTCATTGACAGGTGTCAATGACATAAAGCTGGCTGTCATCTGACAGACAAATGAATATTGATTTACATGACAATTTCAACATAAAGGTATTAAAAGAAAAAGTGGGTTAGCTAAACATATAAAGTGGGTTAGTTAAACATAAAATAAAATTTCCCTGCCCGGACTCAATCCAAATTAGGTTATGTTAGTTGAATATGGTGGAGAACGAAACTGTAGTACATAACAACTATTCACAACCTCACTTCCTGCCAACAACAGTACGGTCACGCTTCGATCTACTCGTAGCGGGCTTCTCCGCCGTAGGAGCAGGTTCAGAGCCAGTAGCTGCCTCAGGCTCCATTCCTTTAAGTTCCGAGGAGGAGACAATGCGTCGCCGTGTACCGTCCGGCCGGAGTACATAAACAGAGCCGTCTTTCGTCCAGCACTTTGTTACACCGAACCTTTGCCGCGCTGCAATGAAGAGGTCATGGCGCGCCTTGGTCAGGAACTCTGAAACCGTAATGCCTGTGCCTTTCAATTTGGTTTTTTCAAACCAAATCTTATTAAGGACAGCTAGATCATTTAATTTGAATAAAATGGGCCGAATTTTATGAGCAGCTGTAGCGCGTCCCATTCTGTGACACCGCTTTATGTCATCTACTGAAAGCTCACTTAACTTCATACGGTCCCTGATAATATTGGTCACAATCTGGGCAGTGACTTCATCTTTGGTTTCTGCGACACCATGTAACAACAAGATTCTTCTTCGTCCGCGCATCTCTACACTATCTATATTCCGAGCAAGAATCTGCACCTGCTGCTGCAGGCTACCCAGTGTTTCAATGATGAACAATTTGAATGCATTAAACTCAGATACCAGAACTGAGGAGCTGGGTGAGCCTGTTGGTGCTTTCTGCAACTGCGCCTCAAAGTCAGCCATCCTCTTGTGGAACACATCACGCAGCTGAGACAGGGTGTCGTTGATGGGGTCCATTTTAAAGTTTTGTGTATGAAGAAATAGAAGTCTCTCTTGTGAAGTGAAGTTAAAATAGTGAGATAGTTAACAGTTCCCAGGAAACACACTTTACCAGCAGGTAGCTTTAATTAAGTAACAATTATAAACATTGATTAGTGTTATAAATACTAATTTTGTATTTTTATTAAATTATATCTTAAGAACACTTTAATTTCAGTCTTTCTTTCATACTGATTTTTTGCATCATTTTATTGCTGTAACTTTATTTTTATTTTCTATTTTTTTCTCCCCGGACTGCCTTCTAACATCATATTTTTAGTGTAGATTTATTGATAAAGTATGTAACACAACCGGCAGGTGGACTAATTGTTATTTAGTTATACTCCCGAATATTATTGTATTTGGGACAATACATACTTATTTTTATTTTTAAATTATAGATTATATATTTAAATATAAACGTATATATTTATGTCTATCGATCTTAGTAGCGACAATGAATGTTTTTATTCTTTATCAAGTGACGAAACGAGTAGTTACTCCAGTATTCCTTCACTTGGCGACACTCTCACAGCACAGTTTTCTGATGTTTCTAGGAATTTTAACGTCGTCCATATAAATGCTCAGAGTATTCCGGCCCATTTCCCCGATATGCTGGCAAGCTTTGACTGTAAGAATATTCATGCTATTCTTGTTTCCGAATCGTGGCTTAATTCAAATACTTTAATTCAAATAATAATAATAATAATTCAGACTTGAGTCCATAGTGTTAGTATAAAACAAAATAACTTAATAACTAATGTTAGTAATTAGGGGTAAATGTCTTATAATCCTCAGCTCGTATGGATCCTTACCCAGTGACGCAGCAGAGGGGAGTCCCATCGATCTATAAACACGCTCAGAATACTGTTAGTAGTGGCGCGCAACCGACTGCCTATAGAGGCGGTCCTCTTCCTTATTATGGCGTAAAAATCGTCTGTATGCGTCTCAGCAAACATTCTGGACGCACTACAACGCCAAGACAGCCCCAACAGTATCCTGAACGCGTTATTGTATTGGACACGCAGATCGCTGTATGCCCTTTGCGTAAAACTGGTCCAAAGACTGCACGTGTAAAAAGACTGGCAAAAAGCTTTAAAAAGGGTAACTTTTACTTGATTCGTACAACGTGCGAATCTTCGAACCAGCATATTACATCGAACAGCCAGCGACCTGCGCTCCCTTTCTATGTCTATATTGTCCTTAAGATCCTCAGTGACCCAATGACCCAAGTACTTAAACTTAGTTACCCAAGCTAAAGGAGTGCCACAGAGGGAGACACCGGGGATATCACTATAGTTTATGGTACACGCTTTAAACATAATAAGTTCGCTCTTTTTAACGTTGTACTTGAGCCCATGGGACACAGCATAGGACTCACAAATCGCCACAAGTGTCCTCAATGCGCCAATTGATGGGCTCAGCAGCACCATATCATCCGCATAACTAATGTTATTCATACAGACGCCGTCAATATGGCATCCAACTTTAGTGCTGCTGAGCTCAACAATTAGCCGATTTATGTACAAATTGAATAGGCGGGGTGAACTTAACCCCCCCTGTCTCACCCCGCATTCCAGCCCGTACACATCCGATTGAGCCTCCGCCCATCTGACACTATTCCTCTGATTGTAGTACCAGTAACAAAACAAGGATGTGATTTCATTCGGTAGCGTTGTATCTCTTTGCAACTTATTCCACAATACTTCATAGGACACTAGGTCGAACGCTTTTGACAGGTCCAGAAAGCAAGCGAAGACGGGTGTTTTTCGTGAGGCATAATATTGAACAGTTTGCTTGAGGCACAGAATGGCACTCTCCGTGGACAGACCGGGTTTGAAGCCAAATTGCGCGTCGTGAAGTTCAATGTGTTTAGCCAATTGTTGATCAAGCAAACTGTCCAAAACCTTGGCGGTTATAGTGGCCAACGAAATAAGCCCGTAGTTGGACACGTCAGAAGCGTCCCCCGTCCTGTCCTTAACAATTGGTACTACCACTGTACGCATAAGGTCCTGCGGCAAATATCGGTGACTGAGACACAAATTAAAAAGTAAGGCAAGAACCCTATACAGATGTGGCCCCGCATACTTCAGGTGCTCGACGCTGAGGCCGTCATGGCCTGGCGACTTACCTCTTGTCATTTTCTTAATAACAGTAGCAACCTGTTTAGCGGTAAACATTATGGCAAGCTCACCAGAACCCGACAAATCCCCTTCATCGAACACCAGTCGTCCATCTTGCAAGGGAGACTGAACTCTAAAATGTCTCTGAAAAAGGTTGGCGATATCTTTCGGTTCACTTTGACCCGCCACGCTCGCAGGGAGACCCGGCTTGGCCTTTAATTTGTTTGTCGACTTCCAAAACTTAGCAAAATCTTTTTTCGAGTGACTTTTTGCCAAAATATCTAATTTAATTTGTTGTTGATTATTTTGAATAAATTTTAATTTAGAATTGAATATCCTTCGTGTTTCGCGCATTTTCTCATACACAGTCCCTTGAGTGGGTGCACCATGCAAAAGCCACGTTTGGTAATATGTACGAGCCTCCCTATGAGCGTCACTGACATGTTTGTTCCAGCCTGTGACATATTGTCGCTTTATGCGATCACTGCCGACATATGTATAATTGGCGCCCTCTTGAAGAGTACTTTATTACTAAGAGAGTTTTGGTTTAATAATTTTTGATTAATTTTGGTTAAATTACATTCAAATAAAGCAAAGCCGTGTCTTCCTTCAACTTCCTACTCTTTACCCGGTTTCCAACTAATTAGAAATGACCGAACGATTGGCGGTGGTGGAGGTGTTGCCATATATCTTCGCACGCATATTCCTTTCTCTGTTATCAATGTGTCAGCACAGCCGCCACCGTCAAATGCTGGTGAACATCTTTTTGTTGAAGTTGAATTAAACCATAACAAAATTCTTCTTGGGGTATACTATTGTCCTTCTTTACGTGTCAACTTCTTCTCTTCTTTTGAAAACATCTTGGAAGCTCTAATCCCCACTTACAGTCATAGCATAATCATGGGTGATTTTAACACCTGTCTTCTTAAAAAAGATTACCGTTCTTCCTCTTTATGTTCTTTATTATATTCTAATAATCTCTTCATTCTTCCGCTAAATGCTACTCACCACTTCCCTAATTCCACTTCCTCACTTCTTGACCTCATCTTCGTCTCTTCTCCAGATCACGTTGCTAAGCATGGTCAATACTCAGCCGATGCTTTTTCATATCATGATCTGATGTACCTCTCTTACAAAATTCGTCCCCCTAGGGCGAAACCTAAAATCCTCATGCAGCGCAACTTTACCGCTATTAACACAAACGATCTTTGTGAGGATGCTAGCAATTTAGACTGGTCTCCAATCTTTACCTCTGCTTCAGTCAATGAACAAGTCGAGCTTTTCACGACTTTGCTTGTGGAACTGTATGACCGTCATGCACCTGTTCGAGCGGTCAAAGTTAAACATTTACCGTCGCCGTGGTTAACAGATGACATAAGAGCTCTAATGCTTCGAAAAGCGACGGCAAAATCGAAATATAAGAGCCGACCGTCGGATTCCAACAGGGAAAAATACGTGGCTGTCCGTAATCACTGCAATAAAGTATGTAGGAATGCTCAACGCCAGTACATCCACAGCTCCGTTCAAAATGGAGATCCAGCAAAAGTCTGGAAATTTCTAAGATCTATGGGAGTCGGAAAATCCCGCCAAGAAACTATGCCAAAAGATTTAGATATAGACTTGCTTAATTTTCATTTATCTGCTTCGTCTGATTTTGATATGACAACTAAATGTAACACCTTGAAGTATCTTTCAACACTTCCGGCTTCCAGTCATTCCCCGTTTTCATTTAGTCTTCTCTCCGCATGTGATATTAAAAAGAGCATAGTATCAATAACTTCCAACGCAGTTGGCAGTGAAATGCCGTAAAATGATTCTCCCAGTGCTTGACATAATTCGTCCCATCATTTGTCATATCCTTAACTACTCTTTATCCAGTGGCGTGTTCCCAAGTGCATGGAAAGACGCGAAAATAATCCCATTACCGAAAAAAGTTAATCCTGTATCCTTTTCTGAATATCGTCCCATATCCATTTTACCCTTCCTGTCCAAAGTTCTCGAACGGTTAATTTACAATTGAGCACTTTCCTCTCCAAAAACAACCTCCTTAATTCCTTCCAATCGGGATTTCGTCCAGGTCATAGCACAGCCACAGCTCTTGTCAATATACGGATGATATCAGGTCAGGCATGGAAATCGGAAATCTTACAGTACTGGTATTACTGGACTTCAGTAATGCTTTTAATACTGTTGATTTAGATATTTTGCTTGGCATACTACGCTCTATTAATATATCTCCATCGGTGATTGACTGGTTTCATAGTTACCTGTTTGGTCGTCGGCAAAATATCTGCCTTGAAGATGCTTCATCTTCTTGGAGCAGTAACTTTGCCGGAGTACCACAGGGTGGCGTTTTATCCCCTCTACTCTTCGCAGTTTTTATAAACTCTATTTCAGAACGACTACTTTCTTCCTACCATCTTTATGCAGATGATCTGCAGATCTATTGTCGAGCCCCTCTTGGGAACTTATCGCATGCGGTCCACACGGTAAATCAAGACCTGGCTTGTATTTGCGATTGGAGTAAGAGGTATGGACTTACGGTCAACCCCACGAAAACGCAGGTTATCGTGGTTGGTAGCTCAAGAACTATCTCCAGAATTGACTGGTCGGCTCTTCCTCAAGTTTCTTTTGACAACATTGTGATACCTTTCAGTGATAAAGTTAAGAACTTGCGGATAATTATTGATCGGAATCTATCCTGGACTACTCAGTTGCAGGAAGTCAGCCGCAAATTGTTTGCATCTGCCGCAGGCCTGAAAAGACTACGCAATTTCCTGCCAATTGCGACCAAAGTTGCGCTTGCTCAATCACTTCTTCTTCCCATCCTTGATTATGCTGATGTCAGCTATCTTGACCTCACAGAGGACCAACTTGATAAACTTGAACGCCTTCAAAACTTTTGTTTAAGGTTCATATTTGGGTTACGCAAATATGACCATGTTTCTGAATTTCGTGTTAAGCTCAAGTGGTTACCTATCCGCCGTCGCCGGAATGCTCATATTCTTTCACTACTATATAATATTCTTTTCCTTTCATCTACCCCCCATTATCTTAAAAAACGTTTTGAGTTCCTGGGCGATACTCACACATTATTCCTGAGGTCATCAGATAACTTGAAACTCAAGATGCCGATGCATTCCACAACTTTTTTTGACAAATCCTTTACAGTTCAGGCTGCTCGTTTGTGGAATGCACTGCCAGTACACATCAGGCGTTCTCAATCGCTCCCTGTGTTTAAAATGCTTGTGAAGGAACATTATTTAGCACTGTAACTTCGATACTTTACTGTCATAAATACAGAAGTTGTTGCTTATTATTTAGATATACATATATTAAATATATATATATATTATTCATCTTATTGGATATATATTATTATTTATATATTATATACCTATAGGTTTATATATATATATATAATATTTATATATTATAATATGATATTATGTATTATTATCTATAGTTTATAATTACTGTTTTATTATATCATATTGTTTAGCTATGTAGGTAGGTGCACCATGGTTAACCCCATTTGTTAGTTCAGTTCAGATATGTCCATCCTAAGGTTGCCTGGAAGAAATTGCAATTAGCGATAAGGCCACCCATTGTATGTTTTTTGTGTCAATATGTCCTGTCCTATGTTTAATTTGGTGTACAATAAAGTATATAATAAATAAATAAATAAATAACGGGACTTGGCTATACAACACACTCTTTTGAATAATTTTGAGTAATTTCTAACATAGAGATTAAAATCAGGAGTGTTAACATGGATTCGTTCATTGTATAGCTCATAAAGACGCTTTCTGCTTATATGAATACCAGTGAATGGGCAACATTCACTGAAAGAAACATTTCCATTTACCGTGATCGTCTTAGGTACAAAAGTGGAATCAAAATGTGTACAGTATGCTTTAAAAAAGGTCTCGTAATATTTATTGGGTTCATGCTCATAAGGCAATAACGGTAATGTATTAATAAGTTTAGTTTTAAACATTTCCAAACGACCTGTAGTTTTTGGGTTAACAATGATATCCATTTTAACCACTTCCATATTCAGATTCTGGATACTAATCTCTAATCTGTCCGGTGTGGTCAGAATCTAACATATTAATAATTTTCTTGTAGTTAGGTATAACATCTGTATATATATTATCTAAGCATGTGGCAGTAGAAGCTGTTATTCTATATATATTATGTTTTTTTCGGCGGTAGTTGCGAAAAAGTTAAGACGTGTCTCTGAGTAGTGAATTTAATTTAATTTTAATAAATTAATACAATTACTTTTTTAATTAAAATTCTAAGTAAATATTTATCATTAACACAGTACTCACATTTGCAGTGCATTTAATGTAACTGAAGCACAAAAATATTCACCACCTGCCAGCTTTAACTACACTAACTTAAATCTATTAAAGCACTTTAATTATAAATATCACAATGCCACAACTTGCTGAGATACTATCGTCTATGATCGCGTACGTCAGTCGTTACGTTTCTTGTTCTCTCATTCTAACATAATTAATTTAAATTAGAAAAAGTTTTGACTGTTGTCTACCTATGTTTATCTGTCACTTAAAAGGCTAAATATCGGCCACAGCTCGAGTGGACTGCATCTGTTTGGTGTAAAGTGTGATCTGAAGCTGTGTAAAAGTTGGTTACCTATTGCATTATTTACACTAATTTATTCCATCACAGCAAGTGATATACGACACAAAGTGTTAATTTGTTGGTGTTTGTGCCGAATAGACATTATATTGTGATCTAGACTGTTAAATAGTTACTTAACCTGATCTGCAATAATTCGATTTTGCATTGTCATGTGAGCAACGAGACTACTGCCATCTACCTGTATTCGATTGAACTTCGGCCGGCCGAGTGTGTACAGTGATCTACACTTTTCACGCAGTTGACATCGACTCGCTCAGCTCGTGTCAATCGACTCATCGTTGACTAATAGGGCAACAACGTCACCAGGTGGCGCTACATAACTGTATTAGTTTGTCGCTTTACTCTGTGGATAATATGAACAGTTTGGGGTGCAATACTGTCATAAGGACTGATTCGCGTTTATTAAAATGTAATGCTTGTGATGGTTGTTATCACTGTGAGTGCCTAAACATCTCAGCAATACTTGGCTCTTACGACAGAATTTAAGACGTCATGGAAATGTCCATCATGCAATAATATCACCCGACGCACTCGGTCTAACTTGGCTACACCTGTAAGGTCTACACAAATACCTCTGCACGAAGATAACATGAATATGTCGTGCGATATACTGGATCAAGGTATCTCACCGCAAAACTTGGATACTACAACAATTATAGCCACTGACCCCGCTAGTCGGAACCCAAGTAACGCCTTCCAAGAGCTTACCAAAGAGATGCATAACATATTGCAGGGCTTGCGAACCGACATGAACAGCGCCCTCAGTACTTTAAAGGAGGATATTGTTACGAGCTGGGGTTCGGGATAAATTATAAACACTAATTTCACCGAAATAAATAGTCACTTTATTCACTACACAAACACAAACAGAGATCACACGAACAGTCACTAGCACTTGTTACACTTAACGTCGCACTGATAATCACTTGTACTTCACTCCGATCTTCACTTCGATGTGTCCAAAACTGAACTGCCTTGCCGACGCTGTCGACCATTATTTATATGAGCCACGAAGATTCTGGATTCGAAAAATCTCGAAAAATCTCAAGAATGCGACCCGCCTGCATTCTTGAGACAATAGATGTTTACATCCTTTATTCAACTTGCGAACAATAGATGTTTACAATCGCCATTGTTAATACTTGACCTTGAGCCCGGTCTCACGCTATTGTGTTTTGTTTGTTTTTCTTTTTGTTGCGGGTGCCGCATTCTAGCGTATTCCTTTTGTTAGTTTTCTACCTGCTTCATCGACTAATCCAGAATCTCCGTGACCCATCTCCGTCGTCCTAGTTACTCGGCGTAACACTGCCCCCTCCTAAGACATGCTCGTCCCGAGCATTATTCGATCCGCGATAACGTGCCAAACGATCCACATGAACGATCTTCGGAGCACCTCTTGGTCTTTTTTGTATCCGGTACGTGACATCGTTGATCTTAGTCACGACTCGGTAGGGTTGCCTGTAATTTCGGTGACTTTCCTTTGCTGGGTACCGGGTTATGTAGCCACACTAGTGAGCCTTCATCGAAGCCTTTGTTGTTCATCTTGCGGTCATAGCGGGTCTTCATCCTCTCAGATGTTTGTTGGCCTGATTGTCTGACATGCTCATATATGTCATTCATTCTGGTACGCAAGTCGTTTGCATAATCAGTCACACATCGGGGGGTGTCAGGCGGAATACCGGTGATGAGATCTGCAGGCAACCGTAGTTCTCTTCCGAAGATCGCGAAGGCTGGTGTTACCGACGTACTTTCGTGAACTGCACTCCGGTATGACAAAAGGAACGGTTGGATGTGCTTATCCCAATCCCTCTGCCTGTTCCCCACGACTTTTGCCAGATATCTCTCTAAGGTCTGATTGAACCGTTCAACCATTCCATCAGATTGTGGGTGGTAAGAGGTGGTTCTGGTTTTATTGGTATCCATTACCCGACACGTCTCCTGGAATATTTGTGACTCAAAATTCCTTCCTTGGTCGCTGTGAATCTCCAAGGGTACTCCAAATCGACAGAAGACTTCATGGACCAATTTATCTGCACCCGTCGATGATTTTTGATTAGGAATGGCGAACACTTCCGGCCACTTAGTGAAGTAATCTATCACAACCATAAAATACTTGTTTCCACTTTCACTTTCTGGAAATGGTCCCGCAACGTCTAGAGCTATTCGTTCCCAGGGCGCACCAACATTGTAGACTTTCAATGCTCCTCTGCTGCGCGTGTGAGGCCCTTTTACAGCTGCGCAACTAGTGCATTTACGACACCAGTCTTCAACATCGTCCCGACAGTGGATCCAATAGAATCGCTCTCGAATCTTCAATAAAGTCCTTTTTACTCCTAGATGACCTCCCGAACATCCGTCATGGTAAAGTTGCAGGATATCTGGCACCTTAGCTTTGAGGACTACCATCTGCAGATGACACTTGTCCCCTTTAACATTTTCCCATTTCCGGCATAAGACACCATTCTGTATCAGCAGACTGTCCCACTGTGCCCAGTAACTTTTTGTGACTGCGCTCAATGACGCAACATCATGTTGGTTTAGAGGCACCAGCTTTCATCCAGTCGAGGATCGGTTTGATATCAGAGTCTTTTTCCTGAGCCTGCTGTAAATTTTCTTTCCATTCGTCGCTAAGGTCAGTTTTCAGCATCCTCACGGGCACTGTTTCTTTAGCCTCTTATCTGGAACAATGTTTGCACTTCTCTGGACAAGGTCTTCGTGACAACGCATCTGCGTTACCGTGGGATCTGCCACTGCGATCTTCAATTACGAAGTCGAATTCTTGTAGTAGCTCAATCCACCTTGCTACTTTTCCTTCCGGGTTCTTAAACTGCAATAGCCACTTCAATGCAGCATGGTCTGTTCGCAGATAAAATTTCCTTCCCAATAAATACTTGCTGAAATGTTGCAACGTCTTGACTATTGCGAGTAGTTCTCTCCTCGTGACACAGTAGTTTCTCTCTGGTTTTGACAATGATTTACTGAAGTAGGCTATCACAACCTCCTGATCTCCTTTTTTCTGTGACAAAACTCCACCAATTCCAGTATTACTTGCGTCTGTGTCCAAGATGAATTCATTTTCAGTGTCAGGGTAGCCCAATATAGGTGTATTGCACAGACGGTCTTTTAACTCTTGAAAAGCACTTTCACAGTTTGTATCCCAGTAGAACTGTGCCTTTTCCTCGTCAATTTGTGTAAAGGTTTCGCAATGTCCGAAAAATTCTTCACAAACCGTCGATAGTAGGAGCACAAGCCCAAAAATGTTCTGACTTGCGTCTTATCTTTCGGCACTGGCCACTCTTTGACGGAAACTATCTCTGGATCCGTTTTCACACCCTTTTCAGAAACTACGTGTCCCAGGAAACTTACTTGTCGATTGAAGAATGAGCACTTTTTCGAACTCAACTTTGAAGATTGGCTTCTTTTATTTTTGATAGCACACGTTCCAGGTTTTGTAGGTGGTCATCAAATGTACGGCCCACAATGATGATGTCATCCAAATAGACCAGGCAGGCGTCTCCGATCAGGCCAGTGAGCACTAGTTCCATAAGTCTCTCGAACGTGGCAGGAGCATTACATAATCCAAACGGCATAAATTTAAACTGCCACAGACCCTTTCCCGTAGAGAATGCAGTCTTCTCCTTATCCTTTGGGTGTATTTCCACTTGCCAGTAGCCACTTTTCAGGTCTAAGGTGGTAAACCATTTCATGCCTGTCAGTGTATCCAGTATGTCATCGATCCTTGGCAATGGGTAGCTGTCCTTCTTCGTAATGTTGTTCAGTCGTCGATAGTCCACGCAGAAGCGCATACTGCCATCTTTCTTTTTCACTAACACCACAGGAGAACACCACGGACTGGATGAAGGCTCTATTACACCATCCTTCACCATCCCCTCAATCATGGTCTCTATTTCCTTTTCTCTCGCAACTGGCAGTCTTCTAGGTCGCTGACGGATTGGTGACTCATTGCCAGTATTGATCTTGTGTTGTACCAATCCAGTTTTTCCTATATCGGCATCATTTGTAGAGAAAATATCAGCGTACTGAAGCAACATCTTCTTAGCCTTGCTCATTTCTTCTTCAGACATATGATTTCTACAGTCTTCCAAGAGTGTTGCCACGTTAAACCTTGAATTGTGAGCGTTATTACCAGTACACGGATCACTGCAACGTCGCATCCAGGCTACTTCTTCACAAATGCCCAACAATATGCCCTTCTTGATCACTTGCTCCTTATCGCTGGGACTGAGTATGCGTACAGCTGATGTATTTGAAGCTTTGACCAACGTTCGTGCCATCTTCCATGGCAAGTTTTCGTACAACCTTTCTATGAGAACACATCGATTTTCCTGCCCAGCATTCTGTGGTAGAGCGACTGGGACAATTGTTTCCGACTTAGGAGGTAGAATTATTTTCTTCAGGCAGAACACTTTCCCGGCGGTTGCACCTTCCATAAAGACTTCTTCTGTCCCGCACTTCAATACTCCTTGATTAACGTCGATCTCACAATAATGCTCTCGCATAAAGTCCAATCCCAGGATGTAGTCATCTACTATATCGGCTACGATGACATTATGCCGATATATTCTGTTACCAAGTTTCAATTCCACCTCTTTCTCACCTCGGACGGATATGTGCTGACCAGTAGCTGTTACTAATTGTATACACTCACGGTCAATGATGCAGTCCCCAAGAACCCGACGTGCCAATTGAGAATTCACGACCGTGCGAGAAGCTCCAGTATCTATTGTCAGCTTACAAGGTGTTCTGTTGACTTCACCTTTGATGATCAGGCTGTTTCCATCGTGGGCTTGCGAGATCGAAATCCTTGGGGCTACTTCTGCACCAGCCAGCACCCGCCCCGCAGTCCTGGCTTTTACTCGTTTCCCTGCTGCTCCTCGGCGGTGGCATTCACCGCCCTTACTGTTTCACCATAAGTCTTCTCTCGCCACGTGGTTCCCTTTGGGCAATTAGCTCGGAGATGGCCCTTTTCTCCGCAAATGTAACATCTAGGCGATGCTGCACCATCCTTTCGACCGTCGCTGCGCTTGGGGCAACCTGCCTGGAAATGGCCCCTTTCTCCGCAAAGGTGGCATGTTGGTAGAACGACTTCCCGGATACGGTAAGCCCGATGGTCCTGCCTGACTGCTTCCACTTCCAAGGCATGGGCTAAGGCGTCTCTTAAAGTCTTGTGGTGCCCAAGTCTCACAGCGGCTCTGACTTCTAGATCACGTATTCCATCGACGAACGCCTGAACAAGATTTCCGTCAATCAGCGCAGGTGTGGACTGGTAGGCTTTCCGGACTAACTTCTCAACTTCTAGAGCCCACTTCTGTAGGGTCTCTGCACCGCGCTGTACTCGGTCCTTCAGCTGGGCACGAAACACGTATTCTAGATGTGCGTCGCCGTATCTTGAGTCCAATGCTTCCAGTAGTTGGTCGTAGGACATGTCCTTGTCGAGCGCCTCCAGTACAGTTAAAGCCTTGTCGCGGAGGCATAAGGTGAGTGCCGTCTTGGCCTGAGTCTTATCCCATCCATTTGACTCCACATAAGCTTCAAACTGGCGTCTGTAAGCTGACCATGAAGAGGTTCCATCAAACGGTGGCGCTTTAAATCCACGTACTGAAGGGGTCTGCCTTGAGATCACTCAGGGTCTTCTTCATATCACCCATTTCAACTTTGACTTCGGAAATCCAACT
Organism: Acronicta aceris; assembly: GCA_910591435.1. Classification (NCBI taxonomy): domain Eukaryota; kingdom Metazoa; phylum Arthropoda; class Insecta; order Lepidoptera; family Noctuidae; genus Acronicta; species Acronicta aceris. Next base: position 8,455,450 of record OU342757.1, on the reverse strand, counting down.
CTCATGCTGTTCCACCTGCTCCTTCATTGGATTGCGCCAAGCTCTTTGCCAAGAGTTCCGTGAAGGTCTTTTATAAGGTGCATCTGTTCTTCTTGGCGGCGTGCCTGCTCTTCCTTATCTTGTTGCAGTTGCTCCCGCAGTAGGCGTGCCTGCTCCTCCTTGTCCTGCTGCATCTGCTCCCGCAGAAGGCGCGTCTGCTCTTCCTGGCGGCGAGCTTGCTCTTCTTTATCCTGCTGCATCTGCTCGCGCAGTAGGCGTGTTTGCTCTTCCTGCCGACGAGCCTGCTCTTCCTGCCGGCGAGCCTGCTCTTCCTGCCGGCGAGCCTGCTCTTCCTGCCGGCGGGCTTGCTCTTCTTTGTCCTGCTGCATCTGCTCGCGCAGCAGGCGTGTTTGCTCCTGCATCATTACCATCAAGGCCGCCAGGTCAACTGTCGGTGCTGGAGATGATCCTGATGGGCCAGCGACTGGGTCATTAGGTGGTCGTTCATGACCCGAAGGTACAGACGGCGAATCTGTGAATCGTCTCTGGGCCATCTCCTGCTACCGCTGACTTCTTGTACGGATACCCTCCGTGTCTTCTTTCGGTAAAACCGGCATAATTTATCCCACAACTTCTGACACCAAATGTTACGAGCTGGGGTTCGGGATAAATTATAAACACTAATTTCACCGAAATAAATAGTCACTTTATTCACTACACAAACACAAACAGAGATCACAAGAACAGTCACTAGCACTTGTTACACTTAACGTCGCACTGATCATCACTTGTACTTCACTCCGATCTTCACTTCGATGTGTCCAAAACTGAACTGCCTTGCCGACGCTGTCGACCATTATTTATATGAGCCACGAAGATTCTGGATTCGAAAAATCTCGATAAATCTCAAGAATGCGACCCGCCTGCATTCTTGAGACAATAGATGTTTACATTCTTTATTCAACTTGCGAACAATAGATGTTTACAATCGCCATTGTTAATCCTTGACCTGAATCGAACCCACACCGCTGACGGAGCATCAACATTGGCAACGTACCATCGTGACATAAATACAAAGAATTGTACAAGGTGACGGAAACGATGACGATGCAGCACGTGTAAGCGACGGGCGTCGCGCTGGCCTACGTGACTAGAACTGGGTCATTCTGATTCCTACTTCGAATTAGACACTAGTTTTAAATTAAAATAGTTATAATATATTTGTAATAATTTTATTTCAATAAATACTTTTAATTAAATTCGGTTTTTTTTGAGTCCTCCGACAGCGTTCGACATAATTCGCGCAGTCGGTAGGATACTCGCGGGCCGGTTCGCGAGATAGATTTCTGAAATAGAAATTAGGCGAGCCGCCCGGGTGGCCTTAGGCACCTGTAACGAGTATCCAGAATCGTCGAGGCTGCGGAGATCCAGACATCGATACTGCTCAAAGGAAGCTGAAATGTACAAGTAAGTGCACAAGAATCTTTCTGGTGTCGCTTTCCTTATCCTTATCCCGTAGTTATATTTCAAGATTTTTCACCCTAGGAATTTAGGGACCCGCGCGGCTGTTTCTCATAAACAGTCAAGGCGGGAAGATTTAGTAGATAGTAATAGAAGCATAGGTAATATCATGGCACACGAACCCGATACCATTTGGAAGGCCCTTCGCCTAGTCCCGGAGTTTGACGGGAACTCTCACGTTTTAACTAGATTTATTAGAATTTGCGATAAGTTAGTAGCTAAGTATGTACATGAGGGCCCCGAATATGAGTTGACTAATTTGTCCTTGATTAGTGGAATATTGAATAAAATCATGGGTTCTGCTGCTCGAACTATTAATTCAAATGGTATCCCCGAGAACTGGAACGGCATTAGGAACGTATTAGTAAATAATTTTGCTAATCGTAGGGATGAAACAACCCTTTATAATGACCTCTCGTTGCAGACACAGGGTAATGACACACCGCAAGAACTTTACGATAGGTGTCAAACTTTATTTAGTACTATCATGACATATATTACACTTCATGAAACTGTGCCTACTACTATAGATGCAAAACGCGATTTGTATAAAAAATTTACAATGCAGGCGTTTGTGCGCGGACTCAAGGAACCCTTAGGTTCACGCATACGTTGCATGCGACCCGATTCTATAGAAACTGCCTTAGAATTTGTGCAAGAAGAGTGATGTATCTGCAACAGAGAAATGATAATTTACCTAAACTAACTAACTAACACTCATTCCAAGTCTTTAACTCAGCCTAACCTTTCATCTATGCATGCAAGTTTCAGTGCTTCACGCAATAATAATTCTAACACTATGCCTGTGCCTAAATCGGTCACGCCCGCCTTTATGCAACCACGTAGCATGATGCCGCCAACACAGCCGTATCAATTCAGATTTAATTCGGGATTTAATTCACCTAATAATATTCAACCCCGGATGCCTTCGCATACGCAGCGAATGTTTGGTGCTTCACCTCCAAATTATATTCCGCGTAGTAACGTATTTAGGATGACGCCTAGGTATCCACCACAGAATCAAGGGCCGAAACCTATGAGTGGTGTGAGTAATTTTGTTTCGAAACCGCTACCCCCTACTCGTAGTAATTGGGATTGGTCTAAGAAAGGCAACCCGCCGCACTCGAATTATTTTGCACCGCGTGACGTAAATGTTAATGAATGTTCAAATTACGAAGAATATGATTGTCCCGAGTATTACGAGTATGAGCAGGAGCCTACTTATTACGAAAATAGCTACCAGATGGATTATTATAGCAATCACCCATATGTGTACGATAGTATCCCGCAGACTGAAGCGACTGACGTGGTGAACGACTGTGGCATTCAGGTAGACGACCAGCCACAACCTTCCACTAGCAGTGAGGATTTTCAGGGGACTTCGAGGTCAAAAAAATCAAAATAGAACTAAACCTACAGACTCAAAGACAATTACTCTACATTAGTATTACTAATCCTAACATAAAATTATTAATAGACACTGGCGCTAACCAATCGTTTATAAGTCCAGAAGCTGTAGACAAATATTTTCCGCATTTATCATTGAACTATGACCCGTTCGAGGTCACCAACGTACACGCGACAAGTAGACATAATTATTCTATCATTATACCATGTTTCCCTGAATTCAATGATTCAGAACCCATTAAGTTATTCGTATATAAATTTCATAATCATTTTGATGGGCTCATAGGGTTTGATCTACTTACAAAATGGCACGCTAAATTAGACCTTAAAGATTTAACGTTAACTATGAAATTCGCCGAGTTTATTTAATATTGAGTGCACGTACACCGATCAATCGTTACCCCGCGTCAAAGAAATTATATCAAAGTTACGTACCGATCATTTAAATTTAGAGGAGAAGGCCAATTTAGAACCGCTGTGTTCAAAATACGCTAACATTTTTTACATTGAAGGGGAACCACTGACATTTACCAATAAAATTAAGCACTGCATTAAAACGATAGATGAACATCCCATATATACTAAAAGTTATCGGTACCCATTTATCCATCGGGAAGAAGTTAGTAGGCAAATATCGAAAATGCTAGAGCAAGGAATAATTAGGCCGTCGGAATCAGCATGGAGCTCACCCATTTGGGTCGTTCCAAAAAAGGTTGACGTTTCAGGAAAGCAGAAGTGGCGTCTCGTCGTAGACTTTCGCAAGCTTAACGAAAAGACGATCGATGACAAATATCCCATACCGAATATTAGTGATGTCCTTGACAAATTAGGAAAATGCCAATATTTTACAACCCTCGATTTAACATCAGGCTTTTATCAGGTAGAAATGCATCCCAGTGACATTTCCAAGACAGCTTTTAATGTACAACATGGGCATTTCGAATTTTTACGGATGCCCATGGGACTTAAAAACTGTAACGAAACGTTACATGATTATTTGCATTTCTATTAAAATTATATAAAAACATGTTAATCTAAATCATAATACAACGAAATAATATCAATTACAACAAATACTTAAATAAAACAAATATAAAAAAGAGATTATATTAAACTAATATTTTGTTCATTGATTGTATGCATCTTTTTGAACGCGGTTGTGGCGAGGGCGAGTGGGGCAAGAGGAGGGCTCGCATACGAGTGCGCTCGCGCAGATCGCGATGACAAGGCAGTCGCTTCTAGGCTGATGTGAGAGTGAACGTATCGCTTTGCGTCTTGTCGGGCGCCCTAGCAGACATTAGCGTAACATATTATACTCGCATACAGTTGTTTTAAAATACGTAGTTTTGTGCATCTTGTGTGTATTTGTGATCCCGCATTAGGGTAAGTTTTGAATAGCACACAAACCACACCCATCAGTATTTTCCCATGTCTTTGCTAATTACCATCCTTAGTATGAAACGTAAATAATCATATGTTCATTTTCAGCTTTATACATTCAGAAATACGCATCATTGTACACAATTATCCATAATTTAATATTGCTTCATGCTGTCCTTTTCTAGCAACTTCCTTTTTCTGTTATATAAATTCAAATTTGAATTTGTAACGAACAGTTAACGTTTATTTTTTTATTTGGTTCTTTCTTTTCTTTTGCTGCCTAGCTTGGTTAATGTAAACTCCGTTCTGGTAAGTATCACTACAGCAACACTACTACAAATAAATAGGTATTTTCTCCAAATTTCTGCTTGTTGCCGTTGGTGATACCCCAGCACGGAGGATATCAGGCCTAATTTTAACACAATGGAACGGTGGTTTCCAGGTTCTTCTTACACCTTGGTCATTCTGCCTACCTACCTATCTACGGCCTGACACAAGTGGCAGGAAGACGAGCTACTAGTCGGCCGCTGATAACTTACTCCGCCGAACAACTGCGTCAACGCCGCCGACACTCCCACACTTGGGCCACCTTCCACCTCCGGCCAAAGGACTCTGAAACCTACAGGGGAGTACCTATCACTGCAGAGGTGACAACAGACGGCCTTAACCCCACGACCCACAAATTTTTGTGTGCCTCCGCTGACGAGCCATTATATATATATTTTTTTTGTTAATATACACTTAACTGGTACACGCTCGTTTTACTCGAACCCGGTACCCTAGGGGAGATAAGACGGGTGGAGGTTACAAAACGCACCTTCGACTTTCCAGCGTGTAATGGACAATGTCCTGAGAGGGCTCCAGAACGTTATTTGTCTAGTATACCTGGACGATATTATCGTTTTTAGCACGTCGTTACAGGAGCATATGGATAACCTAGAGAAAGTTTTTCAAAGATTAAACGAATCTAACTTCAAAATGCAACTAGACAAGTCCGAATTTTTAAAATTAGAAACTGCGTATCTTGGCCATGTAATAAGTAGTGAGGGAATTAAACCTAATCCCGATAAAATAGCGGCCATAGAAAAATATCCATTACCCAAAACAGATAAAACAATTTTTAGGACTTCTAGGTTACTACAGAAAATTTATCCCCGACTTTGCCCGAATTACCAAACCCTTGACACAGTGTTTAAAGAAAGGAATGAAAATTACGTTTGACCCTGACTACATTAATAGTTTCGAGAAATGCAAGACATTATTGACTAATGACCCTATCTTGAAATACCTCGACTTTACAAAAGAATTTATACTGACTACTGATGCCTCCAACTACGCAATAGGAGCCGTGTTATCCCAAGGACCTATAGGATCAGACCGACCGGTATCATACGCCTCACGTACTCTTAACGAGAGTGAAATTAACTATAGTACTATAGAAAAAGAATTGTTGGCTATTGTTTGGGCTACCAAGTACTTTCGACCATATCTTTTTGGACGCAAATTTAAAATTGTAACTGATCATAAACCACATCAGTGGGTTATGAGCATAAAAGAACCGAATTCCAGACTGACTCGATGGCGACTAAAGTTGAGTGAATATGACTTCACAGTAATTTATAAAAAAGGCAAAAATAACACCAATGCCGACGCTCTATCTCGCATTGAGTTAAATAACGAAGAGACCGACTCAATGATTGCCAACCCGACGGACATGACCCCTACAGTAGATAATTCAAACACTCTTACCGCCCATACTGATAATGAACACCCTATATTAGAGGTACCTATTGTTGACGACCCCCTTAACAAGTTCCACAGACAACTATGCTTGACTGTAGTAGGTGATATAAAAAAACGACCCACAGCGACTAAACCGTTTGACACTCACACCCGAACATCTGTACAGCTATCAGAGTCTAATTTAGAGGAAGATTTAGTTAATGCAATAAAAGAATACGTTCATCCTAAAATTAAAACAGCTCTGTAAATAAATCCGCCCCTTGCTATGTACCAAATTGTTCCTATCCTGCAACAAAAGTTTAAGAGTTCAGCCATGAATTTAGTATTAGCTAAAAAAGAAGTTGAAAATGTCAAAGAATATTTAAGGCAGCAAGATATTATCCGTCATTATCACGATGGGAAAACCAACCATCGTGGCATTAACGAATGCTATCTAGCTTTAACACAAAAATATTTCTGGCCAAAAATGAAGGACCATATTTCTAAATTTATTAATGACTGTACTATATGTGGCCAGGCAAAATATGATAGGAATCCAATTAAACCCAAATTCAATATAGTCCCTCCGGCTACGAAACCATTTGAGGTTATCCAAATGGACTTATTCACAGCTCAAAACGAAAAATATGTAACCCTTATAGACGTATTCTCCAAGTATGGAGAGGCGTATAATCTTAGAGATGGGACAGCGCTCAGTGTCATACAAGCTTTGCTAACATATAGCATGCATTATGGTCTACCGCTCACCATCATAACTGACCAAGGCACAGAATTTACTAACCAAATGTTTTCAAAGTTCTGTAAAATTCATAAAATCACCCATCATACCACCTTAGCTCACGCACCAAATGATAACGGTAATATTGAAAGATTTCACTCGACCCTGTTAGAACACTTACGCATTTTAAAGTTGCAACACCGGGATGAATCTGTCATTAATTTAATGCCCTACGCCTTAATAGGCTACAACAGTTCCATTCATAGCTTCACGAAGTGTAGGCCATACGACATCATATTGGGACATTCCGACCCACGAAATCCACTAGATATCTTAACACAACACCTATTACAGCAATACATGCATTCACATAGAGAACAGATGAAAAAGGTTTATGAATTAATTAATGAATCATCTCTAGCCAATAGAACCGCAATTACAGATAATAGGAACAAAATTCGTGAACCGGTGATAAATTATCAGCCACATCAACAAATATTTGTTACAAATCCAAGTGCTAGTCGTCAAAAGCTTGCACCTAGGTACACCCAGGATACAGTTTTGGCAGACCTTCCAATCCACATATATACATCCAAAAAACGTGGACCAGTAGCAAAATCAAGGCTCAAACGGGTCCCTAATAGCGCAAAATTGCCTATTATTGACATTGAGCCTATTATTGACATAAATAGCATAGAAATTGACATTGCCACTGTCCACAAGCTATTAAATGAAATTAATGTTAACAAAGGTGCAGGTCCGGACGGTATTCATCCTTTGTTTATAAAAAGATGTTCATCAAATCTAGCAGTCCCACTCACCTTCCTATTTAATAAATCTATTAAATGTGGATGTGTTCCAGACCTTTGGAAAAGAGCCTTTGTCACTCCAATCCCCAAGGGTTCAGTTACCCAAAATATTGAACAGTACAGGCCCATCTCTAAATTATGTCAATTTAGTAGGATTTTTGAAAAGTTTGTTACTGAACAACTTTCCCAAGTAGTTAAAAATCATATTAGCCCTAACCAACATGGTTTTTATAAAGGCCGTTCCGTTGACAGTAACTTATTGACATTTAGTAATGATATTCTATTAGCAATGGATAAAGGCGCTTCTGTTGAAGCCGTGTATACTGATTTCGCCAAGGCGTTTGATAAAATTTGTCACAATACACTTCTATTTAAGCTTTGGCGACTCGGTATACACGGCGATTTGTTTCGGTGGATCAAATCATACATTGAGAATCGTAGTCAATGCGTAGTTCTGTCTGGTTATGCCTCACAATGGAAGTGCATCAGTTCTGGAGTACCCCAGGGGTCTCACCTTGGCCCCTTATTATTTTCGCTGTTTATTATTGATATTAACAAATATATTAAACACTCAAATGTTTTACTCTATGCAGACGACACAAAAATTTATAAAATCATAAATACTGTGGAAGATTGTTATTTATTACAAGAAGATTTACTAAATTTTGAGAGATTTTGTAAAGACAACAAATTATTCTTAAATCTTAATAAATGTTATGTAATTATTTTTTCTAAAAAAAACAAAAATTATCTTGACTATAATTTCACTTTATGTTTTTAAAAAAAAAAAAAAAAAAATGTAATAGTCGTCTGATTAGAGTAACACAAATCCGTGATCTTGGTATTATTATGGACTGCAAATTTTCATTTAAACCTCACCTGGATTCAGTTATAAAACAGGCATATAAACAACTTGGTTTCATTTTGCGGGTCGGAAAACCATTTAAAAATATTCTCACGTACAAAATTCTATATAATAATTTTGTTCGCAGCGGTCTTGAATTTGCCTGCGCTGTTTGGAAACCTTACCATGCTATTCATAACGATAGAATTGAGATGATACAAAAAAAAATTGTAAAAGCCCTTGATTTTAGAACCGGCCATATTTATAGTAGTTATAAGGAATCACTGAATCACCATAAACTCCAAACGCTCAGTGACCGTCGAGACTGTGTAGACTCCGTTATGTTATACAAAATTTTACTTAATAAAATGGATGTCCCCTCACTACTCCATAAAATCCACTTTAGTGTCCCTCGTAGTCGTCAGCGCCAATGTAGGAAAAAAGCTCTGTTTTCGATTCCTCATAGTAGAACGTGTTATGCACGTAATGTATTTGTGAGGCGTGCTTGCAAACTGTTCAACGAAAATGAGAAACTTCAGGAGATAGACTTATTTAACTGTAATATAAATTCCATAAAACGTGTTTTTAGATAACAATAGCTAATGTCTTCACTGGCTTAAACTAACTTCATAATAATCTGTTTTTTGTAATCTTAAGTATACGCACTGAGCAGTGCGTATACTTAAGATTACAATCATCATCTCTCGATCTCACAATTTTTTTACCTCAGTAAGGAAACTCCAGGTCTAATTATAAGCAATAGTTAATAATTTTCATTTGTAAATGACTGTTTGTTTCTAAAAAAAAAAAAAAAATTGTTACAGGATACTACCCCTACTGGTGTTGGCCTTCCACATGATACAGGCGCAAGAGATAAAACTTGAAGGGCTCGATGATGGACCAGGAATATTACCTTTTAAACTAGGACCCATGAGACTTACTACGCACTACCACACCTTCCTCCAATATGTAGAACTCAAAGATATAAGTGATAAAATTTCTTCTGTACGGACACAATTAAGTGAAATTCAAAATACATTAGATAACCATACTTACGCCTTATACGAGTTACAGATCGAACACTTAGCAATCAAATTAAATAAAGCTTCAAGTCAATTACGCAGTTTAGGACCCAGTCGCCCCAAAAGAGGTCTTATAGATGGTTTAGGGTCCGTAGTTAAAAGCATTACCGGTAATCTGGATTACACCGACGCTATTAGATATAATGATGCCATTCAAATTCTCAAGGATAACCAAGATAAAATAATTTCCGATCATAATCATCATATTAGTCTTAGTAAAGAATGGATGGGGCATCATACCGAAATTATAACAAAAATTGTTGAAAATCAGTCCCAAATTAATAATACATTGCATAGTATAATGGATAAGCAAAAATACGCGCAGTATAGTCTCTTAAAATTCGCTAAATTTGCGCAATTCTTAGGTATAGTTAGTGATAACGTAGATAAGTTACTAGATGAGCTTCATAGAATTGAGGATGCGATAGCCTTCAGCAGTGCCTCCAGCACGCACCATTCTATGATAAAATTAGATGTAATCACTAGCATGTTAGAGAAACTTAGTAATACTTACGATAAGGATCAGCTTTTAGATTTAGAGATTAGGGAATATTACGACGTCATTAAACCGGGATCATTTTATAACGATCAACGTATTGTAATGGTATTTAAATTTCCTATCTTATCACCCCTTAAATACACGTTATATAGGCTATCCATAGTACCCAATTCAAATAAACAGGTTATAATTCCCCCCTATCCCTTCATAGCCACCACTAGAAATTTTCACGTGTACATAGAGGCTGAATGCCTGAAGTTAACTGAGCCCAGTTAAGATCACCAGTTAAGATCACAACCAGATTGCATACAACGCATTATAGAAGGAAGAACGACAGATGAATCTTGTGTAAAAACCGCTATTTCACTCTCGAGAGAAGCTATGCCCGTAGCATGCCCGTAGCTTTGACCGTCACTATGTAGTCGTCTTCCCACAGCCAACCAAACTTCAACTTACCTGCGAACGAGATGAATATTGACGACACGTTTGGCGTAGCGGCTGAGCGATCGGCTTCTGCGTCATGTGTTGTGGGTTCGATCCCCACACGGAGCAAATATTTGTATGATCTACAGGTAGTTGTTCCGGGTCTGGGCGTTTGTGTATGTGTGAATTTGTGTTTGTAAACGCACCCACGATACAGGAGAAAATCCTAGTGTGGGGCAACGTTTTTTTAAAAAAAAAAAAAATATATATATAAGACATTAACCGGTAGTTTCCTGGTTACTATCCCGCACAACTGCCTTCTACGCACACGAGAATTCACTATAATCAATATGAATGATCGAGTAAATGGACAACCATTGAAGATAGGCGAAATCGATACGAAGATGTATGAAGATCACGACCCTCAATTACCAGTCAGGATTAATTCCATCAACTTGAGAAATCTACATAAATTAAGATGAAAGTTTGGAGAGTTAAACAACCGGAAGTACAGTCATCGCCCGATACTACCACTGCTGCGGTAAATCTACATCATACTTATGCCGTGCCTGAGACATCGAAACGCCAGAAGAAAGATCAGATGCCAGTAACGTTTTCAGTAAACGTCTTAAAATAGTTGCTGACCCAGAGGGGGAGGTGTTACGCGACGGCATCGAACCCACACCGCTGACGGAGCATCAACATTGGCAACGTACCATCGTGACATAAATACAAAGAATTGTGCAAGGTGACGGAAACGCTGACGATGCAGCACGTGTAAGCGACGGGCGTCGCGCTGGCCTACGTGACTAGAACTCGGTCATTCTGATTCCTACTTCGAATTAGACACTAGTTTTAAATTAAAATAGTTATAATATATTTGTAATAATTTTATTTCAATAAATACTTTTAATTAAATTCGGTTTTTTTTGAGTCCTCCGACAGCGTTCGACATAATTCACGCTATCGTGTTTTGTTTGTTTTTCTTTTTGTTGCGGGTGCCGCATTCTAGCGTATTCCTTTTGTTAGTTTTCTACCTGCTTCATCGACTAATCCAGAATCTCCGTGACCCATCTCCGTCGTCCTAGTTACTCGGCGTAACAATATAAAAGGCACGTTAAGGGAATGGCGGACAGAAGTGGATGATGGTATGCCTGAACTGAATAACAAATTAAATTGCACTCTGAGTGATATTAAGAATGAAATAAACACTTTTCGTATGGAACACAACAACATGAAACAACATATAACAAGTGTAACCCAGGATATTTCAGAATTGCGAACCTCATTGCAGTATCACTCAGAGGAACAAGATGAACTTAAGCAGTGTATTACTGACATGAACCGTCATAACGTAGAACTTTCTAAACAAACAATTGGCTCCCTAGAGGCTAAAATCGATTCTCTCGAACAACATGCACGACAGTGTAATGTTGAAATATGTAACGTACCAGAAACTCGCAATGAGAACCTTATTCATGTCATGGAGGCAATTGGTGAGGCTATTGGCTTCCCGGTGGCACAGAAAGAAATCATATTTATTTATTTATTTATTTACGGCACTCCAACGACTTATTCACTAGTACATTTTAGGGATACAATATCAGACTTAAACTCTAGAGTGAATTTGTCACTTAAAGGTGTGCACAGCACTTGCAGTAATTTCCAAGTTTTATAATGTTGCTAAGTAGATAAGAAAATTAAAAATTAAACAAAAAAAAAAACTACATGAAAACAGATTTGTGACACAAAAGCAGAAGAACACATGTTGGCAACCCAATGACCGGTAGCAGCCACCCCAGCGCCTCCTACCGGACGACCGTGATAACTTACCTAGCTACTGTCAGTACGAGAAGATAAAAAGACTGGACACCAACGTCTCGCTCTCTTTTTACTTCGGATTTCGTGTGAAATAGTTGCTCTGTTAGGTTGTATTTAAATTAGATTAAATTATTGAAGTATATGTAAGTTTATAGGTTATCAGTTTATCAATTAATAAGGTATTTTAGCTCTTTGTTTCTACCCAACTCTGTGTTGCCTTCAGCCTAGTTAGTTTATATCAGAAGCGGGATTAGCGTTGGTTCAAACATAATATGGCATTGGTGAGCACAGTCTACCACATTTTGTGATCGATTCTTGAAACGGTAAACACCAAAATCTGGTGAGTGTTTTAATTTTGACAATATTCTGGTATCGAATGTTCATTGGTAAAGTTTAATGAAAAACATATCTTTGTGTTGACTCTTCGATTTAAAATATATAAAATCGAGTGACTACACTTGAGTACTAATCGGTAGAAATGTTATATTTTATCGTTGCTAAATTGCATTAAGATTTCTGTTACTATGGTCATTACGAGAGAATGAGGGTAATCGCACATGTCGCACAATGTTCATCTTCGAAAAAAGTTAACGGATATAATTATGTCTACTAAATGTCCCGGTTTAAATATTTTATCGTACCCACCCATAGGTAATTTGTTACTGATTTTTATATCATTATTTCTTAATGATACTTGTGAAATCACAACTTTGGAATACTGAAGTATCTGATTGGAAAGAGTTATGCAATAATTTCTTGGTATAAAGTAAAACTACCGCCATTGGCGGGTCCCTACTAATGTGAAATTACAGATTACTGATTGCAGTGATTACGTGTGAGTGCAACTACTGAGCTAGCTTCGGAAGTCAATCCGTAGCTTCAGTAGCTGCTGGAGAATCAAGGCAGGAATGCTGCCGTGATGTTGTATCTTGGTGATATCTGACCAATTTGCTTATGTCTTAATTTGTTTGATGATAATGATGTTGATGCAAGTGATAAAGGTGATCATGGCTAAAATCACTGAGATTTACAATTGAAATTGGGATGGCCGAACGGTATTGGTTTTTATTGCAAAATGTAACCAATGTACCTAACCATCATATTGTTAATGTTAATAACTGTACAAGTTATGTCAGTCAATGTTGTTTGATAATGCCTCTGTCCAAACACGTATGTGTTCCGCATTTATTGACACTGGTAGTAGCTGTTCCATCATTAGGGAAAATCTGTGTAGAGAGTTATTGATACCAATAGCTACCCTAGCGCCCCTGTGATCTGGCAAGAGTTTTCAAACGATAGCATACAAACTGTAAATATCTACAAAAGTTCAAGTAAATATTAAATTACGATTCGGTCAACTTAGAAAATATGGAGTTTTTTATGTTTTGAACGAACTGTCGGATTGTGATATATTATTAGACAGAAATATAACGGAACGACATGACATAATGTACTCGTGAGTGGGTCACAAAATATTTATTTTTGTAATAATGCTTTTATTTTTTCTAATTATTCTGCTCCATTCAGCGTTTAGGTTAACTGCATTCTAATATTTTTGCTACAAATATTTATCAAGTTTATTATTATTAAAACAAAAATTGTACTTGTTTCTGGCACATTATAGCTTTTGTGACATTACTAGCACTCGACAGCACTTGATACTCATGTCGATTGAAATCTGTCAAAGGTGTTTCCTAAGCATAAAGGTGCATCTGGAAAAGATAGATGGACGTAGCCTAAGCCTAAAGGTGCGTCCTGACGATGAGTATCTTGGAGCTGGGAGAATCTGCTTTTCCCTAAACAGTGAAATTACCTAAGTCTAAAGGAAATTTTCACGTTGGGGCCGAGTAGACTTGCTAATTATGAATCGTGCCTTGTTTGACATGATGACCGACTCGGGTTATTGTTAAACTATGAGCATAATTGTACAAGTGATATAAGTATATGTTTACAGAATCGAACCTACTCGACTGCTACAAAAATAATTATCCAGGTGGAGTGAGCGTGCCCGGGGCTGGCACGGTGCAGCATGGCCGTGTTGGCAACCCAATGACCGGTAGCAGCCACCCCAGCGCCTCCTACCGGACGACCGTGATAACTTACCTAGCTACTGTCAGTACGAGAAGATAAAAAGACTGGACACCAACGTCTCGCTCTCTTTTTACTTCGGATTTCGTGTGAAATAGTTGCTCTGTTAGGTTGTATTTAAATTAGATTAAATTATTGAAGTATATGTAAGTTTATAGGTTATCAGTTTATCAATTAATAAGGTATTTTAGCTCTTTGTTTCTACCCAACTCTGTGTTGCCTTCAGCCTAGTTAGTTTATATCAGAAGCGGGATTAGCGTTGGTTCAAACATAATATGGCATTGGTGAGCACAGTCTACCACATTTTGTGATCGATTCTTGAAACGGTAAACACCAAAATCTGGTGAGTGTTTTAATTTTGACAATATTCTGGTATCGAATGTTCATTGGTAAAGTTTAATGAAAAACATATCTTTGTGTTGACTCTTCGATTTAAAATATATAAAATCGAGTGACTACACTTGAGTACTAATCGGTAGAAATGTTATATTTTATCGTTGCTAAATTGCATTAAGATTTCTGTTACTATGGTCATTACGAGAGAATGAGGGTAATCGCACATGTCGCACAATGTTCATCTTCGAAAAAAGTTAACGGATATAATTATGTCTACTAAATGTCCCGGTTTAAATATTTTATCGTACCCACCCATAGGTAATTTGTTACTGATTTTTATATCATTATTTCTTAATGATACTTGTGAAATCACAACTTTGGAATACTGAAGTATCTGATTGGAAAGAGTTATGCAATAATTTCTTGGTATAAAGTAAAACTACCGCCATTGGCGGGTCCCTACTAATGTGAAATTACAGATTACTGATTGCAGTGATTACGTGTGAGTGCAACTACTGAGCTAGCTTCGGAAGTCAATCCGTAGCTTCAGTAGCTGCTGGAGAATCAAGGCAGGAATGCTGCCGTGATGTTGTATCTTGGTGATATCTGACCAATTTGCTTATGTCTTAATTTGTTTGATGATAATGATGTTGATGCAAGTGATAAAGGTGATCATGGCTAAAATCACTGAGATTTACAATTGAAATTGGGATGGCCGAACGGTATTGGTTTTTATTGCAAAATGTAACCAATGTACCTAACCATCATATTGTTAATGTTAATAACTGTACAAGTTATGTCAGTCAATGTTGTTTGATAATGCCTCTGTCCAAACACGTATGTGTTCCGCATTTATTGACACTGGTAGTAGCTGTTCCATCATTAGGGAAAATCTGTGTAGAGAGTTATTGATACCAATAGCTACCCTAGCGCCCCTGTGATCTGGCAAGAGTTTTCAAACGATAGCATACAAACTGTAAATATCTACAAAAGTTCAAGTAAATATTAAATTACGATTCGGTCAACTTAGAAAATATGGAGTTTTTTATGTTTTGAACGAACTGTCGGATTGTGATATATTATTAGACAGAAATATAACGGAACGACATGACATAATGTACTCGTGAGTGGGTCACAAAATATTTATTTTTGTAATAATGCTTTTATTTTTTCTAATTATTCTGCTCCATTCAGCGTTTAGGTTAACTGCATTCTAATATTTTTGCTACAAATATTTATCAAGTTTATTATTATTAAAACAAAAATTGTACTTGTTTCTGGCACATTATAGCTTTTGTGACATTACTAGCACTCGACAGCACTTGATACTCATGTCGATTGAAATCTGTCAAAGGTGTTTCCTAAGCATAAAGGTGCATCTGGAAAAGATAGATGGACGTAGCCTAAGCCTAAAGGTGCGTCCTGACGATGAGTATCTTGGAGCTGGGAGAATCTGCTTTTCCCTAAACAGTGAAATTACCTAAGTCTAAAGGAAATTTTCACGTTGGGGCCGAGTAGACTTGCTAATTATGAATCGTGCCTTGTTTGACATGATGACCGACTCGGGTTATTGTTAAACTATGAGCATAATTGTACAAGTGATATAAGTATATGTTTACAGAATCGAACCTACTCGACTGCTACAAAAATAATTATCCAGGTGGAGTGAGCGTGCCCGGGGCTGGCACGGTGCAGCATGGCCGTGTTGGCAACCCAATGACCGGTAGCAGCCACCCCAGCGCCTCCTACCGGACGACCGTGATAACTTACCTAGCTACTGTCAGTACGAGAAGATAAAAAGACTGGACACCAACGTCTCGCTCTCTTTTTACTTCGGATTTCGTGTGAAATAGTTGCTCTGTTAGGTTGTATTTAAATTAGATTAAATTATTGAAGTATATGTAAGTTTATAGGTTATCAGTTTATCAATTAATAAGGTATTTTAGCTCTTTGTTTCTACCCAACTCTGTGTTGCCTTCAGCCTAGTTAGTTTATACACACAAATCAATTTTGTTACTTAAAAAATGATGAAAATAGCATAATTCATAATAAGTAATATAAATTAAAAAACTATAAGTGATAAAAGTAATAAAAGTAATAACACAGTTACTAATACATGTACTAACCGTGGTCACTGTGGGTCGATAACAAATTTTTGCGAAATTGAGTAAGCTTGTTGGCGAAGATGTCAATGCTATTATAACGGTTATGGAGCTCATTGTACGTCCTCATCAACCTGTTCATTGGTGCCGAGTGTCCGAGATTAGTTCTTGTAGGGGATGGAGTGAACACATCTAGAATGCGTTCAGATCTGGGTTTACTATGGCGAGGGACAGATATATTTATTTCGTCGAGAAGCTTCGGAACTTGTATATATCCGTTAATGATTTTGTGGAGCAAGATCAAGTCATTGTTATGTCTACGCTGTTTTAAAGTTATCATTTCAAAATAACTTAGCCTTTGCGAGTAATCTGCGTCCGGAGGGCAGCTATGAGATTTATACCGCAGATAGCGTGTCAAGCTTTTTTGGACCCGTTCTATACGATTAACGTGTGTGCCATAGATAGGATTCCAAACAGGTGACGCATATTCCAAAACAGTTCGTACAAATGAATTATAGAGTACTGTTAAGGGTTGGACGGTTTTGAAATCATAACAGATTGTTTTTATGAATCCCAGTGTTTTAGCAGCCTTAGAGACAATAGAGTCAATGTGAGGTATGAATGTAAGCTTACTGTCAAGGAGAACACCTAAGTCGCGGATTTTGTCGACTTTTTGAAGTACCCTACCGTTGAGCGAATATGAAAAAGTAAGCTTAAGGTGTTTTTTTGTAAATGTTACATGGTAACACTTATCAGCATTAAGAAGCATGTGATTTTTAGTGCACCAATTATGTACAGAGTCTAAATCTTCCTGGAGTAGGGCAATGTCTGCACTGGTGTTAATGACCCGATATATTTTCAAGTCGTCCACGAAGATGGAACAAGTACTGTGTTTGATACTATTTGCTATGTAGAATAGAATAGAATAGAAAACATTTATTCAGACGAACAGAACAGACAGACAGACACATACACATCACAAAGAAATTAATCATATCAATTAATAAAGTTACAAAAGAAAGAAAGTTATCAACATGTCCGTACCGAATGGGTTACCAACTCAGCATGTGCTGGGTATCAAATGCCCAGCGCTGATTTTCAGTTGGCACCCTTGCAGTGACGCACGGAAGCGGGAAACATAAATGTTACGTAAACGAAAATAGTCACAATACATAAATAACACATAATACTTAGTAGGTACCTATAATATAATTATTCGAACAATAATACACATAATGTGAGGATATCTTGTTAATAATGAATATAAAAATAGGGAATTGTGAGTTTATAACCATACGAATAGATAAAAATGGGTGGGTACTTATGATATCACAAGAAAAAGTAATTCCAAATGACGTGCCGTACTGGAATGCAACAAGCTCTTTCATTTTTAATCTGCCATCGGAAGAAAGACAAGTCATAAGCAGACAATGGAAGAAGAAGTGAGAAACAATCAAGAGCGTAGTTTCCGGGCGTGACTTTGAATAAGATAAGTATGTAGTATTAAAAATATATAATTAGTTTGAAATTTTTATAGGTAATGATGAATGATGTATAATGATTATTAATTATCTAAATAAAAGACAAGTCAATATTAACTTGACCATTTTCAATTTGACGAGTTAGTATATATATTTTTAATTTATATTTAAATGAATTTATATTTCGCAGATTTCGAATAGGCGAAGGGATGTTATTCCAGCATTTAGAAGCAGCATACCGGAAACTACCTCGAAGCGGTCTTGTGTTGCGGTATCGACAATTGCTGAGCACACTGCCTACCCTCACGCTGACGGTGACTATTAACCCACGCAAGTTTGGAGTGCAGGTATGACGGGCATTTATAATTAATGATACCGAAGAGTAAACAAGCTAAGTGAAGTTTACGACGTGATTTCATTTTTAGGATGTTGTATTGATTGAGATAAGGTGTTATGTGACTCCTTGGCGGTATCTTGAAACAAAATCTCGCGCAGGCATTCTGTACTCGTTGTATTAGCCTCTCGGTACGAGCCAAAATTCGAGGGCCAATGATGGTATCTGCATAGTTTAATTTCGAAAGAACTAAAATCTCAACCAACTGAATACGCAACTCCTCACTTAGATAGGGACGCATTCTGTATAGTATTTTTAAGCGGTAAAAACAATTTTTCACGCAGTTAGAAATATAAGTTTCAAACTTCAGACTTTCGTCCATTGTTAGCCCCAAGTTTCGAGCCTCACTCACTCGTTCAATACATTGACCCATCACCTTTACATATAAGTTGCTTTGTGTTATCTTGTTAAGTTGAGTTGGTGTGCCGAATATCATGTATTTTGTTTTGGTAGCGTTCAGTAATAATGAATTCCGGGCTGACCATTTTACTATCCTCTCTAGATCGTCATTAATGGCTTTAACTGCCGAGTCATAATCATTTGGCTTAAAGTATTTATATATTTGGATGTCATCAGGGTACATATGATGCTCACAGTTCTGTATTTCGTTTATGACGTCAGCGCTATATAAAGTATATAATGTTGGCCCCAAAATCGAACCTTGAGGAACGCCTTTAGTTACTGGCATTACTTTGGAAGTGAGAATGGTTCCATTGGAATCACGTATCTCCACGTACTGTGCGCGGTTGCTGAGATAGTTATCGAACCAGTTGATCGTTGATACATCAAACCCGTAATACGCCATTTTCGATAGTAACAGAGATAAATTTATAGAATCGAAAGCCCTAGAAAAATCCAATAAAACAAGAATAGTACACATACCTTCATCTTGAGCACATAAAATGTTATCAGTGACATCTAACAAAGCTGTTACTGTTCCACGACCTTTCCTAAAGCCAGATTGTGTTTCAGGAAGGACATCATGTGTTTCAAGGTACTTTGATAATTGGGAATTTACTACCTTTTCTAATACTTTACTGAGACTCGGTAAAATACTTATAGGTCTCAAGTCCGATAGATCCACAGGGTTATTCTTCTTGGGAATTGGGCGTACAATAGCTAGCTTCCAGATGTCAGGACAGGTAGATGTTAATATACAAGTGTTTATTATGCTAGTTATTGTCTCCAGTGATTGTGGAAGCGTTAGAAGTAGCATATTTAGTGTGATGTGATCGCACCCTTCGGCATTTGATTTAATTTTGGATATGATCTTGACAATATCATTTTGGGTGACCATATCGAGATGAAATAGACCTTCGCCAAACCTGTGGTATTCGAAGTAAGTCAGATAACTAAGCGGTAATACATCAGGCCCTGGTACGTTCATAAAGTGATCATTTATCATATTAGGTTCGTGAAAGTGTATAGGAAGCTCAAAGTCATTTTTAGGTGGCAGTAATGTGTTTCTAAGATTTTTCCAAAGAGCTTTAGGGTTATTAATTTTGTTGTTAATATTAGTTTTAAAGTATGCAACTTTCTCATAATAAAGTGACCTATTTACAAGGCTTTTCAGGTCCTTGTAATATTTCTTTTTTGAGTCATTGTTATTTTTCACGTAACTGTTATGGGCTAAATCGCGTAGATTAATCATAAATTTGATATTATCTGTGATCCATGGATAGAATTTTTCATTTATCACAAGATTCTTACGGGGTGCATATTTCTCAAAAAGATAATTAAATCTGTGATTAAGTTCTTCAACCATAAAGTTAACGTTATAAGATGAGGTAACTGCAGTCCAATCTATAGAGTCTAAGTCCAGTTTAAGTTGATCCATAGGTATATGAGAAAGATTCCGATTGGTAATAGTCTTAGGCACATTTTTTTCTTTTTTGATATGAAGAGTAGCAGTAATAAATGCGTGTGAGCCGAGGGCCTCTATAGAATCCACTACAATATTCTGCAAACGTGCATCTGTACATATAACATCTATAAGCGTCTGACTACTACTCGTAAAATGTGTAGGCGAGGAAACCATTTGCTTCATATTAAAACAATTTAGAAAAATGTCAAGTTTTTTTGTCTTTGCATCATTATGATTTAAACAATTAATATTAAAGTCGCCCAAAATTATAGTGTACTTACAATATGATAAAGAATTAACTGAGCTAGTCAGTGCGTCAAAAAACAAGTCAGTATCTAACCACGGAGGTCTATAAGCCGTACCAATGGCAATTTTTGATCCATTAGCATTTAGAACAAGCCACATTTGCTCGATTGGTTTATGTAGGGGGTCAACGGAGTGAGAATGAGTGCGCACGTTGGTTCCGCGCTTGATATAAAACCCAACACCGCCTCCGCGGCTGCGCACGCTCAGCGGGCGCGGGACATGCCGCAGTCGGTACCCGGGCACGACGGGCGCCCGCCCCTCCTCACCCGCCCTGAGCCAGGTTTCATTGATAGCCATGATGTTAATATCACGACGTACCATTGCAGCAATAATAATAAATAATAAATAATAAATAAATTATTTATTTGACACATAAACAGAACAAACGTTACATTCATAGGAGGACAAATTCAATTTTCTTAGTTTTATATTGAAGGCATCTGTGTCTGAACTAGATAAAAATATCTGTATCTCAGACATCAGCGCTCTTCCTTATAGTGACCATTACATTACTAGCTTATATAGACATGAATATTAGGCGGTATTTCATTTGTTCATTACACAGAGAAAGACAAAATTAAATAAAAAAGAGAACGATAAAATAAACCAAAAAGCAATAGGGTATGTGGAGTGTTTACCTCTCGGTGAGTAGTGTGAAAGTGTATGAAAGAGTGTGAGAGGGTGAGTGTGAGGAGAATTACTATTTTAATATTTTTAATAAGTTTTCTGTCTCTTCATATGTAAGTTTACTAATATAACTAAAGAGTTTATTTTTACATATTTTTTTATTTACCGGGTATATTTCCAATGCGTTATTAATCTTATTATATAAGTACGGTCCCAAGAAGCAGAAGTATTTGTTTACGTAAGCATGTCTAAAACAAGGTCGGTCATTATTACTAATAACATTTCGTCGTCCAGCCAGACCATCCTTGGAAAATTGTAGTAAAGAGTGTTGCTTCATAACCACAAAAAATACAAACAATTGGCGAACTGTCAGGACCTCACATGACTGGTAAACAAGATGGGTTGGGTACAAATAAGGACGAAAAGTACTAACTTTTAGAACAGCCCTCTGGGCTATTTCTAAGGGTTTTAATATAGTTTTATGTGCACCTCCCCAAATGGTGATACAATATTGTAGAACAGACTGTACGAGAGCTAAGTATATTTGCTTCACTAATTTTGGGGGGGCAACATGTCTAAGGTTCTTGAAAACATAGATCATTTTTCTTGTCCTAGATGTAAGCAGGTGAATATGGTCTCTGAAGGAGAGGTTACAGTCCAGAATAATTCCAAGATATTTAATTGACGCTGTCTTTATTAGCGTTGGGCAAGAGCATACTAAGCTATTACAACAGTTATGTGCTGTAATCGAGAGGGTACTAGGAAGCTGATTGCTTTGAGTGCGCATCGAGAATATCATGTATTGCGTTTTATCCGAGTTAAGAGTCAGGGAGTTATTTTGCAGCCAGTGAGTGACAACATTAAATCCATCCTGCGCCTCTGTAAATACTTTATCCCAGGTATCCGCAGAGAACAACAGAACTGTATCGTCTGCATATGATATAATTTTACCTCTACCTGAAAGGTCTAGTTTACAGAGGTCGTTCAAGTATACGAGAAAGAGTGTCGGTCCCAAAATGCTCCCCTGCGGCACTCCGTAAGTAATTGGCAGGTCGCTGCTGATACTGTCATTAATCTTTACGCACTGAAAGCGATCAACGAGATAGTCCTTTAAAAGTTCTAGTTGATTTCCTCTTATTCCGAGGCATTCTAATTTTTTAATTAGCAAAGGCGTAGAGACCGTATCAAATGCCTTGGCTAGATCAAGGAAAATACCAATAGTCTTTTTACCTGTATCGATATTCTTTACCACATAATCTTGGAGCTCGTGGACTGCATCACTAGTAGACTTACCTGTTCTAAAACCAAATTGGTTATTGGATAAGAGATTATTTGATTCCAAGTAATGAATCAGTCTACTATTTATTATACGTTCCAGAAGCTTGGAGATTGAGGGTAATAAGGAGATGGGTCTATAATTAGTGATACGGTCTCTATCACCCGACTTATAAATTGGGTTTACTACCGATTTCTTTAACACTGAAGGAAATTGACCTTTAGTTAAACAGAGGTTAAAAATATACGTTAAAGGACGGATTAAAATGTGTCTGTAATCCTTAAGGAACTTATTTGGTACAGAATCCCAACCAACGGAACACACATCTTTCAAGTTCAATATTAAACGTTCCACTTCAGAAAAATCGGTTTCTAGCAAAACAAAGGAATTGGAAACGAATTGTGAGGGCGCTTTATTAAAATGACTATGGTCAGGGTTTAAGCAGGGCTGAGTATTATCAGCCAGGTTTTTGCCAATTGATGCGAAAAAAACGTTCACTTCCTCTACAGACTCCTTTGTATTTGATGGATTTAATAATTCTGTAGCGCTATGTTTCAATTTAGTTGTATTCGTTATTGTTTTGATCGCTTCCCATATTTTTTTATTGTTATTTCCCGCTTTTGTTAATAGGTCTCTATCATACATTCTTTTGACCTTTTTTAATAGGTTATTGCAATGGTTTCTATACCTGGAGTAAATAATTTTAATTGTCTCATTATTAGGTGATTGTCGCATTTTTTTATGAAGCTTGTCTCTATGTCGAATACACCTTAACAGCCCCGGAGTAATCCATGGCTTTATAATTTTATGACGTCTTGGATATTTTAGTACAACTGTGTTGAAATGCAGCAATGAATTCATCATGATTAGTGCCCAATGATCCTGCGTTTAGTAATCCAATAGTTAGACATTTCTTAGTTATCATGTTAATTTATAAGTATTTATAATAAAAACGGCATAAATTACACAGATAGTCAGAGAGTAGCTGCAAATAATCGATATAAAATGTGTTAATTTGTTGGCAATTATATTTAAGTAAATAGTATAATAATAGGCATAAACTAAATAATCAAAATGAGAGTTAAGAAATTGGAGGCAAATAAAGTGTGGAAAAAAATGTAAAATGTTTATAATATGATACATGGACAGTAATATTATTTTGTCACTGCAAGAGCGACCATACGAAGGACTGGCTCCACTCGATACGACATGACAATATGAAAGTAAACAAGACACGAGAGTACGCAAATTGTTATTATAGTAATTAAAATTAAATAAGAAACATACATTCAGATTAGACATAAGCAACAAACTGTTAGCTAGCCAAAAATTTTTACTAAGTCCACATCTGAGCGGACTCTTAGGGTTTTAGCACCATCTTCTTTCTTCACTAAGATGCGGCCATCCTTAGTCCACACGTACTTGAAGCTGTGCCGTGCACCAGCCTCACGCGCATTGTGGAACAACTTGCTGAGCACCGGCGTCAGCCGTTCATTTACGTAGAACCGACTTATCGTTCCAGGTAGCTCAAAACCCTCAGTGGTCATGCCGCGTCGCACACGTGCAGCTCTCAGCAGTTGGTCGCGAGTGGCGCGACGCGCCAGACGTACGGCGAGCGCGCGCGGCCGCTGTTGTCCCGTCGTGTCTCCTTGATCGTTCGCTACAAAGTTGCGCCGCACCATGCCAATGCGCTCCGCGTATACCACATCACGCTCATCTAGTGGTACCCCCAACTTCACCCCGATTACTTTGACAATATGAAGAGGACTTTCATCCGCAGTTTCTGGGAAACCCGCTACTATGACGTCGTTCAGTAGCATATCTTGATCCCGTTCATTGAGCTGAATTTTCAGTTCCGCGATGGTTCCCTCTAATGCGTCGTAGGAAGATGGTTCTTTCTCCTCGAATCGACTCTCCAGGCAGGCGACTCTGGACTCCACCGCACTCACACGCTCCCTGCACGAGATAACGTCGGTCCTCAGACTAGCCATCTCCTCCCAGAACTGACGCAACTCCACCCTCATCGCGCTCAGTTCCTCGAGGAAACAACGGATTTCTTGGGCCACGTCAAGCGCGACTGCGTGGGCCTTTGGACCGACACCTGCTTGGCTAGGCTCGCTAGTGGCAGGCTGCTTAGTGGATCCCGTGTCTGCCTCTGATGTACCCTTTACGGGGGTAGCAGAGTTATCCGTTCTCGGAATCTTGACCTTGCAGCCAGGGCAGAGCCAACAAGATGCAACCTTCGTTGATGTGACCCCTACGCATAGGGGATGGTAGGTTCCGTGACACTTCGTGCAGCGAACGCAGGCAGACACTGCCAAGTATTGGCCACATCCTCCACATTTGGTGTTTGCCATTTCAATATATTAATTCAGAAATCAATCTAATCAATTTAGTTTTTTTTTTTTGCCGCTGGGAACTACCGTCAAGTTGTGGCAAATGGCTATTATAATGTAGGCAAATAATAAGTGATTAGATGAGATTGTAATTGCAACAGCTGTAATTATTGTAGTAGATAGACAAGACAAGAAAACAGACAAGTCCCCGAGTAAAGTGTAATAGTATTGTGTAGTGAATTCAGTTTTATATTTTAATTTAACTAAGGTAAGTTATTCTGAACGTTAATGCACTGGTTCTATTTTCAAACTTTATGTGTTTACTACGGATCACTGACACTGTACTCCAATGTATATCACGTGTTGCCACTGTATAATTACGTGTATAAGTTTATTTGATTAAATAAGTTTATAAAAACACAGTTGTTTATTTTTCGTGATAGCACACTCGTCAGCTACACAGCTGTTACCGGCGTCCGTGACGTCACTCCAAACTCTGTCGTTAACGAATATAATAAACAGTATTGGGCCCAAATGGGAACCTTGGGGAACTCCAGATATTGAGTAGTAAGGCAAAGACTGATGACCCTTCACAACAACTCTCTGTTTTCTGTCGGTCAGATATCATTTAAACCACAGCCATAGCTGGCCAAATATGGCCGAGGTTTGACAGCTTATGCAGCAAAATATTGTGTTCGACTTTGTCGAACGCACTGCTAAAATCGGTGTAAATCGAGTCGACTTGCTTGCGTGAGTCAACTTATTTGCTAAGGTTATCTACATAAAGAACTAAGTTGGTTGTAGTAGATTTTTGAGCGCAGAAACCGTGTTGCTGTGGAGCTACCTCTATTTTGGAATGGGCGGTTAAAATAGGGCACAAGAGAGACTCGAAAACCTTCGAAAATACAGACAGAATAGAGATAGGTCGGTAATTCTTTACGTCATCAGCCTCACCTTTTTTAAAGATGGGGACTACGTGTGCGAGCTTCCACTCGTCAGGAAAATGAGAAGTTTTAATTGAATGGTTGAATATTATTTTCAGTGGGAGAGATAGACTGACTGCACATTTTTTGACAAATATAGGTGGTAGACCGTCTGGGCCTGCGCCTTTGCATATATTAAGCTTTTTTAATGCTCTGATCACGTCTTTCTCTGAGATAGCAACGCTGCCCAACGTATTGTAAGAGTAGATCTGCGTATCGTCAGAGCGATATTCCGACTGTAAGGCTCCCGGTTGATTAAATGACGCCGAAAAGTGACGCGCAAAAAGGTTGCAAATGTCATCCCCCGAAGTGGCCACCTCAGTGCCGAACTTCAGTTCAGACGGCATTTCACTTGAGCCTGATTTTTTTGTTTTGACGAAAGACCAGAAGAGCTTGGGATTGTGGGTTATGCCCTCCTCCATATGCCTAGCGTATTTATCGTAGCTACTTTTCATAGTTTGATTAGCTCTTAGGCTTAATAATTTATATTCGTATTCGTCAAGGGGATTTTTATACTTTTTGTAACGTCTTCTAAGTTTTTCCTTTTCGGTTAAAATGCTTATAAGACTTTTAGGGAACCATACAGGGTATTTATTATATTTTGCTTTGGATTTTGGCACAAATGAACATATGACATTGTCTAGTATCTTATAGAGCTCTTCTACCATAGCGTTGACACCCTGACACTGGGCTAGGTTTTCAATCCAGCTAACCTGATTTATTTTCTCGTTTATTATCTGGTAATTTGCTTTGCGGAAGTTAAACTTTGCAGCGAGCTTACATTTTAGAAGTGTGGGTGATACATTAGTAATCTCAATACACAGGGGGGGATGGTAAGGATCTATTGTTGACAATGGTTCCATACATTCATGGACAGATACGCCATGAGAGTTAGACAATATTAGGTCTAGAGATTTGCTTTGGTAATTTTTCACATGATTTAGCTGTTGCAAGTAATAACTTGTAACTTAATATATGCAAAGGCGCAGGCCCAGACGGTCTACCACCTATATTTGTCAAAAAATGTGCAGTCAGTCTATCTCTCCCACTGAAAATAATATTCAACCATTCAATTAAAACTTCTCATTTTCCTGACGAGTGGAAGCTCGCACACGTAGTCCCCATCTTTAAAAAAGGTGAGGC
Organism: Acronicta aceris; assembly: GCA_910591435.1. NCBI lineage: Eukaryota > Metazoa > Arthropoda > Insecta > Lepidoptera > Noctuidae > Acronicta > Acronicta aceris. Next base: position 8,428,288 of record OU342757.1, on the reverse strand, counting down.
TGATGACGTAAAGAATTACCGACCTATCTCTATTCTGTCTGTATTTTCGAAGGTTTTCGAGTCTCTCTTGTGCCCTATTTTAACCGCCCATTCCAAAATAGAGGTAGCTCCACAGCAACACGGTTTCTGCGCTCAAAAATCTACTACAACCAACTTAGTTCTTTATGTAGATAACCTTAGCAAATAAGTTGACTCACGCAAGCAAGTCGACTCGATTTACACCGATTTTAGCAGTGCGTTCGACAAAGTCGAACACAATATTTTGCTGCATAAGCTGTCAAACCTCGGCCATATTTGGCCAGCTATGGCTGTGGTTTAAATGATATCTGACCGACAGAAAACAGAGAGTTGTTGTGAAGGGTCATCAGTCTTTGCCTTACTACTCAATATCTGGAGTTCCCCAAGGTTCCCATTTGGGCCCAATACTGTTTATTATATTCGTTAACGACAGAGTTTGGAGTGACGTCACGGACGCCGGTAACAGCTGTGTAGCTGACGAGTGTGCTATCACGAAAAATAAACAACTGTGTTTTTATAAACTTATTTAATCAAATAAACTTATACACGTAATTATACAGTGGCAACACGTGATATACATTGGAGTACAGTGTCAGTGATCCGTAGTAAACACATAAAGTTTGAAAATAGAACCAGTGCATTAACGTTCAGAATAACTTACCTTAGTTAAATTAAAATATAAAACTGAATTCACTACACAATACTATTACACTTTACTCGGGGACTTGTCTGTTTTCTTGTCTTGTCTATCTACTACAATAATTACAGCTGTTGCAATTACAATCTCATCTAATCACTTATTATTTGCCTACATTATAATAGCCATTTGCCACAACTTGACGGTAGTTCCCAGCGGCAAAAAAAAAAAAACTAAATTGATTAGATTGATTTCTGAATTAATATATTGAAATGGCAAACACCAAATGTGGAGGATGTGGCCAATACTTGGCAGTGTCTGCCTGCGTTCGCTGCACGAAGTGTCACGGAACCTACCATCCCCTATGCGTAGGGGTCACATCAACGAAGGTTGCATCTTGTTGGCTCTGCCCTGGCTGCAAGGTCAAGATTCCGAGAACGGATAACTCTGCTACCCCCGTAAAGGGTACATCAGAGGCAGACACGGGATCCACTAAGCAGCCTGCCACTAGCGAGCCTAGCCAAGCAGGTGTCGGTCCAAAGGCCCACGCAGTCGCGCTTGACGTGGCCCAAGAAATCCGTTGTTTCCTCGAGGAACTGAGCGCGATGAGGGTGGAGTTGCGTCAGTTCTGGGAGGAGATGGCTAGTCTGAGGACCGACGTTATCTCGTGCAGGGAGCGTGTGAGTGCGGTGGAGTCCAGAGTCGCCTGCCTGGAGAGTCGATTCGAGGAGAAAGAACCATCTTCCTACGACGCATTAGAGGGAACCATCGCGGAACTGAAAATTCAGCTCAATGAACGGGATCAAGATATGCTACTGAACGACGTCATAGTAGCGGGTATCCCAGAAACTGCGGATGAAAGTCCTCTTCATATTGTCAAAGTAATCGGGGTGAAGTTGGGGGTACCACTAGATGAGCGTGATGTGGTATACGCGGAGCGCATTGGCATGGTGCGGCGCAACTTTGTAGCGAACGATCAAGGAGACACGACGGGACAACAGCGGCCGCGCGCGCTCGCCGTACGTCTGGCGCGTCGCGCCACTCGCGACCAACTGCTGAGAGCTGCACGTGTGCGACGCGGCATGACCACTGAGGGTTTTGAGCTACCTGGAACGATAAGTCGGTTCTACGTAAATGAACGGCTGACGCCGGTGCTCAGCAAGTTGTTCCACAATGCGCGTGAGGCTGGTGCACGGCACAGCTTCAAGTACGTGTGGACTAAGGATGGCCGCATCTTAGTGAAGAAAGAAGATGGTGCTAAAACCCTAAGAGTCCGCTCAGATGTGGACTTAGTAAAAATTTTTGGCTAGCTAACAGTTTGTTGCTTATGTCTAATCTGAATGTATGTTTCTTATTTAATTTTAATTACTATAATAACAATTTGCGTACTCTCGTGTCTTGTTTACTTTCATATTGTCATGTCGTATCGAGTGGAGCCAGTCCTTCGTATGGTCGCTCTTGCAGTGACAAAATAATATTACTGTCCATGTATCATATTATAAACATTTTACATTTTTTTCCACACTTTATTTGCCTCCAATTTCTTAACTCTCATTTTGATTATTTAGTTTATGCCTATTATTATACTATTTACTTAAATATAATTGCCAACAAATTAACACATTTTATATCGATTATTTGCAGCTACTCTCTGACTATCTGTGTAATTTATGCCGTTTTTATTATAAATACTTATAAATTAACATGATAACTAAGAAATGTCTAACTATTGGATTACTAAACGCAGGATCATTGGGCACTAATCATGATGAATTCATTGCTGCAATGGTACGTCGTGATATTAACATCATGGCTATCAATGAAACCTGGCTCAGGGCGGGTGAGGAGGGGCGGGCGCCCGTCGTGCCCGGGTACCGACTGCGGCATGTCCCGCGCCCGCTGAGCGTGCGCAGCCGCGGAGGCGGTGTTGGGTTTTATATCAAGCGCGGAACCAACGTGCGCACTCATTCTCACTCCGTTGACCCCCTACATAAACCAATCGAGCAAATGTGGCTTGTTCTAAATGCTAATGGATCAAAAATTGCCATTGGTACGGCTTATAGACCTCCGTGGTTAGATACTGACTTGTTTTTTGACGCACTGACTAGCTCAGTTAATTTTTTATCATATTGTAAGTACACTATAATTTTGGGCGACTTTAATATTAATTGTTTAAATCATAATGATGCAAAGACAAAAAAACTTGACATTTTTCTAAATTGTTTTAATATGAAGCAAATGGTTTCCTCGCCTACACATTTTACGAGTAGTAGTCAGACGCTTATAGATGTTATATGTACAGATGCACGTTTGCAGAATATTGTAGTGGATTCTATAGAGGCCCTCGGCTCACACGCATTTATTACTGCTACTCTTCATATCAAAAAAGAAAAAAATGTGCCTAAGACTATTACCAATCGGAATCTTTCTCATATACCTATGGATCAACTTAAACTGGACTTAGACTCTATAGATTGGACTGCAGTTACCTCATCTTATAACGTTAACTTTATGGTTGAAGAACTTAATCACAGATTTAATTATCTTTTTGAGAAATATGCACCCCGTAAGAATCTTGTGATAAATGAAAAATCCTATCCATGGATCACAGATAATATCAAATTTATGATTAATCTACGCGATTTAGCCCATAACAGTTACGTGAAAAATAACAATGACTCAAAAAAGAAATATTACAAGGACCTGAAAAGCCTTGTAAATAGGTCACTTTATTATGAGAAAGTTGCATACTTTAAAACTAATATTAACAACAAAATTAATAACCCTAAAGCTCTTTGGAAAAATCTTAGAAACACATTACTGCCACCTAAAAATGACTTTGAGCTTCCTATACACTTTCACGAACCTAATATGATAAATGATCACTTTATGAACGTACCAGGGCCTGATGTATTACCGCTTAGTTATCTGACTTACTTCGAATACCACAGGTTTGGCGAAGGTCTATTTCATCTCGATATGGTCACCCAAAATGATATTGTCAAGATCATATCCAAAATTAAATCAAATGCCGAAGGGTGCGATCACATCACACTAAATATGCTACTTCTAACGCTTCCACAATCACTGGAGACAATAACTAGCATAATAAACACTTGTATATTAACATCTACCTGTCCTGACATCTGGAAGCTAGCTATTGTACGCCCAATTCCCAAGAAGAATAACCCTGTGGATCTATCGGACTTGAGACCTATAAGTATTTTACCGAGTCTCAGTAAAGTATTAGAAAAGGTAGTAAATTCCCAATTATCAAAGTACCTTGAAACACATGATGTCCTTCCTGAAACACAATCTGGCTTTAGGAAAGGTCGTGGAACAGTAACAGCTTTGTTAGATGTCACTGATAACATTTTATGTGCTCAAGATGAAGGTATGTGTACTATTCTTGTTTTATTGGATTTTTCTAGGGCTTTCGATTCTATAAATTTATCTCTGTTACTATCGAAAATGGCGTATTACGGGTTTGATGTATCAACGATCAACTGGTTCGATAACTATCTCAGCAACCGCGCACAGTACGTGGAGATACGTGATTCCAATGGAACCATTCTCACTTCCAAAGTAATGCCAGTAACTAAAGGCGTTCCTCAAGGTTCGATTTTGGGGCCAACATTATATACTTTATATAGCGCTGACGTCATAAACGAAATACAGAACTGTGAACTTACCCGTTCACACCAGCCTGTGCCTCTGAGCTTACCTGTTTATACATACTTACCTGTCCAACTCCGGACTTACCTGTTCACACCAGCCTGTGCCTCTGAGCTTACCTGTTTATACATACTTACCTGTCCAACTCCGGACTTACCTGTTCACACCAGCCTGTGCCTCTAAGCTTACCTGTTTATACATACTTACCTGTCCAACTTCGGACTTACCTGTTCACACCAGCCTGTGCCTCTGAGCTTACCTGTTTATGCATACTTACCTGTCCAACTCCGGACTTACCTGTTCACACCGGCCTGTGCCTCTGAGCTTACCTGTTTATACATACTTACCTGTCCAACTCCGGACTTACCTGTTCACACCAGCCTGTGCCTCTGAGCTTACCTGTTTATACATACAAACTTACCTGTCACTCGTCAAAAATGATTATATTGCTTTTTAAGATTTTGTAGACCACCAAAGTGAAATACCTACGCTATACATAGGTATTGTCACGTTTGTATGCTAACTATTAATTATTTATTATCTATGCCTGGAGTCATTATAAGCCCTTATATAGGTGGAAGCCTCTTGGCTGATAAGCTGGATACAATAATTCAAAAACAGTATTCGGAAGTTTAAGTTAAGTCAGTAATCATTATGATATATGCAGAGAATTATACGGAATTGATTTAAACATATAGTTGGATGGAGGCGGGAATGTGCATGCAGTGTTTTGAACGTATACGGAGATATTCAGTGTGCAAGAAAGATTTAAGAGTGAACGGACGCACTAATTCAGTTATTCGGAACCAATCTGAATTCAATAGTAGATGGATGTAATTTAGTTATAACAATCATTATGATATATGCGGAGCATTATACGGAATTGATTTAAACATAAATTCGGATGGAGGCGGGAATGTGCATGCAGTGTTTAGTAGGTATACGCAGGTATTCAGTGTGCAAGAAAGATTTAAGAGTGAACGGACGCACAAATTCAGCTAGAAATATTTAATTTGAATATCACCATTTAAAGTTTAAATGAAATTTGACGTCGACTACTGATATGATACTGATTAAAACATCTTACATACGCATTGAAAACATTAAAAATCTCACTACATTCAGTGGATGCCGCAGGGTGGTAGTTTGTAAAGACGCAAGAAGACCTTCGCGATTTATATATATATAGTATAATATTAATTATGTAGTGTATAAATATTATGTATGGCAAGTAAATATATGTTTATTTTGTATTATCTCTGCATCACCCTAAGGTTGTCTGGCAGAAAATGCCTAATGGCATTAAGACCGCCTTTGTACAAACAGTGCATAAGTATAATAAATAAATAAAAAAATAGCCAATCAAACCATCGAAAAATTCATGAAACGCATAGATAAAAAGAGTGATGTCACCTGGTTCATTAAATTCCTGAAAACACGGTAAAGTAATAGAATAATCACTTCTAGAAGTAGCATGAATATTCGTGACCTCGAAAGGATCATAGTTACGTGGAATATGAGATAAATACTTTTGGACTACTGCAGGACTAAGAAAAGACATATTTGCGCCTGTGTCAATTAACAATTTAAGTGGGGGGTTCGAAATTTTAATATACGGTAATTGCCTCTGAGTTTGTAAGTTAATTTCTATTTTAACTTGTCTGATTTCGGGGCCTGTTGAAAATCCTCATTTTCAGCAGACGGAACGTCTCCTACTTCCTCTATGGTATAGGAATCTGTACATTGCGGTTGCTCATACGCGTATTCACTTGTATAAGTATAATCGGGATACTCAAAATATTCCTGAGGGCTAAAATCGTCACTGACATAATAATCATTATAATAATCGTACTGTGCCTGGTCACTCCAATCATTCAATTCAATTCAATTCTTTATTGCATTCCATAATGTATACAGGTGTTGGTAAGTAACAGTAAGTGTCAATTATGGACCCTGTCGGGCACAGCAAAGTATTAGTAAAGTAGAAGAGAGGAGGAGCGTTTCTTTTTAGGAAATTAATTAAAATTAGATGGATGATGCGATGGATGGTGTGATATATTTATACATTTTTATAATTTATATAATTTACTCAATTATTATTATTTATTATATTTTGTAGTGTATTTATTATTATTATTTATAGTATACATAGTTATTATTAAGTTATAATTGATAACTGTTTTAATACCATAATTTATTTATTTATGATGAAATTATTATATATTTTATACAATATTTATTTTTATTATTTATGAGTAGAGTTATTTATTTATTGTTAGGTTATAGTTTATTAATGTTATTGCAATAACATTATTCTTATTATTTGGCCTTTTTTATATATAAATTTTGTATAATGTGTAATGTGTGTTTTTTTATTTTGTGTATAATCTAGCTATATTTATGTTGTGTAGTTTTTTTATTAATGTTATTATTTATAGTTATTATGTATTAGTTATATAATTTTGAGTCTGTTGTATAGCATGCAGGAACTAAAAGGATTTATCGTTTAGGTATTCATCGATCCCGTAATAGCATTTCTTTAGGAGGAACTGTTTTAGTTTGTGTGTGAATATTTTAAACTTTTTTTCAGTTCTAATTGTTTTTGGTAATTTATTATAAATTTTTATTGACATGACTAAAGGGCTAGTTGAGTGTATTTTTAAGTATGACTTCGGCAGATTTAATCGTGTTTTATGTCGTAGTGTGTATTTTGTTTGTGTGTCTTCGCGTTTTGTGTAAAAGTCTTGGTGTTGGTGTGTAAATTTACATATTTCCAGAATGTATATGCAGGGTAAAGTTAATAAATTATATTTTATAAAATAAGGTTTGCAGCTATCTGTTTGTTGTATATTTTCTAGGATTCGGACTAGTTTCTTTTGAGCTGTAAAGAGTTTTGGTGCGTCTGTGCTATTACCCCACATGATTATGCCTTAGCTAAGCCATGCATAAGCGTATGCATAATATGAAGTCAGGGCTGTTTGCAGATTTGTGGCTTTTTTTATCTCACAAAGAGCATAAGAGAACTTAGACATTTTAGATTTAGTTTTATGTATGTGTGGTTTCCAATTAATATTGGTGTCTATTGTTAAGCCTAGTAAGGTGAATTCGGTAACTAATTCTATTTTATGGTTATTAAAAGTAAAGTTTACATTTAGAGGAGTCTTCTGGTAGGGATGGAAAGTAATTAATTTGGTTTTTGTGAAGTTAATTTCAAGGTTGTGTTCGTTCATCCAGGTTATTGTTTTCGAAAGTATGGCGTTAAGAGTGTTGTTTAGGTTTATGTTATCCAGACATGAGGTGATAATGGAAACATCATCTGCAAACAATACACATGGTCCCTCTATGGTTTTTGGAAGATCATTTATATATATGAGGAATAGCAGGCACCCAATAACGCTCCCTTGTGGTATTGAGCCGTTAATCATTTTGTATTCAGATCGGAAGTTTTGTAGTTCGTTTGTTTTGTTGTTAGTGAATTCTATTTCTACTTGTTGTATTCTGTTTTTTAGGTATGATTTGAACCACTCATGTGGTTTACCCCGTATTCCTATACCATAGAGTTTATTTAATAATATTTCATATTGAACTTTATCGTAGGCCTTAGTCATATCATTAAAAATTTAATTCTTTGGATTTAAAATAATTAGAAGGGGGTGGATTCCCAGATCTAGACCAATCATGGGATGCACGTGGAGCGAATGGTTTAGCCACGTAATGACTTACGCCACTCATAGGTTGCGGGGCGTTATTAGATGTTGGTCTGGGGCCTGGCATTTTAAAAACTGTACTTTGAGGTCTGTAATTAAGCGGGGGCGAACTAAACATCTGCTGTGTCCTTGTGGGACCTCTATATTGAACGGACTGATTTTTCCAAACTGGTACAGGTTGCGGTTGAGGCATAAACGGTCTCGAGGGTCCTGACATATTAAAAGGTTTAGGGGGTGGTAAATTAAATGAACGCGGTGCGGGCGATACCGCTTGAACAGGGGGGGGCCTAAAGCCATAAGAAAATTTATGACTGACCTGATGCTGAGGCTGCGACTTCCTGTCAGGAGCATGTTCGTTGCGCTATAACGTATTCATCTCCTCATGCACAAATTCTAAAGCTTTCTCAATTGTATCAGGCCGTATGCACCGAGTGTGAGAACCCAGCGGGTCGCGCAGACCGCGTAAGTACGACTGTAAAGTTAATTTCTTATACAAGGTGCGTTTTGATTCAATGGTACTCGCTATCGTTTCATGTAGGCTGATATAAGTCATTATAGTGCTAAAAAGATTTTGACACTGTTCATAGAATTTCTGAGGGGTTACCGAACCCTGTGTTAAAAAAGCAAGGTCATTATATAAGGACGTCTCATCACGTTGATCGGCAAAATTGTTAACTAAGGCACTCCTAATTCGTTCCCAAGTCTCCGGGATACCATTCGAGTGAATCGTGCGCGCTGCTGACCCCACTATCTTATTTAGGATACCATTCAATAGTGCTAAATTAGCTAACTGAAAAGCTGGCCCATCTTTCATATACTGTTGTACTAATTGATCACATAATTTTATAAATCGAGTAAGTTCGAGTACAGTTCGTTCGAGTTTCCATCGAATTCCGGAAAATCTGATCTACTGACTCAGCCATATTCGACGTAATTAAACTAACGCTATTCTTTTGTTCTGTCTCTAAATTCCTATTAGCGTCTAAAATATTAATTCTACTAATATTACTATCTAACCTAGGGGAACGAGATTGCCGTGGATGGAAAATCTTGGATATTAAAAGGAAACACTTTAAAATAAAAAGGAAGCGACCCTAGAGCGATTCTAAAGTACTTACATACAATGGTTTTGTACATCTGCTGTATCGATGTCTGGATACTTCTCTGGACTGCAGCACTTGTAGGTTCAGGATACTCGTCGACTGCGCCAATTACGAATGCTGTAGCCGGAGGATGCAAAAAAATACAAAATCTATTAAAACTTATTTATTAAATGAAATTACTATCTAAAAATAATCAAAATATCATTCAATTTTTGATATATTAAAAAATATTATTTCTGGCCCGGAATTGAAAATGAAATCATTAATTATGTTAAAAAATGTCCACAGTGTCAAAAACAAAAATATACTGCTATTTTCAAGGAACCAATGACCTTCACTTCAACAGCTAATTCTACATTTGAGAAAGTCTTTTTAGACCTAGTGGGACCTCTTGATCGGGACTGTAATAACTATTCGTATATCCTAACAATTCAAATATGTATGTGCTTTTCCACTTATGAATAAAACTGCAACTGAAACCGAAGCGAATGACAGAGGCGCCGTGTTCATGTCTGAGACATTTAAAGAGTGTAACGTAGTACGTTACCTTTTAAATAAATACTTTATAAATCAACTAATAAAACCTACTTGCTAAACCTAATTTATTCTAAGTAAAAAACTAACTTAATTAAATTCTCACCTAAATAATGTTAATAAAAATAATTAAATACTAAAGCCTAAAATTTTAAACATAACTGAAATCTAAATAAATATTATATAAAAAAATCATAATTTGGTACGGAACCGTAAACTATTAAACTCACGCGCAATTCATATCGCGAACCCTAACGAGCATTCTAGTCGGTCGAGTTTTTTTTGTATTAAACTGACGACGTCGACCGTTCCTTGACCTCGGCACAGACAGAATGACAATTGCAGCGGAAGCCTCCACACGTCCGTCCTCTTAGGCATCGACCGCTTGGCATATCGACAAATAAATTGAAATAATTGCTATTAAGTAGTGATTCTTCTAAATACTTTTTGTGAAAAGTGCCTTGGACCCGCTGGGGTGAGTTGAACATAATTTTAACCAGTGATTATGTGGCTAGCTCCTTGTAAATGCGATCTAAGTTCGTTGTGCCGCTGCCGTTATCGCTAATTTAAATTTTCTTAGGTATAAACTCATATACTGGTCTTATTACGCGGTACGGTTGGCACAGCGGGCTTAAATATCTGACAAAGCCTAACTCTGGGGCTCTGCGGTTCCAGGTTCAGTGTATACCTTCAAACCCAACATACCTGCGCCTACGGCTAAAGACGACCGATTTAATTGGTTGTGGGTCACCTACCGACGTCGGACTTCAGGCGATTCAGCACTACACAAGTTACCTATCTTCTACAAGAAGACCGCAGGGCGTGGCTGGACGTCACTGTCTCCGTTCGCAAATCTATAAGGCCAGTGTATCTGTACCATATACTAGACCTTTTTTTTTTTTTTTTTTTTTTGGTTTCGTGTGGAAAATCCTCATGGACATCCGCCGCCCGGGGAGGCGACGGGGCGTGTCGGACTCCACCCAGAGTGGGTGACCTACCGACTAAAAACCACACGGTGTTCCCTCCTGCACCTGCGGCGTCGGGGGCTACGGGAAACAGACAATTCGTCCGCGGCCCCCGACTGGTGCCGGCCCGCCCCTGCGGGCCCCATCTGTACCCATATACTAGACCTATCGCAAGTGTTCCCGGCGGGGTTGTATCGGTGGAGGGAAATTGATTAAAATATTATTTATTTGGACCCATCCTGTACTTATTTCGTACCTAATACCTGTGACGCCCCTAAAACGCCACAGTGGCGCCCTTCTTACGTGGTTTATTTTCTCCTCCTTTACAATCTTTTGCTGGGAATATTTTTTAATAATTTTTTTAAGCATTGCGGTGAGCGGCGACTTGTGTGTGAGCGATAAGTGACCTGCAGAACTGGTACGTACTTATTTCATTTTCACTGTGCTGTACATTGATGATTACCACTTCAATTATTTTACCTTGGTGTGTATTCCATTAATTAAATCAAAATCTTTAATTTCGATTAAGCGTTACTATTAAACACATTGTAAAATCTATATTTTAACATTGTAATTATCTACCCTCAATTTTTTTTTATTGCATATTCTATGGAATACGTATCAGTTCTTGATTAATTTTGTTGCAATTAGTTATTGGCTTATTAATTCAGTATTTATTCTTTTTTTTTTTGTTTATCACCTATCGTACGTAGTATATTTTTTTTCTTTGTAAAGATCTGCATAGTGAGCTGAGCTTCATTTTCTACAGGTGGTAAAAGTAGACCATAGCTACCTATTGTTTTTCTTTTGTATTATATATTTATTTTCTTTTATTTTGAGTTGCATTTTTTTTATTTATGTGTTCGTGCTACAAAAAAAAAAAGTTGATTTTGCACCTGACAATTTTGATTTGTGTTGTATCAAACATAATGGCAACTCACCCCTTCAACTCCATTAAGTACTTTTTGCTAAATAAAAACGAGCTTGAGTATGAAGTTCTAATTCGTGGCGAAGAACCTGCATCTACCGTCATCGAACTTAAAAAACAAATTGCTAAAATTGTACCATCAATACCTAGCGCTGATATTTTAGAGTCTGGCTTAGACGCTGTAGAGGATTTGGCTGCTGCTTCCGCTTCTGTTGACGAGCTGTTAACGCGCGTTAAAGCCTTAGAAGAAAAATTTGATCTAAGTCCTTTTGAGCGTGCACGTGCTTTGGCTTCGCATTTATACAACCGGCTTAAACGCATCAATGCTTCTGAACCGCGAATTACTACGTCTTTTAAAACGGTTAGTAGTCAGTTTACGAGCCTTTACAGTAAATTGAGAACTTTTAAAAATGCCTTACCTGAATATAATTCTCAAAACACTACACAGAATATTGTGGTTAATTGCGACCATTCATTAGATTCTAAACCTCCGAAATTTGATGGCGATAGCTGTGTGCGTTTATTCCTCCAAAAATTTCATGAATATACAGCTACTAAAAATTTAACTAAACAAAAATTATTAAACAATGCTTCACAATTTTTCACGGGCAATGCTTTGAATTGGTTTCGAAGTTCTAAAGATTCTTTTTCATCATGGGATCAGCTTGAGAAGCAATTGATTGAAGATTTCACCTTGTACGATCATGATTTCAGATTACTTAAAGAAATTAACAACCGCACTCAGAGAATATTGTCATTTATCTATCAATAATGTCACAACTTTTCTCAAGACTCATTGATCCTATACCTGAGAAAGATCAATTGAAAATTTTACTCCACAATATTCGACCGTGCTAGGCTAATGTTTTAGCATCAAATCCCTCTGGAATTGAATCAATTTCGTCTCTTAGCTCCCTTTGTCGAAATTATGAGAAAATTATCTGTCTGACTTCTCAATTCCATGAACCTCCTAAGGTCACGGAAAGCACTGTTGCTCCTGATTTGGCTTTTAAGCAACCCGAGTGTAGCAAAAACAAATTTAATAAAAAAGAATACGGTTATTATAATAAATACAATTCTAACTACAGATATTATAATAAACAAAAGAATTATCCTAAACATTTTGAATCAAACAACAATAAATCAAATTTTAATTCTAAAAATAATAATCAAACAAAATCACAATCAGAGAATTTTGCGTCTATTAAATCTAATAACAGACAGTCCTTCTGTCCTCGCTGCCGTACAAACGACCACTCGCTTCACGAGTGCGCTCAAGATCGCTACCCGATCTGTTTCAAATGCGGAAAGAAAAACGTTAAATATCCTGAATGCCCTAATTGTCAAACCAAATTATCAAAAAACTAAATTACGATGATAATTGCTGCAATATGAATGACAAATTTAATAGTGATGATTGGAATGATTGGCTAAACACAATTAAAGTTTATTTTTCCAGTTATTCTATTGCTGCAATTATCAACAATAAACCTACTAATGATTTACGACCGTATGCGGCTATTAGTGTTCGTGGTGACAAATTGTTTGGTTTGTTAGACTCAGGATCTGCTGTATCGATACTAGGTAACAACTTCCATCAACATTTTATCCGTGCCGGTTTTGTTCTTCATGAATGTGAAAAATCACTTAACTTCACTGCGGCTGGTGGCCAAATTTTATCTGCCTCTGGTTACATTGAACTACCAGTTTGTTTTGAGAATCAACTACATATTTTAAAACTATATGTCATACCAGCTATACAGTCAACTTTGATACTAGGAATCGATTTTTGGACCTTATTCAATCTTTTCCCTAAGTTTATTAAATCAATTTCCTTTTCTAATGACACAAAATTCGTAATCTCAGCCCTAACTGAGCATGCCAAGATGATCCATTCTTATGATGAGTTAACTAGTCATCAACGCACTGCTGCTGACAATATTATACACCAGTTTGAGGACATTTCTTCACAACGACACGGTCTAGGTCGCACTTCCCTGGTTGTCCACCGTATCGATACTGGCGATTCCCTACCTGTGAGACAACGTTACTACAGAATGTCTCCCGAGAAAATTCGCATTCTAAGCTCGGAGATCGATAAAATGTTGGAACTGGGTGTGATTGAGGCGTGTGAAAGTCCTTGGTCTTCTCCTGCTCTTTTAATTAAAAAGAAAGATGGCTCCTTGCGTTTTTGTCTAGACAGTCGTAAATTAAATTCACTAACCAAAAAGGATGCATACAAATTGCCCTATATTTCTGCAATATTGGACAATCTGAAAAATGCCAAATATCTGTCTAGTATTGATTTGTCGAAGGCATTCTGGCAGATACCCATCGCTGAAGAGGATCGTGACAAGACTGCTTTCTACATTCCAACTCGCGGAACGTACAGATTTGTTACGATGCCCTTCGGATTGACCAACGCACCGGCTACACAACAACGTCTTGTCGATAACCTTTTCTACGGACCGGAATTTGAAAATTCGGTGTTTTCGATGACATCGTAATTGCTACATCCGATTTTGAGACTCACATAAGCATGCTTCTCAAGGTTCAACAGAAACTTAAAATGGCAAATCTTACCATAAACCTTGAAAAGTCATCATTCTTTCGTAGTGAATTAAAATATCTAGGATATGTCGTTAACTCTAAGGGTCTACAGGTTGATCCATCTAAAGTGGATGCAATTTTGAACTTCCCTATTCCATCTAATAAAAAAGACGTTAAGCGATTTCTTGGCACTGCTTCGTGGTATCGTCGTTTTGTACCTAATTTCAGTACTATTGCTGCACCTTTAAATAAACTGACTTCCACTACCAAGAAGTCTGGTGGTTTCATCTGGACTAACGAGGCACAGGAATCGTTTACTAAACTTAGGGAATGTTTAATATCTGCGCCTATTCTGACTTGTCCTGACTTCGATAAGCCTTTCGAAGTACACACAGACGCTAGCGACTATGGTGTTGGCGCTATGCTGACTCAAACTACTGATGGCGTCGAGCACCCGATTGCCTACATGAGCAAAGCTTTATCCGCTCAAGAAAGAAACTACAGCATCACTGAGCGGGAAGCTTTAGCTGTATTGGTTGCTCTTGAACACTGGCGGTGTTATTTAGATAATGGACAAAAATTTATCGTTTACACAGATCATTCTGCACTAAAATGGTTCATTCATCTAAATAATCCAACCGGTCGTTTGGCTCGATGGGGTGTTCGTTTCTCTGCCTTTAATTTCGAGATAAAACATCGCAGAGGTGCTGACAACGTTATTCCGGATGCTCTGTCGCGTGCTTGTCCTATCTCTGCTATAGATCTTATTTCGTATGATCCCGAATCAACGGCTGACGATTGGTATCGGAATATCTATAATGGATGCCAAAATAGTCCTACTTCCTTTCCCAACTTCATGGTTAAGAATAAACGTCTTTATCGTTTTATGAAGTCTAAATGCTCTCTGCAACACGACTTTCAATGGAAAGAAGTGATTCCATCTGAGGCTAGACTAGATGTGGTCACTCAAAACCATGCTACACCTACTGCTGGTCATTTCGGTGTAATGAAGACATACAGGCGCCTCGCCTTGAATTTCTATTGGCCTGGTATGTATTCAGATGTCGTAAAAGCGGTAACTTCTTGCGACACCTGTATTGCTTTCAAACACCAAAACCATTCCCCTCTAGGTGAAATGGGAGATCCTAAAATATGTACTAGACCTTTCCAAGTAATCAGCGTTGACCTTGTTGGACCTCTACCGCCAACCAGGAAACAAAACTGTTATATTCTTGTAGTGACTTGTTGCTTCAGTAAGTACTGCTTACTGTTTCCATTAAGGCGCGCTACCGCCGAAGTGGTAACCAGGATCCTAGAGGAGAATGTTTTGTTAGTACATGGAATACCATCTACCATAATCATGGACGATGGCAAACAATTTATTAGTGCAACCTTAAAACAAATGCTATCTAAATACAAAGTACCTAATTTGCATTTTACTCCCAAATATAGTCCTCACGTCAATACTGTTGAGAGATATAACAAAACTATTATAACAGCGATTTCCACGTTCATCACTAACGATCAACGTGTTTGGGACCTATTGGTACCAAAAGTACAATTTGCTTTAAATTGTTCTGTAAATGAGGTTACAGGCTACTCACCTTCTTTTCTTGTACACGGACGTGAGTTAATTACTTGCGGCTCTCGGTACGCTGATGCTGAATTCGATGATGAGGTTATCTACCAGCCTCGTGATCAAAATCAACCTAATGCCAACGTATTCGTATTGAAGATAAATTCTCTTCGTGGTGCAATACAACAGCTGGTGTACCTCAGGGTGGCGTATTATCCCCATTACTCTTCGCGATATTTATTAACTCAATTTCAAATAAACTTCTTTCGTCCTACCACCTTTATGCAGATGACCTTCAGATCTACGCCCAGGCTCCGCTTCAAAACTTGTCAGTAGCCATCAACATTATTAATAATGATCTTGCAGGGATATCTGAGTGGAGCAAATATCATGGACTAACAGTTAACCCATTAAAGACGCAAGTTATAATTATTGGTAGCTCGCGAATGATCTCAAAGATAGATTGGTTTCACCTGCCACAAGTTCTATTTGAAGGCATTAAATTACAATTCAGTGATAAGGTCAAGAACTTGGGTATTTACTTAGACAAAACTTTATCGTGGGGTCCGCAACTACAAGAAACCAGTCGTCGCTTGTTTGCGTCAGCGGGATCCTTGCGACGATTACGTAACTTCCTTCCAACTGCCACTAAAATTGCGTTAGCACAATCTCTTCTCCTGCCTGTCCTTGACTATGCCGATGCCAGCTATCTAGATCTCACAGAGGACCAACTCGATAAGCTTGAGCGCCTCCAAAATTTTTGTATAAGATTTATATTTGGTTTACGCAAATATGATAATGTGTCAGAATTTCGCGCTAAACTCAAGTGGCTTCCAATACGCCTTCGTCGGAATGCTCATTTACTCTCACTACTATACTGTATTCTTTTTAATCCTTCAACCCCTTCTTATCTTAAAGATCGCTTTGATTTCGTTTGTGACACACATTCACTATCCTTACGGTCATCGGAGAATTTAAAGTTAAAGATGCCCATGCACTCCACAAAATTCTATGACAGTTCTTTTACAGTTCAGGCCACTCGCCTGTGGAATGCACTGCCAGTGTCTGTTAGACGTGCGCAAACACTGGCAACATTTAAGAAGATGGTGAAAGAATTGTATTTAGGCTCATAATAATTAATTTCCTTTTTTTTTGTGTCCGTCATGTTCTCTTTTTAGTGTATATTAGTATGTATGGTATGTATTTTTATTATGGTAATCAACGTTAATACTTATATTTATTATTATGTATTTATTATATTGATATTTATGTATTTTATAAATACGGTAGGTATATTATTTAATTTTAATATATATTATGCATGTTTCTATCTACCATTTATATACACCACCAATTGCCCATTATTCTTTTTCCTATAGCATTTGTGTCCATCCAATGGTTGTCTGTAAGAAATTGCTTTTAGCAATAAGACCGCCAATTGTACTACTAAACATGTTTGTTTATGAATATAATTCTATGGTTTTCATAATCTTTTTGGTGTACAATAAAGAGTATTCTATCTATCTATCTATCTAATGCCGTCCACTGCTGAACGTAGGCCTCCCCCAAGGAGCGCCAACCATCCCGGTCTTGAGCAGCTCGCATCCATCCGCTGCCAGCCACCTTCTTCAAATCGTCGGTCCATCGCGTCGCAGGGCGTCCCACACTACGCTTGCCCAAACGCGGTCTCCACTCTAACACTTGTCGGCTCCATCGGTCGTCTGTCCGTCTGCAGACGTGGCCGGCCCACTTCCACTTCAGCGTGCTTATTCTTCGAGCAATGTCGGTGACTTTAGTTCTTTGGCGAATGACTTCGTTGCGAATTCTATCCACCAAAGAAACTCCAAGCATTGCTCTTTCCATTGCACGCTGTGCAACCTTGAATTTGTGGACCAGTCCCAAGGTTAGTGTCCACGTTTCGGCTCCGTAAGTCATCACGGGTAGGACGCATTGGTTATAGACCCTGGTCTTTAGGGATTGAGGGATCGACGATTCAAAGATATCACGCAGCTTCCCGAATGCCGCCCAGCCCAAGCGAATCCTTCTGGTCGCCTCCTTCTCGAAGTTGTGCCGCCCCAGTTGTATGGTTTGGCCAAGATATATGTATTCTTGCACAACCTCGAGGGCAGCGCCATTTACGTAAACGGGTCCTGGGGTGACATGGTCATTGTACATGACTTTGGTTTTATCCAAGTTCATCCCAAGACCCACCCGCCTTGAAGAATCGCCAAGGCTGTTCAACATCGCCTCCAGCTCCTGCAGAGATTCTGCCATGATGACAATATCATCCGCAAATCGAAGGTGTGAGATGTACTGACCGTTAATATTTATGCCTCGTCCTTTCTAGTTAAGCATCTTGAAAACGTCCTCCAACGCGTTCGTAAACAGTTTCGGAGAGATGACGTCTCCCTGTGTTACCCCTCGACGCAGTTGGATTGGTTTTGTACTCTGACCCTGTACTTGGACGGTCATCGTTGCGGCTTTATACAGACATCTCAGAACCTCGACGTATCGGCAGTCGACAAGGCATCTCTGCATTGATTCCAGCACAGCCCAGGTCTCGACGGTATCAAAGGCTTTCTCGTAGTCCACATACGCTAGGCAGAGTGGCTGATTATATTCCTCGGTCTTTTGGATGATTTGCCTGAGGGTGTGTATGTGGTCCACGGTGCTGTAGCCTTTCCGAAACCCGGCCTGCTCCGGTGGCTGGAAGTCATCGAACTTTTGGGCAAGACGATTCGAGATAACTCTCGAAAACAACTTGTAAACATGGCTCAGGAGTGATATGGGGCGGTAATTTTTAAGAAGCGTATTATCGCCCTTTTTGAAAAATAATACCACTACGCTCCTGCTCCATGCCTCCGGTGTCATGCCAGTGTGGATGACGGAATTGAAGAGCTTAGCAAGCTCTGTCAAGACAGGGGTTCCTCCTGCCTTGATCAGCTCCGTGGTTATCCCGTCATCCCCCGGAGTTCTGTTGTTATGAAGCTGTCCGAGAGCTATTCTAATCTCACCCATGTCAATGTCGGGAAGCTCTTCTGTGAGGTGGCGTGTAAGTCTGGCCCGTGGATCATCCGCGCTGTGGGCCTCAGGTGGGCATGTTTTTTGAGAGTATAAGTCTCCGTAGAACTTTTCGATTTCAGCGAGTATCTCCGGCTTCGAGGTGACGGTAGTGCCCTGTGACGTACGTAGTTGCGTCAGGTGACAACGGGAGGTATGCTACTTGGCGAATACTTTTGAGCCCTTGTTTCGCGCTATGGCTTGCTCAATCACTTGGGTATTCGCGCGCCGATTGTCGCGTCTTATCAGCTTTTTGACCTCCCTATTAACTACCTGGCGCTCCAACGGTGGCATTCGTAAGTTCTCGTCGTTTTCTCATCAATTCCAGAGTCTCGCTGGAGAGTACCGACTTACGTCCATGTCTCTTAGGTCAAAAGTGTTTATAGCCCACCTCGCGGATGACACGTACCAGTCCATCGGTGGCATCGTTTATGTCCTCTGTGGTTTCCAGCGCGGCGAATCGGTTCTGCAGTTCCAACTGGAAGCTTTCGCAATCGGCTTCGACCTGGGGCAGCGTTGGTCTAAGAGTCGACTTCGTTAAACGCGCTCGTTCGATTTTAACCTTAATATCCAGAGTACCTCTTACTAGTCGGTGATCACTTCCGGTATTAACCCTATTGATCACAGAGACATCTCTGAATATCTGACGCTTGTTAGACATAACGAAGTCGATCCCGTTCTTAGTCACGTTATCGGGGCTTCGCCAGGTCCACTTCCTTTGAAGCTTCTTCTGGAAGAAAGAGTTCATCAGAAAAAGCCCCTGAGCCTCGAGAAAGTTTACCAGCATTTGCCCCCTGTGATTTCTGCGCCCATAGCCGAATGGACCTACTCTCGACTCGCCGCTTTCTTGTACTCCCACTTTAGCATTGAAGTCACCCATAACAACAGTGTAGAATGTTTTGGTACGAGACATTGCTTTCACTATGTCTTCGTACATAGCCTCGACTTCGTCGTCAGGGTGTGCGGAGGTTGGGGCATACACTTGTATAATCTTCAAGGAGTACCTTTCTGTTATTTTAAGTACAAGGTATGCCACCCTTGCCGACACACTGCCTAGTTCCACAATGTTGCCCTTGAGTGACTTGTGGACCATAAATCCGACGCCACCTTGGGATGGTTGGTGTCCCTCTCGGAAGTAGAGTAAGTGGCCACTATCGAGGGTTATCGTTTCCTCACCCTGTCTCCGGATCTCCGACAGACCCACGATGTGCCAGTTGTTACGACTTAGCTCTACTTCCAATTCAACGAGGCGCTCGTTCAGCCGCAGAGAGCGTCCATTAAACGTCGCCAGGTCGAGGTTACGATGTTGGTACCCTGCCGTCGCCCGGGGATTCTTAGCACCCCCCACCGCACCCCCGTTACCGTGGCCGGTACCATGGCCAGGAATAGTGCAGCTACCGGGAACTGGGGGCCGTAAATCTGGGATGCTACTCATTGGGGGGGATTTGCCATAGTCACCACGCTTGGCAGGCGGGTTGGTGACCGCAGTTCCTGGAATGCTTTCTCTGATAGTACTGCTGCCTACTATCAGGTTTGGCATTTGGGAGCATTCCATTCCATGATTCATGGATATACCGCCATGTATCGGTTGCCGGAGCCAAAATGGATGGGGAAGATGTTATTACCTATATTCCGGCTAATATCCTTTAGTCGCCTTTTACGACACCCATAGGAGGAGAAGGGGTGGCCTATTCTACAGCCCGGGGTCCACACGGGAAATCGAATCGAATCGTGATCATTACGCTGAAAATCTAGGTGTCCTATCTAGCGTCTTTGATAAAGTGCAGTTGGCATTACTTCATGCACATGATAAAAACCGCACTTCGTATAATTTGCGCAGAAGAACTGCTGAGTTCAATGTGGGCGATACAGTGTGGAAAAGGACATTTTATCAAAGCGACAAGAATAAATATTTTAATAAAAAACTAGCACCAAAATTTACTAAATGTAAGGTTATAGGTAAAAAATCTCCTTTGGTATACGAGCTTACCGACATTAATGGTAAACCTCTGGGCTGTTGGCATATTAAAGATTTAAAATTAATAAATTATAAAGATTAGTACTTCTGCTATAATTTCAATTCTTAATCGGAGAGTACTTTTGTCATTTTTCATAAAGTACTCCGTGTTTGAGTGATACTTTTATTCTATAGTATCAACTCAATTTCTTTTAGGTTGTATGAACGTTAGTATGGATGTGGATGTATGAACAGTATTCGATAGATAGCTTTTAGTCGGATTTTGTCCTAGTAGCAAAATCCTTCGCTTTTTCGGCGGGGTACTGTAACGTAGTACGTTACCTTTTAAATAAATACTTTATAAATCAACTAATAAAACCTACTTACTAAACCTAATTTATTCTAAGTAAAAAACTAACTTAATTAAATACTCACCTAAATAATGTTAATAAAAATAATTAAATACTAAAGCCTAAAATTTTAAACATAACTGAAATCTAAATAAATATTATATAAAAAATTCATAATTTGGTACGGAACCGTAAACTATTAAACTCACGCGCAATTCATATCGCGAACCCTAACGAGCATTCTAGTCGGTCGAGTTTTTTTTGTATTAAGCTGACGACGTCGACCGTTCCTTGACCTCGGCACAGACAGAACAACAATTGCAGCGGAAGCCTCCACACGTCCGTCCTCTTAGGCATCGACCGCTTGGCATATCGACAAATAAATTGAAATAATTGCTATTAAGTAGTGATTCTTCTAAATACTTTTTGTGAAAAGTGCCTTGGACCCGCTGGGGTGAGTTGAACATAATTTTAACCAGTGATTATGTGGCTAGCTCCTTGTAAATGCGATCTAAGTTCGTTGTGCCGCTGCCGTTATCGCTAATTTAAATTTTCTTAGGTATAAACTCATATACTGGTCTTATTACGCGGTACGGTTGGCACAGCGGGCTTAAATATCTGACAAAGCCTAACTCTGGGGCTCTGCGGTTCCAGGTTCAGTGTACACCTTCAAACCCAACATACCTGCGCCTACGGCTAAAGACGACCGATTTAATTGGTTGTGGGTCACCTACCGACGTCGGACTTCAGGCGATTCAGCACTACACAAGTTACCTATCTTCTACAAGAAGACCGCAGGGCGTGGCTGGACGTCACTGTCTCCGTTCGCAAATCTATAAGGCCAGTGTATCTGTACCATATACTAGACCTATCGCAAGTGTTCCCGGCGGGGTTGTATCGGTGGAGGGAAATTGATTAAAATATTATTTATTTGGACCCATCCTGTACTTATTTCGTACCTAATACCTGTGACGCCCCTAAAACGCCACAAGAGGGATGTAAATTGTTAAATATTTCTAAATTGAATTCCACAGCTTATCACCACCAAGTATCGGGGCGCTAGAGAACTCGCACAAGAGCTTAGGCTCCTTCCTATGGATACAGGCCGGAGATAAATTCCATTCATGATTGGCTACCGTTTTGGTGTTTCGTATATAATACAACGGTACATAGTTCAACTAAATTCACACCATTTGAACTTGTTTATGGAAAGACGTGTAATCTACCAAGTAATCTTACTAGGACTGTAGATCCTTTATACAATTATGATAATTATCCACTTGAACTGAAATATCGGTTACAGATTTCGTAAACAGAAGCTAGGAAAAATTTAATTAACAATAAATTCGAAAGAAAAATTAAGTATGATCAACATATAAATCCCATTCATTACAAAGCGGGCGATGATATACTTTTTAAAAGTGAAACTGGTAATAAGCTCACCAATTTATACGCGGGACCATTCAAGGTCATCCGAGATTTGTCACCTAATGTAGAAGTAAATATTAAGGGAAAAACAGATTTAGTTCATAAGAATCGAACAAAGCCATATTATACATAATCATAGGAAAACAGAATAATTTCATTCAATAAAAAACAGTTGATCAATTAATGTTTATAATTGTAACTTAAGTTGCACTCCATAATTATAATATCAAGTTATGTTATTGTTTGGTTCATTATGGTTATGAATGACTCACGGTGAAGTGAAACGAGCTAAGAATTTGTTTATGTTAGTTTAAGATGACAATTATTAATCGAGTTTAAAATAATCAATGTAAGATTTAGAATAATAACAAAATGTAATCAATGTTTATTGTCTATTGAAAAAAAAAAAATTAATCATATATATTTCTTTTTTTGTGTACCGTAGGAGGTGAGGTGTAGTATGTAAGTCCCTACTTACTTAATATTTAGCGTGTGTGCGTGTTTATAATAATAATGTATGTCCTAAATATACTCAGTATCAACTTAATATTAGAGATGTTTCATTGACTTTAACTCCCGTCCTTATAGTGGACAGCCTTTGGTTGTCCTTACGTGACGTGTGTCGCCCCTAAGACTGGAGAGAATAACCATCACCCATTTGATGATGGTTTGGTTGATACCATGGTTTTCTGCAGCTCGCTGTATCGATTCAAAGGTTGTGCGATCGAAGGCTCGTTATCAAGAAAGGCTCCGACACAAACCTCCTTTGATTCCAATGCAGCCTCTGCGCGGCTTACAACGTAATATAATGCCGCCTCTGTTCACTTCCTTGCCTAATAGGCGAACTGAAGTCCATGGAGAAGGTATCTTTTTAGGGGCCCCTCTTTAATGTAGCTCCTCTTTAATACGGCCCCTCTCTAATATCAAGCATTTTCTCAAATGTTTTGAGTAAAAAGCCTTGGCATCTTCATATTCTCCCTTGCCAAGCTTGGGTAAAATGCAGAATAGTTATAAAAAATAAAGAATAACTTTGTGTGTAATATCATAAATAACATACTTTTTTCATCAGTTTGAATGACTACATGGAGAGCATACTGGTTTCTGACACTTAGGCGAATATTAGGCATTGAAATAAAACTACTTTTTACGGATTTTATCGCATTGTATTGATATTATTTGATTCCCGACGTTTCTGATCCTTTACAGCATCCATGGTCACGGATAGACTAAGTTGTTGGGCGTCTTAATGTTACAATTACTAACAGCTACCTTAACTTTTTGTTAATTATTGACGATCTGATTAACGCAGAACGAGCTCACCGTATCCTTCGGTCTTCAAGTTTTGGTCTTGGATTTTGATTTAATGGAATCTATAATGGGGTTCCGAGCAAGTGGTAAGAGCCATCCATCTTCTCTATTAAAATTTGGATGTTTTTTAATTTCAATAGCCTCGCGGATCATCCTGGGAAGGAATCGGTTTTCTTTTGCGAGGACTTGTGGTTTATCAAATCTGATGTAGTGCTGGGCCTTGTCTAGAGTATGTTTACAAACTGCTGACTTCTTGAAATGGCGGTGTTTGACATTACCGATGTGTTCTTTTACGCGTTTAGTTTGGCCTATGTAAGAGGGACCGCAATCAAAATCTAGCTTGTATACTCCTGCATCTTGCAGAGGTATGTGGCACTTGACAGGTGGTAGGAACTGACTAATCTTCTTCAGCGGCTTGAAGTATGTTTTGATTAAAGCTCGCTTCAAGATATAGCCAATCTTGTCTGTGACTCCTCTAACATATGGTGTATAGCAGGTAGGCGCTCGACTGTGGCACGTTTCACGTGGTTTCTGTGATGAGGGCGCGGTATTCAGAGCTTGTTGTTATGCAGTACCTGCTTGATATGTTGAAGCTCTGCAGCCAGATGTTGCTCATAATGAGGTATATTTTGGATTCGTTCTTTTCTTACACATGATACACGCATTTCGTCTATGATATGAGTTTATTTCCATGGCCATTTTAAAGATGTTAGACACATGTCTATGTGTCTAAACATAACATACCATCACGCCTGTATTCCCCGAAGGGTTAGGCAGAGGCGTACTTAATGTACACCCACAGTTCGCCTGGTATGTTTAGGTCCCATGTTATAGGGGGCGAGGTCTATGTGTCTAACATCTTTAAAATGGCCTATGACATCGTTACACATTCGCATAGCACCAAGAACGCTGACAAGCGTTTACCTCATTTACTGCGCATTACGACATCCACGGACACGAGGCGCCGATGCAGCAGAACTGAACACCGGACATCGCGGCCCCTCGAAATGCGTCACTTTTGATACAACATCGATCAACTGTCGACATTAGCTTTATTTATATCGTTTATTTATGTATTGATAGATTATTTCAGTTATTTGTTTAGCAGTTTAGTTTTATTAGATTAATTATAGTTAGTAGTACCGACCGTGGCGACACCAAACCGGTCCTGTCGGAAGACCAGCGTCGATACAATTCGTCGCAATCGACATTATGCTGAGACAGAGCCGATTTGTGAAATACACCTGGGTACCACAGATGTAAGTTATTTATTTGATTTCTTTTGTGTACTTGGGTGTCCTTTACAAATAAATTTAGTTTCTTTCTTTCTTTCTTTAAAATCAATTATTGTAATCAGAATCAGAATAGAATCAGAATAGTTTTATTTGTTAAACATAGGTATTTAGATACAGATCTTATATTAATTATGTGCGCTATGTTTTGCCGTTAATGACATACAAATATGTGTTGAAAAAAAAAAAAAATGTTAGTACAGATCAAAAAACTTAAATATTAAAGTACTTAATAATAACATATACATGCTTAAAGGGAATTATCATTAAAAAAATCATCTAAAGTATAGTAACACTTGTTAAGCAGTAAGGCGTGAAGGGATTTTTTAAATTTTTGTAACGTCATACATTTTAGTTTATCTGGTATTTTATTATAAATCCTTGGAGCCAGACCGAAGAAGCTCTTTTGCATGACAGTGGTTTTACATTTTACTAAACACAATTTATTAATATACTGAGCACGTGTTGGGTTTTTCTTAGTCGTGGAAAGTTTTTGAAATAGATGAGGGTTTGTTTTTACAAATATAGCAGTCTCCATGATGTACAACGATGGTAGGGTCAATATATTGAGCTTTTTAAAGTACGGAATGCAGCTATCAGTTGATTTTAGACCACACATTGACCGAATACATCGCTTTTGCATCTTGAACACTGTCTCCCTATTTGTTGACTGCCCCCAAAAAACAACACCATATCGTAGAACTGAGGCGACAAGTCCATGATATGCGGTTAACAATGTCTCAGTATTAACTTTTTTTGATAGTTGAAGGAGTGCGTATGCAGACTTACTTAGGCGCTTGCTAATTTCCTCCAAATGAGGTTTCCAAGTTAGTTTATCATCAGTTATAATACCGAGGAACTTTGCATTACTAACTTCTTCGATTTTAAAATTGTTATAAGCTACATTAACATGAGGACTTTCAATCCGCTGGTGGAACTGCATTTTCACAATTTTTGTTTTACTTAAGTTAATTACAAGATTATTATTATTGAGCCAGTTTACGATTTCAGATAGACATGTATTTATTTCATTTTCATAATTTTTAGGATTTTTAGATTTTTTTTTTTTTTAATATTTAACATGCGTCTGATTCCCGCATGACCACTTGTGGGCAATAGATGGAAGTCATTCAATATAACTTTCCTATCATCTATACTTTCAACTCTCTCTATGTCCCTCAAAATACAAACGCGAGGGCCCGTATAGTCTACATTTTTTTTTATTTCATTAGTTAATTTTTCGACGAATATTTTATTGTTTTGGTTTTTTATAAAATAAATCTCATTTATATTATTATTTTCACAAAAAACACACATCTCTCTCACAAATGCGGCTGGCGTCAATTGTGATTGAGCAGATGGGTTTATATATAGTATCAAATCTTTGCTAACATACAGAAAAACATTGTTTTCATAATCTATTCTATTTTCTTCCCGTAATTTTTCTACATAATTTTTATCTATGAACCTTAGTTCTACTGCATTTTGTGGTTTACTAAAACTTTTTAACAGTTTAGGTTGATGGGTCAATTTGTCAATACAGTCGTTACTAATAGAATAATTTGATTCTAGATTGTTCTTTTGAGCACGCGTAATAACATGCATACATTCATAGATATCTTTTAATTCCTGAGATGTCACCGTGATTCGAGACAGTGCATCCGCGGCCGCATTTTCTTTACCTTTCACGTATTCAATAAAATAGTCATACTCCTCTAGACACAATCTAAATTTAAGTAAGCGACTCGATGGGTCTTTTAAACTAAATAAGTATATAAGCAGCTTATGGTCCGTAACAGTTTTGAAGGTACGGCCATACAGGTATGGCCTAAAATGTCTTACAGCCCACATTATAGCTAGAAGCTCTTTTTCAATAGTTGGATAGTTCTGTTCCGCTTTGTTTAGGCTTCTACTAGCGTAAGCTACTGGACGACCGTCAGAATTTGATAAAATTGCTCCTACTGCATAGCCAGACGCGTCAGTCTGTACAATAAATTGATTGTTACCTTATAATTCGGGATACTGTAGAACTGGAGGTGATATCAAGCATTTTGTCAGGGTCTCAAATGACTCCTGATACTTATTATCCCAGACAAATTTCGTATTTTTTCTACACAACATATTCAAAGCATACGTTATTTCGGCAAATTTAGGTATGAATTTCCTGTAGTAATTCGCCAAAGCCACAAACCGTTTAACTTCGGCTGTGTTCTGGGGCACAGGGTATTTTTTTACTGCCTTTATTTTTTCAGGATCGGGTAACACGCCGTCTCCTGATACAACATGGTCTAGATAAAGCAACTCCTTTTTAAGAAAATCACATTTGGACGGGACATTTAATTTTAAATTTACTTTACGCAACCGTTCAAAAACCTCAATTAAATTTTTGTTGTTTACGTTTATTTATTTTAGTTTATTTTTGTTATTACGGCCAAATACAATCAGATCATCTTGATAACAAAGACATTTTTCGTAACAAAGGCCTGCCATTGCCATGGTCATCATTCGCGCGAATGAGCTGGGGCTGGTCTTCAGACCCATAGGCATTCTAGTCATTTGGAACTGTCCTGAACTAAAAGCTGTAAACCTACATGCAGGATCAAGGTCAACATTGTAAAATCCTTGATTTAAATCGAGGTGTATAAAATAAATACAGCCGGCTAAGGAATCTAATATTTCGTTAATGTTGGGAAGTGGAAATTTATCGTCCTGTATACAGTTGTTTAATTAACGGTAATCAATTACTAAACGCCATTTCTTAACTCCGCTGAAATCAGATTTTTTGGGTACCAAGAGTACAGGACTCGACCATTCGCTGTTGCACGGCTCTATAATACCCTGGTCGAGCATATTATCTATTTGTTCTCTTATTTCCTTTTTTTGAGAATGCGGTAATCTATAAGGTTTAGAATATAATGGCATGACATTGGGTTTTAAAGCTATTGAATGTTTATATACATTTGTGGTAGTTAACTTATCTCCTTTTAAATAAAATATATCGTTATACTTTGCACATATGTTTTTTATACTACTTTGTTCTTCTAAATTTAAGTGACCTAAGTTAAGTAATGTAGAAAGTGTTTTAAATCTTTCAGCTTTTTTATTAGGTTTATAGAAAGAAAGAAAGAAAATATATTTATTTGCATGGACGTGTGCGTCTTACACAGCAGTCATATACAAACAAACAAAAAGCAAACTAAATGTGAAGGTGGGTGAGTATGCGTCACATCCACGCAAAACGGCCATCACTCAGCTTATTGCTATGACTCGTGCGCGGGGCAGAGTCACAACGCTGGTTTTCAGCGACAGCCGGTGTCGACATATTGACGTCGGACGGTGCATCCTCAAACAGGAATACTTTCAAGTTTTGAGTTAAATAAATAGATAAATAAAAAAAAAATATATAATAAGTAATAGTAATTTATGCTACTAAATATGAAATAGTAGAATAGAGTACATAAATGATGTATGCTGTTTATAACATTAAATATTTGTCTATGGCAACAAATTAATTAGAAAATTGCATTTAGACTTCGTTCAGGACATTACCCATCTGCAAAGTTTGCATATCTTATGAGAAAGTCACGAGTCTCCGAATTGCGCAAATTGTGGTAAAATTGAGGATGTGCAACATATGCTTTTGGAGTGTGTCAGGAACGAGGTGGAAAGAGAGTCACTGTTGAAAAAGTTTAATATAAATCGGACGGATGTGGGAATTCTCCAACGTATATTGGCTGACCCCATATCAGAGATGGCTAGAATGTTTTATAGATTACTGCCTCCGATACAGCAGCAACTCTCCCATTAGTATTTGTAGGATAGATTTTCTTTGTGGTAATTCGGATTTCTAATATGATGGAGCTGATGTTTCCATGAAGGAAAAAAGCTCCGAAAAAAAAAAATTAAAAAAAAAAAACAAATTAATTACGTGACCGCGGCGCTCGTATAGTCTGTGTATCTTTTGTTCGACACAGAGTACTTTGTCTCTGGCGTGCACTTAACAGACAGCGATACGCTATCGAGTACAGGAGATGTTTGTGTTTACATGATTAAATTAAATTGATTACATATCTATCTTGCATAATTGGTATTTATATTGTACATATATAAGTTCCTTTTTCTATAATTAGGTATAAATAGTTGATTTGTAAAGTAGTGTTGTAAATTGTTATGTATTGTGGTCAGTGTGTGAAATTGTGCTATGGTGTTATGCTGCTGAAATTGTTGATGACAGACTTGGAGGGTTCCAGGGTGACCGGGACGCCTAACATTATGATAATTATGGTAATCTATATTTTAACTAGTATACATTTAAAATTAAAATAAATATTATAAATTACCTACTAAATTGGAATTGAATTTCATCAGATTATAATAATAAAAATAATACCTAGGTATGTATTTAAGTAACACTACCACCTTACAGAAACAAGATGGCGTGCGCAAGCATAGGAAGAAGGGTTAAAAATAACCGGAACATCTAAAGCGAAACAACCCCAATTGACATGAGACCCAGAAGCCGGCAGCCCACGCCGTTGGCGAACCCAAGCCAAAGCCTGAAGGCCATGACCCATGAGGTACATTGAGTCAATCTCTAAAATTGTGTCTACTGTAAGGTTAGAGTTGAAATGACAACTGGTCAAGCATTAGTAGATTTTTGTGCTGAGTTTTAAAACTCTGTAATGTTTTCAGGCAACGCATTGGTGGAGGGAGATTGTTCCAACAGCGTGTGGCTGCATACCTGAAACACCCCCTAAAAGCTGCAGTTCTGTGCTTTGGTACCAACAATGGGCTCACAATGGAACGAGGACAAAATTTTGATTGTTTATGCTTCCAAGTTAGCTTTGAGTAGAAGTAGTGTGGTTTTTGGGATGTGATTACACCAAACAGTAGGTTGGCTAAATGAAGTTTCCGCCTGGCAGCCATCTTTAAAAGCTTTATTTGGTTCAAGTATGGAGTTACATGACTTCTTCGTGGGACATCAATACAAAAGCGTACACAAGCATTCTGGATGCGCTGGATCACCCGCTCTGTTCTGGCCAGCAAGCATGGTCCATAGACTGTGTCACAGTAGTTAAGCTTTGACAGAACTAGAGTGTCAACAAGTTGTTTCCGTATTGGTAGGCTTAAGTATTTACGTATCCCATATAGAACCTTTAACCTATAGAAGCAGTTTCTTAGGATATTGGTTATGTGTGCTTCAAAGCGCAGCTCTGGGTCTATAATAAGGCCCAAGTTACATGCCTGCTCAACTCTCTCAATTCTCTTTCCCATGATGACTATCTCGGGTTTGGCTGATAGTATCGCATATACTTGCTTTTTAGTACCAAGCACCATGAATTTTGACTTGAGAGGGTTCAAAACCAACGAGTTCTCCTCGGACCATACAACAACCCTGTGCAGGTCTTCATTTATCCTTTGCACTGCCAAAGATGTATCATTGCTTTTGAAGGATGTATATAACTGAATATCATCAGCGTACATGTGGTATTTGCAGTGAGCGAAGGATTTTATTACATCTGCACTGTACAAAATGTACAGTAAAGGTCCCAAAATTGATCCCTGTGGTACTCCCCTTGGCACGTGACGAGGGGCTGACGACACTGTAGACCCGTCCTCTCTGTGAATTTCTACATATTGAGACCTGTCTGTTAGATAACTATTAAACCACTCCACCGCTTTGTTGTCGAAACCGTAGTAAGCCAACTTGGACAGCAGTAGGGTGGTGTTAATTGCATCAAACGCCCGGGAAAAATCGAGTAGAACGAGAATCGCTCCCTCTCCCTGATCACGTGCTTCAAGGATATTTCCCACAACATCACCCAGGGCCGTTGCAGTACTTCTGCCCTTTCTGAAACCAGATTGGAGGTCAGGAAGGATATTATTTGTTTCCAAATATTCGGTAACCTGTAGATACACCACACGTTCCAGGATCTTTGATAAGAGTGGCAGTATACTTATAGGTCGGAGATCTTTTACGTCAGCCGGATTACTATTTTTAGGAATAGGACGTATAATTGCACAGCGCCAGTCAACAGGGAATGTGCATGTGACAATGGACCGGTTTATGATATCTGTAATGGCTTGCAAAGTAGTAGGCAATGTGAGTGTTAGCATGTCTAAACTTATACCATCCACACCCTGGGCATTTGATCCCAAACTCTTAATTATCTTAAAGACAGACTCTGGATTGGTTGTTGAGAGTGAGAACCTAGCTGAGGAGTACTTTTGTGAATTAAAGAAGGATAGTTGCGAAGTATTGTGTGAACAGTTACCTGGGACGTCCAAGAATGTTGCATTGACAGCATCTGGATTGTCAAAGTGATTAGGTAGTAATCTCTGCTTATGGTCGGGAAGCACATCCAACTTTAGATTTCGCCACAGTAGTTTCGGGTCCTTAATGTGGTCGTTTATACTTTTAGTAAAATATGCTCTTTTCTCATTCCCTAGTGCTGTAGCGGCTTGATGCTTTAAGTCCCGATAATAATCTTTTTGGCGTCGGTACCTGGCCTCATCTCTCAATCTAAACATCAGTCGTACATTTTCAGTAATCCAAGGAGTAGGGCGTTGTTTAAAAGTCTTCCTCCTGATAGGAGCGTGAAGATTGAATAGCTGAGTGATGAGAGAGTTAAAAGTTTGCACCATTGAGTTGACGTCATCCATATCTCCAAAAGTAGACCATGGTATCATATTTAAATCGGAATTAAAGTAGGTGTCTAATATGTCTGTAAGCGGGCGAAAAACAACCATCCTTGGATTAGTCTTAGGCTTCTTGAAGATTGCTTCACATGTAATGAAGCAGTGGTGACTGAGTTCACTAATGTGAGTCACCTCAACATTACGAACTGAAGCATCAGAGCCGATTATATCAAAAGCAAATATTATATTCACTCGCTAGGTGAATTTTCGGCTTTAAATTCTCTAAACAAACATCCTTCTTGGTTGTGTTTAAAACCCGCACAGGGATTGTGCCATTAATAGGTGTGGCTAATGTACTCGCTAAAAATATACCTTCCTTTAATTCTGATGCGCAAACTACACAATCTTCTGTCATTTTAGTTTTAATGAAATGAATCGATTCGGTCCGAGTCGGTAAATTTAAGACACTACTGTCTGAAGTTATTAGTAAATTCACTTTAATATTGTTATTCCATAATTGTAAATAATTGTTATCAAAGTTTAGAATTGATGTATACTTTTTTTTAAAGTCTTGGCCTAATATGCCACTAGCTTTACATGGTAACGATTCGAATACAAAGAACTTGTATTTAAAACATTGATCACCTGTGTATAGATTAAGATAAATAAATCCGATGGCCTGAACTTTGCCTCCGATACCATTGACACAAAGTTTCCCATTTTGGATTGGAATGTTCTGTCCGAGTACATGCCCGTATTTGATAGCGGAGATAGAAGCTCCGGTGTCAATAAGCCACGTATGAGCATGACTATTACGTTCTAAATTTAATTTTACATGACAAGTGCTATTACAAGACATAATTACATGATTATTCACGAAAAAATTTTTCGGGAATGTCTGTTTCTTCGGAATCTAAATGACCGTCCCGTGAATCTGAGTCTGACAAAATATGCATTTGCTGTTCTTGCACCTGAGGATTCCTAGTTTGATTAAAGAAAGTCCTACCTCTTTTCCCTTGGTACGAACTCGACGCTCTGCGACCTCTAAATTGACCGCCTCTCCAGTTGTGCTCCTGGGGTACAGCTTGCTCGTTCTGATTCTGCGCTCGGGCCCTTCCTCGTCCTGATGAAAAGGATTCACCTCTACTTTTATACTGACCTCTAAAATTCCTGTATTGATAAAAATTGTTGTTATTACGAGGCATTGCCAAAATATCAGCTGACGTTGATGGGGCCGAAATTTCCTCATCTACCGCTGTTTGAACGGCGTCATTCAAAGAAGAAAAATTTCTTGCCGCTATTATAGTGCTTAGCCTTCGATTCCTCAATCCGTCAGCGAAACATTTTACAGCCTGCTTCTCATTTAAAGGCTTCAGTATGCTATAGCTGGCCTCTTTCCCTTCGGATTGAGAAATCGTCAGGTCAACGAACAAATCGGCAATTCGTTTACGAAAATCGTTTATAGAAAAATCGTTTTGTCTAAGGTTGAGCATTTTATGTTGTAAAGCTGTTGCAGACTTTTTTGGCAACAGATGTTTTTTCATGTCTTTAATTAAACTATCAATGCTATCATATTTGCTGTTAAGCTTGAGTTTAGCTGACTGTGAAAGGCGACTTTTTAGGATAAAATTTATTAGTTTACTTTGACCTTCCTGATCAAGTTCTGACTGATAATTCTATCGCATCTATAATCTGCTTCGTACTTGCCTCATCGTCAGTTAAAACTGGTAATAAATTTAATGCTATTTTTAAGTCAAACTTAGCCATATTTTCGTTTTGTCTATCTACTTCTATTTCTGAATTACTACTTTGGCGTATAGGGTAGTACTCACGATCAGTCCAGTAGGAATAATTTAAGTCCGGGTTAAGTAATACTAAGACAGCTGTTTATTTCAGTTTATGGTTTATAGATAGGTACACTTGCACAGAAGAAACAGTCGAGCGGTAACGCACAATACACGCGGTACTAAGTAATAGTTTTACGATGAAGGAGAACCACAGAAAAGCTATAGCACAAAGCGTTAGATATAACAGCCGAGATTCCTCGCGAAGTAGGTAGTAACGACAAGCGCTGTGATAGCAAGCGACGCGGGCTTCGCAGGCGAAAGCAGTGAATCGACGTGACGTCACTCGTCGCGACGTGTGTCCACAGGATACAGAATGACGCGCGGATTCACAACGCTTAAGTTTTGTATTATTAATGCGTGATGTGTGCATCCCACACTACACAAATCTGAAATGTTGTCGTATAGACGAAAAAATGATTTACTTAATTTATCAAATTTTAAACATTCGTCTTCACTTAATGTTGCTTTTAAAATTTTTATTTTGTCTAAACTAGAATTAAAATGACTCACTAAATTGTCAGCTTCTTTTAATTTTTTCAATACAATTTCTCCTTGTCTTCTACTTGGGCCAATTTTTACTAAGTATAATCTTACCTTGTTAAGCTCTTTACTTAAACTTACTAAATGTTCATACACTACTGTCCATTATCACGGTAAATAGGAGTAATTACGCGATTATATATTATTTGTACGCACTCACACTTCACTGTCGTACACTTTTACACAAATATATCCATCGGTGAATGTAGCCAATTCGTCACTTTAAGGGAATGTCCTTGTTAGGTGCTCGATAGCTGCAGTTATCGCAGGTAGCAACAGGCTCACGGTAATTCCTGCTTCGATTAGAAGAACGCCTTAGAACATGCCTCGTGAGCTGTTCTCTCATCCAAGTCTGATGACATCTTTTATACAGCTTGTACAAAAAGTAGGTAGCCCCCAGGAACAATAGCGTGCATATGATTATAAGCACAATGCTTATAGCGGATATATGAAATTTTAAATCCTCCACCGTGGCTGAATTTTCACCGCCACCGGCACTATTCTGATTTAAAAAAAGTTCTTCGTTTTGTACTTTTGACTGGCACATACATGATGATAGTATTTGCAACAGATATGTAACTCGACGAGTATCACGTAGAACAGAGACCAGATTAATAATTATCAACATGATTGCGGCTCGAATGGCAGGATCGCCATATAAGGACGGGAGTTAAAGACAATGAAACATCTCTAATGTTGAGTTGATACTGAGTATATTTAGGACATACATTATTATTATAAACACGCACAAACGCTAAATATTAAGTAAGTAGGGACTTACATACTGCACCTCACCACAAGGCGAAGTTTTGTCACAGTTACTGTGATGCTTAGTAGCAGACTCACTACCAACCAAACCAAATGAGGGTCCATTACTAATCGTGAAATACGCCGATGACATAATAATAATAATAATATATTCTTTATTGTACACCAAAGAATCAATATAAACAGGACAAACATTTTAACTTACAATATACAATGGGCGGCCTTATCGCAATCAGCGATTTCTTCCAGGCAACCTTAAGATGGACTGATAGAACTGAACAAGAAAAAATGGGGTTGATGGTGCTTATACATATTATCAAATATATATAGTCTTATTCATATATCGTAAATTATAAATATATACATAAATACATATTAATACATACATGTATATTACGTATACATACAAAAATATAATTTGCAACAGACAAGATACAAAAATTTATAACGACAACAAATAACAGTTATAATGACAAGTAGTGTTCCTTCACAAGCCTTTTAAAAACAGGAAGTGATTGGGTGCATCTAATTGGTACCGGCAGAGCATTCCACAAACAAGCAGCCTGAACCGAAAAGGACTTGTCAAAAAACGTCGTGGAATGCATTGGCATCTTGAGTCTTAGGTTATCTGAAGATCTTAGGAATCGGGAGTGGGAATCACCAAGAAATTCGAAGCGGCTTTTAAGATACAGGGGAGTAGAAGGGAGGAAAAGTACATTATATAGTAAAGAAAGAATATGAGCATTCCGGCGGAGGCGAATAGGTAACCACTTGACCTTTGCACAAAATTCTGAAACATGGTCATATATGCGTAACCCAAATATGAACCTTATAGAAAAATTTTGAAGGCGCTCCAGCTTATCAAGTTGTTCCTCAGTAAGGTCAAGATAGCTGATATCCGCATAATCAAGGATTGGAAGGAGGAGTGACTGAGCAAGCGCAACTTTGGTCGCAGTCGGTAGAAAGTTGCGGATTCTTTTTAGACTTGCAGCAGATGCAAACAGCTTGCGACTAACTTCCTGTAGTTGAGCAGTCCAGGTAAAGTTTCTATCGATAAAAACCCGCAAGTTTTTTACTTTTTTAGAATATATAACGACATTGTTAAAAGTAACTTGGGGAAGGGTATTCCAGTCTATTTTTGAAATGATTCTGGAACTGCCTACTACGATCACCTGCGTCTTCGTGGGATTTATAATAAGTCCGTACCGTAAACTCCAGTCGCGAATACAATTAAGGTCTTGATTAATAGTGTAAACTGCTTGCGGCAGATTCCCAAGAGGAGCTCTACAGTAAATTTGCAGATCATCTGCATAAAGGTGATAGGAAGAAATTAGTCGTTCGGAAATAGAATTTATGAAAATTGCGAAAAGTAGAGGGGATAAAACGCCACCCTGTGGTACACCGGCGGACGTATTGTACCAAGCAGATGAAGCATCTTCAATGCAAATACGTTGCCGACGACCAAACAGGTAACTATGAAGCCAGTCAATTGCCGATGGAGATATGTTAAGAGAACGCAATATTCCAAGCAAAACATCGAAATCAACTGTATTAAAAGCATTACTGAAATCCAGTAATGCCATAAGCGTAAGGTTACCGATTTCCATGCTAGACCTAATGTCATCCGTAATATTGACAAGGGCTGTGGTTGTGCTGTGACCTGGACGAAATCCAGATTGGAAGGAGTTAAGAAGGTTGTTTTTGGACAGGAAAGAACTCAGTTGATTATAAATCAGCCGTCTTTTTGTGATTTTTTTGCATTTTCCATGCTAAGATTGTTAAGTTATTTAATATTAAAGGAAAAAATTCAATCGCGGGCAGGATTCGAACCTGCGTCTTCTGGTTTGATATACCAGACGCTCTGACCTCTAAGCCACCGCGAACCCTACCCGCATGATTGAAATTTTGCCTTCACATTCTGAATTTACGTCATAAGGTGACGTTTGGTGACATCTATGAGAGGCAAGTTACCTTACCTCTCAACCGACACGACTTACTTTACAGTCAGTTCAGTGTCGTACGATGCCACCTTACCTTTTAACTATCTTTTTGTGATTTTTTTGCATTTTCCATGCTAAGATTGTTAAGTTATTTAATAGTAAAGGAAAAAATTCAATCGCGGGCAGGATTCGAACCTGCGTCTTCTGGTTTGATATACCAGACGCTCTGACCTCTAAGCCACCGCGAACCCTACCCGCATGATTGAAATTTTGCCTTCACATTCTGAATTTACGTCAAAAGGTGACGTGACGAATTTTTTCCTTTACTATTAAATAACTTAACAATCTTAGCATGGAAAATGCAAAAAAATCACAAAAAGATAGTTAAAAGGTAGGGTGGCATCGTACGACACTGAACTGACTGTAAAGTAAGTCGTGTCGGTTGAGAAGTAAGGTAACTTGCCTCTCATAGATGTTACCAACGTCACCTTATGACGTAAATTCAGAATGTGAAGGTAAAATTTCAATCATGCGGGTAGGGTTCGCGGTGGCTTAGAGGTCAGAGCGTCTGGTATATCAAACCAGAAGACGCAGGTTCGAATCCTGCCCGCGATTGAATTTTTCCTTTACTATTAAATAACTTAACAATCTTAGCATGGAAAATGCAAAAAAATCACAAAAAGATAGTTAAAAGGTAGGGTGGCATCGTACGACACTGAACTGACTGTAAAGTAAGTCGTGTCGGTTGAGAGGTAAGGTAACTTGCCTCTCATAGATGTCACCAAACGTCACCTTATGACGTAAATTCAGAATGTGAAGGCAAAATATCAATCATGCGGGTAGGGTTCGCGGTGGCTTAGAGGTCAGAGCGTCTGGTATATCAAACCAGAAGACGCAGGTTCGAATCCTGCCCGCGATTGAATTTTTTCCTTTACTATTAAATAACTTAACAATCTTAGCATGGAAAATGCAAAAAAATCACAAAAAGATAGTTAAAAGGTAGGGTGGCATCGTACGACACTGAACTGACTGTAAAGTAAGTCGTGTAGGTTGAGAGGTAAGGTAACTTGCCTCTCATAGATGTCACCAAACGTCACCTTATGACGTAAATTCAGAATGTGAAGGCAAAATTTCAATCATGCGGGTAGGGTTCGCGGTGGCTTAGAGGTCAGAGCGTCTGGTATATCAAACCAGAAGATGCAGGTTCGAATCCTGCCCGCGATTGAATTTTTTCCTTTACTATTAAATAACTTAACAATCTTAGCATGGAAAATGCAAAAAAATCACAAAAAGATAGTTAAAAGGTAGGGTGGCATCGTACGACACTGAACTGACTGTAAAGTAAGTCGTGTCGGTTGAGAGGTAAGGTAACTTGCCTCTCATAGATGTCACCAAACGTCACCTTATGACGTAAATTCAGAATGTGAAGGCAAAATTTCAATCATGCGGGTAGGGTTCGCCGGTAGCTTAGAGGTCAGAGCGTCTGGTATATCAAACCAGAAGACGCAGGTTCGAATCCTGCCCGCGATTGAATTTTTTCCTTTACTATTAAATAACTTAACAATCTTAGCATGGAAAATGCAAAAAAAACACAAAAAGATAGTTAAAAGGTAGGGTGGCATCGTACGACACTGAACTGACTGTAAAGTAAGTCGTGTCGGTTGAGAGGTAAGGTAACTTGCCTCTCATAGATGTCACCAAACGTCACCTTATGACGTAAATTCAGAATGTGAAGGCAAAATTTCAATCATGCGGGTAGGGTTCGCGGTGGCTTAGAGGTCAGAGCGTCTGGTATATCAAACCAGAAGACGCAGGTTCGAATCCTGCCCGCGATTGAATTTTTTCCTTTACTATTAAATAACTTATAAATCAGCCGTTCAAGAACTTTTGATAGGAATGGTAAAATGGATATGGGGCGGTAATCTGAAAAGGATGTAGGGTGACATTTTTTAGGCAAAGGGATAACTTTGGCATCTTTCCAAGTGCTTGGAAATACGCCACTGGAGATGGAATAGTTCAGGATGTGACAGATAACGGGTAGGATAATATCAAGCACAGGCAGGATCATATTACGGCTGACACAGTCACTACCAACTGCGTTGGAAGTTATTGATACTACGCTCTTCCTAACATCACATGCGGTGAATGGACCAAACGAAAACGAGTCATGACTGGGAGTCGGAAGTGTAGAAAGGTAGTTCAAAGTATTAAGCTTTGTTGCCCTATCAAAATCAGGCGAAGCAGCAAAATGATGATTGAGAGAGTTGATATCTAAATCTTTAGGGATAGTTTCTTGACGTGATTTTCCAACTCCCATTGATCTTAGAAATTTCCAGACTTTAGCTGGATCTCCATTTTGAACAGAGCTGTGGATATGTTGGCGTTGAGCATTCCTACAAACCTTATTGCAGTGGTTGCGGATTGAGACATATTTTCTCTATTTAAATCCGACGGCCGGCCTATATATTTAGATTTGGCGACCGCTTTTTTATGCATGATCGCTTTGATGTTCTCTGTCAGCCACGGCGATGGCAGGTGTCTAACTTTAATGGCTCGAACTGGAGCATGGCGGTCGTAAAGCTGTACGAGCATAGATTTGAAAGAATCAACTTGTTCATCAACTGAAGTTAATGCAGTGATTGGTGACCAATCTATACTGTTGACATCATCCCACAAATCATTTACGTCCATTGCCCTAAAATTGCGCTGCATCAGAATTTTAGGTTTCGCCTAGGGAGGCCGAATTTTATAACAAAGGAAGATAAGGTCGTGATAAGAAAATGCATCGGCTGAGCATTGGCCGTGCTTAGCGACACGATCTGAAGAAGAGACAAAAATTAAGTCAAGGAGAGAAGGAGTAGAGTTAAGAAAGTGGTGAGAAGCATTGAGTGGAAGAATAGTCAAATTATTAGATTCCGCAGCAGAACGTAAAGAGAACGAACGTGAATCTTGTTTAAGAAGGCAAGTGTTAAAGTCACCCATGATTATGCTATGACTGTAGGAGGGAATAAGCATTTCTAAGATGCTTTCGAAGGAAGAGAAGAAGTTATCACGTAGGGAAGGACAATAGTACACACCGAGAAGTAATTTAGTATGATTTAGTTCAATTTCAATGAAAAGATGCTCACCAGCATTTGACGGTGGTGGTTGTGCTGACATATTAATGATAGTAAATGGAATATGATTGCGTAGGTATATGGCAACGCCACCACCACCACCGACCGTGCGATCATTTCTAACCAGTTGAAAACCAGGTAGAGCATAAGAAGTTGAAGGGAGGCATGGTTTAAGCCAAGATTCGGAGACCAGAATAGCATGAATATGTTTACAGTCAAAAGATGCCAGCATATCGGGAAAATGGGCCGGAATACTCTGGGCATTTATATGAATAGCGTTAAAATTCCTAGGTACATCAGAAAACTGCGCATTGATGGTGTCGGCAAGTGAAGGTATACTGGAGAAACTACTGTCATCACTTGAAATGAAATAGAATGTAACGTTGATGACACGCTTCAGAGACGTGGCCGACCGGGAACTACTCAGTGGAGATAAATTACACTCAGAACACAAAATATACAAATTTTATTGATAATAAGGTTGATTTTAATATAAACTAAACACGAAGACAAATGCGAGTAGGGTGAGTTAAGCTCAGGGAGGGTTCGGCGAAGGCTTTGAGGCGAGGTCCGACCGGTAGAGGGCGGCACTTAACTCGGGCAGCTGGAGCAGGGCGAAGGAGGCCCGCGCGTCGTCTGCCGAGCTATTTATAGCGACGCGCGGGGTGAGGCCTGAGGTGTGGGGAAGGAGCGGCGAGCGCGGACCATGTCACTCTCCCCCCATTAGGCCAGAATTTTTCCTGACGGAAAATTCCTTTTCCAGCGCCTGCAGCTCCTCTGCCGGAAGGTAGTCTCTGAAAGCAGTATATGTAGTATAGTATAGGGTAGTTAGGAACTTTGTAGGTAGACATATGACCCTATAAGTATGTGAGTATATTGCCCTTTTAATCTTGCATATTGAGTGAACAATTTGTGACATCCTATCGATGTGAGGTGTCGCACGTCGTGTTTGTAAAGCCTACCCACTTCGATTATGGCGGTGTGTAAGCCAAACATTCACACTTGTATTTAGTTTTGATGCGAAGATCTGTTTAGGCTATATACATATAACAAGCACTAACTAACGGGGTAATATGTTTTTTATTTAAAAGGTAAATCTATGTTTTTAGCAGAAAATGAATTTAGAATAAAATTTGTAAACAGATCCGCTCGATGGAAAGATAATAAAAACAACCTATTAGTAAGTAGTTGCTTAGACAAAACATAACAATTCGCATTATGAATAGCGAATCGAGTAAACAAGATGACTCATTGGCCATCTGGCGCTGCTCTGTTGCTATGCGTGGAAGAATGCACGCGTGTGTTATGTAGTAGTAAAAGGATTTCTAAATAATGTTATATTAAGTTATTTGTTGGAAGAACTTATTGCAGTGCGCTAGACTTCGGGATAGAATGCGGTGATTAGTACACCAACCGAAGCAGACGTGCAAGGGGGAGTAGACCCACATAAGAAAATAAAACACTCAGCAGACGAGACTCGAACCAGCGGTCGACTCGACAGTGACCTTCTAACCACTGAACTATAGGAGAAAAAAAATTGTATATTTAGTTTAGGATTGGAGAATTATAAGACACTATTTAGCAAGGTATTTAAGGGAGTATTTAGGTAAAATGGAATGAAACGTATATTTTGTTAGATAGGTTTAGATGGCATTTATGGTAATGACATTGTTATTCTTTGTAGTTTATTAGTTTTAGATCTTTTATGTGCCATTCGCCGAGAGGTTTACCAGACATGTCCGACAGCTTGTATACTAGAGGGGACTTTTTGGCAACAATCTTACACTTTACGAATTTAGGTGCTAGTTTTTTACTAAAATATTTATCTTTGTCACTAAGGTAAAATGTGCGCTTCCATACTATGTAGCCGACATTGAATTCAGCGGGTTTGCGACGAAGATTATACGACTTACAGTTTCGGCGATGGGCCGCTAATAGGGCTTGCTGTACCTTTTCGAAAATAGAGGATAAGTAGCCAAGAGACTCAGCGTAGCTATCCCGGGGCTCATGGATTATATTAGGGTCAGGTTTATTGACAATATAATGTGAACCACATGTGACCAATTCACGACCAAAGACAAGAAAAGATGGTGAGAAACCAGTCGTTTCGTTAACAGCACAGTTAATAGCGAATTGTATTTTAGGAATAAGTGTGTCCCATATCCGTTGATCGTGTTCAATGAAAGTAGAAATAGCTGTTATAATAGTTTTATTATATCGTTCGACTGAGTTTACGTGTGGTGTATACAGCGGTGTGTAGTGTAAATTTGGAATTTTGTATTTCTCTAATAGGTTTTTAAATGTTGTACTAATAAATTGTTTTCCATTATCTAAGACAATAGTGGATGGTATGCCGTGAACTAAGAATACGTTTTCCTCGAGAATTTTTGTTATAATTTCTGCGGTAGCCCGTTTTATAGGGAAAAACAAACAGTATTTAGAAAAACAACAGCTGATGACAAAAATAAATGTGTTTTGTTTCCTGCTGGGTGGTAATGGACCGATAAGATCTAGACTTAGCATTTGGAATGGTTTGGTACATGATTTAGGGGTACCCATAAGACCTAAGGTGGAATGATTTTGGTGCTT
Organism: Acronicta aceris; assembly: GCA_910591435.1. Taxonomy (NCBI): domain Eukaryota; kingdom Metazoa; phylum Arthropoda; class Insecta; order Lepidoptera; family Noctuidae; genus Acronicta; species Acronicta aceris. The sequence goes on along the minus strand of OU342757.1, from coordinate 8,385,761 downwards.
GTGGGTGACGCATGTGTCGCATGAGTTGACAGCTTTAACCACGTCGGAGTACATTCCAGGCCAATAGTAATTTAATGCCAAGCGTTTGTATGTTTTGAAGATGCCGAAGTGGCCAGCAGTGGGCGAAGAATGGTTTTCAGCTATGATATTATACCTTTGGTCTGACGAAACCACCTCCTTCCATTGAAATTCTCTAGTGAGTGGGTTTAAGGTTTTTTTATATAGTTTATTGTTTATAACCTGATAATCAACGAAGGCAGTCGGGGACGTTTTACATCCGTTGTAGATATTCAAATACCAAGAATCATTAGTGGAAACTGGCGGATTTGAACTAGAATCGTCATTTTCATCGACGGCGTTTGTAATGAGAGAAACAGGTATGGAACGGGAAAGGAAATCGGGTATTACATTTTCGGAACCTCGACGATGTCTAATTTCGAAATTATAGCCGGATAATCGAATACCCCACCTAGCTAAGCGACCTGTAGGGTTGTTTAGCTTTAAGAACCACTTGAGAGCAGCGTGGTCGGTATAGACAATGTTTTTTTTTCGTTTTCGACGTAACACCGCCAGTGTTCGATAGCGGACAAGACTGCAAGAGCTTCACGCTCGGTAGCACTATAATTTTTTTCCTGACTAGTGAGCGATTTGCTATAATAAGCTATAACTCTCTCCTCTCCGTTCAAGACCTGACAGAGGACAGCTCCAATGCCATAGTCACTAGCATCGGCATGGATTTCAAAGGGCTCCGAGTAGTCGGGGCAAGACAGAACAGTGCAAGAAATTAAACATTCTTTTAGTTTGTTGAATGCTTCATTTGCTTCTTGAGACCAACAAAATGGAGGAGAATTTTTTTTTTGTGAAGTTAATTTATTTAATGGAGAAGCGAGAGTGCTGAAATTTGGAATGAATCGCCTAAACCACGACACAGCGCCTAAGAGACGACGGACTTCTTTTCTATTGGTTGGAGTGGTGTAATTTTTTATGGCATTGACCTTATCGGGGTCAGGGTGTAGACCCTTTGAATCGACAACATAGCCCAGGTATTTTAATTTATCTTTGAAAAAATTACATTTGTCGAGATTTATAGTTAAGTTTTTAGTTTTTCTAATATTCGGGATAGCAGTACGATATGTTCCTCGAATCGGGAAGATATACAGATAATATCGTCAGCGTAGCAGAACACCTTATTTTCGAATTCAGGACCATAAAACAACATGTCAACAAGTCGTTGCTGAGTTAGCCCACTGTTGGACAGTCCGAAAGGCATGCGCTTGAACTGGAATGTACCACGCGTGGGAATATAAAAGGCGGTCTTACATCGATCTGTTTCTTTAATCAAAGTTTGCCAGTATGATTTGGATAAATCTAAATTGGATAAGAATTTAGCATCTCTTAAGTTATCTAAAATTTCTGAAATGTAGGGTAGATTATAAGTGTCTTTTCTAGTTACTGAATTTAGTTTACGACTATCTAAACAAAAACGTAATTCACCATTTTTTTTAGGAACCAAGATGACAGGGTTTGACCAGGGGCTTTCGGACGGCTCCACTATGTCTTCTTTGAGCATCTCGACGAGATGTTTAATTAAAATGCCTTGTTTGTCGGGAGACATGCGGTAATAACGCTGACGAATGGGGGGGCTAGCACCTGTATCGATAGAGTGAGTAATGAGGGAAGTGCAACCAAGATCCCGCTTTTGATAAGAAATGTCGGAAAATTTTGAGATAATGTTGTCAGCGGTAGCTCTTTGGTCGGTTGTTAGATTATCATACGAAACAAGGTGACTATCAACACTCGTGTTTAGTTCAGTGACGTGTGTGTCGGTCTTTTTTAAAAACAAAATAGAATCTAAGTGATTAGGGAACAAACCAAAACTTCTACAAAAATCCATACCAAGAATTAAGGGGTTTTGTATTTCAGGTACGATGTGAACGACGAGGTTAATTAATTTATTTTGAAATTCAAAGGGAAGTGACACTGACCCTAATGAATTTAATTTTTCACCGCTTGCGGTAGTTAATTTTAGCTGATGGGAATTATCAAATTGGTAGTGGTCGTTTAAAAAATATTTATGGGAATTATTTCCTAAAATTGTTACAAAAGATCCTGAATCGAGAAGGCCGACGCCTTTTTTTCCATTTAGAGTAAGGGGGATATAAGGGGTGTATTCAATATTAGAATTGCGGATTGAAGATATATGATAACAGTTGAAAAATTTAGAAATAGAAGTTATCCAGTTGGACCAATCAGTTTTATTAAATTTTGAATGATTATAATTTGAAATAAAACTACTTTTTACGGATTTTATCGCGTTGTATTGATATTATTTGGTTCCCGACGTTTCGGATCCTTTACAGCATCCATGGTCACGGGTAGACTAAGTTGTTGGACGTCTTAATGTTACAATTACTAACAGCTACCTTACATTTTTGTTAATTATTGGCGATCCGATTCACGCAGAACGAGCTCACCGTATCCTTCGGTCTTGCAGTTTTGGACTTGGATTTTGATTTTATGGAATCTATAATGGGGTTCCAAGCAGGTGGTAAGACCCAGCCATCTTCTCTATTGAAATTTGGATGTTTTTTAATTTCAATAGCCTCACGGATCATCCTGGGAAGGAATCGGTTTTCTTTTGCGAGGACTTGTGGTTTATCAAATCTGATGTAGTGCTGGGCCTTGTCTAGAGTATGTTCACAAACTCGTCGGGAATCAAATAATATCAATACAACGCGATAAAATCCGTAAAAAGTAGTTTTATTTCAATGTCTAATATTCGCGTAAGTGTCAGAAACCAGTATGATTATAATTTCTCCAATCCATGTAAGTTAGTTTCTTTTTTGACGGTGTAGTGCTCGGCTTGGGATTACAAGTAGGCCAATCGGACACGCGAAAACCTTTCAAACCACATTTAAAGCAGATTAAATATCTTGGCTGGGAGCAATTTCTAAGCGAGTGTGAGGTATTCCTACATCGAGGGCAAAATCGATTATAATTATTATTAAATGGCTTTTCAACTGCGTTTACGTGTGTCGTTGCGTCAGGATTTATGCTAGCTGTTTTTACCCATGAAACTAGGTGACTTGTAAAAGAAGTTTTTATTTTTGAAGGTGTTGTTATATGGATTGGAAGGACTAGGAGTATGATTATATGCGAAATCAGGTGCTAGGGTGTTAGCGGACGTCTTAGGGGGTTCGCGGAAGTCCCTACTGCGACTATCGAATTTTTCAAAGTTTCTGCAGACACTTATTAGACTGGGAATGTCGACCACATTCGCGGTCAAAAGAGAATTTGTGTAACAAGGTCTAATATTGTTGAGAAGTATTTCTAGTTTGTCGGATTCATCAATAGGTGCGTCAAGGCGGGAAAACAAACCCTGCATTTTAGCAACATATAAGGTTATGTTCTCGTGTTCGCCTTGTGAACGAAGTCTTATTTCTGACATCAACCTATAGTCGAAATTGTGAGGGAAATCTTCCTTTAATAATTGACAAAGGTGGATCCAAGACGAAACACTGTCTTTAATGCTACGGTACCAAGTCAATGCATCATCCGAAAAAATTTCGAATGCAAAAGAGAGTATCTTATCCTCAGGGATGCTCCTACTCGACATGAATTCATTTAACATAACATACCATCACGCCTGTATTCCCCGAAGGGTTAGGCAGAGGCGTACTTAATGTACACCCACAGTTCGCCGGTATGTTTAAGTCCCATGTTATAGGGGGCGAGCCTATAGCCATTAACCGGGCACAAATCTAGACTCCGAACTGCTACTGAGAATTTCATAGAAAAACCCAATAACACTTTGCTCGACCTGGGGATCGAACCCAGGACCTCTAGTGTAGCAGTCGCACTTGGGACCACTAGACTAATGAGGCAGTCTAGTCTCTGTATAAAAGCGCGCACACATGATTTGCCATTGTATTTAAATTTTGATAGATCGGAAAAAAGTTTACGTTCATAGGTAAGTAAACTAAGCTAAACATTTGGAGTACCCTCCATCGAGCAGTCCGTCTGCAAATTGTGCCCAGAGGGCCGAGAAGTGGGTGGTTTAAGTTGCGAGTATAATGAATGAAATTCGTTCCATATAGTCTCAACACTGTCCCTGACCGATAGGGCGTCCAAATTCACACGATTCAGTCTATGGTATATATGATGCAAAAGTGACTCGGTACTAGATGAAAGATTTTTGTCCGGATTGGATTGTAACATTTTTATATTATTGTTTACTTTAAATAATGAAATTTTTACGGCTGCTATATCTTCTTCGGGGGGCAAATATGATTCAAAAAGGTCCTCAGATGGAGAACCTGGAGCGTGCTTCGAAATCTGTTTACGTAGTTCGTCTACGGTGTTCGATTTCTCACCTCCTCTTATAGAAACTTCGTATTGTAGTTCAGCTTTTTGTAAGTGCGAGAATTTAATTTCGAATGCCATTTTTCCCGAAGATGATATAGGTATCACAACACGAGCAATTGCAAGAAAAAAAATCTTTATGGAAATCCGTCCGAGAATAAACGTAGTAAGGGAAATAATCAATAAATTAATGTAGAAAGTGGGTGGGTCGAAACCGTCATTGCGCCCGCGCGGCGAGACCTCGTGGCACGACCACTCACGAGCAACATCACAAGATTTAAGATAGATGCAATAAAAATGTGGATACACACGTGGATAGACACGTGGATATAGTTAGCACAATATTCACGCACAGAAAAATTCTAGAAAGTATACTTGCCTGGACGGATTTCACACAACACACACAGTAATAGAAAATAATATAGAATATAAGCCGTAAACTCGCGACTCAAAGCCTTCTGCCGTTTTTGATTGGGCGCCAGATGTAACGTTGATGACACGTTTCAGAGACGTGGCCGACCGGGAGACTACTACTACTACGACTACTCAGTGGAGATAAATTACACTCAGAACACAAAATATACAAATTTTATTGATAATAAGGTTGATTTTAATATAAACTAAACACGAAGACAAATGCGAGTAGGGTGAGTTAAGCTCAGGGAGGGTTCGGCGAAGGCTTTGAGGCGAGGTCCGACCGGTAGAGGGCGGCACTTAACTCGGGCAGCTGGAGCAGGGCGAAGGAGGCCCGCGCGTCGTCTGCCGAGCTATTTATAGCGACGCGCGGGGTGAGGCCTGAGGTGTGGGGAAGGAGCGGCGAGCGCGGACCATGTCACAAGAAGCTTTCGTTATCGCTACCTATGTTGAATTTTTGTTAATTATTAATTATAGATTCCATAAAATCAAAATCCAAGCACAAAACTGCAAGACCGAAGGATACGGTGAGCTCGTTCTGCGTGAATCGGATCGCCAATAATTAACAAAAATGTAAGGTAGCTGTTAGTAATTGTAACATTAAGACGTCCAACAACTTAGTCTACCCGTGACCATGGATGCTGTAAAGGATCCGAAACGTCGGGAATCAAATAATATCAATACAACGCGATAAAATCCGTAAAAAGTAGTTTTATTTCAATTAAGTATTTACAGTACATTATGTTTATTATTATTTTTTATACCACTAAGGTGGCAAACAGCCATACGGCCCGCCTGATGGTAAGCGGTTACCGTAGCCTATGGACGCTTGCAACACCAGGGGTATCAATCGCGCGTTGCCGACCCTTTAAAAAATCTTTTCACGCCCTTTTTGAAGAATCCCAATACTGTCACATATGCTAAGGGAGATTTTCTGGAATTGAAGAGACACAAGCAAATGAGGTTTTCTTTACGGTGAACGCGCAAACTTGTGTCTTGGTGGGGTGAAAATGGACTAAGTTTAGTCGTCCCCAATCGGAGACTCTACTACTCTCAATTTCAGACACAAGTTGCCTGCGGTTTTCCTCTACTTTAGAACGAGGGATGCTAGCACGCCCTGTATAAGAAGCGTCCCCTGAAGTGTCGACAGCATAACAATGAATGCCATCTAAGTCAAAGTCAAAGTCAAAGTCAAAATGTTTTATTTCAATTAGACCACTAAATAGGTACTTTTGAAAAGTCAAACCTATTTGCACGGTTCCAAAAAGTGGGTCGTATGGAGAAGAGCCGGCAAGAAACTCCATAGACACTCTTTTTAAAAAAATAGAAAAACTTGATTACAATATTATGTTTTACAACTTTGTTCCAACTAGTTGCTGAGAATTTTGCAGTTTGATGTATAAGATTTATTCAATATACAAAAGGAATTAGGGATTGCCACAGCAAGTAAGAGCTGACCAGCCCCGACAGACAGCACCCGTTCACGAGCATGACGTGCGTATCGGCGTGGTTCGACTCAACCATATTGTAGGGAATAAAACAACCCGACACACAACGCCACCATCAGCAGGACATTTAAGTGAGCATGACAAGCTCAGACCGCGGGCACAACAATTTCACAGATAAATATATATATGTACTTATACAGATTGCTACATCAATATCTGCACTATACTCGCACATTACAATTTTCTAATTATGAAATTATACAATATTAAAAGTCCAATCTAAACCTATATCAATCCAATATCATAATGTGTGTAATTGCATAGGTATTTTGTTAAAATTATCAGTCATCATCCTGTGGAGCTGGACCAGCACTTTGCCAAATATTTTTATCCAAAAGATAGTCTTCCAGTTTATAGTAAGCTTGCCTGCACAGGGTAAACTTAATCATTTTTTTGAATTTATTTTCTGGTAATTTTAAAATGAACTCCGGAATTTTATTATCAAATCTTACACAGTATCCCATAAAGGAAGTATGGACTTTAGCGAGACGAAACTGCGGCTGCATTAATCTTGATTTATGTCTAGTATTATAACTATGCAGCTCACATTTTCTGGAATAAAGGTGTAAATTTTTTCTTACGTACATAATATTCTCATAGACGTACTGAGAAGGCACTGTCATTATATTTATTTCTTTAAAGAGTTCTCTGAGCGAATCGCGACTACGTAGGTTGTAAATGGCTCTAACTGCTCTTTTCTGTAGAATAAAAACAGATTCTATATCTGCAGCGCGGCCTCATAGCAATATTCCATAAGACATAATACTATGAAAGTAGCTAAAGTAGACCAGTCTTGCGGTTGCTTCATCTGTAAGTAGTCTGATTTTTCTAACTGCATAAGCAGCCGAACTCAGGCGTCCCGCCAAAGTCCTTATGTGCGGCCCCCATTGAAGCTTTGAATCTATCTTTATCCCTAGGCAAACCGTTTGTTCGACAAATTCCAGCTTATCATTATTTAGTACAATGTCACAATCTACACACTTTACATTGGGTAGAGCAAACTTTACGCATTTAGTTTACTGCCTATTTAATACTAAATTATTAACTGTGAACCAATCATGGACCTTAAGAAGTGCGCTATTTACATCGTCAGTATTAGGTATACGCCTGTTTAATTTAAAAATTAAAGAAGTATCATCTGCAAATAACACAATCTTCGCTTGATCCTCAAGCATGAATGGTAAATCGTTAATATACACTAAAAATAAGAATGGACCTAGAATAGAACCCTGAGGTACGCCCATTTTCACCTGTGTGCCGGACGATTTAACCCCATTTATTTGAACTTGTTGCTGCCTATTGCACAAATATGATTTGACAAGTTTCAAAGACTTGTGCTTCAAACCATAATGCTCTAACTTAAGTAGCAGGGTTTCATGACTTACGCAGTCAAAGGCTTTCGAGAGGTCACAGAATACACCGATCGCGTCCTGAGACTCTTATTGACAGTACTTAGACTTCTCTCTATAGACAGTAAATCATTGATATGCACCAAGAACAATGATGGGGACAGTACGGAGCGACTTCTTGAGTTGAGTTGAGCGACTATGAGGAAAGCCATACGGGCGGTTGCTAATCAAGTCGTGACCCTCCAGATAACCCAGGAGCTGTGTATTTATCACACGCTCCATCACCTTAGAGAGCAGCGAGGTTATAGCGATTGGCCTGTAATTGGACGGGTCTGATCTATCGCTTTTTTTGGGTACTGGATGCACGAGGGCAGTCTTCCACGAAGACCGAACTATCCTGGCGCATAATGCAGGACATAACTCAGGAACACACCGCTTCAGCACCACTACGCCGGTACGCCGTCCGGTCCAATCGACTTATGAACCTCCAGGGATAGCAGCTCGCGCCGGACTTCCCTTTGCGTTACGCAGAATTCCGGCATGGAGTTACTGCACCAAGAGATGATAGGCGGTATTGCACCTGAATCGTTCAGGGTCGAGTTCAAGGCAAAAAGAACGCCTAGGAGCGAGACTTTCTCCTTAGCGCTGTAGGCCAGACTACCATCAGCGTTACGCAGTGGTGGCAAAAACGACTGGCAAAAATTTCCCTCGGCAGCTTTGACGAGCGACCAGAAGGCACGACTATTAGAGGGATAGCTCGCAAGCCGCTCGCCAATTCTGCCGACGAAATCGAACTTAGCCCTGGTAATCATCTTCTTACTGAGGCAGCATTTAGTTTTAGCTTCAAATCAGAGACGTGAGGGTTCTGATTAGAACGGGCCATGATCCAAGACTCATACGTAGATTGCTTGTTGAGTCTAGCGTTCTGGCATGGCCAGTTAAACCACGGTCGCCTTCTCAGTCCCGCAGCTACTGGGGAAGGGTATGGAATGTTGGGAATAAAACATTCCATACTCTCCAGAATTGCTGTAGTGGTGGCTGTCGCACAGGTGTTACCGTCGTCTGAAGAGAAGTAATGTTGCCTCCACGGGTACAATGCGTAGAAATCGCAATCAAGCCCAGTCTGCTGACTTGTAATAAATAAATAAATAATAAATATTCCTTTATTCAAGTAACCAGGACTCATTGTGTTAGTAGACTTAAGAACTATGTTAGTTTATTTTAAATTCAACATTATTTTATCCCATGGGAGACGGCACTGCAGTGATTAATATATGTACAATCGAGCCTGCTAGTGATCATTTTCAGAATATTATTGGAGCTGGCCCACACTCTGCGCACCAGGGATGCACACCTCATTCGCATTGTTGCGTAAAAACAATTAACCTGTGCGTCCGCGAACATTCCTGATGCGCTACAAAAACGAGGCAGCCCCAACAATACCCTAAAAGCGTTGTTATATTGAACACGAAGGGCGTTGTACGACCGTTGGGTATATCTAGCCCACAGGCTGCACGTGTAAAAAGTTGTGCAATAAGCTCGAAAGAGAGTAAGTTTGACTTTAAGTGAGCAGCGTGCAAACCAGCGAGCCAGCATGTTTGCCCTTACCGACAACGCCCTCCGCTCTCTCTCAACATCTAGTGCGTCATTGAGGTCAGGGGTCAATATATGACCAAGATATTTAAACTTAAATACTCTCTGCAGTGGAGTCCCATTGAGCAATACGGGTGGCACATAACCCAGACTACCCCCAGCCTCAAAGACCATGATCTCTGATTTATAGGAGTTGTATATCAAGCCATGTGTTTTAGCATACTCCTCACATATGGCGATCAACTTTCTGAGACCACAGATTGACGCGCTCAGCAGCACCATATCGTCTGCATAGCTAATGTTATTTACACAGATACCATCTATATAGCAACCCAATCTGGTGCCGCTGAGCTCGCCAATTAGCTCGTTTATATAGAAATTGAAAAGCGTGGGTGAGGTCAACCCTCCCTGCCTCACCCCGCATTCCAACCTGTACGGCCCGGAAAAAGTGCCAGCCCATCGTACATTATTGATCTGGTTGCCATACCAATATTTAAAGATGTTTATAAGCTCCGTTGGCAACTTATCCTTCTCCATTTTTCTCCACAGTGCGTCATAAGCAACCAGATCAAAAGCCTTGGATAAGTCGAGGAAGCTAGCATAAATCGGCGTCCCTCGCTGCGTATAGTATTTTTATTTATTTATTTTATTTTATTTTATTTAACAGGTACAGAAACAGACATACTAGCATTCTTTTAACATACAATTTATAAAACTGAAGTCCAATTATGACTGTACACAACATTCAAACAGTTAAACAACTTTTATGAGGAGTAAAAAAACGTGTTAGGAAAGTTAAGTTTTGAAAGAAAAGTTAAATTGTGTTAAAATATTGATCAAATTTTAGCTTAAGTAGAGCATTCTTAAAAGTATTACGACTTTCATGGAAGATATCAACATTGGAACAGATAACATTATATTGTTTGCACATTCTTAATAGAGCATTGTTTTGGGACACATTGTTGTTGCACGATGGTATACTAAATAATTGTGGTGTACGCACAGAACGCGTTGGTATTTTAATTGGTTAACCATGTAACAGTCCAGTGTGCCATTAACAATATTATGGAGGGTGCACAGGTCACTAATCCATCTCCTTTGTACCAAACTCAACATCTTAAATCTACGTAGTCTATCATGATAGTCTGGTATTTTACGCCTTAAACCGTACCTAGCACATAATGATCGCACAAACCTCCTCTGTATTGATTCAATACGGTCTATATGCGTGTTATATATAGGAGCCCACACAGATGAACAATACTCAAGTATACTTCTTACTAAATAGTAGTATAAGTTTAATAAAGAGTTAGCTTGAAATAAAACTACTTTTTACGGATTTTATCGCGTTGTATTGATATTATTTGATTCCCGACGTTTCGGATCCTTTACAGCATCCATGGTCACGGGTACACTAAGTTGTTGGACGTCTTAATGTTACAATTACTAACAGCTACCTTACATTTTTGTTAATTATTGGCGATCCGATTCACGCAGAACGAGATCACCGTATCCTTCGGTCTTGCAGTTTTGGACTTGGATTTTGATTTTATGGAATCTATAATGGGGTTCCAAGCAGGTGGTAAGACCCAGCCATCTTCTCTATTGAAATTTGGATGTTTTTTAATTTCAATAGCCTCACGGATCATCCTGGGAAGGAATCGGTTTTCTTTTGCGAGGACTTGTGGTTTATCAAATCTGATGTAGTGCTGGGCCTTGTCTAGAGTATGTTCACAAACTGCTGACTTCTTGAAACGGCGGTGTTTGACATCAGCGATGTGTTCTTTTACGCGGGTCCCTATACTTCTTTTGGTTTGGCCTATGTAAGAGAGACCGCAATCACAATCTAGCTTGTATACACCTGCATCTTGCAGAGGTATGTGGCACTTGACAGGTGGTAGTTGTAATAGTTGATGATAAATTCCCACTACCCAACATCACCGACATCTTAGACTCACTTTCAGGGTCAATATATTTCACTCATTTAGACCTAAATCAAGGTTATTATCAAGTTAGTTTATGCCCTAAAAGCCGTAAATATACTGCTTTTTCCACTAGCTCGGGTCAGTATCAATTAAAGCGTCTTCCTATGGGACTTAAAACTTCCTGTAGTAATTTCAGTAGAGTCATGTCAATAGCTATGTCTGGTCTGACGTATGACAAATGTTTTATTTATCTCGATGATCTGATTATTTTTGGGCGAAATCTAAATTCTCATAATAAAAATTTAATAGATGTACTCGAAAGGTTACGAAAAGTAAATTTAAAACTAAATCCCGATAAATGCCAATTTTTAAAGAAGGAAATTTTGTATCTTGGACATTTAGTTTCTGCTGATGGAGTATTACCGGATCCGGGGAAAACAACAGTTTTACAAAATTACCCAGTACCCAAAAACGTAGATGAAGTGAAACGATTTGTAGCTTTCTGCAATTACTATCGTAAATGTGTACCATCGTTTGCTGAGATAACATTACCCTTAAATAGATTGTGCAGAAAGAATATTGTTTTCAATTGGACAGCGGAATGTCAACATTCTTTCGAGATCTTGAAGCAAAAGTTAATTAGCCCACCCATACTTCAGTACCCAAATTTCTCAGAATCTAACGAATTTATTTTACAGACTGACGCATCAGGTGTAGCTATTGGTGCAGTTTTATGTAATAATGACCTAAGACCCGTAGCATATACTAGTAGACCTTTGAATAAAGCAGAGTTAAACTACCCCACAATACAAAAAGAACTTACTGCTATTGTCTGGGCAGTAAAATATTTTAGACCGTATTTATTCGGTAGACATTTTACTATAATGACAGACCATAAACCCCTTATTTATTTGTTTAGCATGAAAGATCCTTCTAGCGGGCTGTTAAAATTTCGCTTAGTCCTTGAGGAGTATGATTTTAAAATAGTGTATGTGCAAGGAAAGGATAATGTAGTCGCGGATGCATTATCCAGAGTAAATGTGACTTCCAGTGAATTAAAGAGTATGAATGAGAAAATTTCGGAAATAAATGTGATGACTAGAGCGCAAAAAAGAAGAATGGTTGAGAAGAGTAAAAATTTATCACCGCCAATTAGTAAATCTACCGACAAAGGGTCTGATCAGCCTAGAGTCGTGGAGTTACTGAGGAAGCCGAGTGAGGTCGTGAAGATGATATTGCTAGAGAAAAATAAAGTGGATAAATATAGAAGAGATAATTTGATAAGCGCTGAAGACGAATGTCTTGCTTACGTACCTAGTAAAATGTTGTTATGTGTTAACCTCAACTTCGGAGCACAATTCTCGCGAGCCGAATTTGTGACTAAGTTAGAGAAGTTTAGCAATATTATAAAAGTAAAAGAAGTATGCATAGTTAAAAATAAAGAAAATGAAGAGTTTATAAAAGGTTTGTGTAGTGAAATACAAACATTAAAAGATTGGACCGGTCCTAGAGTATGCATACTAAGAGGAATAGAAAGAATAGAAAACGACAATCAAAAACAATATATTCTAAATGACTATCATTTGCTGCCAACCAGTGGACATGCTGGTTTGGCGGCTGAGTAGCGAGTATCAGTGCCGCTTATTTTTAATTGTGTGTATTTGCGGGTTGAGGAGTTAAAAATAAACAGTTCTTTTGTACTCACGATTATTATAATGTCCACACAAACACAAAAGCAGAAGGATACACAAAGTCACAATAGTGCAAAGTTCACGTACACTGTTGTTCGAAGAGAAATAGAAATTATAAGCACAAGATGGAGATATAGTCACAGCACAGTAGTTTAGATATAGCAGGATAGTTTTGTTACAGCACAATAGTCTATATTAGGAGCGTACAAGCCCACAACATTCAAAAATAGCTTAAATTAAGCGTATGCGAAAGCTAAGAAATCGAAGCAAGGAGCATGGGCTTCGCGTCGCGATAGCGAGATCTTGACTGAGGACGGCTCAAGGTGAACGAACGGGCGCTTCGATGCCCCTACCTAAGCGGCAACGCCTCTGTCGTGACGTAGCACTTGTCACCGCGAACTGAGCGCGGTTCCAATGTACGACACTGATGGCACGCCGGCACTACGTCATCCGTCATTATAACATAAATATTATGCGTAAAAGATATGATATTATATGTGCTGTAAATACTTTAATATAAATAAATAAATAAATGTAAATATGTAAATAATATAATGTATAGTGTTTAATGATTATTTGTGTTATGTAAAATATATAATTTAGGTAAATAAGTGTTTAAATATTATATACGTATTATGTACATTATATAATTGTGTACTTATGTATACGTGGTGGGAGTAGCCCACATCACTCCCCCCCAGAGACCTGGTTAAGGGCGATAAAAATCAGGGAAACGGACTTGCCGTCCTGAGCGGGTTGTTTTAGGTGCGGCTGGAAGGGGCGAAGGACGTGGAGAAGAAGGAGAAGGTGGAGAAGAAGAGGAAGAAGGATGCGGCGATGTCACCGCGGTCGGTACAGGAGGTAAGTTGGATGCATTTTTAGTACTTCCTATCAGGTCATCCTCATTGGCCAGAATGTGCGCGGGCTTAAGACGGTCCACTGTCACGACTACTGGCTTACCCTTCAAAAGTAGCTTGAAGGTCTTGTCACCTCTCTCCAATACCTTATGAGGCCCTGTGTATGCTGGTGTTAGGGGAGCACGCGAAGCGTCTTCGCGTAGGAAGACGTATTCCGCTTCCGCCAGTTCTTTAAATATGAACACCTTGTTCTTACTATGCCTTGACGCTGGAACAGGTTTAAGCTGTTCGGCAAATGACTTCAACCGCGCGGCAAAATCTGATAAGTCAGATGTACCACTAATGCTTGGGTCGAAAAACTCACCGGGTAGCCTTAGTGGCTCGCCGTACAGCAGCTCTGCTGGAGACGCTTGCAAGTCTTCTTTAAAGGCGCTGCGGATACCTAAGAGCACGAGTGGTAATATTTCAGACCAGCTGTTATGCGCGTGGCAAGTTATGGACGCCTTTAGCTGCCTGTGGAAACGTTCCACAAGGCCATTGCATGCCGGATGATAGGCGGTCGTCCTTTTATGCATAAATCCTACTGTTTTGGATAGGTATTGAAATAGTGCGGACTCAAATTGTCGGCCGCGGTCTGTGACAATATCTATAGGGCATCCGAAACGGGCTATCCAACCAGCAACTAAAGCCTTGGCTACTGTTTCTGCAGTGATGTCCACTAAAGGTACGACTTCAGGCCAGCGAGTAAATCTGTCAATAGCCGTCAAACAGTATCTGTACCCTTGGGACACTGGGAGTGGGCCAATCATGTCAATATGCACATGCTTAAACCGTGCACGAGGCAAGTCGAAAGTACCCAAAGGTGCAGATACGTGTCGACTCACTTTAGTGCGTTGGCATGACAAGCACGAACTAGCCCAGTTCCTACAATCCTTTCGCACCCCAGGCCAGACAAACCTTGAAGCTACCAACTTCGCGGTGGTATCGGGACCAGGATGACTGAAGGAGTGGAGACTATCGAAGACAGTCTTGCGAAAAGATTTAGGGACAAAGGGTCTGGGGGTCGGTGTACTGATGTCACAGTACAAAGGCACTTGACTCCCAGGTAAGTCCATTTTTTTAAGACGTAGGGATGATCCGTTGTCTATATACTGGATCAACTCAGGATCGGCCTCTTGGGCCTTGGCAAGATCGTTCAGACATATTGGGGCACCCAGTTCATCGACACGCGACAGTGTATCGGCCACGACATTGTCTTTACCGGCGATAAATTTAATGTCGGTCGTGAACTGAGAAATATAGTCCAAGTGTCTGAACTGCCTTGGCGAGCAGTTATGTTTCCTTTCGTGGAAAGCATAACTGAGAGGCTTATGGTCGGTGTAAACCGTGAAGTGCCTCGCCTCGAGCATGTGTCGAAAGTACTTAATGGCTTCGTAGATCGCCAGAAGCTCTCGATCGTACGGTGAGTACTTTTGCTGAGACGGGCTGAGCTTACGGGAAAAGAAGGCAAGTGGTTGCCACGCGTTGTCTTGCAGCTGTTGTAAGACAGCCCCGATAGCCGTGTCTGATGCATCTGTGACTAACGCAAGCTTAGCTGCGCAATCTGGATGCGCGAGAAGTGCTGCGTTAGTAAGGCTTTCTTTGATGTTCAAGAAAGCCTGCAGAGCATCGCCGTCTAGGCTGACGGGTGCGGAACCTTTAACTGTCCCTGAAAGAAGAGCGTTAAGAGGCGCTTGGATTTGGGCGGCTTTAGGCAGGAATCGCCTGTAAAAATTCACCATACCCAAAAAGCGTCTTAGCGATTTGACGTTCTTCGGTGGGGGAAAGTCACGTATGGCCTGCACTTTGGTGTCCAGAGGTTTGGTGCCGCTCGCCGAAATATGATAACCTAAGAAGGTTACCTCGGGAGCTCCAAATACACACTTGGACACATTCAGGACCATGCCGTATTCCCGCAGCTTGTCGAACACCTGCCGAAGATGGTCCTCATGCTGGTCCTGGTCCTTACTAAAGACCAGAAAGTCATCTAAATAACAATAGACGAAATCTAACCCTCGCGTCATCTCGTCTATAAAACGCTGAAACGTTTGGCCAGCATTGCGCAGACCAAACGTCATAAATGGAAATTCGAACATACCGAAGGGTGTGGTGATTGCCGTCTTCGGTATGTCCTCTGCACAAACTGGTATCTGGTTGTAAGCTTTCTCAAGGTCGATGGTGCTGAAGGCCTTACAACCAGATATATTATGCGCAAAGTCATGTATATGGCGTATGGGATACCTGTCCGGAATGGTGCGTGCGTTGAGCAGCCTGTAATCGCCGCAGGGACGCCAACCGTTGTCCTTTTTAGGCGCCAGATGCAGTGGCGATGACCAGGGGCTGTCCGAAGGTCTGGCCGTACCGCTGGCCAGCATAGCTGCGAACTCCTCCTTAGCCACCTTCAGCTTATCTGGGGCTAAACGCCTAGGGGGACAGGAAACAGGGGGGCCAGGTGTAGTGCGGATGTGGTGTTGTGTGTTGTGTGTGATGATGCGTGGTGTGCCAGCAGGTCGCGTTATCTCAGGGTAATTATCGAG
The DNA here is from genome assembly GCA_910591435.1 of Acronicta aceris. Classification (NCBI taxonomy): domain Eukaryota; kingdom Metazoa; phylum Arthropoda; class Insecta; order Lepidoptera; family Noctuidae; genus Acronicta; species Acronicta aceris. The sequence continues at coordinate 8,369,486 of OU342757.1, read as the reverse complement.
GATCTTATGATACCTTGAGTGCCCAGTCAAGACCTTTACAGAAAATGTATCGGCAGGATTTGTAACGGAGGCTACAACAGACAAAGACGTGGTGTTGTCGGTTAATCGTTTGTTGCGAATGTCAACTAACAAATGGTAATAATTTAAAAAGTCTACACCAATGATGGGTTTTGTGACATTCGCAACCACGAAGCGCCAAGGGAAGTTACGACGTAGGCCAAGATCTAAATTCAGTTCCAGATACCCGTACGTGTCTATTGTAGTCCCGTTAGCCGCTATCAAATTGTAATCAGTTTTACAACGTCGATCACTCAACACAGAATGCGGAAACACACAAACGTCACTACCAGTGTCCACTAAAAATTGGATCTTCGTCTTGCGGTCAGTGACGAAAAGGCGACCGGCGGGAGGGGGACAGTCATCTGTCGCCATTACTGACTGTCCTTGTGGTTTTCCGACTTTTTGAAGTCGCACGGCTCGATGCACCTGTTGGCCCTCGCCCCGAACCGTGCGTGGTACCAACAGAATGGGTGGTTGCGGTGGCTGGAGTCCGATCGGCGAGCAGAACGTTCACGCTGATTGTCCCTTGAAGTTGACCGGGTGCGCGAGCGAGGCATCCGGTTGAGCTGTGTTGTAAGGTTCTTTACGGCCCTTCGAAGCTCTGCGATCTCGGTGGCCATCTCCTGCATACTAGGTCCGGACGTCGATGCCGCAGATATTTGACATGGCGAGACTATGTCCTGGACCCTGTCTGCCAGTTCTGCCAGTGCCTCGAGTGAACTGTGCGGCTGCGAAGCGAGCAGTGTCTGCATATTGTTCGGCAGACGGCTGCACCAAATGGTCCGCAGAAAGTCTTCCGGCGTGGTAGGTCCCGCTAAGGACTGGAGGTGCCGCAGAAACTGGGATGGTTTGCGGTCACCCAACTCCTCATGCATAAGAAGCTGCTTCACCTTCTTGTCGTGTGATGCCGACAACCTCTTAATGAGCTCCTGCTTCAACTTGGCGTATTTGTTTTGCGAAGGAGGGTTTAAAAAAATATCTCGCACTTGCTTGGAGTACTGATGCTCAAGGTTCCCGATGACGTAATTAAATTTTGTGGCGTCATTTGTGATATTCGCGTTCGCGAACTGAGCTTCAATCTGCGCGAACCACACCTCAGGATCGTCCGGCCAAAACGGTGGTATCTTCACACCGATACGGCAAATGTCGGATGGCTCGTCAATGGAAACGCACTTTGCGACAGGGCGTTTTCTTTGGCTTGAGCGGGTACTTGTGCATGATTTCGCTGAATCACTGCTATCGCTCATCTTGGACTTCGGATATAATGTGCACTATTCCTCTAAATGTGATTATGCTTACTGTTCTTTGTCGGGGTCACCAGTTTTGGCGGCTGAGTAGCGAGTATCAGTGCCGCTTATTTTTAATTGTGTGTATTTGCGGGTTGAGGAGTTAAAAATAAACAGTTCTTTTGTACTCACGATTATTATAATGTCCACACAAACACAAAAGCAGAAGGATACACAAAGTCACAATAGTGCAAAGTTCACGTACACTGTTGTTCGAAGAGAAATAGAAATTATAAGCACAAGATGGAGATATAGTCACAGCACAGTAGTTTAGATATAGCAGGATAGTTTTGTTACAGCACAATAGTCTATATTAGGAGCGTACAAGCCCACAACATTCAAAAATAGCTTAAATTAAGCGTATGCGAAAGCTAAGAAATCGAAGCAAGGAGCATGGGCTTCGCGTCGCGATAGCGAGATCTTGACTGAGGACGGCTCAAGGTGAACGAACGGGCGCTTCGATGCCCCTACCTAAGCGGCAACGCCTCTGTCGTGACGTAGCACTTGTCACCGCGAACTGAGCGCGGTTCCAATGTACGACACTGATGGCACGCCGGCACTACGTCATCCGTCATTATAACATAAATATTATGCGTAAAAGATATGATATTATATGTGCTGTAAATACTTTAATATAAATAAATAAATAAATGTAAATATGTAAATAATATAATGTATAGTGTTTAATGATTATTTGTGTTATGTAAAATATATAATTTAGGTAAATAAGTGTTTAAATATTATATACGTATTATGTACATTATATAATTGTGTACTTATGTATACGTGGTGGGAGTAGCCCACACTGGTGTGCGCAGAATGACTAACAACATCAAAAGACGATATTTCTGGCCAGGTATCGATAAAGATGTTCTTGATTATGTAAGAAAGTGTTCCACTTGTCAGAAGACTAAATATAGTAGGTACACAAAACAGCTGATGACGATCACAACGACCGCGTCGTCAGGTTTTGAAAAAATATTTTTAGACTTGGTAGGTCCTTTAGATAAAGACGAGAATGGAAATTGTTACCTTGTAACGATAAAATGTGAACTTACAAAATTATTATTTATTTTATATTAATTATTATTTAATATTAAAAAAGAAACCGTAACTGTAGCAAGATCACTTATATAAAATTTTGTCTTACGGTTCGGTATACCTAAAGTTATAGCTACTGATAGAGGTTCAGAATTTATTTCAAGCACTATGGTAGAAGTTTGCAAATTATTAAAAATAGAAAAAATTACGTCCACCGCATACCACCATCAATCAATCGGTTCACTCGAAAATGCTCATAAGCATTTAGGCGCTTTTCTAAGGAAGTCCACGCCCTTCGAACTAATTTTCGGCAGGCCATGTAATATACCTAATAATATTAAGAATTGTAATAGAGTAGAACCATTATACAACCCGAATGACTACTCTTTAGATTTAAGATATAGGCTAGAAGTAGCGCTAAAAGAAGCTAAACATAATTTAGAGACAAGTAAGGAGAATAGAAAATTAGTATATGATAAGAAATGTAATCCTGTTACTTACAATAAAGACGATTTAATTTTAGTCAAAAGTGAAGGAACAAAGAAATTGAATAATATTTATGAAGGCCCTTATAATGTGATAGAGGATATGGACCCTAATGTCAAAATTCTAAAACATAATAAAATGGAATTGATTCATAAGGATAGAACAAAATTGTTCCATAGTTAATAATAAATATTAGTACATATTTTAATTTGATGTTTTATTAACCTAATGTAAAAAAAAAAGAAAGAAACATGAGCTCTATTTCTTTTTTTTTCTTTTACCCCCGGAGGTGTAGTGTATGTAAGTAAGGTAAGTATCATTAGTAGTATTCTGTATGTATGTGTGTGTACCTTATTTAGAATTAGCCAAGTAAGCAATATATTAAGATCATGTACGCTCTAACTTTGTAAAGACAGAATAAATGCAGACGTTATCCAAAGCTGATGCCTTTCATTTACCACGACACCTCAGCACATTTAAGGAGTACAGCTTGAAAATCAAGCCGTTGTGCCAGACTTTGTCGAAGGCTTTCGCTACGTCGAAGAAGAGCATGCCTGTCGTCAATCCAAGCTGGAACCCAGCGCTGATGTGTTCGACAATGCGATGCACTTGTTGGACGCACGAGTGTTTGGTCCGGAAACCAAACTGCTCGTCGGGAATGAGTTTATTGGATTCGGCAAAATCCTTTAATCGGGAGTAAATGAGATTCTCATAAATCTTCCCGAGGTCGTTGAGAAGACTTATGGGGCGATAACTGGTTGGCTCAGTACGGGGTTTACCGGGTTTGGGAATTCCGATGACAGTGGCTTCTTTCCACGTCTGGGGAAAAATGTTATTATTTAATGCCACATTGAAGATGGCGGTCATCAGCACTATGAAGGGGGCGGGAAAGAGTTTGACCACCTTGTTGGTGATACCGTCTGAGCCGGGGGCTTTCCTGGGTCGTAGATTCTTGACGATCGTCCGGACCTCGTCCACTGAGACGGGGGGGGGGGGGATCGTCGGGAGCGGGGGCAGGGGTGGGGTCGCGGTCGGGGTTGAGGTTGGGACTATCAGGGGGCTCGGGGGGTTGGAGCGAGAGAGCGACTCTTCGTTCGACTTCGGCATTCACCTCTTCGAGGTGGGCCTGGTTGAGGTTGAGTGCTGAGCGAGCATTGCGCCTCTAGACTGTCGGCTAGGCATTCGGACTTTTCGTCGTCTTCAAAGGCGGGCCTTTGATTCGGGCGATTTAGAGGGGGCATAGTGAACACGCAATCGGATTTAAGCTTTCGAGTCAGGTGCCAAAAGGCCTGGTGGGTGGGCTCCAGGTCCTTCAACAGATTGTCCCAGCGGGCTTCGCGTAACTCAGTGATGCGTTCCTTAACAGCACGCTGTAAGTTGCGCATATGAGCACGGTTCGCCTCGCAGGGAAAGCTGTCGTACGCTCTGATGGCCGCGTTCTTCTCCGTCACCAGTGCACGCACATCCTCCGGCAGATTCCAGCGGTTATCAAACTCCTCTGGAATCTGTCGTGAACAATCGTTCAATAGGGTTTGTACGTGACCGGTGAGGGAGTTGATCGCGCCCGTAGCGTCGGCGGCCGAAACTAACGTGTCTGGGATGGCGTCCAGGTGAACGGATGAAGTCGACTTGAGGCGTTCCTCTAGTTTCCTCCAGTCCGTTATCACCTTGGTTGGAGCGGGCTGACCTGGATCAGTGGGGTCGAGACGGGGGCCTATTTCTAGGATCACAGGTCGATGGTCTGAGTCTAACTCTTGTAGCGTCTCCAAGGAACGCAAACCTAGGTTTACATTCTTTAAGATAGCTATGTCGAGCGCGTCTGGTCTGTGGTTTACGTCACTGGGATAAAAGGTGGGCGTCATGGGGGCGATAATGTCATAATTAAGCAAGGTGCTTAGGTTATCCAGCTCTCTGCCTCTCTGGTTGTTCGAGTGGCAGTTCCAAGAGACATTCTTAGCGTTAAGGTCGCCCGCTATGATAACCGAATCACCCAAGCCTAAGAGGGATTCGAGGTCAGAGCGCAGGTGAAGCCTAGCGCTACTGGGGGGTATATAGGCCGAAACTATAGTTATCGGTTGGTGACCGGTCATGCCTACTCGACAGATCGAGGTCTCAATATGCTCGAGAGTCGGAGGGTCCATAGGGATGCAGTACAGTAACCTTTTGTAATAGATGAGAGTGCCGCCCCCTCGAGTGCGAGTCCTGTCGTTGCGCACTATATGATAGTTTTCAATTCCAGGATTCCTCTTTGAGGGCTTGAGGAAGGTCTCCTGTACAAGGAAGATGTCAATTTGATGATCGCGGAGGAAGGTGGCGATCTCATCGCGTTGACCACAAATGCTGTTAGCATTGAAGAAACCTATTTTTAGGGAACGGGGTTTGGTTCTGCCTCTATTTCCTGCCATTGGAATTAGAAGCGGAGTTCCGAGAATGACTTTATTAAGTCAGAGTAGGCGTACACAATCTGTGCAACGCGGATACCGTCTCCCTCATTGGCTTTGAGGGCGAGAACGAAGGATTCGATCCGTTCGTATGGGGCTATGTTGCACGCTTTTGCGGCAGAGTCCCAGATCCGTTCCGCTGACGGGCGGCCAGTGGATGGATCAGTGGGAGGTGAGGAAGCCGCGGGTCGTGGGGCGGGTCTAGGGACGGGTGCGGGCCTGGGGGCCGGGGCCGGTTGGGACTGCGGTAGAGTCACCTGGGTGACCTGAGGAATGGGCGCGCACGGGGGCGAAATGGAGTTCCCTAATAAGGGTGGGATGTTAACCGCGGTATGCGGCGTTTTGAGGAGCGGGAACGACAGCTGATGGTTCAGCGCGTTCCATGGAGAAGGCCTCTGAGGGCTGAGACGGGCAGGGAGAGCGGCGGAAGGGCTCTCTCTTTGGATTTTGTTGGCTACACGTTTAGCCAAATTTGGTTTGATCTTTGGGGCTTGAGAGCAGCCGCGGTAGTTGGCCGGGTGGCCTTGCTGTCCACACAGAACGCAGCTAGGCGGTTCTGTGCAGAGCGTCCTGTCTTTCGGACGACTGCAGTCTATGGTGGCGTGGTCACCCAGGCATTTCACGCAACGGGATTTTGCGTGGCAGTTTCTGGCCGCGTGCCCATAGAGTTGGCAGTTGTGGCACTGGCTAACGGGTCCCCCTTTGTGGGGTTTTTCGACGTGAATGCCAGACAGGTGGCATACGTCTTTGATATTGAAAATGGCTTTGCAGCCATCGATGGGCTCGATGATGACGAGCACCATATTATAGAGCTCGCCACCGCGGCCACGGTGCATACGGTGCACCTCTAGGGCGGGGATGTTTTGCGATTTAAGATCGCTGAGGATGTCATCAGTGGCTATTTCCTTGGGAATCCCGCGGATCACCACTCTGAGGGGTTTTTCTTCGGCCAGCGTGTAGGTGTGGAAGTTCACCTTACGCTAGTTTAATAGGGCCGTGAAGGCCCTGAAAATATCGGGTGTCGGTAGGGTGACTTTGATGCCATCCTTCACTGTATGGGCATTCGTGTAGTTGATTCTGCGATCAACACACGCTTTAGAAATATCGACCCACAACGATTTGTCATGGACGATGACGGGGGGCGGGGCTTTCCCTTTTTTGGGCGCAGCCTGGGAGGGTAGGGTCCTAGGGCGAGGACTAGGGGAGGGGGCGGGGGCTACCCGCGAGGAGGTAGAGGGCTGAGAGGGGGATGGGGTGGGGGGTACCTGCGCTGAGGTAGAGGGTTGCGGGGAGGCTGAGTTGGGGGTAGGGCTGACTTCAGCGGTCTTGGGGGCCTTTGGGGGGGGCACCGTTAGAGGCCTTGTTTTTACGAGGCCTCTTTTTCCCTGCTACAGGGATAAACCTATCTGACGAGTCAGATGAGGCGGAGTCTGAGAGAGACTTCTCAGACTCAGAGTCGCGCAGTGCTGATGTGTCCATCGGTACCGTTTGGGATCGGGGCGGAACAAAGGGAGACGGTGCACGTGCATCGCCTTCCTCGGAGTCTGACAATAGGGGTGCAAACCTATTGTTCGCGATCGCGGGATTCGGGGAACCAGACAAAAGGTCCGGGTTGTAAAAGTCGTCGTTATCGGGGCTTAACGGCGAGTCATAATGTTCCCTAACAATGCAGGGAACATCTGCGTCCGGTGATGCCGGACTATCGGGAATGACGGGGCGGGTAGTTTGACCAGGTGGCTCAACGCTTAAGAGTTTGCCATACTTGGCAAGAAATAAGGGATCCTTTAAGAGGATCCCCTTTAGGGTTGCGATAAAATGGGCCTCGGACATCTTGAAGAGATGTCCAAGAGGGAAAAAAAAGAGGGAATATTCGCAGTTGGCAGCACTAACGTCCCCGGGTTGGATGGGCCCGGGGTTGTGTGGTTGAGTGAACCCTCCCTGCCGGGTATAGGCAGGGAGGTGTGTGTACCTGTAGTGTACCCTAGCTTGTCTCCCGTCGCCAATCTTATTGTGCGAACGGGTTCCTATGCTCTAGTACCGAAGTACTAGAGGAGCTGGAAGAGAACGGGGTTAGAGCTAGGGTCGACTAGGAGACCCCCCAAGGCCGGTGGTCCTAGCTCCTTCCGATGTTAGCTTTGCCCTGAAGGGGCGCAGCGGGTGTATCGAGTCAACACCCCACTCGGTTTCGTTGGCACCGGTTGGTTTCCACCGAGGACCACGAAACTGTGGTTTTAACCCTGAAGGTGCCTAAGTCACGATCAATTACGATCTGACTGAGATAAGATATCAGCCGCTGCCTTGAAAAAGGCAGCTTTTGATTAAAATATGTGCAGTCGGCGGGGCGACTGCGGGGCACTGCGGCGGGGCGCAGCGAGACGATCGACGAGAGAGAGCAGTGCGCAAGCGACACATCCTCTCGCGGCGAGCGTCAGCGGGCGAGTGCATGCCAGCGTGTGATTGGCCCCGTCTTTTATACCATTTCCCACAAAAAATGTAGGCGCCCTGATTGGCCGACCAATCAGATGCCGCGAATTTCTACCAATCACCGCTTGGGTGCGCGGGCGTGCACTTAGCTTATTAGGCTCGGAATTTTACCGGATCGAGAGCCGTTTGCCTTATTCCTATTTATTTTACTACAAAATATGGTACATTCATTAACAACAATGTTGAATTCCTACATAATCTTAACGTATATCGAAGGAACAAACGGACATAATATTTATTAAAACTTAAAGTATTTTAAATAAAACTACTTTTTACGGATTTTATCGCGTTGTATTGATATTATTTGATTCCCGACGTTTCGGATCCTTTACAGCATCCATGGTCACGGGTAGACTAAGTTGTTGGACGTCTTAATGTTACAATTACTAACAGCTACCTTACATTTTTGTTAATTATTGGCGATCCGATTCACGCAGAACGAGCTCACCGTATCCTTCGGTCTTGCAGTTTTGGACTTGGATTTTGATTTTATGGAATCTATAATGGGGTTCCAAGCAGGTGGTAAGACCCAGCCATCTTCTCTATTAAAATTTGGATGTTTTTTAATTTCAATAGCCTCACGGATCATCCTGGGAAGGAATCGGTTTTCTTTTGCGAGGACTTGTGGTTTATCAAATCTGATGTAGTGCTGGGCCTTGTCTAGAGTATGTTCACAAACTGCTGACTTCTTGAAACGGCGGTGTTTGACATCAGCGATGTGTTCTTTTACGCGGGTCCTTATACTTCTTTTAGTTTGGCCTATGTAAGAGAGACCGCAATCACAATCTAGCTTGTATACACCTGCATCTTGCAGAGGTATGTGGCACTTGACAGGTGGTAGGAACTGACTAATCTTCTTCAGCGGCTTGAAGTATGTTTTGATTGAAGCTCGCTTCAAGATATAGCCAATCTTGTCTGTGACTCCTCTAACATATGGTAATATAGCAGGTAGGCGTTCGACTGTGGCACGTTTCACACGGTTTCTGTGACGAGGGCGCGGTATTCGGAGCTTGTTGTCATGTAGTACTTGCTTGACATGTTGAAGCTCTGCAGCCAGATGTTGCTCATCACAGATCCCACGCGCTCTCTGAAACAATGATTTACCGACGGTAGATAACTGTGTTGGGTGGTGGTGTGATTCACCATTTAAGTATTTGTCTGTATGGGTTTTCTTTCGATACACTGTGTGACTCAAGGTGTTATTGGGATTACGAATTACTAAAACATCTAAGAAAGCTAAAGAGTTATTGGCCTCTGCCTCCATAGTAAATTGAATTTTGGAGTTTAAGGAGTTAAGGTGGTCTAAAAATGCTGTTACTTTATGAGATGGTAGTATGGTAAAAGTATCATCTACGTACCGCTTGTAGAACTTTGGTGTTACAGGTGCAGATTGCAGGGCAGTCTCCTCGAAATCCTCCATGAAGATATCAGCAACAATAGGAGATACTGGAGAGCCCATTGCTACACCATCCACTTGCGTGTAGAATTTATTATTCCATAATATATGTATAGCCAGATGTGAGGCAATGTTTTAATAGTTCAGCATATTCAATGGGCAAGTTATTCTCTAACAGTTTCTTAGATACAATTCTGATGCAGTCTTCAACTGGTAAGCATGTAAATAACGACTGAACATCAAAACTGACCATAGTTTCATTGTCGGTGAGATGTAGATGTTTTATTTCACTGACAAAATGGTATGAGTCCTTAACATATGCTGCCGTGTTTCCTCTTAGTGGTGAGAGTACTTTTGCTAGGTGTTGAGCCAATCTGTAGGTTGGTGAGTCGATTTGGCTAACAATTGGTCTTAGCGGAGCATTGGGTTTGTGTATCTTAGGCAGCCCATACAATTTTGGTGGTTTTGCACAACTGGGAATTAGGTATTATACGTCTAACTTCAATGTATCGGAGTGCTTTTTTATTAGATCACTAGTTAATTTTAATGTTTTTGTAGTAGGATCCGTTTTCACATGTTCAGAAATTCAATCAGAAATTCAAGAAGGTGTATTTTTATCAAGTTGTCTTGTCACAGTGAAAGAGAATAATCACGTCACCGTTTCAGTACTCAACACCAACAACAAAGATGTCATAATAAAATCACTATGTGTAGAATTGAATCCTTGCTATTTACTAAACGAAATTTCCCACAATATTAATTCTGTTAATCTTTCTAGCTCACATACAATAACAAGAATACAGTCAAATAGATCTCATGAAGTCCAAAAACAAGTACGGACATCTCATCTTAATTCCGAAGAATCTAAAGCCTTGCTTAGTTTGTGCTCCGAATATTCAGATTTATTTCACTTGGAGATACTCTCACTAGCACTAGTACCTTAGAACATAAAATCAAAACTACTAGTTCTCAACCAATTCATGTTAAAACATATAGGTATCCTGAATGCCACAAAGAAGAAGTTAATAGACAAATACAGAAAATGCTAGACCAAAAAATTAACAGACCTTCGAATTCTCCCTGGTCTTCTCCTATCTGGGTTGTTCCAAAGAAACAAGATGCTTCTGGTCAAAAGATATGGCGTATAGTTATTGATTATAGGAAATTAAACGACATTACTGTAGGAGATGCTTATCCTATTCCTAACATTACCGATATTCTAGATCAGCTAGGCCATAGTAAATATTTTAGTACATTAGACCTGGCTTCTGGGTTCCATCAAATCTGTATGAGTGAAGAAGACTCCCCTAAAACTGCTTTCTCTGTACCAAACGGTCATTACGAATATACTCGAATGCCATTTGGTCTAAAAAATGCGCCAGCCACATTCCAAAGACTAATGAATACTGTCCTAGCAGGTCTTCAGGGTCTCCACTGTTTTATATACCTGGATGACGTCATCATTTATTCTCATACCCTGGCCGCCCATATTGAAAAACTCAAACTTGTTTTCGAAGCTCTTAGAAAGCATAATCTTAAATTACAGCCGGAAAAATGCGAATTCCTACGACGGGAGGTAGTATACCTTGGCCACATCATAACCAACGAAGGTGTGCGTCCTAACCCTGATTAAATCAACGCTGTATCAAATTATCCAACACCCAGAACACCCAAGGAGATAAAATCGTTTCTTGGACTCATAGGTTATTACCGAAGGTTCATTAAAGACTTCTCTAAAATCACTAAACCCTTTACTTCACTGCTTCGTAAAGATACCACTTTTAATTGGACCCAAGATCAAGAAAATGCGTTCAATACTCTCAAAACAATGTTAACAAGCGCCCCTATTCTTCAATATCCCGATTTTTCCAAAGAGTTCATCCTTACAACCGATGCTTCTAATTATGCCTTAGGTGCAGTATTATCCCAAGGAGAAATAAGTAAAGACTTACCAATTGCATATGCTTCACGGACTCTTAATAGAGCCGAAGGTAACTATAGCACAACTGAAAAAGAACTTCTGGCTATTTTATTTGGCGTTAAAACCTTCCGACCCTATCTTTATGGAAGAAAGTTCAAAATCGTTACAGATCATCGTCCTCTTGTTTGGTTATTCAATTGTAAAGATCCTAGCAGTAAATTAGTTCGTTGGAGACTCAAGCTAGAAGAATATGACTATGAGATTGTTTATAAATCTGGTAAGACAAATCTAAACGCTGATGCTTTATCCCGTCCTCCTATTTATAACATCCATGATATTAATCTCGACAATGACTGCACATATGACAATTTTCTTAAGTCCCGATCTAGTCCAACTACCTTTACCAGGGTTATCCGTGAATTCAACCAGAGTCTTCTAAAAACATCATGTTCTGTAATTGCTTACCCAACATCAATCGACTTAGATTCGTCCAATCCTTATTGCGAACACATTTTAGACATTTTAAATGATAAGGAAACCTTTATATCTTCCGAGAAAGAATTATATACTATCAAAAGTAATAGTGTAAATAACAAACTGTATTTACATATGTTTACTAAAGTTCATCATTATGACTCCTGTACCTACAGAGAAATATTTAAAACACTGAATAATCTTCGTAATGAATTGATTATATTCCATCCTAATGTAAAAGAAATATCAATGTCTGATTTTTCAAATCCTTTTGATAAATTACAGTTTATCATCATCTACGAGATGATTTGCTTTATCTTTCATAGTACATATATTAACATTAATATTTATCATAATAAAATTACTTATCCTAAACCTAATGAAGTTCCTATAATATTAAAAGACAACCATGATTCTCCTATTGGTGGACATATTGGTTCTACACGCTTATATAACAAACTTAAAGACTCTTACTATTGGAAAGGTATGAAAAATGACATCGAATCCTATGTTAGACGCTGCTCACAGTGTCAACAAAACAAAGCGTTGCGCGCATGCAATAGGGCTCCTATGGAGATAACTTCTACGTCTTATGAACCTCTTCAAAGAATAGCTACTGATATAGTAGGTCCTTTACCCGAATCCGGTCTTGAAAAATATAAATATATTGTTACTTTCCAAGATGATTTAACAAAATACTCAATGGCTTATCCTATTACTAATTCTACAGCTGAGCAGACTGCTGACTGTTTAATTAAATTAATTTGTCATTTTGGAATTCCTAAAACTCTTTTATCAGATCAAGGCGTTCATTTTATTGCTGAACTATACAAACAAGTCGTATCCTTGTTTAAAATCAAACATCTCTTTTCTACTCCGTACCATCCTCAAACAAATGGTGCTCTTGAACGAAATCATGCCACTCTGAAAGAGTACTTAAAATCTTATGCCAAAACGATTGGCATAAATACCTTCCAACAGCCCTCGTATCTTATAACTCTTCTGTTCATTGCTCTACAAATTTCACACCGTTCGAATTATTATTTGGTTGTAAACCTTACCTTCCAAGTTTTATTTACGACATTGATCCTACAGTCACCTATTCCGACTATATTAAAACACTAAAACAAAAATTGATTAACACTAGAACTTTAGCCAGAGAAAATATCTTACGTCATAAAGAAATGTCTAAAACGTATTATGATAAAAATACTAGAAATATTGCTTATAACGTTGGAGATATGGTTTATTTAAGAGAACATCATAGATTACGCAAAGCCCTCTCTAGTGTATGGAAAGGCCCTTATAAAATAATCAAAGTCCATGATAATAATAACGTCACTCTTCTCATTAATCGTAGACATATTAGATATCACTTCGATCAAATTAAACTAGCTTATGATAATTCTCTTCCAGGGCCGCCGCGCCAAGATACTTCGTGAAATCAAATCTGACCACTCCGATAATTAATAGTCTAGGTCTCTATTATGACCCGATAGGTACTTTGAAATATTATAATAATCACTGGAACATAGTTACATTTAAGGTTTAAAGACATTTATTCTCATATAAGATATACATATACATCACTTCCATGAGAACATATTTTATACAAAAATAAAAATAGTACAGGGTTCGTCGTCACAAAATCGCAAAACAATAAAAAATTACAACAGTTTTGTTCGTAGATAAAGCATGATGACACATAATTATGGCTAGATATTATGCGTGTTTAGACGCATTAACTTACAATATTGCTATGGTAATGATAAAGATGAATGGTTAGTGATTATAAGTCGTGCAAGTCTCTTTTTGAATATGTTGAGGGAGTTCGATTTTTTTATATCTGAGGGTATTTTGTTATAACAGCGCGCTCCTTCGTAGGTAATCATCGTTTTGCCGTAGTTGGTGCGAATTCTTGGCAATACGAGATAACTAGCGCGGCGCGTGCATATGCCGAGGTGCGCAACCTTTTTCCGTTTTGTAAATTCTAAGTTAGTGTGAATGTTTTTGTTAATCGCTTTACGTATAAAAATGCAACTGGTTTATGTGTATAATTGCTTAATTGTCATTAACCTTGTTTCACTATAGATTTTTTCAGTTCGTGTCCGGTAGTGGTAGTTAAATAGTGTTTTAATTATTTTATTTTGTATTACTTGTAATTCGTTTATTCTTGTTTTGGCAGCACTACCCCAAATTTCAATGAGGTATAGCAAGTGCGGTTTTACAAGCGAATTATAAATTGTATATCGCAGTTTATGTGGGATGCATCGAACAATGTGGCGAAGGGAGCCGCAGAGTGTTACCAGTTTTGATTTGATGTAATCTATATGTGCCGTCCATGTTAAGTGTTGATCCATATGTAAGCCAAGGTATTTTTCGTGAGTTTTTTGTTGCAAAGGGATATCGTTTATTGTGAGAGCAGTGTGTGTAGGAATCGATTTGTTTTTAGCCTTAAATATAATGTAACTAGTCTTAGCAATATTAATAGTTAAGAGGTTATACTGTAGCCAGTTGTATAGGATGTCTAGATCTTGTTGAGCTCGTGGAATTATGTCATTAATTGATGAACCAAAATAAAATAGACAGGTATCGTCCGCGTATAGAGTAATGTGTCCATTTAAACCTATCTCATGCATATTGTTTATGTAGATTAAGAAGAGTAATGGGCCTAATATTGAACCTTGAGGAATACCGCAAGATATAGGCAATGGGTCACTTTTAAAGTTACTATCTAATTTTACTACTTGAGATCTTTTTGTTAGGTATGACTCGAACATTTGCAGTGCTTTGCCCGTAATTCCAATGACCTCCAATTTATTTAATAGCAATTTGTGACTTATTGTGTCGAAGGCCTTTTTTAAATCGATAAAAATACCCACAACTATATTTCTTTCGTCAATATTATGTTTTATTTTTGTTATGAGGTCAACCGTAGCTGTGAGTGTGTTACTTTTCGATCTGAATCCATATTGCCGGTCATATATAAAATCGATTGATGCTAGATATTTTTCTAAATGTGTGTGTAATACCTTTTCAAGAATTTTAGATAATACCGGCAACACAGAGATGGGTCTGTAGTTACCGGGATCTGTTTTTGGGCCGGATTTATGTATAGGAATTACTTTTGCAACTTTCAACGAGTCTGGAAAAACGCCTTCAAGTAAGAGTTTGTTAAAACATTCAGTTAGTTTCGGTGTTATCAAGTCTTTTAAACATTTTATAACTTTTGTGCTAATACCGTCTAGACCAACACTACAATTTACATCGAGATTATTAATAATATTTAAAATTTCCTTTTCGGTACAAGGTTCGAGAGTATGCATTTTAGACTTTGTGACAGGCTGCGGTAGGGCATGCTTGTAATTGATATGGTATTTATTAGGTATTTCATTCGCTAAGTATGAACCTATTGTTGAGAAATAAGTATTAAATATTTGACATATATCGTTTGGATCTGTGATTTCTTTCGAATCATGCAAAAGTTTTGAGGGAGCACACCTTTCTTTTATTTTATTATTTGTAAGTGTATTCACCAGATTCCAAATTTTCTTAGGCTTCTTACTGCATTTGTCAAATTCTTTATTGTAGTATGATACTTTTGTGTGTTGGATTAATTCAGATACTTGATTCTTCTTCGTAATATATTGTTCTTTTAAGTAGCTGTCTATCGGATTTTTCTTATGTTCTGCCCATAGTATATTTCTGTTGTTAATTTCTGATATTATATTTTTATTTATCCAGACATTTTGTGGTAGATTGAGGATTTTAGTTTTGATTACTTTATTTTGTTCTGTATTTATTTTAATTTGTTCTTCTAATCTTGTATAATTGTTGACTGTTGGTTTTAATCCAGATTCTTTCATTGATAGGTAAAGTCTTTCGTAGTTTATGGCTTCATATTGAGAATATATCTTTTGGGGAGGTTTTGTTTTCTTGATTTCTAAGTATATTTGATTGTGATCTGACAAGGCAGAGTTGACTGTTATGAAGTGGAAGTTATCATCATGTAAATTGGTGCTGACATGGTCCAAAATGGTTTGTCTAGTCGTCCCTGGTCTTGTACAGTACTTTTTGTTAATTTTATTAAGGAGTTTGTAACCTGATTCCTTTAGGAGCTGACAATACTGTTTAGTCTTTTTGTCCTTGGATAACAGATCTATGTTGAAGTCGCCGAAAACAATTGCTCTTCTCCTGCCTTCTAATTGGGACTCATAAACTTCCAAAAAATCTTTGAAGTCTGTGTGGCCAGGATTATACACTACGCCCACCTCCAGTGCATATTTCTCTAGTTGAATCCATAGGTAGTTATTTCCTCCAATGTATTTAGATTCCGACAGATTGTGCTTTATGTTGTTATGAACATATGCTGATATTCCTCCTCCACTAGTATCAGTTCTATAATTATAATAGTGCGTATAATGTGGCAGTTGAAACTGCAGGGCCTGAGCTTCGGTCCTTAACCAGGTTTCGGTTAAAAGGATGACATGCACGGTGTTTTTTATTGCTCGTAGAATACATTTTAATTCATCAAATTTGCCTTTTTTGCGTATACTTCTAGCATTAAGATACAGAAAAGTAAAGCGTGATTTGTTGGTTGGGAAATTTTGATAGCTATTGAAGATCTCGTAGGTGTTGCAATTCTTTTTATCCATTTGAAAAGTGATGTTTATTGGTTGTAGTTTTTTGGGGTCATTTTTGTAATAGCCGGTGTTCCGTTTACATACTTGATGGTGAGATCTTTTTCGCCTTCAGTCTCACGCCGTTTTAGTTCATCTTTCAAGCTTTTGCGATAGTTTTGTTGCGCTGGAGTTTGGTCGGAGTAAACTTTTACACCAATAGGTAGCTTGCTTTTATTGCGCAGAATTTTTTTCGCAGGTTCTGGTGCATCAAAGCATATCTTTATGCCACGATTCTTGCCCGAGTGGTATTTGCCAATTCTGAAGACCTTCATTGGTTTAGGTATATTATCTATATTCATTGATGATATTGTATTGAGTACGGCGACCTCATCTTTGAGCATTCTTTCTTCCGGAGTAGGTGAAATTGGTTCTGGTAGTCCCGCCAGTATTATATTTCTCTCTCGGTTATTGCGATTTTGCGCCTCTTGAATTATTTGCTCGCTTAGATATAATTGATTTTCTGGTTTGAAAAGTGTGATTCCAGAGGAACTTTTGATGTTATTTAGATCAAAATCCAATGAGTTAATTTTCTCTTCGCCTATAGTTATTGATTTCTCTAATTTTGTTATATGAATTTTAATATCCTTTTGCTCCATCAAGACGCTAGATGTCGATGATTTAATTTCATTAATTTGTGTCATTACTCCGGTTACGTTTTCTTTGATAACATTGATCGTTTGTTCATTTGAGATTTTCATATTTATTATTTGGGATTTTATGTCAGAGATACTGTCCTGCATCTTACCCATTATCTGTTCGTTGGACTCAACATATTTTTTCAAAAGGGAACCGATACGAGACATTTCTGTTCGCATCTCTATTATATCATGATTACATGTACAATCACTATCTGCTGGCTTTTTACGCTTTCGGAGCGTAACTTGCAAATCCAAATTAGCTTGATCTAATTTTGATAAGTCGGGTTGGGATCCTCCGGTAAATGCTGATGTCGTAGCACTAGTTGTTGTCTGCGGCCGGGTTGGCGATCTCTGCACGCTCATGTTCGTGGCGCAAAAGTAGTGCACACAAAATTACAACTTACGCTATCAGCAACAGTAGGTAGTTGGCAGCTATAGTTCTCTGATGGCACGGGATTATGCGTGCGGGCTGTGGTGTGAGCGAGTCGAAAAATAGCGACTGTCCGTTTCTCGCGGGGGCGAAGGCGGCGCGCGGCGGGCCGCGACGTTACCGGCTAAGCGCGCTCGACTGGTATGCGGTACTCAGGAGCGTTAGGACGTAATTTGTGTTCACTGTTTACACAATTTAAGGATGTAATTCGCAGTGAATACGGATAGAATTTGTGAAGCACTAATTTAAATATTTTTATCAAAAGTTATTACACGTCTGCTCGCTGTGACGACGAACACAGATTTTCCGAATTATCCTATATAAAACCACATATAGATACTCTTCAAAGAATGATGGATACTTGTAAACACATTTGTAACACTCACCAGTCTACAAAAGTTAAAACTGATTGCTGGAACATTCTTAGTCCCTTAGAAAGCTTATTCATTAGCGTCCAGAATAATTACATGTCTCTGTCTCACCTAACGAATGCTAATAGTACTAATAAAGTTAAAAGATCTGCCTGGATTGGCGTAGGAGGAACAATACTAAAACAAGTCTTCGGTTCCCTTGATGAGGATGACGCTAAAACCTTTACTGATGCTATTAACGCGGTCCAAGATGATCAGAGAAATCTAGCTTCAATTGTAAAAGAAAATATTCATATAATGACTTCTACTATTTCATCATTTAATAATACTATCCTCAAACTTAACGAAAATGAAAATGTTCTTAATAATAATATCCATAATCTCGGTAAAATCTTAGACACTGTTTCAACAAATGCCAACAAGTTAGAAGTAATTTCTCACTTATCAATGACTTTTAGTGCATTAGAAAGTTCCCTAATGATCCTTAATTTTAATTTAGAAGATCTTATTGATGCCATCCTATTTGGTAAACAAAACATAGTTTACCCTTCAGTACTAAGTCCGATGCAACTGTATAATGAATTAAATTCAAAAAACAATGATATTGTCTCAAACTTACCTTTGCACTTAACCCCTAACAATATTCACACAATTATAGATGTAGCTGAGATATCTTCCTTTATTAATGACAATAAGTTGATCTTTGTTATTCGAATCCCTTTAGTTACTTTTATTGACTATAATCTATTCCATATATATTCCCTACCTACTCCACATGATATTCATAACCCTAATTCTTTTGCATTAATTAATCCATCCGCAAAATTTCTGGCAATGACACAAGATAAATTAATTTACTCAGTGCTACAAGACACAAGTGAGTGCAAAGTGATAAACAGTAACTATTATTTGTGCAAATTAGGGAATATACAATCCAGTATCGGAAATCCAATTTGTGAAGTGCGTATTTTAACAGAATATGTAAAGAAAATTCCAGACTCATGTAACTATAAAATTATTATAGGTGAAATAGATTTATGGCAAAAAATCAGCAATAATAGGTGGATTTATGTACAGTCAGATATACTGGTTTCTGACACTTACGCGAATATTAGACATTGAAATAAAACTACTTTTTACGGATTTTATCGCGTTGTATTGATATTATTTGATTCCCGACGTTTCGGATCCTTTACAGCATCCATGGTCACGGGTAGACTAAGTTGTTGGACGTCTTAATGTTACAATTACTAACAGCTACCTTACATTTTTGTTAATTATTGGCGATCCGATTCACGCAGAACGAGCTCACCGTATCGACGAGCTCGACGTAAACGTCGGGAATCAAATAATATCAATACAACGCGATAAAATCCGTAAAAAGTAGTTTTATTTCAATACAGTCAGATATTACAAAATTATCTATTAATTGTAATGGTAACCTTAATGATTACGATATTGTTGGCACCGGTATTTTAAATTTACCTAGTATTGTAAAGCTTACCATAAGTTATTGCAATTTATACCGTCTCAAGAATTTGAAACCAAAATCTATATTTCACATCCTAATTTTAACATAATAGAAGATGATTGTTGCTCTAAAACTAGATTGAATGATACGCTACCATACCTAACTCCTATTAAGTTGTCACATGTAAATCTTGATTCTCTACAGTATGCCTCACACAAATTAAATCAATTTAATGACGTATTAACCAGAATTGAAAATCAACCATATCATATTAGATATAACTGGACTGCTCTCAATTAATAATAGGCATTCTACTCCACCTGCCGTTCCTACGTCTCACTTCGTTCGCCTCCGTCACTTTCGGTGTTGTAGAAAGCCCATTAATATCCTACGGAATGGGCGCTGTTCCACTATTTTCGTTTCCGTAAAACTCAATTGACATTAGAGCCATGAGGATCTTGTTTTAGTAGAGAGCTCTCATTGGCCCATTAGCTCAGTTGGTTAGAGCATCGTGCTAATAACGCGAAGGTCTTGGGTTCAATCCCCTCATGGGCCATAATCGTCTTTTTGATATTTTTTTTTTTGACTAGACAGACGTTGTCTTCACCAAATTTCAATAACTCATTCTTAAGTAGATACAAAAACCGAGATATATTGAATCAGTTCATTGTTTCACTTTATAAATATTGACGTGGTTGGTAAATTTTCTCATTATTCAATAAACCGTTTAAACAGTCGTCATGAAATTTGTAAAACAACCACAATCGTTACATTTAAACGAACTCTGCGTTGAGCCACGAAACACTAGTTTTCGCCATGGAGAATTATTACCTAACACGATACGATGCATCATTTGCGGGCCCTCAAATTGTGGAAAAACTAATTTATTAATTGGTCTTCTTATACATGAAAATGGTTTAAAATTTCAAAATGTTAATGTATATTCGAAAACCGTGCAACAACCCAGGTACAATTTTTTAGAAAAAGTTTTGCAACGTGTACCAGGTATCACATTTCAGAAATATCATGAAAATGAGCAAGTACTTAATGTTCACGACGCAAAATCCAATTCTGTCATTGTATTCGATGATGTGGCTTGTGAAAATCAAAGCAACATGCGTGATTATTTTGCAATGGGCAGACATAAGTTTATCGATTGCTTTTATCTAAATCAGACATATAGTAAAATTCCTAAGCAGTTGGTCAGAGACAACGCAAACCTAATCGTACTTTTTAAACAAGATGAAATTAATATGAGACATGTGTATGAAGAACACGTCAATACTCACATGACCTGGAGTGAATTTCGTGAAATGTGTTCAAAAATATGGAGTGAACCATTCAATTATGTTGTAATTAATAAAGATTGCTTCAAAAATAAAGGTTGTTACAGAAATAAATTTGACACTTTTGTAGTCTTTGATTAAGGATATACAAATATAAAAGACTGCACCAACATGACTTCATCATTCTTCACACGGCGCTACACCGATTACGATCAATTTTTACCAATATGGATAAATCATTGAAAAGACAAATTGTAAATGCTGCAGAAGCTGTAAAGAAGAAAGTACGAAAAATGCGAAATTTTGAGATTGATCGTAAACAAGCACTGGATGCAGTTTTTAAGCCTGTAACAGAATCTCTTAGCTTAATTGCTAATAGCAGCAAACCAACTCCTCGCCTACATACTATTGAAGAAGAGGAGTCTGAAGTTCCGTTTATAGACGAAACCTTGCAGAAAGAAGGACCCGATGGGGATGAAGATGAATCAGAAATTAACAGTGACTCTTCATATGAATCAATAGTTGATCAAAATCAAGAATGTGACACATCATCCTGGTCAGTATCTTCAGAAGCGTTGGCAGATATTCCATTTGGGGTCAGAGTAGAACGTGATAAATTGATGCTAGGTTCTGCTAACAATTAGCGATCAATTTATAATCGTGACTGGTCAAAAAGTCAAAAAGTATATGGATGTTATTAAACCTTTATTTAAATTGGATGTTATTAAACGATTTTGGGGGAAAAAAAAATTACCTAAAGGAAAAGGGTTGCTAATGCTTGAAAAATTAAACAAAGATGTTGATTACATATATTGGGATGATCCTAACGAGTTAGTTGAAAGATTAAAACTTCTTATGGCATCTCGGGAAGCTGGAAATACAGGAGTAGATAACGAAATAATATCTATCATAGAGGAACTACGTGAAGGTCAATTTATAAGTTAATAAATATCTTGATAAACAATTATTCTTTTCATTTTACTTATAGCTTTCTTTCTGTCTGTCGTGTAATAGGGGCGAGCTTATTGCCGTTAACTGGGCACAAATCCAGACTCCGAGCTGTTACTGAGAATTTCACAGAAAAACCCAATAACACTTTGCTCAACTTGGGGATCGAACCCAGGACCTCTAGCGTAGCAGTCGCGCTTGGAACCACTAGACTAAAGAGGCAGTCTTACTTATACAGTACCTATTGTAATTATTTCTATTTAATGTCTCCCAAAATGTTGTACTTATGCCATCTTTTGTTAAATCATATTGAGCCATACTACTATTGGCGTGAATAGAAAACGGTCAGTTACTTCAACATTTTAAATATGTATAAGGACGGAAAAGGAAATATGGCTACGTATCAAAGTGCTCCTCCTCTCTCCTACTTATTAATTTTGCGGTGCCCGACAGGGTCCATAATTGTTTCTGTCTATTATTCTTACCACCTGTATATTGTATATGTACATTATGGATTGCAATAAATATATGAATATGAATACGAATTTAGTGCTTATATCGAGAATACTATCTATACTATAATACTAGCCAATTACTAATTCAATTTTAGGATAGTAAAAACATTTTTGGAACCTTTTGAAAATCCTATATTAATTAGTGCAAGTGGTGTTTGCTTGTAAAAGAATGTATCGCTCGAATCTTTTCATTTTGTAATTATTATGTGTATCGATTATTGTTACATTTGTTAGGAAACCTTATGTAATAAAAAAAATACTATGGAAAACTACAGAAAAAAAAGGAGAATTCCAAAAAGCAGGCCCAGGTCACAAAACTTACGATCTTACCTTTACACTTTAACTTACAGTTATACAATAAGTTAAATTTAATAAACAGAACTAATAACTTACCAATATTTTCCTTTTGAGTTTCTTCTACATTGCTTGATTGAGATGTGTACATAATATCCTGTTGTGATTCTGGAGCTAAAATAAAATATGTACATACATTAATATTGCCTCCTGGATCTACTTAAACAATTTTTATAATTTATTTAAAAGCTACAAGTTTTATTTATAGTAAAGTAAAAGTATGCTTGGTATGATGTTAAAGATGTATTAATATAATCCGAATAATATACATCAACATACTATTATGACTAGGGAGAGTCCAAGAGGACTAGGTATTTTATTGGATGAGTGTTATTACTCCATCAGAGAGTTTATTAATGAAAAATAGAAACCATCACACCTGTATTACCCGAAGGGTTAGGCAGAGGCATACTTAATGTACACCCACAGTTCGCCAGTATGTTTAGGTTCCATGTTATAGTGTTAACGGGGCACAAATCCAGACTTCCGAGCTGCTACTGAGAATTTCATAGATAAACCCAATAGCACTTCGCTCGAACTTGGGGATCAAACCCAGGACCTCTAGTGTAGCAGTCACGTTTGGGACCACTAGACTAAAGAGGCAGTCGTACTTATATATATATTGTACATATTGTACATATATTGTAATTATTTCTATTTAATGTCTCCCAAAATGTTGTACTTATGCCATCTTTTATTAAATCATATTGCGCCATACTATTTTAGATACAAGCATCTAAAATTATATAGCTCTTATCTTGGCTCTAAATCTTGTTATGTATATATATTTTTTGTAATGTATATAGTGTTGTAAAAGACTCAAGTCTTTTAGTCCTAATTTTGAGACTGAGCACAGTTTCTCAGAACGCAAGACTAAAAATTCGCAGTCTTTAGACTTATCTGTTAAAATTGAGTCAGGACTCATAAAATGTTCGCTCTGAGTCACGAGCTCTAATAGCAGGAGACTCGAGTCAAATCAAAAGCACTCACATACGAGTCTTTTAATGTGAGTAGATAAGTCTGAAGTCCTAAACTATTAGAAGTCTCAAGTATTTTGTAACATTAATTAGTTTTTGGGACAGAAACTAACTTACTACTACTTTAAAAAAAAAATTACTCTTTGCAAAATTCGTCAAATTGATTATTGATTTGTCAGAAATCCAGGGATAGATTGGAACTGGAAAAATAAGTGTTTTTTTAATTTTTTATTTAGATTTGTGTATAGTTAATGTTAACAGTCTGTTGGTGAACATCAATACAACTCTGCCTAAGCAATTGGGGATACAAGCATTATGGTATGTCCACAAATTATTTCACTCATTTACTTTCTTCACTTACTTGTGATTATTTTATTTTGTGTAAGAATGAGTTAAATATTTTGGTTTATGTGATGTATTATTAAAGCATTGTAAATTTATGTTTCTGATAAATGAATAAATAATAAGTATAATTAAATTTCTTTAAAAGTATATTTTTTTATTTTATTTTATATAATTAATGTAAATTTATCATTCGTTTTGTTCTTCTACAGTAAAATAGGTGTAAGAGCTCAGGACCAGCGACAAGAATTCATTTGGTTGTAACAATTTTATTTTAAACTAGCACTTCTTATGGCTATACACTCTCACATTATAATATGGGACCTAAACATACAGGCAAACTGTGGGTGTACATTAACAGCATTCTAGCCCATTATAGAAGAATGAAAAAGCAAAATCAATTCATGGTGGACATTCCAAAAACCCGAACGAAACACTTTAAGTCCACTTTTATCATGCATACCGTTGAATTGTGGAATGCACTAATGTAGGTATTATATAGGTATGTAATGTACAAACCTGGTAAATGTAATATTAGAACTGCATTATTGCTGATTCTGTTATTACGACATACCTACATATCTTCAAAGTATAAGTATATTATTTTCAGAGTAAGTGACAAATTGGATGGTACATAAGTACTTAAACATATGTGTTAATCTTCAAGTCCAAATTAATAAAATAAGTAAAAAAAATGAACAAACCTGGTAAATGTAATGTTGGAACTGCAATATTGCTGATTCTGTTATTACGACATAGATATCTATTTTCAAAGTGTAAGTGACAAACTCGACGATACTTAACTATGTGTGCACGTTCAAGTCCCAAAATGTCACTTCCAATTGAATACAACCATGTATTAAATCGCACTCTATCTTTATCTGGTGCACTAATAATGTAAACAGTAAATATTAATATCTTGTTACATAATTATAATTAATACGAGTAATATACTGCTAGATACATCCGATATATAATAATAATAAAATATATAAAAAATAATAAAATACATACCTACTATAAATACAAACAGGTACAAAGAAAGATCATCGTTGAGATAATTCTGCCAAAGAATTGAAGAGATCCTTTTTTAACTTACTCTTAAATACATAGCGATTAGTGGCCATTCTGATTTCCAAAGGTAGCGCATTCCACAGAAGTATGGACTGTATAAAGATGGAAGAATGCATAAAGTCAGAACGATGAGACGGACATTGGAGAAGACGATTAAACGAAGATCGAAGATTTCTGTCATGATTGGAGCATATAAATTGAAGCTGCGAAGTAAGATAAGTAGGAGAAGTAGGACAGTCTAGTAAGGAGTATAAGGTAGTCAATGCCCTTAGCGTTCTACGCTGACGGATAGGCAACCATTTTAAAAGAGTTCTGTACTCTGACACATGGTCATACTTACGTAGGTTGAAAACGAATCGAATGCAGTTATTCAGAAGACGTTCAAGTTTGTTGAGCAGATCTGCATTCAGGTCATAGTAGCACACATCACCATAATCAATCATTGGGAAAATTAGAGTCTGTATAAGCATCGTTTTCGCATTTGATGGGAGTAAATTTCTTAGTGCGATACCGCAACGTTCCAATTACTTTCTGGCTAACATTGGTGATCTGTGTTTGCCAGTTGAGTGTAGTATCAATGTGTAAGCCTAGGTTTTTAACATCAGAGCTAAAAGGAATAGTCGTGCCGTCAAATGATGAAGATGTACCTTACAAATTGTTGATGGTGTGGTGGCTTCCTACAATGATTGCTTGACACTTAGTGGGGTTTACCGCCACTCCGAATCAATCAGACCAGTTCTTAATTGCCAATAAGTCACGGTTCAACTTGAAGATTGCATCGGGTAAAGCTTCGACCTTCGCTTGGTAATATAATTGTAAGTCATCGGCATAAGGATGATACGCACACTGAAGTTCAGAAGTTAGGAAGTTGATAAAAATTGAAAATAATAGAGGAGAAAGAATACCGCCTTGTGGAACGCCAGTTTCTAGTTCACACCAGCTTGATAAGACCTCACCGGCTTGAACTGCTTGCTGACGCTCCCGAAGATAAGAAGAGAACCACTCTAGGGCTCCACGCTGGACCATGAGGTGGGAAAGAATGGACAAAAGGATATCGTGACTGACAGTATTAAAAGCATTAGAGAAATCAACCAACACCAACACGGTGACTTTGGTTTCCTCCATACCTGCTCTAATGTCACCAGTCACTTTTAGGAGGGCGGAAATGGTACTGTGTCCAGGCCTAAACCCAGATTGAAGAGGACTGATGAGATTGTTCCTATAAATGAAATATGCTAGCTGCTTGTGAACGCAAGCTTCAAGCACTTTCGATAGGAAAGGAAGTATGGAAATTGGACGGAAGTGGCTAGGAAGAATGGAATTTTAGGAAGGGTACGAACGTAAGCTTTACGCCAAAAAGAAGGGAATACACCGGAGTCGAGGGAAAAATTAATGATGTGTGATATCATTGGAAGAAGTTCGAGTTCGAGGATAATTACTATCATACGACGTTAAATGCAATCACAACCCACTGCATTGGATTTAATTGACAGGATGGTCTTTTTGATCTCACCGGGGTCTACGGGGGAGAAGTGAAAAGGGTCAATACCAGGACGCGTTAGACCAGAAATGTGCGAAAGAGTTTTATCTTGGATTAGATGATCCATTCTAGTTACGGTGGAGAAATGACGATTGAGATCGTTCAATCCAATTGAGCTTGGCGGGTCTAATTGTCGCGGTTTACCAATACCCAGGGTTCCAAGAAACTTCCAGATATCAGCAGAAGAAGACGAAGTGATATTAACCAGAATGTGGCGGCGCTTGGCGTTACGTATCATCTGATTACACCGATTTCTGGCAGCCTTAAAAAAGACCAATTTTCTCTTTTAAATTTGCGGAAGGCACGGTCCGTACGCCTCATAGCCATACGAATACCTCTGGTCATCCACGGTGCAGATCATTATAATGGCTAGCCACGCTCTGGGCGGTAATATGACACACATTCAACAAAGAGCCAGATTGATGGTTGAACTCAATACGTAACAGGTCGCCCAGAGACTCAGTTCTGGAGTTGAAACTTTCATCTCTAGAAGAAATCACAGATTCATTGGCAGAGTAAAAGGATTCATTTTCAGATAACATCGATAATAAATAATATATAAATAAATAAATAATTAATACATAAATAACTAAAATAAAATATATTTTAATACTATATAAAACATCTCCGCACCACCCGCCAGCCAACAACATCACTGGGAAAAAAAAAATAGAAAATTAAAATTAAAGAAACACAACACTGACATAACATTCCGTTAACATAGCCTTAACATCATCCAAGTCCAAACCAAAGTAAACGTATCCGAATGTATATTATCATTGAACATAGCCATTTATACCTACACTGGTTATTACCTAAATAAATTGTATAAAACTCTAAACAGTCTGGGGCAGTCTTGAATAAGATTAAACTAACTTACAAGTTATAATAGAGATCAATATGAATATTGCAAAACAATCACATAAAGGTACCTACCTTTATGATACCCATCTTAAAAAAAATGTTATTGTTATTGTTTATTGCCATCTTATTGTTTATCCACTTCTCAGGAAACTTTTCTAAGGCATTAGCATATTGGTATGCCAATTCTCTCCCTTGCACGTAGGTCAAGTCGTAGTTCATTTTAGACATTCTTAAGAAATACTTTTCTAGCATATATTCCCCATCATTTGTAAAAACTTGACAAACTGTGTGTCTGCTCCTATATTCTTTACTTTTTGGAGTAAATGATTAAAATGATTAAAATCATATTTATTTCTGTAAATAGATCATAAAAAGATACTTTTACAAGTCAGTGCTTTACAATTTTTTTTTTAACTAGATGGCGCCGGCATTTCCTAACTGACGACCTCTGAGAAGAAACACCGAAACAAACTCAGAGAAATAGGTCTCTTTTAAAGTCCAGACAGTAGTAGTGATATTACAACTATGTATAATATATGTATATATGTGTGTTACGATGTAGGGCAATATCTGAACAGGCCTTTTAAAGAAAGAGCCTTAGCAGCCTTGAGTTGACCTGTCCTGACTGACGGCACGCATACAACAGTCATCGTGTAGCTCAACCATCATTAAGGGAGCTCAACGACCCGTCGCACGACGATACCAGATCAGTAGAGTAATATTCTCTTTAAAATTTTTAACTCTGTAGTATAATGTAGTTGGTTTTATGTTATATATAGCAGCAGCAGTTCTCAGACACCACACACAATACAGCTCTTTCGGCGTCGTCTTCATTCACAGAATTTTCTTTGTAATTTCTTACCATGATGACTGAAACAAGAAACCAATTAAAAATTAAAAAAATCTCATGATAGATGCATATTTACTTTGTTAGGTACCCATAGGGGCACTTTTGAACATTTTATTCGAATGTGCCCAAGCAATTTTGTTCAAATTTGCTCCAACATCATCTTGCATAAATAAACATCTCTGGACGAAAAACTTAGTTGAGTTCAAATGAATTTTCATTTGTAATACTCGGGACATAATATATACAACACAATGAAATAGTAACAACTTAAAATTAATACTTACCCTGTCAGTAATTTGCTAACAAATAAAAAAATATTTATTTATTCTGGTCTTCGTAAACAAACGATTTTCAAAATTACACTGACATTGAAGTTAGTTGGGAACTGGTAGGTGTTTAGGTCCGTGTTACCAGTATTAAAATGGTTTCAGAGGTTAGGAATGATAA
This sequence comes from Acronicta aceris, assembly GCA_910591435.1. Lineage (NCBI taxonomy): Eukaryota > Metazoa > Arthropoda > Insecta > Lepidoptera > Noctuidae > Acronicta > Acronicta aceris. The sequence goes on along the minus strand of OU342757.1, from coordinate 8,341,108 downwards.
AGGATCCGTTCATAAAACAAACAATTCAAAACTACCTCTGTTCTAAACTGCCCCCCTCTCCCCTACCTATATTTTTCCTCCACTTGACGATAGATGGCGTTGGCACATAAAGGTAAATATAGATAGTGAAATAAATAGATTATTTCACTATCAATTTTATCTATATTTTTTCTTCCATTCGAAGATAGGTGACGATTTTTTTTTTATTATTAAATTGCAGCTATAGTACCACTGCGACCGCTGTCGGTCTATTGTGATCGCCACTGGTTGATTTAGAGTTCACCGCTGAATCCTGCAGCTACTATGAACTGCAGGATTTTCTTAGGGGTGAGGTCATTTATTTCATCCGGGCTTAAGATGTGTTTCCCTAGATGAACACTACGCTTGTATATTAGCGATCCGCATTCCCCAAGAAGGTGGAGTGGCGTTTCAACAGCCTCCTCACAGCGTCGACAGGTTTGCGTGTCGCTCAACCTTAGTTTGAACATGTGCTTGTTTAAACAACAATGTCCTGTTAAGGCTCTCGTAACAATGCGCAGATTGTTCCTATTTAGCGCTAATAAAAGGCCTGAGTGCCTTTTATTATAGGCTTTAATTAGAGCTTTGGAGTGGTTCATGCCTGGCGATTCCGACCAGAACTTGATGGCATTCTCAAAGCTAAGATCAGTCAGGGTTTTTTGAGCTAGGGCTTTTGGTATTCCACAGAAGGGCTCTGGTCCCTGCTGCGTGCTACTAGTCCCGGCCCTTGCGAGTTCATCGGCACGTTCATTGCCAATGATGCCCGCATGACCCGGTACCCATCATAGAACTACCCTATTCCTCATCCCTAGAGAGTTCAATCGCGCCATGCAGTCTTCTACTAGTTTCGACGAAATGACGTTCGAGTCCAGCGCTAAAAGAGCCGCTTGGCTGTCGGAATTTATATAAATTGTGTGATTGTTTGTCGTATTTCGTATTAACTGTTGTAATAGTTTTTTGCTTGCCTGGTATAAGATCTTGGCGCTTCCTCGTATGTCCTTTCTTGGTGATGAAAACACGGTAGATGTACTATCAAAAGGCCTAAATTATGCTATAACACCTCGAAATATACCGGTAGAAAACATAATATGCAATGTAGAAGAGTGCCTTTATAAAAATAATATAAATAAACAAGATTTGGAGGCGATACGTCAAGACATTTCGTCAGTGTTACGTCGTAGCAGACCGCCCAAACTGAATCTTACATAAAACCAATTTGTAGCGCTTATAAACCTTCGCGATAGGCCCGAATTAACTATTCTACGTGCAGATAAAAGCAACGCCACGGTGGTTATGGATACGTCGGACTACAATAATAAAATACAAGATCTTTTATCGGATGTAAACACTTACAAACAAGTGAAAACGGATCCTACTACAAAAACATTAAAATCAACTAGTGATCTAATAAAAAAGCACTCCGATACATTAAAGTTAGACGTAAAATACCTAATTCCTAGTTGTGCAAAACCACCAAAATTGTATACTAAGCTACCTAAGATACACAAACCCAATACTCCGCTAAGACCAATTGTTAGCCAAATCGACTTACCAACCTACAGATTAGCTCAACACCTAGCAAAAGTACTCTCACCACTAAGAGGAAACACGGCAGCATATGTTAAGGACTCATACCATTTTGTCAGTGAAATAAAACATCTACATCTCACCGACAATGAAACTATGGTCAGTTTTGATGTTCAGTCGTTATTTACATGCTTACCAGTTGAAGACTGCATCAGAATTGTATCTAAGAAACTGTTAGAGAATAACATGCCCATTGAATATGCTGAACTATTAAAACATTGCCTCACATCTGGCTATATGTTATGGAATAATCAATTCTACACGCAAGTGGATGGTGTAGCAATGGGCTCTCCAGTATCTCCCATTGTTGCTAATATCTTCATGGAGGATTTCGAGGGGACTGCCCTGCAATCTGCACCTGTAACACCAAAGTTCTACAAGCGGTACGTAGATGATACTTTTACCATACTACCATCTCATAAAGTAACAGCATTTTTAGACCACCTTAACTCCTTAAACTCCAAAATTCAATTTACTATGGAGGCAGAGGCCAATAACTCCTAAGCTTTCTTGGATGTTTTGGTAATTCGTAATCCCAATAACACCTTGAGTCCCACAGTGTATCGAAAGAAAACCCATACAGACAAATACTTAAATGGTGAATCACACCACCGCCCAACACAGTTATCTACCGTCGGTAAATCATTGTTTCAGAGAGCGCGTGGGATCTGTGATGAGCAACATCTGGCTGCAGAGCTTCAACATGTCAAGCAAGTACTGCATGACAACAAGCTCCGAATACCGCGCCCTCGTCACAGAAACCGCGTGAAACGTGCCACAGTCGAACGCCTATCTGCTATATTACCATATGTTAGAGGAGTCACAGACAAGATTGGCTACATCTTGAAGCGAGCTTCAATCAAAACATACTTCAAGCCGCTGAAGAAGATTAGTCAGTTCCTACCACCTGTCAAGTGCCACACATACCTCTGCAAGATGCAGGTGTATACAAGCTAGATTGTGATTGCGGTATCTCTTACATAGGCCAAACTAAAAGAAGCATAGGGATCCGCGTAAAAGAACACATCGCTGATGTCAAACACCGCCGTTTCAAGAAGTCAGCAGTTTGTGAACATACTCTAGACAAGGCCCAGCACTACATCAGATTTGATAAACCACAAGTCCTCGCAAAAGAAAACCGATTCCTTCCCAGGATGATCCGTGAGGCTATTGAAATTAAAAAACATCCAAATTTCAATAGAAAAGACGGCTGGGTCTTACCACCTGCTTGGAACCCCATTATAGATTCCATAAAACCAAAATCCAATCCAGCCCAAAACTGCAAGACCATAGGATACGGTGAGCTCGTTCTGCGTGAATCGGATCGCCAATCATTAACAAAAATGTAAGGTAGCTGTTAGTAATTGTAACATTAAGACGTCCAACAACTTAGTCTACCCGTGACCATGGATGCTGTAAAGGATCCGAAACGTCGGGAATCAAATAATATCAATACAACGCGATAAAATCCGTAAAAAGTAGTTTTATTTCAATTGGTATTAGCTTTTTATTCTTACCACCAGGTGGCAAGCATTTTTCTGGACAAAAAGGAAAGTCATTGTGTTCCATGTGCAAATTTTCCGGATATATTTAATCAACTTCAAGAATGTAACCGTTTTCCGCAGTATCAGTGATGCCTGCTAAGTTCAATTGTAAAAAATCAATTTCTTGTCTAATCATAAATCTAAAACCGGAATAGGATAGGGATTGACACATGCTATAACCGTATAAATTATTACAATCTAAATAAATGATAAATGAATTTGGACGGGTTGGATCGTATGTATATAATAGGTGGGGGAAAAAGTTTCGCATTTAATATGAAAACTCAAGACATTTTTTTTTTTCAAAGTTAATTTATATTTAATTATAATATATATGTACCATTTTGCTCAACGATTTTTTGCCATCTTGTGGGTAGTGACATGATTCCATTGTTGTAGAAATTTTGGGACTTCTGATCAAAAAAACGTGACAAGTAGTTTTGGCAGTCCTCTCTTGATTTTAACCTGACACTGCCTAAAGAATTCTGAAGAGATCGAAACAGGTGGAAATCTGAAGGTGCAAGGTCAGGGCTATATGGCGGATGCATTAACACCTCCCAGCCAAACTCTCGTAATTTTTGCTGAGTGGCCAAAGATGTGTGTGGTCTAGCGTTATCGTGATGAAAGACCACACCCTTTCTATTGATCAATTCCGGCCGCTTTCTCCCAATTTCTTGCTTTAATCTCATCAGTTGTTGGCAGTAAAGATCCGAATCGATGGTTCTGCCTGGCGGTAAAAGCTCATAATGAACAATGCCCTTCCAATCCCACCATACACACAGCATCACGTTATTGCGAGTTAACCCGGGTTTTGCCAGTCTGTGAAGCCTTTTTCGCACGTTCTTGTCGTACGTGATCCACTTTTCATTACTAGTTATCAATCTCTTTAAAAACGGTTCAGTTTTATTACGTCTTAATAAAGAATTGCAAATGAGTACACGGTTCATTAGGTTTCTTTCAGTGAACTCGTGTGGCACCCAAATATCGAGCTTTTTTGTAAACCCAGCTTTTTCAAATGGGTCAAAACTGTTTTGCGGTCAATTCCCAGTTCTTCAGCTACGTCGTAACTACTGAAATGCCGATCTTGCTCCACTTTTTCAAAAATTGCGTCAATTTTATCTGTAACAGGGCGACCAGAGCGAGGTGCATCTTTAACATCAAAATTCCCGGATTGAAAACGCTCAAACCAACTTTGTGCTACTCTTGCTGACACTGCATTAGGTCCATAAACGTCACAAATTTTTTTCGCGGCTTGCGTTGCATTTTTCCCCTTTTTGTAATAAAACTTTAAAATGTATCGAATTTCTTCATTAGATTCACTCATTTTGACAGAAAGAAAAACAAATGAAAAATAGCGGGAAACAAATGTTTACTAATTTGTTTCTTTTTTTTTAATGTAACTTTTTTAATGTTATCAAAATCAGCCAGATAAAAATAGTACAGCCAAAGATTTTTTATTAAAAGTATTTACATACTAAATGCGAAAAGACTTATTCCCCAACCTAATATTTATTATTGGCTTTGGCATGTCTTTTGGAACACATACAAACACCTTCTCGAATACCTTTTTGTATCATTCTAAAAATTTTAATGTCACTAATCAATTCTAATTGAACCCCCTGAAAGCATTGCATCAAAAGATATACTAATAAAACACGGGATGAGGTTTTCCATAGACTAACATTTATTTTATTTTAACATAGACAAGGTCACTACGACTACACTTTCATGTATAGGTACTTAATGGCGCTAGTAGTAATTAAAGATAATTATTTTGATATTAAATCTAACACCTCCACTTATCAAAATAATCTAAACTTTTATTAAGGGCAAATAATCTAAAATAAAACATACAGCCATCAAACAATACTTTGAATACCTAGCCTCTTTACAAAATAGTTACGTTTTACACTACTCAATCCTTTTGTCAACATCTGAAATGCCTGCAGACCTACTGTCTGCAGGCATTTCAGATGTTGGCATATAAACTATCTTTACAACTTTATTAGCTAGGGCTTCTCTAACAAAATGGTGACGCACGTCAATATGTTTAGTTCTTTTATGGAACAATGGATTTTCTGTCAACTTTTGAGCTCCTTGATTATCATTATATAATGTTATTGTATAATTACAATAATCTACAATTTCACACAGCAAGTTTTTTAAATATATAGCCTCTTTACAAGCTTCCGCTATCGCTATATATTCAGCCTCAGTACTTGACAAAGCTATAGTCTTTTGTTTCTTACATTCATAAGAGATAACAGCTCCTGAGAATTTAAAATAAAAACCTGTGTAAGATTTCCTAACTAAAGTATTTGAGGCCCAGTCTGCATCAACAAAACCTTCTAAGTTACAATCTATCTTATCTTTACTAAATATTAGCCCATAAGATTTAGTTTTTCATAAATATCTTAAAATTCGTTTTGCATGCTTCCAATGGTCAAGACAATAACAGTTATTATACTGACTCAAATAATTAACGTAGTCTGAGAGTAGGTGCGAAAATTTTGTGGTCCTTAATTATAATTAAAATAAAATAGTTTTTTCAATTTTTATTAAGATATTTTTATGAATATTTATTGCTGACCTTAAGCACTTGCTGGTTTTGTGTTATCTCACTACTACATCACTAAACACAAGAACTGCACTATGGAGTCACTGAAGGGGTCAATGTCCGAGTTGATGACACAGTTCCATGACAGAATGTAAAAATTTGAGGCAGAGTTGAAGAAAACTACCCCATCAATACAAAACACGTCAGGACTGGAAGCCGATTTCACTTCTTTTAAAGGCATCATTATTGAGGCGTTGAATTGTCTTCAATGCCAGATGGAGGCCCTTGCGCGTGATGTCGACACACTGGAGATGAGGGGGCGTAGAAAAATGCTACTCATTCATGGAATCGCTGAGCAACCCAATGAAGATGCAGCCAAGGTTGTAGTGGCATTCATACGGGATCGTCTCAAGTTAGATTTTTATGCAAATTCCATCAGAAGGTGTCACAGAATGGGACGTCAGACTGCTGCCGGTAGATCCAGACCCATACTTCTCAAGTTCCAAGAAATTGATGTCCGGGACACCATCTGGTATGCTAAAACTAAATTAAAAGGTTCTGGCATTACTCTGTCGGAGTTCCTGACAAGGTCGCGGCATCAGGTTTTCATGGCCGCACGTGAAAGGTTCGGCATTGCAAACTGCTGGACGAAACAGGGTTATATTCATGTCTTGGCTCCTGATGGAACCCGTCATCGTTTGGTCAACTTCGTCGAGCTGAACAAAATCGCTGTGCCGAAACCAGATACCGAAAAAGTGGCCCCTGTAGGTGATAAACCACGGAGACAACGAGCTGCACGTTTTCTCCCATAAAAAAAAAGTAATCCCATAATGGCAGAACACTGTATAAATACAGGTTGCAACGTTCGGGTAATAAATTCATCATTCAGTAGGTAGGTACTTATTATGTATTTCTCTTCTACACGTATCTGACAATATTTTTCTACCCTGTTCTTTTCTACTTTATATTTATAACTAAAACCTGTAATTATTTATTTTATGAACTGAAATGTTGGTGGAATAAATTATTTGCGACACTCACTGACATGTTGACAATTTAATTGTATTGTCAAATTGACATTTACATTTGGTAAAAGTCAATAGCGTTTTGTTGCTGTGTTTGCATGACTTTGTGCATACAGGTCTGTTGACCCAGAAACTTTTTATGTATCTGGATTTACCATTATAGCACTTTGTGTGCAACTATTTTAGCACGCGTCATGCGTGTGTTGCCCGGACGTTGCAAGATGTGTATTTTGCAGTGATTGTAGGTTTTGTAGTGGTGATGTATTTATTATTTTTGAATTAAGTACTTAATGTAACGCACAACTGGCAGGTGGACATAACTGTTTACTTTTTAAAATTATATTATTTAAGTTTAAATTTATAGCAAAATGGATGTTAGCGACCGTGAGTCATTAACCGACGGTGATAGTTTTTTCTCAGCGATTAGTAGCAATGACAGTTTCAGTAGCATTCCGTCTCTAGCCGATACACTTGAATCTCATTTTTCCGATGTTCCCAAGAATCTGAATGTAGTCCATATTAATGCACAAAGCATTCCGGCTCATTTCCATGACATGCTGGCTACATTTGACTGTAAGAATATCCATGCAATCCTTATTTCTGAATCTTGGTTGAAACCATGCCTTCCTTCTACTTCATACTCACTACCCGGATACCAACTAATAAGGAATGATCGCACGGCCGGGGGTGGTGGTGGTGTTGCACTTTGCAGCATATTAGCTCTCTTCTTCGAGCTAATATACCATTCTCAGTTATAGACATGTCATCACAGCCACCACCGCTGAATGCCGGCGAGCATCTCTTCTTAGAAGTTAGCCTTCGGCATATGAAGGTACTGCTCGGTGTGTACTACTGTCCCTCTATGCGTATCGACTATTTCTCTTCTTTCGAGAATATCCTTGAAAAGTTAGTACCGTCTTACAGTCACACGATCATAATGGGGGACTTCAATACTTGTCTTCTGAAAAATGATTCCCGTTGTTCACTATTGCAATCTGTTTCACAATCTTGTAATTTGACCTTTCTTCCACTAGTTGCTACTCATCATTTTCCTAACTCAACTCCTTCACTCTTAGATCTCATCCTTGTTTCTTCAGCTCAACATGTTGCTAAGCACGGTCAATGCTCAGCTGACGCATTCTCTTACCATGATCTTATTTACCTGTCATATAAAATTCGTCCACCTAAGTCTAAACCTAAGATACTCATGCAGCGCAATTTTGGTGGAATGGACCTTGACGGCCTGCGGGAGGCTGCCGGTAACATCGACTGGTCGTGTCTTATGTCTGCTGATTCGATTGATGTTAAAGTCGATCACTTTACAACTAATTTAATCCAGCTGTACGACATTTATGCTCCAGTACATCCTGTAAAGATGAAACACTTTCCGGCACCATGGCTAACGCATGACATTAAAGCTTTAATGCAGAAAAAAGCTGCTGCAAAGTGTCGTTATAAATGTCGTACCAACTCGGTGAACTGGGAAAAGTATGTCGCTATCCGCAATCACTGTAATAAGGTGTGTAGGGATGCCCAACGCCACCACATTCATAATTCCGTTGAAAATGGGGATCCAACCAAGGTTTGGAAATTCCTCAAATCTATGGGAGTTGGGAAATCGCACCCAAACTCTGTTCCCAAGGATATTAACATTGATTTACTGAATCAACATTTCTCTTCTTCGTCCCAATGTAATGGGACAACAAAAGCTAATACAATTAATCACCTTTCATCTTTTCCAACTCCTGATTACTCACCATATTTCTTTAATCATTTCTCTGATTGTGATGTTAAGAGTAGCATTCTATCTATAACATCCAACGCTGTAGGGAGTGATTCCCTCAGCCGTAAGATGGTACTCCCTATCCTCGACGAGATCCTCCCAGTGATTAGCCATATCCTCAATTACTCAATATCCTGTGGCGTCTTTCCAACTATGTGGAAAGATGCCCAAATTACCCCTCTGCCCAAAAAGTCAAATCCAAAATCTTTCTCCGAATATCGTCCCATTTCCATTTTGCCTTTCCTGTCCAAAGTCCTAGAACGCCTGATTCATAATCAACTCAGCTCATTCCTTCGTAATAACAACCTCCTAAATCCTCTCCAATCCGGTTTTCGTCGTGGACATAGTACTGTAACTGCCCTCATCAACATTACGGATGACATTAGAATGGGTATGGAGAATGGGAATCTGACGGTGCTGTCCTTACTTTATTTTAGCAATGCATTTAACACCGTCGATTTCGATATCCTTCTAGGTATACTAAGCTCTCTTAACATATCTCCAACAGCGAATGATTGGTTTCGTAGTTACCTGTGCGGCCGCCGCCAACGTATTTGTATCGAAGGGTCTTATTCCTCTTGGTGCAATACTTCTGCCGGCGTACCACAGGGGGGCGTACTTTCTCCACTTCTTTTCGCAATTTTTATCAATTCAATTTCCAACCAACTTCTGTCATCCTACCACCTTTATGCAGATGATCTGCAAATATATTCTCAGGCACCATTAGAAGAACTACCGGAAGCAGTTAAAATGGTGAATACTGACTTGGCACGAATATCCGAATGGAGTGCAGCTTATGGATTAAAAGTGAATCCCATAAAGACGCAAGTTATTGTTATCGGTAGCCCTACGTGGACATCCAGGATAGACTTTTCTAGAGTTCCTCAGATTGTTTTTGACGGAACGACAATTCCATATAGTAATTCCGTCAAGAATTTGGGGATACTCATTGACAAAAATCTCTCTTGGGGGCCACAACTGCAGGAATTAAGTCGCAAACTTTTTGCTGAGAAGACTACGCAATTTCCTGCCCACTGCCACCAAAATTGAGCTTGCCAGATCCCTTCTTCTTCCTATCCTTGACTATGCTGATGCCAGCTACCCTGATCTCACTGAAGCACAATTAGATAAACTTGAGCGACTTCAAAATTTTTGTATTAGATTTATATTTGGTTTACGCAAATATGATCACATCTCCGACTATCGCACCAAGCTCAAGTGGCTTCCAATTCGCCTTCGTCGGAATGCTCATATTTTATCACTACTTTACAGTATTCTGTTTAATCCTGCTGCCCCCTCCTACCTCAAAGAACGTTTTAAGTTCCTTCATGACACACACACTAGGTACTTGAGATCATCGGAAAATCTGAGGCTTGAAATGCCAATGCATTCCACAAAATTTTATGATAAATCTTTCACCGTTCAAGCTGTCAGGTTGTGGAATGCATTGCCTGTATCCATACGACGTGCCCAGTCATTAGTAAGTTTTAAAAAACTGGTACATGACCATTTCTTATCACTTTAATTTATCAAGCCTTTCTCTGTACTTTCTTATCTGCTCTTCTATCAGTAAATTCCTTTTTGATAATGCTGCTTATGCTGCATGTCCACTGCTACTACTTTTCGCTACTTATTTATATAATTATATATATACCTATATATACATACCTATATATATACATATATATTATATGATTAGTTTGTATTTATTATTGCATGTAAGTCTAATTATGTAAGCATATCTAATCGTATGTATGTAGTTTATTTACTTTTAATCGTTATGATTTTTTCTGGTTGGTACACCATGGACTACCCTAAATCTCCCGTTTTTTCATATCATTCCTGTCCATCCAAAGGTTGTCTGGTAGATATCGCTATTAGCGATAAGACCGCCATTGTACCCTTAGTTTTTAAAAATTCTTTAATTTATTTTCTCATATGGTGTGCAATAAAGATTATTCTATTCTATTCTAACGCTATAACAAATATCTGGGCGAGTTAAAACACTTAAGGACACTAAACTTCCTATTAGTTGTTGATATGGGTATTGTTTACAAACATCTTTACTTTTTTCTAGCTTTAAATTACTTTCAATGGGAGTATCAATACCATTACCGTTTGTCATATTAAATTTACTCAAAATATGATCTACAAACTTATCTTGATCTAAGGAAATGCAGCCATTCTCATATGTTTTTACCCTCATACCCAAACATTGTTTTAAGGGTCCCAAATCCTTAATTTTAAATTTTGACATCAGTTCAGTTTTTATCACATTCACCATATTACTAATGTTGGAAAAAATGAAAAAAACATCTACAAAAACTGCTACTATGATCAGCTCCTTTTTACATTTTTTTAAGTATAAATATGGTTCTAATTTTGACTTAACAAAGTTGGCCTTCAATAAACAATCATTCACTCTTACATTCCAAGCCCTGGCTGATTGTTTCAAACCATAAATAGCTTGATTTAATTCCAGAACACAATTTTCTTCACAATATCAATTAGGTGGTGCTTGCATGTATACATTTTCGTTTAGATAACCATTTAAGAATGCTGTAGTAACATCCAAATGAGTAATTTTAAAGTTAAGTTTTACACTCATAGCAAATAAAAGTCTTAAAGTAGAGTAATGAAGCACTGGTGAGTATGTTTCTGTGTAGTCCACACCTTCTTTTTGAGTAAAACCTTTTGCAACCAGCCTTGCCCTGTACCGCACTTTATTATCATTTTCGAACTTTTTCTTAAAAACCCATTTGCACTGTACTACCCTATCAGCTTCTTTCCTGTTTACGAATTCCCATGCTTCATTGTCTTCAAAAGCTTTCAGTTCCTCTTTCATCGCCTGTCCCCACTGTTCCTTCTCTGGTCCATTCATCGCCATTTCATAACTGAGTTCTTCACCACATGATTCCAGCCTGTCCAAAATACAGAGATTGGTTACGCCATACCTTTCTATTGGCTTCCACTTACGCTTACCAAAGTCCTCCACTTGAACTTCTTCCTTTAAGATAGACTCATTTTCTGCTTCAGGCACTGATAGATATGAATCATCTTGGGAACTTGACGAGTCACAAATATATGTAGAATCATTTGAATCTATGACTGTATTATCTGTTACTGAACTTACTTCTACTTCTGAGTTTTCATCTTTCTTTGGATTATATCCTTAATTGTTTACAACTATCTGAGCTGTGCTTGAATTTTCTTTCTCCATAATAATGACATCTCTGCTCATCTTAATTTTTTTAGTTTTTGGATTATACAATCTGTATCCTTTCACATTATCTGGATATCCCATTTTTGTCTTTGTACTTTGACCATGCACCATTACTTTACTGCCTAATATTCTAATATGACTCGGGTCTGGTTTCCTACCTGTCCACCTCTCGTATGGTGTCATCATGCCTAAACTGGCGTCTGGCGTTCTGTTTTTTAAGTATACTGCAATATTTACTGCTTCACCCCAAAAACTTTTGTCAAGACTTGCTTCAAACAATAAACATCTAGCCCGTTCAACTACAGTTCTGTTGGACCTTTCTGAAAGTCCATTCTGCTCTGGAGTATGAGGATTGGTCTTTTGATGTACAATACCTGTTTGTTTTAAGAAACGTTCCATCTCTAGTGAACAAAACTCCCCTCCGTTATCGGTTCTCAATATTTTGATCTTGTTTCCTGTTTGATTCTCAACTATACCTTGAAATTCTTTGAAATGCTGGAATACCTGGCTCTTCTCCTTCAAGAAGTAGACAAAAGTCATTCTGCTGGCATCATCCACAAACAGAAGATGAAGACAAAATACTTCACTGGAAATAATTGTAAGCGAATGCAATTTTTGATAACTTTAACAAGTTTGGAACGATTTTCCGGTCTTTTAATTTCAGTAAAGTAGTAGCAGACGAAATAGGATCGTAGGAACCTAGATTAACTGTATCTAAATCCGAATGATAGCATAATTTGATAGAATATTGTCTGGATTACGATTTATTTCGGAATTACGTTTTTGTGGAAAATTCACGCTCCGCCGGACCCTTAATCAAATTTGCAACACCAATAAGCTCATTCCCTTTATTATATATCAAACAAACATCCTTTTTGAAGTCTACTTTGTTGCCATTAGCTATCAGTTGGCTAACTGATAGTAAGTTTGTCGTGAGCTTCGGTATGTACAAAACATTCTTAACAATCACATCATACTGAAAACTTTTTACTCTAGTCGTTATCTGTGTTTCACCAACACTTACTACAGGCACAGTCGTTTGATTAGCAACTACTATTTCTTTGTTTTCGTGCACGCGTCTAGGTCGCAGTAAACATTCTTGATTTGCAATCATATGTGCGCTTGCACCCGAATCGACGTACCAGTTCTCTGTGCAAAAACTCCCGTTGAAAAAAGCAGCACTAAAAGCATTTACAATTTTATTTGCTTTTAATTCGGGGCACTTGTTCTTATAATGGCCAATTTTCTTTCAATTATAACATTTGATTTGTTTACTGTTGGTTGTCATGTCATTTGATGTTGACGTTTGTGATAGTTTTACGCCGCGGTTAGTGTTGCCACTTTTCGACCGCTGTTTTGACCAAAATGCAGAGTCTGTTCCAGTAGTGTCAACCTCATCACACATGTCAAGTAACTTTGTCTTGATGACATTAGCGCTAATGGCGATGCCAGAATGTTCTATCGCCATTATCATAGGTGAAAACTTATCTGGGAGTCCAGCCAAAAGTAACGATCCAATCCATTCATCCGTGATATCAAAACCTGTCCCTTTCAATTTCTGCGCCGTTTCGACCATTTGAGATACGTAGGATGTCATAGAATCACAGCTTTCAAGGCGTATTGAAATCAACGTGCGAATTAAACTGATTTTCCGTTGATACCCCGTGTCATCGAACAATTGTTTCAATTTATTCCATACACCATTTATTGTAGTCTCATTTTTAATATGAGCGTATAACGAGGAGTCAATAGTCATCACGAGTTTGGCTTTGGCTTTTTTCATCTCAGCTTCATTAATGGCCGCTTGTAGGTCTTCCATGTCAATTCCCTCTAGTAACAAAAAGTTGCTTGCTGCGAACGCCCAATCATCATAATTTTCGCGTCCTTTAAGCTTCGGTACATTGACTAGGTAGCCCGACGTCGACATTTTTACTTGAACACAAAATTAAACTAATTTTAAATGAAAAAATCAGGAAAATATGGGACTGGGCCCATAACCTAATAAAACACGGGATGAGGTTTTCCATAGACATACATACATACACGCACGCCTTTCTCCCACAGGGGTAGGCAGAAACTATAGACTGGCACTTGCTACGATTCTTGCATACTTCTTCTTTTTTTTTTTTTTTTTTTTTAAAAACGTTGCCCCACACTAGGATTTTCTCCTGTGTCGTGGGTGCGTTTACAAACACAAATTCTCACATACACAAACGCCCAGACCCGAAACAACTACCTGTAGATCATACAAATATTTGCTTCGTGTGGGGATCGAACCCACAACACGTGACGCAGAAGCCGATCGCTCAACCGCTACGCCAAACGTGTCGTCATTTGCTTCTTCCATATTCATACATCTTCTGATACATACACGCCGGTTGCGAGTGCTACGCACCTGACCTTTTTGGAGGATTTCGCCAATCAGATCGGCGTATGTCCTTCTTGGGCGACCTCTAGCGGCGCTGCCGCTGACATTCGCCTTATAAATTCCTTTCGTTAATCGTCTTTCATTCATTCTTTCAACATGTCCAAACCATCTCAGCATATTCTCAATACTCAATACTCAATTCGTTTATTGCACTCCACAATGTTAACAGGTGTTAAAAAATAAATATAAAAGTATCAATCATGGACCCTGTCGGGCACGGCAATGTAGGAGAGAGGAGGACGGCTTATGTTTTGTCGTGTATAATATAGTATCTACGTATATTATTTGGTAATTACCATTTCTTTATTTGTTTAGTTTCACTTTATTTATATGTATATATTATTTATTTATTTTATTAGATAATTTCCTATTCATTATTTATTTAATTTTACTTTATTTATATTTATATATTCGTTTTTGTTTTTCTAGTACTATTTGTATTAATTATATGTATAGCTATAGTTGTTATTAGATTATAAGTATATATTTTTTATGTAATCTTTTATGTATGAGTTATGTTATGGTTTTATCATTTAAGTATTCATTTAAATCGTAGTAAATTTTTTTTAATAATATTTCTTTTAGCTTCTTTAAAAACACATTATCTTTTTGTTCATTTTTAATTTTTTGAGGTAGATTATTATAAATTTTTATTGACATAACAAATGGACTGGTTGAATGCATTTTAAGCCGGGAGTTTGGTAAATTTAACCTGTCTTTATGTCTTAGTGTATATGGTAGTTGTTTATCTTCTCGTTTGGTATAGAAATCTGAGTGTTTTCTTACAAGTTTGCATGTCTCTAGGATATATATATACAGGGGAGTGTTAAGATGTTTAGGCGTTGGAAGTGGGGTTTACAGCTATCGGTTTCTTCTATATTAACGAGAATCCGCAACAGTTTTTTTTGTAGGGTAAAAAGGGATGGTGCATCTGTACTGTTTCCCCATAGGGTTACACCATAGCTTAGCCACGAGTAGGCATAGGCATAGTAAGTTATAAGTGCAGTTTGTAAATTTGTTGACTTTTTTACTTCACGGAGGGCATATGAGAATTTTGATAATTTTGATTTAATTTTTTTAATGTGAGATTTCCAATTTATGTGCTTATCTATGTTTAATCCGAGTAAGGTAAAATCAATCATTCTTTTCAATACGCGTCACTACATCATCTTCCAGCCCGCAACGTTGTCTTATCACACTGTTCCTCAATCTATCATTCCGAGTTACACCACACATACTTCGCAAGGAACGCATTTCCACTGCATTTATTCTACTTTCATGTCTCTTCTGCCATACCCAACATTCACTTCCATACATAAGTGTAGGTACCAACACACCATTGTGGATAGCCAACCGTGCCTTTTTTGACACTGGTTAACCACAACTGCATGCATAGCACCATTCACTTTATTTCCTGCATTCACTCTCCTTTCCACATCTGCATCAATCTTACCATCCCTAGTAAACACACTTCCCAAATAAACAAACTCATTCACCTGTTCCACACTCTTACCCTCTATCTTTATATCACACACACATACATCTTCTTCTCTTTCAAAAACCATCACTTTCGTCTTACTAACATTTATTTTCATGCCCTTCATCTTGTATGCTTCATTCGTTAAAGTTACCATGTCTTGCAACTCTTCCGCTGACGATGCAAGTAGAACCTGATCATCAGCATAAAGAAGGCATTTGACATGTAACTCATCCATTCTCAACCCACAATCACTCTCTTTCAAGTCTGCCAAACAACTGTCCATATATAGATTGAACAGCCATGGTGACGCGACACAACCCTGTCTAACACCTCTGGAGATATTAAACCAACCTGTATACGCCCTATTTAGCCTAACACAGGCACTAGAATCCCTGTAAATGGACTTCAGAGCCCGCACCAAGCGCCTGTCCACTCCATACATAGCCAGCGTTGACCACAATTCATCCCTCCACACACTGTCATAAGCCTTCTCCAAGTCAATGAAAGCGCAGAAGACTTTCTTGTGCTTAGCCAGATATTTTTCGGCTATACACCGAAGGGAGAAGACCTGATCCATACATCCCATCCCCACCCTAAAACCTGCCTGAACATCCCATATTTTCTATTAATCAATACCTTTGCATACAGTTTGCCGACAACACTCAGAAGACTAATGCCGCGGTAGTTTTTACACTCCTGCTGTGAACCTTTTCCCTTATATAGTGGAACGATAACGGCCTTGCACCAGTCTTCCATAGACTAACATTTATTTTATTTTAACATAGACAAGGTCACTACGCACACACTATTAAAAGTTAAATAACACCATAAATGTTGAAAAACCTAAAAGTAAGCAACTAGTTATATTTAGTGATGAAATAGGCCAAGGTATGGGTCCATTATTGTCAAATATGTATGTGGGATACACAAGTACTAACCACTGTTTCCCTGGTTTGACTTATAATGACATCATAAATAAAATAATGAATTATAATTTCAGCGCAGACACTACCCTCCTTATATTTGTTGATAACAGAGGTAATGTGAATAAACAGATGTTAGTACAGTTTCACATGCAGCTTAGTACATTAAATGTCAAAAAAGTTATAATGTTTACATTTCCCTACTCTCAAAGTTTGCCACAGGAGGAGAACAACCTTAGATATAAGCTTAATTTAATTTTACATACTATAACATATAATAATGCTAAATTACATTTGATTGACACTAACAACTATGTTAGTAAATATTTTTATTTGACTAAAGATAATTACTATCTTTCAAAGTATTTTATGAGACAGATAGCTGTCTCTCTAGTTTATTATTTTGATATATCAGCCAGGAATTTGGCAAGTCGACATGTTGCTTCTATTGAGCAACTTTCAGGTATACATTTCAAATAATTTAAATTAAATAATAAGACAATAGAGGAAATCTCTTGCAAAAATTTACACACAAAAATAATTTACATTCTTTTAGCGAATCTCCAGTTTTATATGCTCATAATTGTAAAAAATCAGTCCTTAACTTAGTTCATTAAAATATTCAGGGAATGTTAAATAAAGAACTTGAGATTGAATTGTTCATGAACTGTAATAATATTGACATTTTATGTATCACAGAACATTGGCTTAAAAGCCAGTTCATGTTCAATTTCAATAATCATCAAATTTGCAGTTCATTTATCAGACAAAATGCTATACATGGTGGCTCTTTGATATCATTAAAAAACCAGCTTAAATATAAAGAACGTAAGGACATAGTGAGCCTGTCTGTTGAACGGACTGTTGAACTAGCCTGTGTGGAATTAGAGCGGCTTGTTGTATTAAGCGTGTACAGGCCTCCTTCATCATTATATGAATGCTTTGAAAGTACCATGGATGATGTGCTGACAAAAATTTGCAAATTAAATAAAAACATTGCCGTCTGTGGTGACTTCAATATAAACTTATTGGAACATACTCCAATGAGCTCAAAAATTAAAAACTTGTTTAAATCTTACAATCTTGAAAATATTTTTTTGGAACCTACTAGAATAACAGCAACCACATCTACATGCTTAGACAATATTTTTACTGACATTGTACCAATTAAAAAACAGATTATAAACCAGCTAGATTCGGATCATTGTGGACAGTTAATTACATTTGTCAAGCAAGGGAATATTGTGGGAAAAAAATATATTATTGTAGTACCTAAGACAATGGGTCGTTTGGAGGGGTTTAAAAATAAATTAATTTTAAAACGATTTTTTATGAGCATGCTTCATATTATCACCAACATATATTCTCACCTTTTGCATTCTCGATAATAAGTTCACAAATACCTTTGGAAGTTTCACAGAATCTTGCATTTTGTTGCTAATGGCAATTATTTTATTTATTTTTTATATTATTTAATTCAGTTTGTGATCCAACCGTTTAACTACAATTGTAGGAATCGAATGTTAAAAATAGATGTAATAAAAAGATTTTAAACGTTTATTATATTATTACTCGGGCTCCATTGCCAATAGCATCTATTAAGGATTATTCACCAGGCAATTTATCTATAATCCTTTTCTAGGAATCACTGTATAGATTTCAGTAACTTAAAAATAATGGTGGGGAATTAAAAAAATGTCACAATAAAACAAGAAAAAATATTTACATAGTTTATTATCTAAACACCATTTTTTTAAACACAAAACATTTTTTAAAGCACATATTGAGTCATGATAAATACATCTATACAAATCATTAGAATATCGATCATACATATTTAGAAAACTAGGACAGTCTTTATCTTCTAAATTGATCACATTACTATTATTATTATTTAAAATATTTTTTAACCATAGCACTTTTTCACTACCTTTAATATAAATATATTTATCTTTTAAAAAATCTAAAATTAAACACTTATAATTGGAATATGGTATAAATCCTTCACCCCAATATATTTTCCTATTACGTTCAATCCATGCAACTTGACGTCTTTCTTGTTTTGTCAAATCGTAAAATGGAAATGGCGGCTTAATTAAAAACACTTGCAATTTGTCATTACACATTATAGCAATTTCTTTTAGCACAAATTCATTTGTTTCCGTTTTAAAGCCTTGGACGTCTACAATGGCAATCATGATAATCGATGCACTATGTTGCTCAGAGGTTTGTATTCCACAAGTCGATCGTTTATAATCAAACAATATGCAGTAGTGTTGTCTGGTATTGGCTCTGAACATTCAATTTCCAAACGAACGTTTACTGGACCTGCTTTTAGGGTATCGTTTTGCCTTGAACAATCTATGATGAACAGAGGAGCCTTATCTTTAAAGTCCTTTAGATTAAGTAAGGGATCCGCTGGACAGTTGTAATACGACTGACGAAATTTCACATACATTTCGTATAATATACTGTATTTATTTTCAGAAAAATTTAAACCTAATGGCTCATATGGATAATATTGTGAATTCAAAAAGAGCGTAACGTTTGTTACTTTACAGTGATCGAAGAGAGAACTATCTTTTATTTTATTACTTTTTCGATTATTTTGTAAACAGAAAATAACATATCTAGGCTTTGTTGTTTTAGGTAGTAAAGGGTACTCATACAAATCCCAATTTCTAAATGCTATTTGAATAGGTCTATCTTTTTCTAAATATTTTAAAAGTGTTAGACGTTCTCGATCTGATACTTTAATGTGCGGTACTCTCTACTGTACTCTATCGAGATTTATTTGGAAGTGAGAAATATCATCTGTCAGTGTAACGCTGTTTAAATTAGAGTTACTTCTGTTCAATATAAGTTCATGTTTACAATTTATCACAATCTTATTATAATCCTCCGCCAAACCTAAAATCTTATTTAATGGTACAACAGCGCTAAAGTGACCGTCACTTTGAAACCCGTTTAAGTTCCAACCCCATAAGGCCGCAACTTTGTTTTCGGCTTCATTTAATGAAACGTATGACTTTACGGTTGTTGTTATTCCTGAATTTTTGATGCAATCTATTTCAATGCCATTTATTTCGTATCTGATATCTTGAAACAAGAACAGAACAGGGTTATTAGTAAATTTGACAGCTTTCTCAATCGGTTTTCCATCTTTTCCGAATAGCTTTGCGTGACCTTCGATGTATACTGAACTGGCTGATGGTAACACGTATATGTCTTGCTGATGGATAGGTATACTGATTTCATCGTTTTCTCTAAAGCAGTTGTTGTATGGATTGTAGGAATGAACCTCATAACTTTTAATTGAAGTATCGAAGTGTGGTAAATCGCTAATTTGTAGTATATTCATACTTTAAAACCCAGCGCTTTTAAAAAGTCTTTATTTGTTTTAGTTAATTTCTTCACTTTTTTCTCACGTCTATGCACCTTACTGGTTGCAGAAGAAGTAAGGTGTTTTATTTTGAGGCGAGGTTTTATATTATATAATATCATTTTATTTTCCTTAAATGAAGACGTAGTTGAATATGTTCTATAAAAGGAATGCTGCGGTCGAAGTGATCAACAACCTTAATAGATATAGATGTAATTATATTTTT
Source organism: Acronicta aceris (assembly GCA_910591435.1). NCBI lineage: Eukaryota > Metazoa > Arthropoda > Insecta > Lepidoptera > Noctuidae > Acronicta > Acronicta aceris. The sequence goes on along the minus strand of OU342757.1, from coordinate 8,320,932 downwards.
GTTCACTGGGAAGTAAATAACGTTCTGAGGCGTTTCTAGGTAGTGATGTCTTGCAGTAGTATTAGGCACAAATTCATGAATAACATGGGTTGGTATACCGTTAGTATAAGAACCATATACTAAATCACATTCAATTCTGATTACAGACGGAGTATTACTAGAAAGCACATTTGATACAGACTTTAATACTGAATAGTACAGTAAGCCACACTCATATTTTTCAGATAAACTAAGAGGTGGTTGAAAATATGACTCTAATTCTGCTTTGTGTCCAGAGATAGTCACAATTATAGACATAGTTGCATACTGAACACTTTTCATAAATTTTGTTTATTATATTCTATGTCTACTCCAAAAGTTTGTTAAAAAAAGTAAACATAGATGTCCACATTTGTAAGGGTGATCACCCTGTATATTTTCATAGTTATAGCAAATTTTCGAACTAAGTATTTTACAAATTCCTTTGGGGGCTTTAGATTTCCATAACTGTCAAAATATTCAATATAATCACTGTATTTTGCATAGGCTACCCAATGAGAACCAGGATTTTTAGAACTATCTAAATTAACCACTCCACATTCATTTTTATAAGGATGTTTAGGGAGTTCATCTCTCATAAAGACACCTCTAAAGTAGGGAATATTAACTCCATATTTTAAAATGTCAAAGTTAGTTAGGGCTCGTTTGGGTAGCCGATGTATTAGTGTTTTTCCTTTGATACAAAAATTCCATTTTTGTGTGGCTTAAGATGTAGTCCTTTTCCGATGCAAAGAGCCTCCATTGTTTCATTATGTCTCTTCGATTCATCGTACAGTTTTTTAGCCATCTTGAACTCATTTATAGTTTTAGCTATACCAGCTGCGCCACCTGCTATAGCTCCCGCAGCTGACAATCCAGCAAAAATAGGAATCAAAGGTAACACCCCCCCAGTTTTTGGTATTGGAATAATCCGAGGAAGTTTATTGGATGAATCATTAGCTACATCTCTGGCAGCAGCCATAGCTAATGCTATTACAGTTTTTTTGCATTTTGGTTTTAATTTTTTTTTCGTAACAGATATTACATTTTTCAATTTCTTTTTAAGACCGTTACCACCGATAATTTTAGGTGAAGAGTTTTGGCGACGAGTTTTTAATCCAGTGCCGGTTTTAATTTTTGCTAACATAGTATTCTTTACTAAACGTGCTGCAAGTTTCTCTCCTGTACTCGCATCAGGAGCAAGTGATCGTTCTTTTGCCATTTTTAATAGAACTAGATCAGCGCTATGACGATCCTCCAAGTTTGACGACTTGTAGTATGCAATATCATGGGCTTTACAATATTCATCCAATTTATTAACACCTTTGTCTCCACGTCTAAGTCTCTTAATTAATTTTGTACCAGGACCACAATAATTATAACCCGGTAAATGCAATTCAAAAGGTAGGTGGTTTATTAGCCAGTTAAGAAGACTACTCTCTTCAGTACACATCATAAGACTGACCAATCAAAGACTCAACACTTTATAATATATTATAAGGAGTTTAACGAGTCAACTAGGTTTATTTATATCTCAAAGCACGTTTGTCTTATCTATCCAGCTATTTTCATTGGAAGGCAAACCAAGTCATTTTACGAAAACTCTATTCCCTTTCCTTTTAAGAACTTTCTCGACTAGATATACATTGGGATGATTTGTCTTCTGAAGTTCTTGTTCATAAAATGCTCCTAGGATAGGTTGTCCTCTGATCGTATCTTCAATTAAGTAAGTGATAGGAGTAGTATTCTTCTTATATCTAATTTTAAATATTTCTGTTGACCAATTGGGAGTATAACCTTTTTCGAATGTTCCTTTGTATTTACTGATACGAACATAATCACCCACTTTAAACTTGCATTTTATACTCTCTTGCTTTTTTACTAATCTATTGAACCTTTTTAATATTTCTTTTTTATTTACATTATTGACATTTGCTGGTATTTCATTAATCGTGCGATGATAGGTATGATTGTATTTATGAACAACATTTTCCAGCGTATCTTTTATCCAAGTATAAATTACCTTTTAAACTAAACTCTTTGTACAATTTAGATTTTAATGTTCTTATAAATCTCTCCACAATCGAAGCTTTTTTGATGAAAATGTTGAATAATGATTAATACTGTAAGACTGCATAAGAGACTTAAATTTCTTATTGTAAAATTCTGTACCGTTATCAGTTTGTAAATTCTTAGGAATGCGATTATTATTCAGTAAAATTACAAATGCCTTATACATCTCATCTTTGTTCTTACTTTTTAAAGGGAGCGCCCAAGCATATTTTGAGAATGTGTCAATTACAGTAAGAATATATTTATCATTATTATTTTCTGTTGACATTGATTGCATATCTATTAAATCCGCTTGCCATAGATCATCTATATCCTTCATAATAACTTGTCTTCGCGGGAAATTCACTCTAGCGCTTTTATGAATTTCATTTAACACATCCGCTTTGCTCATTTTAAAAAAATCTCGAATATATTTTAATTAGATATTGTTGTATAGCTATACATATTCTGGGTACAATAATTTATATAATTAAGCATCAACTTTTTAAGTGTTCATAATGACTGACTGACTGAATGAATGACTGACATTGCAATACTGAATGAAAAGCTTCCTGATAATCAGTATTTATTCTTAATTATATTAGCTTGTTTTAATTCTTCAATTATTGATAAAATTTCATTGTCATGGTTTGTATTACCTGCATCTCTTGAAGCTATTAATAATTTTAATCTTTCAACTAATTCATTTGGATCGTCCCAATATATTAAATCAGTATCCTTTTTGTATGCTTTAAGCGTTGGCAAACTGCCTCCAATTTTATTCTGATTGTTTTCCAATAAAGTCTCAGAAAATAATGGTCTGATTATTTCTCGATATTTGAATCCTTTGTCACCTCTTATTTGACCACTAGGATTAAAATCCCTCTTATGAGCGTTAGTATAATGTAGTATATCTTTGTAGACAAGTCTATCAATTTCAGTTATATTTTTTAAATCAGGTTTTTTTCGAAGTAAAAGTTCTTTTAGTCCCGGGGTTAAATCATAACTTTTATCTCCAATTTTAACCAAGACTATGTTATCGCTGCCAATATTTTGAACTTTAGAAAATGATACTATGGAGTAACCCATCATTAAAGTTTTATTGTAGTTCCTTATTCCAAATGGTACATTTACACCATCATAAATACCATAGATATCTTCACTTTTCAATGACATTTCTAGATTATCTTTTCTTTCTTTTTTAGGAGAGCTTGAATAATTTATATCAGCGTCATGAAAATCCTCATATTTAGTAGAAGAGCTTTCACAATTTATATCTGATTCAATAGGTATAGAACTTTCAGATACATCTGAAGTATCGAATGTTTTATTTTCTTTATTTTTTATATTTCTCAATGATATATGTGAGTCAACCAAGGTTTTAAGGGGTTCTGCGACAGGCTTAAGTAATTTGTGGAGTGACAAGTTTAGTGATTGTTCCTCGTCCTTCATTTGTTTTATTTTGTTCTTTATGGAGTCTATAGACTTCATTAATTCTGCTTTAATATTTTTCTCCATGTTAAATTACTTTTGACAAGCGCGCTCATCGGAAGAAGATTTAACACTAAATTTGCTTACCATATTATTTTCCTTATATTTACAATTATTTGTTAAAATTTAAAAAACGTATCAAAATTCGGCCTGTACCTTCCACTATTTAACGATGATTCTTTGTTAATAACTAAAAAATTATAAGGTTTTTTCCAAACATTTTTGCAAATGTCTTTAAACTGATTCCATTGTAGATCAGCACTCACATGTTCTTCATAAATATGTTTTAAATTTACATCATCTTGTTTATATATCATAAGAAAATTAACATTGTCGCGTAACAATTGTTTCGGAATTTTAGAATAGGTTTGTTGTATACTTTTGTGAATATGTGGGTGGTTGCATCCACTCTTATTAAAACTGTGTCGCTTGAGAATTATACTCAGTGTGCTACTAGCTATCAGCCGTTTCACTTGTCCCCACGTCCTATACACAACAGTGGCGACGAGTACCCACAACATAAAAAAAAAAAATGTCTCACTTTGGGATTTTGTCTAGTTTTGACCATAATATCCATACATGGCAAAATTATAAGCAACGAATTTCACAATGGTACATAGCGAACGACATCGACGATGTAAAGGACTCGACGGGAGTGAAAAGACGGGCAATATTGCTGAGCGCACTCGCCGACAGCACTTACAAACTGGCGGCCGATCTAGCGTTACCGAAGGAATTGACGGAGGTGCCATACGAAGACATTCTCGCGCTTCTCGACAATCATTTCACGCCAAAAAAATGTGGATTTGGCGAGCGAAATAACTTCTATGCTGCTACTCAAGGGTTGGAAGAAACTTTCGTGGACTAACTACGCATTGTGGATTCCTGAACGTAGAGGAGGCGCTTCGTGACCGGTTTGTTATGGGTATGCAACCGGGCCCAGAGAAAGACAAATTGTTCGCGCGTGACCTACAAGAGTTAACACTTGTGAAAGCAGTGGAGTTGGCGGAGAACGTGCGGAGCGCACGTAAGGGAGCAGCAGCATCATCGCCAGCGGCGGCGCAGGGGCCGTCAATGAGCGAGGCGCTGTTCAAGATCGCGACCACTTCAAACGAATCCAGTGTTAACAACAAAGAAAAGTGTTCCGTGTGCGGCTATAAAAATCATAAAACTTCTCAGTGTCGGTTTGCCAGTTATACATGTAAAAAGTGCAATGTAAAAGGTCATTTACGCCGAATGTGCAAGAAAATAAATTTTGTAGGTACCGGCGGTTCAGGCGAGAGTGACGATGACGGTAAGGCAATATGTTCAAATAAAGGTGAACCTATGACTTTAGTAGTCTCGATTAATGATATTAGGCTAAAGTTCGAAGTTGATACCGGCTCGGCGGTCACAGCGGTTTCTGAGAAAGTGTACAAAAAATATTTTGAAAGTATGCCATTATCATTAACGACGGATCAATTGTTTACATATACAGGACGTGTAATTCATTGTTTAGGAGTAGTGCAATTGCCTTTAACATATTTGAACAAAACACACGTAGTTAACGTGCGAGTAATACGTGACGGTGGACCCCCAATTTTAGGCAGAGATTTTATTTGTTTGTTTAAATTACAAATGTTACAAGTAAATTTTTGTAAATCTGATTACGTCGAACAGTTTAAATCACAATATCCATCTGTTTTTTCAGATGAGTTAGGTGTATTTACAAAGTATCCAGTAAAGTTACAATTAAAAGACGATGCAAAACCAGTTTTTTTTAAAGCACGCCCCGTCGCATTTGCACTTAGAGATAAGGTAAACAGTGAGCTCGATCGCTTGGTACGTATAGGTGTACTAAAACCGGTTCAGTATTCTGATTACGCGTCACCCATTGTGCCTATATTAAAGCGTAACGGTTCGGTTAGGTTATGCGTTGACTATTCTGTAAGTGTCAACAAACAGCTGGTTGTTGAACAGTATCCGTTACCGACAGCTCAAGAACTTTTTACAAAACTACATGGGGTCAACAGTTTAGCAAATTAGATTTGACACAAGCTTACTCGCAATTCTTGTTAGATGAGGCATCCCAAAAGCTTACTTGTATCAATACTCACCGCGGGTTGTTTATATATACGCGGTTAGTTTTTGGTCTCGCTAGTGCTCCAGCTATTTTTCAACGAGCGATGGAGTGTTTACTGTCAGGTTTGGAAGGTGTCATGTGTATACTCGATGACATTTGTATTACAGGAAACACTAAAGAACAACACTTAGAGAGATTAAGTTCGGTCTTGAAAAGACTGCAAGACGCAGGTCTTACACTGCGTAAGGATAAATGTGTTTTTTTCGAAGACCAAATAGAATATCTAGGCTATACTATAGATAAACATGGCTTAAGGAAATCTCAACAAAAAGTCAAGGCAATAGTCGACGCGCCTACCCCCACAAATCTAAATAAGTTGCAGTCATTTTTAGGATTAGTTAATTATTATAGAAACTTTGTCCCTAATGCGTCTTCTATATTAAGCCCACTTTATTCCTTATTGCAAAAAAGCAATAAATGGAAGTGGGAGGCGAAACATAATAATGCATTCAATGCCATTAAACAATATTTATTCTCCGATCAGGTTCTTGCGCATTATGATCAGAATGCCAAAATAATTGTAACGGTAGACGCCTCACCCAGTGGATTAGGAGCGATATTATCGCAGATAGGTTCTGACAAGATAGAACGTCCTGTGGCGTTTGCCTCACGTACTCTGAATGCAGCAGAAAAGCGGTATTCACAAATACAAACGGAGGCTACAGCAATTATATTCGGGGTGCGACGATTCCACCAGTATATTTACGGGAGGTCCATACCGTTCACACTCCGTACAGACCACAAGCCTCTTTTGTCTATTTTTGGCCCGTATCGTGGAATTCCAGAAGTGTCGGCTAATAGGTTGCAGCGTTACGCTATGTTCCTTAGTGGTTATAATTATATCATTGAATACATACGCAGCGTTAACAACAGCGCTGATTATTTGTCGCGCGCTAGCTTGCCTGACAATGAGTCACCGGTAGCGGCGACCGGGGGGTGTGGCCACGAGGTCGACAACAGTCTTATACCTGTGGAGGATCGCGCCTCGTATGTTAACTTTGTTATCGATGGTAGTTTGCCCGTTACGCTTAGCGAAATTCGTGATAAAACTAGTAAAGACACAATATTAAATAAAGTTTTATCATATATTGTCAATGGCTGGCCTAACAGATTATTGTTATTATTACAGTATTATTGAAACCCTATTTTTTATGCAAGACCCAGTTATCTTACGAAAGCGGCTGTATTATGCGCGGGCATAAGGTAGTTATTCCAGAGGTACTAAGAATCAAATTATTGTCAGAGCTCCATAAATCACATTTAGGTGTTGTAAAAACAAAAGCAGAAGCGCGTAGTAGATTTTGGTTTCCAGGAATAGATAACGCCGTAGAAAAAATGATTGCGGATTGCGAGGTTTGTTCACAGTTGAGACAGTTACCTGCGCGAGCGCCGCTGGCGTTGTGGCCACATCCACCACAAGCGTTCTATAGGATTCACATAGATTTCCTCGGGCCCATTCATAATCGTTCATATTTAATTATTGTAGATGCGTACTCAAAGTGGGTAGAAGCGTATGATATGGGAACGAGTACGACATCATTATCAGTGATTAATAAATTATATGAGTACATGGCAAGATTTGGCTTGCCACATACTGTAGTCAGTGATAATGGCACGCAATTCACTTCATTCGAATTTAAAAGGTTTTGTATGTCGAATAGTATATCGCACGTGACGTCGCCGGCTTATCATCCAGCTAGTAACGGGCAGGCTGAAAGCTACGTAAAGGTAGTGAAGAAGGCAATTAAATCTTGCATGTTAAGTAACAATAATAGTAAAGAATTGAACAATCAGTTGTTTAAATACCTGTTTGATTATAGAAATTCAATTCATTCGTCAACGGGTTATTCACCTGCCCAGATAGTTTTTGGACACAAACTGCGATCGCGATTAGATTTAATAAATCCAAACCAACCCTTACCGCCGTCTATCACTCTCACTCGAAACGCCGAAAACAAACAGTCTTTGCAGTCTAAAACGCTCAATAATACCCAAGTGTCTAAATATTTCAAGTTAGGAGACTATGTGTGGTATAAAAAAAACAATATAAATATGCAAGGTTCATGGAATAAAGGTGTCATAATTAGAAAAATTGGAATAGTTATATACATTGTTAAGGACTGTATTACTTCTTGTGATGTTAAAAAACATAAAAATCAACTAATAGCATATAAAGGTACAGCTCCAAATATCCATGAGTCAGATTATTGCCCGATCGAACTTGAAGATGTTATTCGCCTCGATTCCTCTTCGGTGCCGCTCTCAAATTCCCATTCGGTTGATAGTCAGGCAGACATAGCAGGGGAAGGAAATGATGAACGAGAGGACAGAGAAGATCTGGAAACACATGCCAGCAGCTCTATGGAAGGAGATGAAGAATTCTATGAGGCAAATGCAATAGAAGCGGCTCCTGATAAAAACCTCGATGAGTTATCAGTACGACAATCACCTCAACCAGAAAGACAAACTGACGATGGAAAAATATTGCGACCTGTACCTAGGGTGGATTATAAACGTTTTTATTAAAACAAATAGCATTGCTTATATTCTCAAGCTAGGGGAAGGAATGTTGTATACTTTTGTGAATATGTGGGTGGTTGCATCCACTCTTATTAAAACTGTGTCGCTTGAGAATTATACTCAGTGTGCTACTAGCTATCAGCCGTTTCACTTGTCCCCACGTCCTATACACAACAGATAAATAGAAACAATCGATTTGTTTATGTCTACCCATACAAAAATAATTGCGAATATTTATTTGATTCTCACAGGCAACATCATCAAAAATAAATACAGAATTAGCCAAAGCTTCACTTGGAGATATAACTTCTTTATCATTGTTGAACATACCTGTGAAATGATCATGGTCTGCAACAACTGAGTCAGTATCATTAAATGTTTTCTTACATATGTGACATTGTTTAGCATTGTTTAAAGCAGTTTGCTGATCTTTGTTAATTATCATGGGTTTTATCTCTGACATTATTTATTTATTTATTTAAACTTTTATGTACAAAAGAAATGGTACACAAGGCGGACTTAATGCCATATGGCATTCTCTACCAGTCAACCTTTGGGTCAAGTAGAGAAACATGTATTAAGGTACACGAAGAAAAGGCTTAATATTAAGGCTAATTCAATATAACTTTTACATAAATATGCAAATGTATTAAATATAATATATATATGTATATATATACGTATATAATATAATCCTTAAATAAAAATATATACATAATATTAATAAACATATAAGTATCGTATAGAATAAAACTGTTATGACGGCGGATTTAAAAAAAAAAAACTCAAAAGTAATAGGTAGGTAAGATTTAGGGCGGAGTCAGCGATTTAATAAAATATTCTCTAACCTTACGCTTAAAAGTAAATTTACTTGCAGCTTTTCGGATATCAAGGGGGAGCGCATTCCAGAGTTTGATTGCTGATATGGCAAAGGAGTTTGAAACGAAGCTAGTGCGATGGGAAGGGATTTCAAGTATCAAATTTTCTGCTGCGCGAAGAATACGACCATGGGAGCTGCCCAGCCAATGAAAATGGCACTTTAAGTAGTCTGGGAGGATCGTTAATAATGGAAAACAGCAGACAAAGAGATCTGAGGGATCTTCTCTGGCGGATTGGAAGCCACTTAAGCTGTGAACGGCAAGCAGATTATGTGGTCGTATTTACGCAATCCGTAAATAAACCGAATGCAGCTATTTAGGAGGCGATCCAATTTGTTCAGGAGTTCTTGGGATATATCTGGATAACAAACATCAGCATAGTCAATAACGGGGAGCACAAGTGATTGGACAAGAAGGGTTTTAATGTTCATCGGGAGGAAGTGTTTGAATCTATAAAGAGATCGCAGTGAGGTTGTAACCTTGTTGCTAACCTGACTCACCTGCTTAATCCAACAAAGCTTGTTATAAATAAATTACACTCTGCTCTGTCCTCGAGATCAAAGACTATGTAGTAACGCGCAGGTACTACTATCCAACCACTATATTTGAAATCATAAAGAAGAACAAAAAATACAACAAGTAGCGCCCTCTCTCGGTACCTCATTCGCGTTTTAGTGCTTACGCTATCCGCCACGTTTTTTCGTTCCTCTCAAATATAAAATATTTTATTAGGAAAAGCCGTGTTATAAATGTTTATAAGAGTGTGTGATTACGGCATTGATAACTAAAGTTATCATTATGCCAAAAAGACGACATAGTGATGAAGATATCGAGGCCTACGTAAATCGAAAAATGAGGAAGATTGAGAAAAAATTAAAGAGATGTAGATCACACCGACAACGTTCATCCTCACAGGATTCGTTAAAACTAGTGTTGGCAACCCAGTGACCGGTAGCAGCCACCCCAGCGCCTCCTACCGGACGACCGTGATCACTTACCTAGCTACTGTCAGTACGAGAAGATAAAAAGACTGGACACCAACGGCTCGCTCTCTTTTTACTTCGGATTTCGTGTGAAATAGTTGCTCTGTTAGATTGTATTGAAATTAGATTAAATTATTGAAGTATATGTAAGTTATTTATAGGTTATCAGTTTATCAATTAATAAGGTATTTTAGCTATTTGTTTCTACGCAACTCTCTCAGTGTTGCCTTCAGCCTAGTTAGTTTATATCAGAAGCGGGATTAGCGTTGGTTCAAACATAATATGGCATTGGTGAGCACAGTCTACCACATTTTGTGATCGATTCTTGAAACGGTAAACACCAAAATCTGGTGAGTGTTTTAATTTTGACAATATTCTGGTATCGAATGTTCATTGGTAAAGTTTAATGAAAAACATATCTTGTGTTCTCTTAGATTTAAAATATTAAAGTCGAGTGACTACACTTGAGTACCTACTAATCGGTAGTATGTTATATTTTATCGTTGCTAAATTGCATTAAGATTTCTGTTGCTATGTCATTACGAGAGAATGAGGGTAATCGCACATGTCGCACAATGTTCATCTTCGAAAAAAGTTAACGGATATAATTGTCTACTAAATATGTCCCGGTTTAAATATTTTATCGTACCCACCCATAGGTAATTTGGTACTGATTTTTTATATCATTATTTCTGAATGATACTTGTGAAATCACAACATTGGAATACTGAAGTATCTGATTGGAAAGAGTTATGCAATAATTTCTTGGTATAAAGTAAAACTACCGCCATTGGCGGGTCCCTACTAATGTGAAATTACAGATTACTGAGCAGTGATTACGTGTGAGTGCAACTACTGGGCTAGCTTCGGAGGTCAATCCGTAGCTTCAGTAGCTGCTGGAGAATCGAGGCAGGAATGCTGCCGTGATGTTGTATCTCGGTGAAATCTGACCAATTTGCTTATGTCTTAATTTGTATGATGATAATGATGATGATGATGTTGATGCAAGTGATAAAGGTGATCATGGCTAAAATCACTGAGATTTACAATTGAAATTGGGATGGCCGAACGGTATTGGTTTTTATTGCAAAATTTAACCAATGTACCTAACCATCAAATTGTTAATGTTAATAACTGTACAAGTTATGTCAGTCAATGTTGTTTGATAATGCCTATGTCCAAACACGTATGTGTTCCGCATTTATTGACACTGGTAGTAGCTGTTCCATCATTAGGGAAAATCTGTGTAGAGAGTTATTGATACCAATAGCTACCCTAGCGCCCCTGTGATCTTGCAAGAGTTTTCAAACAATAGCATACAAACTGTAAATATCTACAAAAGTTCAAGTAAATATTAAATTACGATTCGGTCAACTTAGAAAATATGGAGTTTTATGTTTTGAACGAACTGTCGGATTGTGATATATTATTAGACAGAAATATAACGGAACGACATGACATAATGTACTCGCGAGTGGGTCACAAAATATTTATTTTTGTAATAATGCTTTTATTTTTTCTAATTATTCTGCTCCATTCAGCGTTTAGGTTTACTGCATTCTAATATTTTTGCTACAAATATTTGTCAAGTTTATTATTATTATGACATAAATTGTACTTGTTTCTGGCACATTATAGCTTTTGTGACATTACTAGCACTCGACAGCACTTGATACTCATGTCAATTGAAATCTGTCAAAGGTGTTTCCTAAGCCTAAAGGTGCATCTGGAAAAGATAGATGGACGTAGCCTAAGCCTAAAGGTGCATCTGGAAAAGATAGATGGACGTAGCCTAAGCCTAAAGGTGCGTCCTGACGATGAGGATCTTGGAGCTGGGAGAATCTGCTTTTCCCTAAACAGTGAAATTACCTAAGTCTAAAGGAAATTTTCACGTTGGGGCCGAGTAGACTTGCTAATTATGAATCGTGCCTTGTTTGACCCGACTCGGGTTATTGTTAAACTATGAGCATAATTGTACAAGTGATATATGTATATGTTTACAGAATCGAACCTACTCGGCTGCTACGAAAATAATTATCCAGGTGGAGTGAGCGTGCCCGGGGCTGGCACGGTGCAGCATGGCCGTGTTGGCAACCCAGTGACCGGTAGCAGCCACCCCAGCGCCTCCTACCGGACGACCGTGATCACTTACCTAGCTACTGTCAGTACGAGAAGATAAAAAGACTGGACACCAACGGCTCGCTCTCTTTTTACTTCGGATTTCGTGTGAAATAGTTGCTCTGTTAGATTGTATTGAAATTAGATTAAATTATTGAAGTATATGTAAGTTATTTATAGGTTATCAGTTTATCAATTAATAAGGTATTTTAGCTATTTGTTTCTACGCAACTCTCTCAGTGTTGCCTTCAGCCTAGTTAGTTTATACTAGTCAGTAAGTACAAACTTTGGCAAAATTATAAAATTATTAGTTATTCTATACGCAAAAACATCAATAATTTTCATTGTGTGACACCTACCCACATTATTTGATAATTTTGGTCGTGAACATTTTAATGGAATGTGTCCGCCAACTATAAACTAACTAGGCTGAAGGCAACACAGAGTTGAGTCGAAACAAATAGCTAAAATACCTTATTATTTGATAAACTGATAACCTATAAATAACTTACATATACTTCAATAATTTAATCTAATTTCAATACAATCTAACAGAGCAACTGTTTCACACGAAATCCGAAGTAAAAAGAGCGCGAGCCGTTGGTGTCCAGTCTTTTTATCTTCTCGTACTGACAGTAGCTAGGTAAGTGATCACGGTCGTCCGGTAGGAGGCGCTGGGGTGGCTGCTACCGGTCACTGGGTTGCCAACACGGCCATGCTGCACCGTGCCAGCCCCGGGCACGCTCACTCCACCTGGATAATTATTTTCGTAATAGCCGAGTAGGTTCGATTCTGTAAACATATACATATATCACTTGTACAATTATGCTCATAGTTTAACAATAACCCGAGTCGGGTCAAACAAGGCACGATTCATAATTAGCAAGTCTACTCGGCCCCAACGTGAAAATTTCCTTTAGACTTAGGTAATTTCACTGTTTAGGGAAAAGCAGATTCTCCCAGCTCCAAGATCCTCATCGTCAGGACGCACCTTTAGGCTTAGGCTACGTCCATCTATCTTTTCCAGATGCACCTTTAGGCTTAGGCTACGTCCATCTATCTTTTCCAGATGCACCTTTAGGCTTAGGAAACACCTTTGACAGATTTCAATTGACATGAGTATCAAGTGCTGTCGAGTGCTAGTAATGTCACAAAAGCTATAATGTGCCAGAAACAAGTACAATTTATGTCATAATAATAATAAACTTGATAAATATTTGTAGCAAAAATATTAGAATGCAGTAAACCTAAACGCTGAATGGAGCAGAATAATTAGAAAAAATAAAAGCATTATTACAAAAATAAATATTTTGTGACCCACTCGCGAGTACATTATGTCATGTCGTTCCGTTATATTTCTGTCTAATAATATATCACAATCCGACAGTTCGTTCAAAACATAAAACTCCATATTTTCTAAGTTGACCGAATCGTAATTTAATATTTACTTGAACTTTTGTAGATATTTACAGTTTGTATGCTATTGTTTGAAAACTCTTGCAAGATCACAGGGGCGCTAGGGTAGCTATTGGTATCAATAACTCTCTACACAGATTTTCCCTAATGATGGAACAGCTACTACCAGTGTCAATAAATGCGGAACACATACGTGTTTGGACAGAGGCATTATCAAACAACATTGACTGACATAACTTGTACAGTTATTAACATTAACGATATGATGGTTAGGTACATTGGTTACATTTTGCAATAAAAACCAATACCGTTCGGCCATCCCAATTTCAATTGTAAATCTCAGTGATTTTAGCCATGATCACCTTTATCACTTGCATCAACATCATCATCATCATTATCATCAAACAAATTTAGAAATAAGCAAATTGGTCAGATTTCACCAAGATACAACATCACGGCAGCATTCCTGCCTCGATTCTCCAGCAGCTACTGAAGCTACGGATTGACCTCCGAAGCTAGCCCAGTAGTTGCACTCACACGTAATCACTGCTCAGTAATCTGTAATTTCACATTAGTAGGGACCCGCCAATGGCGGTAGTTTTACTTTATACCAAGAAATTATTGCATAACTCTTTCCAATCAGATACTTCAGTATTCCAATGTTGTGATTTCACAAGTATCATTAAGAAATAAAGATATAAAAATCAGTAACAAATTACCTATTGGTGGGTACGATAAAATATTTCAACCGGGACATATTTAGTAGACATAATTATATCCGTTAACTTTTTTCGAAGATGAACATTGTGCGACATGTGCGATTACCCTCATTCTCTCGTAATGACCATAGCAACAGAAATCTTAATGCAATTTAGCAACGATAAAATATAACATTTCTACCGATTAGTACTCAAGTGTAGTCACTCGATTTTATATATTTTAAATCGAAGAGTCAACACAAGATATGTTTTTCATTAAACTTTACCAATGAACATTCGATACCCGAATATTGTCAAAATTAAAACACTCACCAGATTTTGGTGTTTACCGTTTCAATAATCGATCACAAGATTTGGTAGACTGTGCTCACCTATGCCATATTATGTTTGAACCAACGCTAATCCCGCTTCTGATATAAACTAACTAGGCTGAAGGCAACACAGAGAGTTGAGTCGAAACAAATAGCTAAAATACCTTATTATTTGATAAACTGATAACCTATAAATAACTTACATATACTTCAATAATTTAATCTAATTTCAATACAATCTAACAGAGCAACTGTTTCACACGAAATCCGAAGTAAAAAGAGCGCGAGCCGTTGGTGTCCAGTCTTTTTATCTTCTCGTACTGACAGTAGCTAGGTAAGTGATCACGGTCGTCCGGTAGGAGGCGCTGGGGTGGCTGCTACCGGTCACTGGGTTGCCAACACAACCGATAATAACCAACTGTGTTCAGTTCATAGGGATTGATACCAGTGATATAACAAGATGATTGTGAACATTGCAATGGAATGTTTCCGTCATTATAAAACAAGTGATCGCACGGTGATTGGAATTGGACCATAATAATTTTCTGCGCTCCATGTAACCATAAATTAATTCTTATATCTTTTAATAAACTATTATTAAAACGGCATACTTGACGCCCATTCCAGGCGAACCACTTAGCAGCGTTCCTTGTGAAGAACACTCATCATCAGTCATGCTTCCCCGACAGTCTATTGAGACACAGAACACAGATTACCCGACACAGTTTCATGTCCCATCCAATAGTAGGGTCAAAAATTTGTTGGTGCCTCCAGAATTACCGGCCTCCGCAAATGTCCCATCTGACTTGATTGCTACTGACATGGCTACCGGAGATGTACAAATCGTTGAAAACAACCCAGTTGAGGCTACTCTTCCCGATGATATTTTGGAAATATTAGGCGAAGCTCTTATCAAAGATAAAAGCTTTGGCCCGCCTTTGAATTCAAATCTAGCTATCAGGTGGGAGTATACAGCGATAAATGGCCTTTCAAAGGAATCCAAAAAAGATATTTTAGCAAAACATAATATACCAGAAAACTGTAAAAATATCGACGCTCCTATACTAAATCAGGAGGTTAAGGCAGCTTTAACAGATGTACTTAACAAAAAAGATAAGGCAATCGAAAATAAACAAAAACAAATTGCTCTGATAATCGCTTGTCTAGGCGATGCTCTTTCACACGTATTATCTACTGATAATACCAATCTAATACTTATCAAGTCGTTAACTGACGCTGGTAAACTAGCCTGTGACTTGCAACACACAGAGTCAATGATTCGCAGAAGTTTTGTTTGTTCTTCAATAAAGAAAGAAATTAAGGACCACCTTTATTCAACAAAAATAGATAGCCACCTTTTTGGCAGTCAGTTAGGTGACCTTTTGAAAGCGGCCAAAGCAATAAACAAGACAGGTGCGGAAATGAAAACCGTAGCTTCTGCACCTGGTCAGACAAAACGTTTAACAAACCAGACGCAAAATTTAAACTCGAGACGCCCACCCCCACCACCGAGCAGGCAGACGGGAGTTGTGGCGAGACGTCCATCAATGCCTGCCCAGACCAACCGGCCAGAGTATCAACGCCACCAGCGTCGCGCTCCACAACCGCGGCCGCAGCCGAGCGCACCCTACAGGCGCTCACAGACCTACGCACCGCACCGCCGATAGATCCGGTGAGTCATTCAGGACGATTATCACATTTTCTCATTAGATGGCGTCTTATCACCAGCGACGCAGTACTTTTATCTTGGATAAAAGGGTATAAATTACCATTTAATACATGTGTGATACAAAATCACACGCCGTCGCCACCAATCTTTAATAAGTCTGAGTTAAGAGCTTACGGAGAGCTCGTTAATGAATTAATTAAAATGGGCTCAATATCACCCTGTCGCCCATGTCGCGGTCAATACGTATCAAGCACCTTTCTTGTGCCCAAACCAGATGGAAGACAACGTTTTATCTTAAGTCTTAAGTCTTTAAATAGATTTATAACCACAAACCATTTCAAATTAGAAGATCTGCGTACTACAGTAAAATTAATTTCAAAAAATTACTATCTAGCTACACTTGATTTAAAGGACGCATATTTCTTAATCCCCATAGATAAAGAGTTTCGAAAATTTTTACGTTTCCAGATACCGTTCATCCAAGGCTTAGATAACACCCTGTATGAATTCAACGTCTTTCCATTTGGTTTATGCACAGCTCCATACGTTTTCACCAAGCTTCTTAAGCCTGTGATGGCATTATTAAGAAGTCTACGCTATTTGTCTACTATTTATTTAGATGACATATGTTGTATAGGAGAAACGTATAAAGAATGTCTAAAGAATGTTCAAACAACAAAATTAGTTTTAGAGTCCTTGGGATTTGTTATTAATTATGAAAAATCTTCATTGACCCCAAAAACTAGCTGTAAATACCTAGGTTTCATTATAAATACAAAGTTATTTCATCTAACATTAACTGATAAGAAAAAGACACGTATTTTAAATGAGGTCAATGATTTTATGTACCTTAAGCGTTGCAAAATTAGATGTCTTGCTCGCTTAGTGGGTCTACTTGTATCCGCTTGTCCAGCTATCCAATATGGTTGGCTATATACGAAAGAATTAGAAAGATATAAATACCTAGCACTATTGAAGTCTGATAATTATGAAAGTTATATGAATATACCTTCGCATATTCGCCAAGATTTACATTGGTGGTTGAAAGCTATTCAAAATAATGTTAATCCTATTCGTGATGAGAAATATTTAGTTGAAATATTTTCCGATGCAAGCAAAACAGGGTGGGGGGTAGTATGTGAAAAAGAGACAGCAAATGGGCAGTGGAGTGATACAGAAAAGGATCTGCATATTAATTTATTAGAACTCATGGCAGCCTTTTTTGAACTTAAAATATTTGCAAAACAGCCTAATGATTGTCAGATCCTTTTGCGCATCGATAATACTACTGCCATAGCCTACATCAATCGGATGGGTGGCATTAGGTTCCCACATCTAAATAAAATTACAAAAGAACTTTGGCAATGGTGCGAGAAAAGGAACATTTACGTTTTTGCTTCCTATATAAGCTCAGAAAATAATGTAGTAGCAGATGCAGAATCTAGGGCCACGCATCCTGACATCGAATGGGAACTAAGTAACTGTGCCTTTAGCAAAATAGTCCATACTTTCAACAGACCAACTATTGATCTATTTGCATCCAGAATTAATAAAAAATGTGATATATACGTGTCATGGATGAGAGATCCTGACGCGTACGCTGCAAATGCCTTTACACTGAATTGGCACAGACTTAATTTTTATGCGTTTTCACCTTTTTCTATGATACTAAAGACCTTAAGAAAAATTATTACAGACAATGCTGAAGGTTTGGTTGTTATTCCATACTGGCCCACTCAGCCATGGTTTCCGTTGTTCGAAAGTTTACTAGTTTCTAAAATTATTCTGTTTGAACCAAGTGACCAAGTCTTGTTGTCATGTTCCCACAGACCACCACCACGGATTACCCTGGCTGCAGGCAGGTTGTCAGGACGGCACTACTAAACAGAGGCATCCCTCCTTCATCTGTTGATATCATGTATGCTTCGCTTTCAAATAGTACTATAAAACAGTATAATACCGGTTTAAAAAGATGGTTCCTTTTTGTCAGTCTCATAGTATTGATTTGTATCAGGCTTCTGTTCCAAATGTCATATATTTTCTTACCAGGCTTTTTAATGATGGAGCTCAATATGGAACCTTAAACAGTCATCGATCGGCCTTGTCGCTAATAATTGGATCAAAAATCGGATCTGATGATAGAATTATTCGCTTATTTAAAGGTTTCTATAAACTCAGACCACCATCACCAAAATATAATGACACCTGGGACCCATCTATTGTTCTTAATTATTTATCTAATTTGTATCCCAACGATGACTTAGACTTAGATAATATTACCAAAAAGACTGTAACACTAATTGCATTAGTGACAGCCCATAGGGTTCAAACGATCTCAAAAATAAATCTTAAAAACATACGTGTTGATTCAGACCATATCTCTATTAAGATTCCAGAATTGATTAAAACTTCATGTATTGGTTCAACACAACCCTGTCTCCATCTACCATTTTTTACTCAGCGACCAGAAATTTGTCCAGCAAACGCACTTAGGTCGTATCTGACAAAAACTCAATCGATAAGAGGTGAACAAGACCATCTTTTCATAAGCTTTAAAAGTCCTTAGAAATCTGTAAGTTCGCAGACTTTAAGCCGCTGGATAAAAGATGTTTTATGTGACAGTGGTGTTGATACTAGTAAATTTAAGGCCCACTCAACTAGACATGCCTCTACTTCAGCTGCTCTCAGATCAGGCGTCTCCATAGATCTTATTAGAAAAACAGCAGGCTGGAGTGGGTCTTCATCTGTATTTGCCAGGTTTTATCAAAGACCAGTGGTAACTGATAATACTAATGATTTCGCTTTATCTATTTTAAATTTCTGATTACTTATTAGATGCATTTGTAAATTAAGGAGTAAAAATATATAATTAACATCTAATTCATATAAAAATCCTTTTTTTTTTTTTTTTTTTCTCTCCTTATTTCATTAAAGGTGAACCTCTATGATAAGATTACATACATAAATCACGCTCTAATACTTTCAAAGTCTACATAGTCTTTGATCTCGAGGACAGAGCAGAGTGTAATTGATGATTAAACGAACTTACCTGAAGTGAAGTTCTATCCCAATTACACGAAGGCTCTGTCCGAAGAGATCAACTCCCACCCAATCCCGTGTACTCATGATCACCAGATCCACGAGACCCCAGTTGTGTTTTATGTACGTAAGGTAACTATGTATATGATCCTTTCTACTACTTTAAACTAAATGAGGTACCGACAGAGGGCGCTACTTGTTGTATTTTTTGTTCTTCTTTATGATTTCAAATATAGTGGTTGGATAGTAGTACTTGCGCGTTACTACATAGTCTTTGATCTCTTCGGACAGAGCCTTCGTGTAATTGGGATAGAACTTCACTTCAGGTAATTTCGTTTAATCATCAATAAACCCAAATCCTTCAAATTCACAGATAGAGGAATAATTATACTCGAGCTTTGTCCTCGAGATTAGCATTAGGTATACATGTAGTAACACGTACGGTGTCGCCTATTCGCACTGATTTTTGAGGTAGTTAATAAAAAGAAACAGCTTTTGTTTTTTTTTTTTGTGGGTATCTCTATCTAACTTCTAGTCTTGCCCGGGCGCAGTAGTCATTCACAGTTCAGTGCTCCGCCGCTTCGCACGTGAACCCAAGTCGCGCACCAAAATGGGAAAACGCCCTCGTTCCGAGCCTAGCGACTATGAGTCGTTAGCTAAAAAGTTTAAAAAGTTAGAAGAAAAATTGTTGCGCGCCCGCCGGAAAGATCGACAACACACGCCGCACCGCCGCCGCCTGTCCTCCACGTCGTCGTCATCGTCGTGCACCTCGTGCTCGTCGAGCGGCAGCTCCGCTGGCTCGAGGCGCAGCCCCGCCGCTCGCTTGAAGCCCTATCAGGAACAATTATTTTGTATTTAAGGTTAGTAGGTGTATCTAACGCGTGTTAAATTTATGTGGATTATGTGTATTTACCGAATACATAGTTCATTTCATGCGTAAAAAATAAGTGTTGCGGGCAGTCTGTGGGACTATCACTTTATGCTACAAAAATGTGGTGTTGCGGGCATTCTATGGGAATGTCACTATACTACAGACGTAGCTCAAGTAATGCGGTCAGTTTTTGGGACTGTCACTTTACATTTTATAAATACTGATGTCATCGAAGTACTTACCTCGTCAGGGTTTTGCGGGCAGTCTATGGGACTGTCACTTAACCAATATGACGTAATGTGTAGACAATTATATTATCACGAATCACTTCGATCCAGGTGTACCTACGATCGAATACATACCTGAACCATCGACGAGTGCCGCTCCTCACGTCGCTCCGCCACCCGCCGTGCCGTCGCCGCCGCCGCCGCCTCCAGGTTCCGCCGGCGCTGATGCTACCCCAGACTCACAGGTGATACCGCAAATCACTGATGAGGTTATGCAACTGCTTGGTGAGGACCCCTCCCAAAAAAGAGTCTATGGAAATGACATCCAGCCTGACTTGGCCGTACGTCTCCAGCATATGGCTACTTCGGGTCTGTCTAAGGAAACCCGAAAGGAACTATTGGATAAATACCTGATTCCCGCCAACTGCACCTTGATCGACGCACCCTTACTGAATCCAGAGGTAAAGGTTGCCGTCTCCGAAACTGTCCACAAAAGGGACAAGGGTATTGAACAAAAGCAGAAGCAAATCTCGTCCGCTATAACCTGTATTGCCGAAGCTCTCACCTTGCTTATATCACCTGAGCAGAACGCCTCGCCCACAGAGCTTATTAAGCTTTTAATGGACGCACAAAAATTATTATGCGATTGCCAGAACTCTGATTCGCTTGTGAGAAGGAATTTCATACTTTTCAATATGAAAAAAGAATTCAAAGATCAGCTTCAGGCGACAAAAATTGATAAGTTTCTCTTTAGTGCAGAGTTAGCAGAAACGCTCAAAGCTGCAAAAGCTATAACTAAAACGGGAGACGACATGAAACCCACGCCTCCCAAACAACCTGCTAAAAAAGTGACTAACCCCAAAGTACAGAAAAATCCTTTAAACTGGCGAGCCCCTCCCCAGAGCCACAGGTCGAAGGGAACCCAGAGGAGAAAGGAACCTGCACTCAGGAATCGGCACGAGAACTCCTCGAGACAGTCATCGCGTCCAGCAGCGAGTCGCAGCCGCCGCTAGACACGGTAATGTACGCCGGTCGGCTATCTAATTTTCTTGTCCAGTGGTCCCTTATCACTCATGATAAGACAATACTGTCTTGGGTCACAGGATATCGCATTCCTTTCTCGCAACCTGTGATTCAATACTCACCGCCTATAGCAAAAGCACTTACTCCTGCAGAGAAAGTACAAACTAACCAATCAATAAAAGATCTTTTATTGATCGGTGCGGTCGAAGAATGCGATCCCAGTGATGGTCAATTCATATCACCTACGTTTCTAGTACCAAAACCGAACGGCAGGACTAGATTTATCCTAAATCTTAAATCTTTAAATAAATTTATTTCAACAGCACATTTTAAGCTTGAAGACTTACGGACAGCTATTAATCTTATAAACAAGGGTTGTTTTATGAGCACTATTGACCTCAAAGATGCCTATTTTTTTATCCCTATACATAGCGATCATTAAAAATACCTAAGATTTGAATTCGATGGAAAACTTTTTCAATTTAATGTCTTGCCGTTCGGCCTCAATACGGCTCCGTTTGTGTTTACTAAAATAATGAAACCGGTTATTAGTTTACTCAGGTCGTGTGGCTTCATATCTACTATCTATCTAGATGACATCTTGCTAATATCAAATACATATGAGTCATGCGTGAGAGTAGTCTCTTACACAATAAGCTTATTACAATCTTTAGGTTTTATTATCAACAAAGAAAAAAGCACACTATATCCTAAAACAAACTGTAAATTCCTGGGTTTTATTATTGACAGTGAGAAATTACAAATTTCTTTGCCCAACGAAAAAATTCAAAAAATTAAAGAAGAAATAGATAAATTTAAAATACTTACACGTTGTAAAGTCAGAGAATTTGCCCGCCTCGTAGGCTTACTTACCTCGGCCTGCCCTGCCGTCGAATACGGCTGGCTTTATACTAAGGATCTCGAACGCTGTAAATATCTTAACGTAAAAGAAGACGATAATTATGATAAATATATGACTATACCTCCGTCAATATTGCCAGATCTAAATTGGTGGTCACGAGTAATTAGTAACTCTGTGAACAAAATCAAACAAAACGAGTATTGTTTGGTTATTTACAGCGACGCCTCAACAACGGGGTAGGGGGCGGCCTGCGAGGAGAAACGGGCTAGTGGTATGTGGTCTGACAGCGAACGCTCGCGACATATCAATTATTTAGAAATCCTCGCTGCCTTTTTTGGACTAAAAGTTTTTGCTAAATCTTGTTACGACTGCCAAATTTTATTACGAATTGATAATACCACTGCCATATCGTATATAAATCGTATGGGTCGTATTCAGTTTCCTCACCTAACTGAAGTTACAAAACAAATTTGGCAGTGGTGCGAAAGAAGAAAAATAATACTTTTCGCTTCATACATAAGCTCCACAGATAACAGTATCGCGGATGCCGAATCTCGTCGCGTTCACCCAGATATTGAGTGGGAGCTGTCAGATCACGCCTTCAAACGCATAACTAAGCAATTTGGTATCCCTGAGATTGATATTTTTGCCAGTAGATTAAATAAAAAATGTAAAAAATACATATCCTGGCATCGGGACCCCGATGCCTATGAAGTAGATGCATTTACTATCTCTTGGAAAAATTACTATTTTTACGGATTCCCACCTTTTTCCATTATATTAAAAACGCTTAGGAAAATTGAAATGACCATTATTGTGGTCCCCCACTGGCCTACACAACGATGGTTTCCTTTGTTTAAAAAATTACTTGTGTCTGACACTTTAATCTTTAAGCCCAATAAAAACTTAATAAATTCCCATTCCAGCAACCGAGATGTCCACCAGAAGACTACCCTGGTTGCCGGGATATTATCCGGAAATCGCTCCTGAGAAGAAGTGTACCTCCAAACTCAGTTCCCATTATGATGGCCTCCCTATCAGATAATTCTATACAACAGTATGACACCTGTCTTAAAAAATGGTTTTTGTTCTGTAAAATAAATCATACTGACTTATACGTAACTTCGGTTCCGACTGTTATACATTTTCTTACTCAGCAATACGAATCTGGTGCTCAATATGGAACTTTAAATAGCTGTAGGTCTACCCTCTCTTTAATTTTAGATCTAGACCTAGGGAATGATAGCCGCATAAAGCGGTTCTTCAAAGGAATTTATCGATTAAGACCTCCTCTGCCCAAGTACAATACTACTTGGGATACCTCCCTGGTTCTTAATTATATAACATCCTGGTATCCTAATGAAAATCTAAACTTAGAAAAAATCTCTAAAAAACTTGCAACACTCCTAGCTTTGACTACTGCACATAGAGTACAAACCATTTCAAAAATAAATATTAATAACATAGAAGTTCTTCCAAATGAAATTCAAGTAAAAATTCCCGATTTAGTAAAAACGTCCCGTATCGGCGCTACTCAGCCTACTCTCATCCTTCCGTTTTTTAGAGACCAACTGGCCATTTGTCCAGCTACCACACTGAATTCTTACCTACTGATGACGAACCCACTACGTGGTAGTGAAGATCACTTATTTATTGGCCTTAAAAAGCCACATAAAGCTGTTACGTCACAAACTCTGAGTAAGTGGATAAAGAGTGTTCTTTGCAGCTGTGGTATCGATATTTCTGTGTTTACCGCGCACAGTACTAGACACGCAGCCACCTCTAGAGCTCATAAAATGGGTATCAATTTGGATTTAATTAGGAAGACAGCTGGTTGGAGCGGTAGCTCCAATACTTTCGGGCGTTTCTATAATAGATATATAGTTGGAGAGCAAAAGGAGAATCAAAACTCTTTTGCTAATAGCATTTTGTCTGATTAAGAGCTTTCTATTAGTTAATCATTAAGTTTAAATTAATAAACTTGTAAAATCAAATACCTTATTTACCAAATTCCTTACAGAATTTCATTTTTACCAAAGTATGGTATCTTTTTTGTTTATATAACATGATTTTTTTGTTAATATTATTTATGTATGCTTATTTCTAAATACTTAATAAACTATTTAAATAAATTGGCATTAATCCTAATGTATTGATATTTTCATTACCTAAGTCTCAACATCTACATGTATACCTAATGCTAATCTCGAGGACAAAGCTCGAGTATAATTAATGGTTAAACGAACTTACCTGTAAGTGAAGTTCTATCCTAATTATACGAAGAGCTTTGTCCGAAGAGATTAGCATACATCCCACCCTCCCGGGACATAGGACCTATCCCCTGACCATGCAAATATCAACACTAGTATTTTGTGTTTATTCTATGTCTAACATGGGATGCTCCAAACTAAATGACTACTGCGCCCGGGCAAGACTAGAAGTTAGATAGAGATACCCACAAAAAAAAAAACAAAAGCTGTTTCTTTTTATTAACTACCTCAAAAATCAGTGCGAATAGGCGACACCGTACGTGTTACTACATGTATACCTAATGCTAATCTCTTCGGACAAAGCTCTTCGTATAATTAGGATAGAACTTCACTTACAGGTAAGTTCGTTTAACCATTAATTTTATGACTAAACAATTGGATTTAATAGAGCAGGGTTTAGATTTTTTATATAAAACGGACTACCAATAACAATGGATTGGCACTTGCTGGCATTAATGGTTACTCCGAATTTGTGGGACCAGTCCTCAACGATCGCTAAATCTGTATTTAATTTTAAAATGCAACTATTCAAACTATTGATATCAGCCTGGGCGTAAGTTGCAAATCGTCAGCATACAGATGATAAGAGCATTTAAGCAAAGCAGTAATGGAATTAATAAATAATGAAAATAGGAGTGGAGAGAGTATACCGCCTTGTGGTACACCAGTTTGCAAGCTGCACCAGTCCGAAAACTTATGTTTATCGCGTACTGCTTGCTGGCGGCCACGAAGATATGATGAGAACCAGTCCTGTGATAAAGACGAGACTCCAATTTGTGTCAGAATAGCGAGGAGAATATCGTGATCAACGGTGTTAAACGCGTTTGAGAAATCGATAAGGACCAACACCGTTAAGCTCGAGTTCTCCATACCAGACCTTATATCTTCGGTAACCTTAAGTAAAGCTGTGGCTGTGCTGTGACCGGGTCGAAAACCAGATTGATACTGAGATAATAAATAGTTTTTGGAAACGTAGGAGGAAATTTGTTTATGAGCTATTGCTTCAAGTACCTTGGATTGGAATGGGAGAATGGATATCGGCCTGAAATTGTTAGTTGTATCGGGATTACTATTTTTTGGGAGAGGGATAATATAAGCTTTACGCCAAATGGAAGGATACACCCCGGAGTGTAATGAGTCATTTATAATATGGGTGAGAATAGGAAGAATTTCGTTGAGGATGAGAAATAACATCGTACGACTCACCCCGTCACAGCCCACAGTCTTTGATCTTATCGAAGTTAAGACTTTGAGAATCTCGTCACTAGTCACTGGAGAAAAAGAAAAGGAGTTGGGAGGCAATAACGGCATAGAAGTAATATTAAGAACTGAATTACTTTTAATGTTGTCTGGAATATTAGTATGAGTAGAAAAATGTTGATTAAGATCATTCAAAGATATGTTAGAGGGTACCATATTAGTTGGTGGCGAACGCATACCGAGTGTTTTGAGAAACTTCCATATATCAGCCGGTGACGAGTTTTGGACATTTTCGTAAATGTATCGGCGTTTTGATGCCCTTACCATCTGGTTGCAACGGTTCCTCGCTAATTTGTACAGGCGCCAGTTTTCCTCACTGCGATCTCTTTTGTATTTGCGAAAAGCTCTATCTCGCCGTCTCATTGCCATTCGTACTCCTCGAGAGATCGAGGGAGCAGGCGGACGCCTTAACTTCACAACTCTAACCGGTGCATGCATGTCAAAGAGATGTAAAATTTTTTCATTAAATAGTTCGACCTTTTCATCGACCTCAGTCGCTTGAATGACGTTGGACCAGTCAATAGCTTGAGCGTCCCTATTAAGCTTACTCTTGTCCAATCTCGCAAAACTCCGAAGATAAACAATGGCAGGTCGTGGCTTTGGGGGCTTTATCTTGTACGATACGTGTATCAGATCGTGCCTTGAAATTCCCGGAACCGAAACCTGGCCATAATTAGCTGCGTAGTCAACCGAGGACACTAAGATGATATCCAGCCAAGAATCTTCAGTACCAATATTGTGATGCGTAGGTTTGAGGGAGAGAGATGTGAGATTAGTCGATTCCAGGATGGATCCCAACCTGCGCGATCTAGAGGAGTCCCGCAAGATGTCAGTATTGAAGTCACCCATGATTATCTGATGCTTGTATTCTGTGGAGAAGGATTCAAGGAGTATTTCTAATGTAGAAAAATAGTCAATAGTGGGAGGACAGTATACAACTCCAAGAACGGCTTTACTTCCCTTGATATCCACTTCAAGTATAAGATATTCCGGATTGCCGCTGTAAAGAGACGGTGAAGAGAATAGAATTTTGTAGGGGATGTCACCACGAAGATAAATGGCAACTCCCCCGGCCCTTTTTCCTGTTCGGTCATTCCGGATTAGGATGTAGCCTGGTAAGCTATAGAATGTAGAAGGAAGGTCAGGTTTGAGCCAACTTTCAGAAACTAATATAGCATGCAAGGAGGCGTCACAAAAGATATCCAACAGCTCTGAATGGTGCTGAGGAATACTCTGTGCATTAATGTGACACGCATTAAAACAATTATTAAAACGCTGGCACTCATTGTGTAGATAATGATTAACTGAAAAAGAATCTTCCAAAGACGAAATTGAATTATATGATGTATCGCAAGCCGAAAAAAGGGAGTCATCGTCCGACATAACTAAGTTATTAAAGTATATATATTAAATATTAGACTAAATACTATAATAAATCAAAATTGGTAATATAATTGATAAATTATTAATATACAAGTATAAACGTGTCAAGAGGTTATTGCAACACCTGCCGGCTGACTGTTTACAATCTTAAAGGTAGATTCCGAACAGAGTAAAAAACAGAAGAGTGAATAAACTAGGAGCACTGTTTATCTAATTTAAATTACTACTATAGACGCTAATTGTCTATGTCTAATTCAATGTGTGGCCATCGACAATTCAAGGGCACTTGACATTTGACAATCTACGCTGTGACAGGTATATAAAGACAGACAGTAACAATTAATGAATGACATTCGTCCTAGTCATTGAGAAAAATACTGTTCATGTTAAATTAATTATGTAACTACCTCAATTATTGAGTATGTGCTGGAATCAGAGAGAAAAAATTAATATATTTATTGGCAACGGCCGAAATACACTGCAAAATGTGAAGAAAAGTAACAACTGCTTTAAAAACATAAGCTAGTGTTACTTGTTTTTCGGGATATTACGTCTGGATCTGGTGGATATTTGCGCCGGCGCCGAGCTCGGGGCTTTCGACGATTCCGTCGGACTATTGAGGGATTTGCCGTACTCTGCAGCCAGTGTAATGACCTCCTCATTACTGAAGACGCGGCTACGCTTACCATCAGGCAGCTTGATGTTAATATTCCCATCCAACGTCCACGCATTATTTACACCGAAAAGCCTACGAGCAGCAGCAAAAGCAGTCTGCCGTTGTCGAGTGAGGAATTCTGAGAGAACATAAGGAAACCCTTTAAGCCTGGTTTTGGCCTTCCATATATCGGCCTTGACCGCCAGATCAGAAAATCGGAACAGGATAGGTCTAGAACTATCTCCAGATGGAGTTCCAAGCCTATGACACACTTTCAGAGTGGCTGACATAAGATCTGGTAGCCCTAACTTGCCTCCCAATGTAGAAGCCACAACCTCCCCAACCTTTTCATCTGTTGTTTCCGGCACACCTCCAAGAAGAAGAAACTTTTTACGGTGACGCATCTTAACAACATCCACACTCTTACACAACTCCACAATTTGCTGCTGTAGTGAAGTGAGAACATGCCAGACATGCTCCTTGAAAGCACTGAAATCTTTTTGTAATGTACCTAGATCAACTACAGAAGAAGATGATGTCTTCAAGTGTGCCTCAAAGTCTGCCATCCTCTGGTTCAATGAAGTTATTGCAACCTGTTGGAACTTCGCAATGTCAGCAATGGTAGCCATGCCAGTAGTAGAGTTTAGTGAATTGCTTGGTTTAATATGAAGACTGTTTACAGCTCACAGTTGACAACTCACCGGCAAGTAGATGCAATTTACTAAGTTTGGAACATAAGGATTTTACTGTCCACACAAATTTAATAAATCAGTGAATAGTTCACTGATTTATTAAATTTTTATAAATATGTGGCAACATTATAATGCTGACACAGGAGCTCGCTCGCCCTCTCGCTCATACAATGCACTACAGTCGTTATCCTTAGGGCATAGGGTAGGCACGCGTGACATATAATTGTACGTGTAATATTGAGATAATTAAATCAGTTATTTAACCTTGGACTACAAATTATTTGATATTCTTATTTCATTCCTTCTGACATTATATTAGAGATCTAACAAGTGAATCTAACTCTACAATATCTCCAAAACATCTAATATTAACAGTGGTGACCCCGCAAAAACTTTGGTAACGACTCAACTTTACACCTATCCCTGTGCCCAGGCCATCAGCCAGAAAATTTTTTTACGTCAGTCAAAACTAGTGCACATAGTGAACATGAATCCTGTCCTTTCGACTGCACCTGTCGTCAAGTCTGAAGCAAGTGACCTCGGGGCAATATCTCTAACATCCCGAATTTCGGAGTTTTGGACTGACCATCCTCGAGTATGGTTCTACCAAACCGAGGCCACGCTATTTCCGCAGAAGATGTCAGACGACGCTAAATTCAATATTGTGGTATCCAAATTGGGCAAGAGCGTCATCCAACAGGTATTAGATATTTTTTCACGACCTCCAGATACCAAGAAATATGAAACGCTCAAGGAGCGATTGCTAAAAATTTACGAGGAATCAGAAACTAGGCAGATCCAGAAACTTATTGGAGAAATGGAGTTAGGAGACCAACGCCCGTCCCAATTACTGAGACGTATGAGAGAATTAGCTAGAGAAAAAATCTCCGATGAAACGTTGAGAGTACTGTGGCAAGGCCATCTACCTGTCTCAATGAGAGCGATAATTTCTGTATCAGAAACCAAGGACCTGGACAACTTAGCCTTAGTCGCAGACAAGGTCATGGAGACCACAACCTTCTCTCAAGTCGCCGAGGTAAGCAACTCTGCCTCTACTTCGAATAACGGCTCCGCAGACACTTCAATGTTGCTTAAAGAGATAGCTAAATTAAATAGAAAAATTGATAACCTCGAGCGCTCAAGAAACAGATTTCGTAATAATTATTATCAGCCCAACAATCGTAACAGGAGTAACTCCAGGAGCAGGACGTCTCAAGACAATAAGAACAAATTATGTTTCTACCACGACAAGTTCAAGGACAAGGCACATAAATGCGTAAAGCCTTGTAGCTGTAAGGACAACCAGGAAAACTAGGCGCAGTACGGACTGCGACGGGAGTCAGTACAGCCCCTTTCAACAACCGTCTTTGTGTCACAGACAAAAATAGTGGTTTGTGTTTTTTAGTGGATACCGGTGCTAACGTTTCAGTTCTTCCCGTTCGACAAATGCGTAATATATACGGTATAAACAAGTGTAAAGAAACTGAATATAAACTCTATGCGGCTAATGGAACAATTATAAACACCTACGGTAACAAAACACTAGTGTTAGATTTAAGATTACGTAGACCTTACGTTTGGGAATTTATTGTCGCGGACGTGACCCAACCTATATTGGGCGCAGATTTTTTAACGCACCATAAGTTGTTAGTGGATTTAAGTAGTCATAAATTGATAGATGAAATAACCAGCCTGAACATAATAACGCAAGTCATCAAATCGACTCATTCGACAATAAATACAATTGACCCATCCCACCCTTACTTTGAGATGATTTCTCAATACCCTGATTTAATAAAGTCTGTTTCTTTTAAGGAGACTCCTAAACATGCTGTTTTTCACTGTATAGAGACTACCGGCCCACCTGTCCACGCGAAGGCGAGACCGCTTCCGCCTGACAGATTAAGAAAGGTAAGAGAAGAATTTCGTATTATGCAGGAGTTAGGCATTTGCCGACCATCAAAAAGTCCTTGGTCAAGTGCATTGCACGTTGTACTTAAGAGTAACGGTGATCTTCGTCCTTGTGGCGATTACAGACAGCTCAACGCTATAACGAGACCTGATCGTTATCCGATTCCACGGATACATGATTTTACTTACATATTATCAGGCAAAAGTATTATTTCAAAAATTGATATAAATAGAGCATTTCATTGTATACCTGTTGCCCCAGAAGACGTTGAAAAAACTGCAATAATCACCCCATTTGGACTCATTGAGTTTCCCCGAATGTCATTCGGATTACGTAATGCTGCACAGTCGTTTCAACGCTTCATGAACAACACAGTTTTAAATAATATTGAAATTTTCAAGGGTGATGGCTCAATTGAGCCCGGGTCAGACTTTATATTTTGTTATATTGATGATATAATTATAGCTAGTAATTCGGAAGCAAATCATAAAAAACACCTGCATGCATTATTCAAACGCTTAAATGATTTTGGTGTCACAATTAATTTAAATAAATGTAGTTTTGGTCAGTCTAACTTAGAATTCCTAGGTTATGAGGTATCACCTCAAGGCATTAGACCTTCTAATTCCAAGGTCGAGGCAATAGTCAAATACCCCAAGCCGGATACGGTGGAAGAGTTAAGACGTTTCCTCGGCATGGTTAACTTTTACAGACACCATTTGCCCAACGCAGTAGAGTATCAATCTTTATTAAATAATTATTTGCATAATTCTAAGCGTAAAGATAAAACTAAAATTAAGTGGTCAGTCGAAGCGAACGAAGCATTTTTACGTTGTAAAACGAGTCTGCAAAACGCAGCTACCTTATCGTATCCGACACCGGACATTCCAATAGCGCTCATGACTGACGCTTCAAATACGTGTATAGGCGCTGTTCTACAACAACAAGTCGATAATGCTTGGAAACCATTAGGTTATTTTTCACGTAAGCTAACACAGGCCCAATCAAAATATAGCACATATGATCGTGAGTTATTAGCCATCTATGAAGCTATCATTTACTTTCGCAAATTATTTGAAGGTCGACAATTAATTATTTTCACAGATCATAAACCTTTAGTTTACGCCTTTTCCAAATTAAGTAGTGATAAAGAAACTCCACGTAGAACTCGTCAATTAATGTACATAAGCGAATTCACTACGGACATACGTCATATAACCGGTGAAAATAACATTGTAGCCGATGCTTTATCGCGCGTAGCAACTATAACTATTCCCACTGCGATCAACTTCTCAGAAGTAGCCACTGCGCAGAACACCGATGCTTACTTGACAGAACTGTTGCATCAATGTAATTCTAATAACAAAATTATTATGAAACGGATTAAGTTACTAGATTGTGAACAACATGTTTATTGCGAAACCTCAACAAATAATATTAGACCTTACCTACCTGAACCATTTAGGAAAGTAGCGTTTAATTCTATACATAATCTTAGCCATCCAGGCATCAGAACTACCAATAAATTAGTTAGCAACCGTTTCTTTTGGCCAAATATGAATAAAGATATTAATTTATGGGCGAAGACATGTTTACAATGTCAAAAATCAAAAGTGCAACGTCACACAGTTTCTCGTGTCGAATCTTTTCCCGATTCAGGCCGTTTTGAACACATTCATGTAGACATTGTAGGTCCTCTAGCTACATCTTCGGATGGTTATAAATACTGTGTAACAATTATTGACCGATATACACATTGGCCAGAAGCATTTCCTGTTAAAGATATTACTGCCGACACGGTAGCAAAAACTATTTATGAGGGTTGGATCACTCGATTCGGTTGTCCATTGCGTCTTACAACGGATCAAGGTCGCCAATTTGAAAGTAATTTATTTAATGAACTGATGAAATGTATGGATATTGAAAGAATCCGCACTACGCCTTATCACCCACAAAGTAATGGTGCAGTAGAACGCTGGCACCGCTCTTTAAAAGTGTCATTGACAGCTAGGTTACATGGTAACTCTTGGGTTGAAGAATTACCCACTGTGCTTTTCGGTTTGAGAGCAGCATTAAGAAACGACTCAGGTTTGAGTGCCGCAGAAATTACTTACGGTCGTAGTTTACGTTTACCAGGCGAATTTTATGATAAGCATACTAAGGAACCTTCAGACCCTATTACATTAGTCGAGCATATACGCGAAACTATAAGTAGGTTAAAACCTGTATCTTTGTCACATAGCAATTCAAACTCTTTATTCATCCACGCTGATTTAAAACAGTGTGAATATGTTTTTATAAGAAACGACGCAGTGCGTAGACCACTGCAACCACCTTATGACGGTCCCTTCCGTGTCATTGACAGAGGTGACAAAGTATTTAAAGTTCAATTGCCGAATAGACAATTAACTATTTCTAAATATCGTTTAAAACCGGCGTATATTTTAAATGAAAAATTTAGCTCGAACGAGGCCGACCCAGGCACATCTAGTAAACCTGGAACCTCAGAGCGCACTTCTAACCTACGCGATACCGCACCTAGTAACTTTATATCTCGGACCGGACGCGTAATCAGGCCACCGATCCGTTTTGCGAATTAGACATTATCACGGCAATGTTTATACTTTAAGTCGTAACATTTTTTTTTGCAACATGCTAATCAAACACAATTATTTACATATTAATATTTAAATTAGCCAAAATATTTTACATTATCTTCGGTCGTACAACAAGAAGTACGTACAAACGTAATCGTTCTTGCAATTTTATTAGCAAATATACATATATTTTTTATTTTTACAAAACTCTTTTAAATTTACAAGTTTAAGTACCATGGGTAAATATCAGAGTAAGGAAGTTGTTGTTGCCCAAAACAATGGGCAAGTTGAATCCCACGTTGAAGAAAAGGTTAACCAGCACAGTTATATCCTGATTTCTATATTGATATTGTTAGCAATTATAGTCATGGCTGCGATGCGTAACCGTTTCCGTTCTGCTGTAAAACGCTGGTTGCGCAAGGAAATCGTGGATCTCCAGCCGCCTAAGATCGTGACTGTGGCAGGCCAGGTTCAACCTCAACCTCAGCCGCCAGCCGCGCCTACTCAGGCTTATGTTTGACTCAGGTATAGTAAACTAGTGAATCTGTTGCAATGTAACAGATTCGACCCCAAGGTATTACCGTAGGGCTAGTTAACGCGTCGCGTTGTGTAAACATTATTATTACTTATCTGTCATTGATAGATGTTATGCCAGTGCTGATTATTTTGTCATATTTTATAATGATATTTTGTGTAAACATAGTACTTATAATTTTTATAACGTAAGTACTTATACTCACTTGTTTGGGTGAACTTGTATATTTCAATACTAAACGTATACAACATTTTTAAACTTTCTATAATTATGCATTGCATATCAAATTATTGTATAACTACAGTAACTTAAATAACAATTAAGTACTTTAATTAACCAATGTGAACTATTATGTAACAGTACAATGTATTAACATTACCTATGTAATTATCATAAGTAAATTAACAAGTGAATTTCACTAGCATTGAGCACTTAGTTTTATAACTTGTATGCTTTTCTTGTGCTCCTAATGTTATTTTGCAATTATATAACTTCCCCTTCAGAGGGTTAGCAGTAATTAAAGTAAATTTTTTATCAAGTATTTAGATACTACCTAAATGTTCATATAAAACATTCTACTATGAACTTTTCATATGTATTATCATATTATAGTTTTATTAATTGTAAACATTCCATTGATTTATATAACATAAAATTTATTTTAAATTCAATTTTTGTACTACTGTGTAATTTCAGACATATTGTTTCCCCTGTGCTCCAAAATTAGTAAAGCATTATTTTTGTTTGTTAATTTCCTTTTTTTTCAAAAAGGAGGGGGTTACTGTGGCAACATTGTAATGCTGACACAGGAGCTCGCTCGCCCTCTCGCTCATACAATGCACTTCAGTCGTTATCCTTAGGGCACAGGGTAGGCACGCGTGACATATAATTGTACGTGTAATATTGAGATAATTAAATCAGTTATTTAACCTTGGACTACAAATTATTTGATATTCTTATTTCATTCCTTCTGACATTATATTAGAGATCTAACAAGTGAATCTAACTCTACAATATCTCCAAAACATCTAATATTAACAAATATTTGCTTACAATTTTATTTTTATTATAATTATATTTAATTTAAATTGCAAGATAACATAAGAGCACATGTGACACTTTTTCTTGCACCTACCCTCCACTATAATATCAATTAAATCAATCAATCAATCACTATAATACATTAGTTTATAAAGTCTTATTACATCTCGACTTATAGCTTAAATGAACTTTTTGGAGCAGTCTGGCCCCCTATATGATCTAAACTTATTTAATTCAGGTTTAGAATGACAAAAAATGTAATATCCATAGCAACTTGCCTCATAGATTTGTATATTTTCAACACATGGCGACTTATTTTTATCAGAATATTCCCGTAATAGACTTTCGAAATCGCCATATATAACAATTGGAACTCTTTGAGTCCTATTAAAATTTGAAAAGCAGAGTTTTGAGTTTTCTTCGGGAAGTATAGTCTGCAATCTTGCACAGCTATGATTCAATTGTTTTTCTGATGTTTCAAAATACATGAAATATTCATCACATAAATATATTTTAGACTTGTGTTTTGTAAGTTGTCTGTGTACAAGCTTACTGAAATATTTAATTAAACAGAAATGACTTTTACCGTTATCTTCTATCTATCTATACTTATAATAAATCTGTAGAGAGGTCAATTCTGTACATGAAATATATTTCCAAAATAACTATCAGCGGGTGATTAGTGATCGATACTGACGCCAAAAATGCAATCAGTAAAATTTTTGTCTGTCTGTCTGTATGTTCTTTATAGAAACAAAACCACGGATTTCAACGAAACTTGGTACAATTGTTTTTCATACTCCTGGGCAGGTTATAGTATACTTTTCATCACGCTACGATCAATAAGAGCAGAGCAGTGAAGGGAAATGTTGGGAAAATTAGTGATTCATGAGAAAGGTTTCAAGCTATAAAACATCACGCTACAACCCTTAGGAACGGGGCAACGCAGGTGAAACCGCGGGCGAAAAACTAGGGAACAAAGTAACTATTCCACGCGGACGAAGTCGCTGGCAAAAGCTAGTTATTGATATAAAGTAAATTAACATGATTTTTTTTATTTTTAAAGTTTTATATAACGGTCCTGTTACATAGTCATTCTGTTCCAAACCATAGACGTTAACACTTACGTTTGGATTTAAGTCTTCAAATAATTTTATATCGTCTAAACTGGGTGGAAATGTCATGTTTGCTATGTTTAACACTTTTGAATAGTGAGGATATGATGTTACTCTATTTGAGTTATGCTTTGCTGGGTACAAATAAGCTACCTACAATGTTCCAAAGAAAACAGTAATTGTCTTCATTGACTATGTTTAGACATGATTTTGTATTTTGAATTCGCTTAGGTCATTTTAAATAAGATCCGGCTCTCAAAGGACTGTATTTAAAATTAATTTCTAAATGACTTATGGATTCAATAGTCCACTCACCTGACTCACTTAGTTCGAACCCTGAACATTGATTTAAGATTTTTTCCGCAAATGCATGATAAATGGATAATATATCTGTGCTTTGAAGTATCTCGTGTTAAATGATTTAAGACTTATTTCGTTATTTTTAGGTAAATTGTACGAAACAAAAAGTTCGAAATTGACTTTTAAAGAAACGTGTTGTTTTAATAACTCTTTGATTAGATAGCAACATGTGTCTGAAATTTCAGTTAAAAACATTTCAGGAGTAATAGTAAAACTTTGAGGGGTTATTTTATAACTGACTATTTTGTTTTTGAAAGCACAAGCTATTATAAGAATATTATCAAATTGCGTTTTTATGAGGTTATTAGATTTATGGATGTTGGTTTTTTTGTGAGAAGAATAATTGTGAACGTTAATGTTACAAGCTTGACAGAAAAACATATTGAATAATTTCAGAAAAGCTTTAGGTATTTCTATTTTTTCTTAGTCAGATTTTTTATATTATGAAATATTGTATTGTTTTTATTTTTAGGTTTTTATTTGGTGTTTTATTTTATCTACTAAGTAGATTCTGTAAGAAAATACATGTAACATTAGGATTTAATCTTAACTTATTTATAGTTTTTAATTATATGGTCTTTTTTATCTAACGAATAGATTCTGTAAGAGAGCAATGCATTTATTAATAATAATTAATACAAAAATACATGGTTAGGTTACATAATATGGCATAATATAAAATAGTTATGATAAAACAGATTCAAAAAGGATTTTGGGGGTACAAAATTGGTTGGATAGAGGAGTAATCCTCTTTAACTGTTCCAACCAACTGAGTAACCGCCTTCCAAGTTGGACTATCGTCATTCACCGCTGTTTTGAAACATAGTGAATGTTTCCAACGGTTAGTTGTAATAGCCTCCAACTCCCGGCAATTCGATATGCGGACCTCAATATAAAATTCTCCTCGTCTTGTGGGGTCACTTTGCATAGTGTACCCAGAACCCACTCGCCGAGTTAGGTAGCTCTTCAGCTTTGCTGCCCGGATTGGTTCACGTTGCTCTTCATCCTGGAAACAAACACAATAATAAACATTACTTAATGTAACAAATTAATTTCTCAAAATAAATAGCTAATTTTATCATAATCTGATGATTCATGACAATCATCAAGCCGGGCAATAGCAGGGGGCTATTATTATTATTATGTATGTCTTTGCCATGTTCTCGGGACTATAGATTTATAACATTCATAATATCGTCCTTTTTTCCGTACAGTTAAACTCCATGCAGCTGCGATACAATTGCTCTACTATATACTTATTAGTAACTATGCTTTACACTGCCACATAAAATTAGTTTGGTCTGTTTTTCTACATTAATTATTAAATAACCATAAATTTACCTCGGAATCAGGGAAGATGACTCGTTTTCTTTTCCTTTTATCCGATGTAGACGCAGAGGCAGGCGGAAGGTCAGCCTCTGATTCAGACTCACTTCCAACAGCAGCCGGCAACAGCTGTTCTTGCACCCGTTTTTTAGATTTTGCTTTCGGCTTGGACGGCTTAGGTGTTGAAGGCTTATTTGGCTTCCGCTTTTGTGATATAGGGATCACTTCGGTATCGGAGTCAAATGGATTGGAAAACCTGAAATAAAACAAAATTATAACACATTGAAAAGCAGGTCTACTTACATTCATTCGTTTGTTTACAACTGTTATCACCCCGCCCATTCATGATAATATTAGACCCCTCTGTCCAGACAAGCTATTTTCCTGCATGGGAATCGAACTCATAAAATTACTCTCACTAAATACACTCGCGACCTCTGAGCTTATGAGACGCGGTCACACCCATATGCAAATCTATATAGAAATGACTGCAGAATGCTCTGTTAAAAATATTCTGTGAGATGATCCCAAATGACACTGATTTTATACTCCCAAATTGTAAAACGGTATACACACTTGAGAAATGATAATTAGTTATAGTTTATTTAAAATAAGTCATACATAGTGACATACACTTTTAATTCTTATGCACGTAGTACATAAGATTTATAATCACTTATATTTTAAACATAATTCGTACTCAATTATAACTTCGCCCTTACTTACCATTTTAGGAGGATATATTATACGGCGGCACGCTGCCGATGAAAACTGAGACGAAATTTTTATAAGGTAATCGTATGTACTTGCATATAAATGATCTCTCTATCATGAACAATTCTAGATTTCATATTAACATTGAAATTGACTTTTATAAATTGAACTCCGAAATATTTTATTGATAAGACGTAAAAAAAATATATTTTATGGAAATAAAACGTTTTTAAACAGAACGTGGTTCCTAAAAAATGAATCGTTTTGTAGCCTGTTATAGTTTATTTAGTATACGTAGAAACATGAAAAGAAAATGTTTTTTAAATAATAGTAAATTAATCTGTATAGTTTAATATTGATATATAGATATTGTGTTTGTGTTTAGATTTATAGCACTTATATATTTTAAGTTCGTATTTTAATGACAATATTAATGAATACTTTACCTTCTCCCTGATAATAATGGATATAGAGTAGTAGAGTATTTAACAAACAACGTATGAATTGATATATTATACCTTAATAAATTATATAGGTATTATATGTATTAAGTTTACAAACCATAGGACAAAAGTAGTCCAATATTTTATCACATCGTTGACGACACGTTTGGCGCATTGGCTAAGAGCTCGACATCACAATGTAAATAGTAGATTTAATATATGCTGCAACTAATGCGTCAAGTGTTTGCAGGTTTGATTCCTGCACGGAACGAAATGGGTATTTGTTCCGGTTTGGATTTTGTTTTTAAGTTTTTTTTATTTTTTATATTATAATCAATTACTCTATATCCATAATACAGTTACTTTCACATACGTCTATACATCAAGTTATAATTTCCTGTAAAAGCTGACCTCTCATTATACGCGCAGCCTATGGATTTGTCAGTACTAGATGTGCACCACATTGATGCAACGCTGTGCGGCAGTCGAACGTGTCATTGTTGTTTAGTACATGCCATAATTTTGTGTCGCTATATTATTCGTTCGACATCATGCCAGTTTATAATATACACGACAGCCGCTAGGACCGATGAAACAAGATTTGGACGATTGACACATGTATCTTTAAATGTATCTAATAAGCATAACAAATGCGCAACTAACTAGGTACAGCGCATAACAACCTACATCACGATACGAGCAGGTCGTATTCCCCGATGACTGTACAGTTACGAATCGAAGAAAATGCTAATTCGCTTGTGTTTTACGGTTGAATGCGATGCGCAGTCGAAAACATGCGTCGTACAACTAAGAAATATTAATAGGAGTAAAGAATTCTATGAATATGTTAAAAAATATGCTAAATTATTTAAAAGAATCTGTAGTGCAGCTAAGACTAGATATTTAAGTTCTAAGATAAAAGCTAGTTCTAATAAAACAAAAATGACCTGGAACATTATAAACAATGAGACTGGAAAAGTGAAGAACCAGAACACTGACTATAGCCTTTTTGTTAACAACAAGACAGTCCCAGATAATTCGGAAGTGGCCACCATATTTGAAAATTTCTTTACTGACATTCCAGTTGAAACCACAAAATCTATAAATTCATCACAAATAGTAGCTGAGTCTTTATTGATAGGAAATGTTAATATGTGCAATCTTCAATTTAATTTCGCTTATGTCAGTGTTAGAGATATTATTAAAACTTTTAACACACTTAATGTAAAAAAGACTGCTGACCTGTGGGGACACTGTACAAGTCACGAAAACAATTATTAACATAGTTGCACCTGAGCTAGTGAACATATTTAATAAGAGTATAGAATGTGGTGTATTTCCGGACCTGATGAAAAGTAGTAAAATAAAACCTTTGTTTAAATCGGGTAGTACGTCTGACCCCACAAATTTCCGACCTATTTCTGTGCTACCTACCTTTAGTAAAATATTTGAAAAGTTATTGCTTGATCAGCTCCTTAGCCATTTCAATAAAAATCAATTATTACACAAAAAACAGTTTGGGTTCACTAGGGGTCGCTCGACAACCGATGCCGGTGTCGAGCTTCTGGAACATATCTTTGATGCCTGGGAGGAGTCGCATGATGCTTTAGGTATTTTTTGCGACTTGTCTAAGGCTTTCGATTGCGTTTTTCATGAAACACTAGTCAGGAAATTACATCACTATGGAATAAGGAACATTGCTTTGGATCTTCTTACTTCTTATTTGAGTAACAGGTTCAACAGTATTCAAAGAGTGGATGTTAATGGAGAAAGGTCCCCTGGGTCTATGGTTACCATGGGAGTTCCGCAGGGCTCAATTCTTGGCCCGTTTTTATTTCTTATATATATTAATGACTTACCTAGCCTAATAAAAGACAGTCACCAAGTAGTGTTATTTGCAGATGACACATCACTTTTATTTAAATTGAAAAGACAAAATCCCATAACTGACGATGTAAATAACGCTCTTTCTAAGATAGTACATTGGTTTAATGTTAATAATTTACTTTTAAATAAAAAAAAGACTAAGTGTATTCGATTTATAACACCTAATATACTGGTTTCTGACACTTACGCGAATATTAGACATTGAAATAAAACTACTTTTTACGGATTTTATCGCGTTGTATTGATATTATTTGATTCCCGACGTTTCGGATCCTTTACAGCATCCATGGTCACGGGTAGACTAAGTTGTTGGACGTCTTAATGTTACAATTACTCACAGCTACCTTACATTTTTGTTAATTATTGGCGATCCGATTCACGCAGAACGAGCTCACCATATCCTTCGGTCTTGCAGTTTTGGACTTGGATTTTGATTTTATGGAATCTATAATGGGGTTCCAAGCAGGTGGTAAGACCCAGCCATCTTCTCTTTGTGGAGTGACGTCACGGATGTCAATCGGTCGAAAGCTCAGTGTATACTTCTCGAGTATAAATAAAAAAAACAACGGTTAATTTAGCATAACTTCATTGCGATAATATAACTATAAGTGCGAGTAATAAGTAACATTATTATCCTGTGTTTCTGTGCAGTGTAAAATAAGGAAAACATCAAAAAATTGTGAACAGTTTCTGAATTGCTAACTTACTACCCACTACCATATAAAAAAGAACAAATTACTCTAATAAACTAAATAATAACAGTGAACTATCTTTTTGTGATTTTTTTGCATTTTCCATGCTAAGATTATTGAGTTATTTAATAGTAAAGGAAAAATTCAATCACGGGCAGGATTCGAACCTGCGTCTTCTGGTTTGATATACCAGACGCTCTGACCTCTAAGCCACCGCGAACCCTACCCGCATGATTGAAATTTTGCCTTCACATTCTGAATTTACGTCATAAGGTGACGTTTGGTGACATCTATGAGAGGCAAGTTACCTTACCTATCAACCGACACGACTTACTTTACAGTTAGTTCAGTGTCGTACGATGCCACCTTACCTTTTAACTATCTTTTTGTGATTTTTTTTGCATTTTCCATGCTAAGATTATTGAGTTATTTAATAGTAAAGGAAAAATTCAATCACGGGCAGGATTCGAACCTGCGTCTTCTGGTTTGATATACCAGACGCTCTGACCTCTAAGCCACCGCGAACCCTACCCGCATGATTGAAATTTTGCCTTCACATTCTGAATTTACGTCATAAGGTGACGTTTGGTGACATCTATGAGAGGCAAGTTACCTTACCTATCAACCGACACGACTTACTTTACAGTTAGTTCAGTGTCGTACGATGCCACCTTACCTTTTAACTATCTTTTTGTGATTTTTTTGCATTTTCCATGCTAAGATTATTGAGTTATTTAATAGTAAAGGAAAAATTCAATCACGGGCAGGATTCGAACCTGCGTCTTCTGGTTTGATATACCAGACGCTCTGACCTCTAAGCCACCGCGAACCCTACCCGCATGATTGAAATTTTGCCTTCACATTCTGAATTTACGTCATAAGGTGACGTTTGGTGACATCTATGAGAGGCAAGTTACCTTACCTATCAACCGACACGACTTAC
This sequence comes from Acronicta aceris, assembly GCA_910591435.1. Lineage (NCBI taxonomy): Eukaryota > Metazoa > Arthropoda > Insecta > Lepidoptera > Noctuidae > Acronicta > Acronicta aceris. The sequence continues at coordinate 8,278,788 of OU342757.1, read as the reverse complement.
TTTACAGTTAGTTCAGTGTCGTACGATGCCACCTTACCTTTTAACTATCTTTTTGTGATTTTTTTGCATTTTCCATGCTAAGATTATTGAGTTATTTAATAGTAAAGGAAAAATTCAATCACGGGCAGGATTCGAACCTGCGTCTTCTGGTTTGATATACCAGACGCTCTGACCTCTAAGCCACCGTCAATAATCTTAGCATGGAAAATGCAAAAAAAAATCACAAAAAGATAGTTAAAAGGTAAGGTGGCATCGTACGACACTGAACTAACTGTAAAGTAAGTCGTGTCGGTTGATAGGTAAGGTAACTTGCCTCTCATAGATGTCACCAAACGTCACCTTATGACGTAAATTCAGAATGTGAAGGCAAAATTTCAATCATGCGGGTAGGGTTCGCGGTGGCTTAGAGGTCAGAGCGTCTGGTATATCAAACCAGAAGACGCAGGTTCGAATCCTGCCCGTGATTGAATTTTTCCTTTACTATTAAATAACTCAATAATCTTAGCATGGAAAATGCAAAAAAAATCACAAAAAGATAGTTAAAAGGTAAGGTGGCATCGTACGACACTGAACTAACTGTAAAGTAAGTCGTGTCGGTTGATAGGTAAGGTAACTTGCCTCTCATAGATGTCACCAAACGTCACCTTATGACGTAAATTCAGAATGTGAAGGCAAAATTTCAATCATGCGGGTAGGGTTCGCGGTGGCTTAGAGGTCAGAGCGTCTGGTATATCAAACCAGAAGACGCAGGTTCGAATCCTGCCCGTGATTGAATTTTTCCTTTACTATTAAATAACTCAATAATCTTAGCATGGAAAATGCAAAAAAAATCACAAAAAGATAGTTAAAAGGTAAGGTGGCATCGTACGACACTGAACTAACTGTAAAGTAAGTCGTGTCGGTTGATAGGTAAGGTAACTTGCCTCTCATAGATGTCACCAAACGTCACCTTATGACGTAAATTCAGAATGTGAAGGCAAAATTTCAATCATGCGGGTAGGGTTCGCGGTGGCTTAGAGGTCAGAGCGTCTGGTATATCAAACCAGAAGACGCAGGTTCGAATCCTGCCCGTGATTGAATTTTTCCTTTACTATTAAATAACTCAATAATCTTAGCATGGAAAATGCAAAAAAATCACAAAAAGATAGTTAAAAGGTAAGGTGGCATCGTACGACACTGAACTAACTGTAAAGTAAGTCGTGTCGGTTGATAGGTAAGGTAACTTGCCTCTCATAGATGTCACCAAACGTCACCTTATGACGTAAATTCAGAATGTGAAGGCAAAATTTCAATCATGCGGGTAGGGTTCGCGGTGGCTTAGAGGTCAGAGCGTCTGGTATATCAAACCAGAAGACGCAGGTTCGAATCCTGCCCGTGATTGAATTTTTCCTTTACTATTAAATAACTCAATAATCTTAGCATGGAAAATGCAAAAAAATCACAAAAAGATAGTTAAAAGGTAAGGTGGCATCGTACGACACTGAACTAACTGTAAAGTAAGTCGTGTCGGTTGATAGGTAAGGTAACTTGCCTCTCATAGATGTCACCAAACGTCACCTTATGACGTAAATTCAGAATGTGAAGGCAAAATTTCAATCATGCGGGTAGGGTTCGCGGTGGTTTAGAGGTCAGAGCGTCTGGTATATCAAACCAGAAGACGCAGGTTCGAATTCTGCCCGTGATTGAATTTTTCCTTTACTATTAAATAACTTAATAACAGTGAAGTTAATTCAGTGTGTCTGCACCTACGAGTATTCGTTAACATTGTGCATCAACTTATGGTGTTTGCCCGTGTTGTACAGCACCTTAGAACTGCCATAAACGTTATCAAAGAACAGCGCCATCTATCGACCATTAAACGTACCATTTAGTTGAGCATTCATGATGGTAAAGTGCGGTGGATGTGGCAAGTACCTTTCGTCGACCGAGGCCACTAAATGCGACAAATGCAGGTCTAGCTATCATAGACTGTGGGTAGGCATGAAGCCTGCCGGCCCTATGCCAACCCCTTGGCACTGCCCTGAGTGCAACAAATGCTTAGTGAGGGATAACCAAGCTGACACACCAGTACGGGGTCACTCACATGCTGTGTGTTACAGTACAATATCTTTGTGCTGTATCTACAATCTACATCGCAATCTTATGATCTTTATCGCACGTTCAATATCTATTAAATGTTTCTACTATCCGTGATCAACACGTAGTCGTTAGTATATAAGATGCACCTTTGGATAATTATAACCAGACTATACTACAACTTTGTCTCATTTATACCTAATCATATACTGCCAAGAAGTCTGGCAAATTGGTGACCCCGACGAACGAATACGCAGCAAGAAACATGGCACAATCACCATGCAAGGCGAACATAAATCAGCAAGGAACACTTGAAGTAGCTGCTGGCACCTCGGTTTTATCTCGCATTCCGGAATTTTGGAAAGACCAACCAAGATTATGGTTCACGCAACTAGAAGCCATATTAGCACCACAGAAGCAAGGAGACGAATACAAATACTGTACAGTAATAGCAAAATTATCCAAGGAAGAAATACTACAAGTTAGTGACCTAATCACTTCACCACCGACTACAGATAAATACAAAAACATCAAGGAACGTTTAATTGATTGTTACGAAGAAACAGAACAGCGACAGTTTCAAAAATTAATATCAGAGACAGAACTCGGTGATCAAAAACCTTCGCAGTTATTACGTCAAATGCGAGTCCTCGGGAGAGGAAAAATCAGTGACGAAACAATTAAACTACTATGGTTCAGGCTTTTACCAACATCAGTTACTACGGTTCTAGCAGTTACGGAAGACATGGAAATTGACAAACTGAGCCAAATTGCAGACAAAATAATAATGAATTCAAAAGTAACCGAAATATCAGCTGTTAGCAACGACACTTCAAACGACAACAATACAGCATGCATTTTAGCCCAGCTAGCAAAATTACAGATAGATATTGACGCAATTCAGCAAGGTCAATATGGCTATTGACCCAGCACGCACAATCATTTCAAGAAACGTCAACAATTCCCGATTATGAGGCCGAGAACAAACTATAGAGGAGCAAATCGATTTTGTTACTACCACGAAAGATTCGGAAAATATGCAAGGAACTGCATTAAACCATGCGGTTGGAAACCAATGACTTACGTACGGAACCAGGGAAACGAATAAGAGCACAGACAACGGCGAAACTCTGTGCAATCCACCCATCCAATCGCCTCACCATTACCGACCGAAAAAGTGGTATGAAGTTTTTGATTGACACGGGCGCAAATATTTCAGTCATTAGCAAGCAACAGAGATATTCAATTTTACAAAATGAACAATACACACTATACGCTGCAAATGGGACTAAAATTAGGACTTACGGCGAGAAGACGCTTACCTTGAATTTAGGACTACAACGATGTTATAAATGGAATTTTATAATCGCCGATGTTACACAACCAATAATTGGAGCAGATTTTCTAGAGCACTATAAACTATTAGTCGACATAGCAGGTCGCAAACTTATCGACAAAGTTACAGAGCTGACAACGCATGTAACTTCAGAAAAAGCGACACAACAAACAATTCGTACTATCGCAGTGGGAACGAATTCACGTATTACGCAACTTTTAAACAAATACGAAGACATCACGAAAGAGTCCTCTCTACGCAATGCGCCCAAACATAAGATTGAACACCACATTATCACTACAGGACCACCCGTCGCAGCTCGAGCAAGACCATTACCTCCAGAAAAATACGACATAGCCAAAAAGGAATTTCAAAATATGATAGAGCTCGGAATTTGCCGACCGTCAGATAGCCCATGGGCAAGCCCATTACATATGGTAAAAAAGAAAAATGGCGAATGGAGACCGTGCGGAGACTATCGAATGCTCAATAGCACGACAGTACCGGACAAATACCCACTACCAAGATTAACTGACTTTACATACATATTAGAAAATAAGAAGATACTAAGCAAGATAGATATACGCAAAGCATACCACTGTATTCCTGTTAAAGATATAGAAAAAACAGCCATCATCACACCTTTCGGACTTTTTGAGTACTTAAGAATGCCTTTCGGATTACGCAATGCGGCACAAACATTTCAACGATTCATGGATTCCTTATTTAGAGATTTAAACTTCGTATTTATATTCGTAGACGACTGTCTCATCGCATCGGACAACGAAGATTTGCATTATCAGCATTTAGAAACGGTTTTCAAACGTTTACACGAGAATGGAATAACCATTAATCTCGAAAAATGCGAATTTCTCAGAAGGGAAATAGATTTCTTAGGTTATCATATAACGAGCCAAGGAATACAACCTACCGAAGAAAATTACAAAGCAATCATGGAATTTCCCAAACCGAAAACAATTCAAGAATTAAGACGATTTTTGGGCATGGTCAATTTCTACAGAAGTAATATTCCACGCGCAGCGGAAAATCAAAGAATTTTAAACGAATATCTACATGGTTCAAAAAAGAACGATAATTCACCTGTTCCTTGGACAACGGAAGCAGACAAAGCTTACGAAAAATGCAAGGAAAGCATGAAAAACGCAGTGTTAACAGCGCATCCTTCCCGCAACGCATCACTAGCGCTCATGACCGACGCTAGTGCTACTTGCGTTGGTGGAGTTTTACAACAAAAATCCAGACGCAATTGGGAACCATTAGGTTTTTTTTCACAAAAATTGAGCGAAACTCAACAAAAATATTCTACGTTTGACAGAGAGCTGTTAGGCATATACATGGCCGTCAAACATTTTCACAGATTAATCGAGGGAAGAGAATTTACAATATTTACGGATCACCGACCTTTGACATACGCATTCTCCCAAAAACCATCATCAAACGATACACCGCGACGGGTCCGGCAGTTAGATTTCATTTCACAATACAGTACCAACATTCAACACATAAGCGGACGTGACAATATTACCGCCGATGCATTATCTCGAATAGAGGAAATATACGTGCCATCACCTATCGATTACGCTGAATTGGAAAAATGTCAATCAACAGATAATGAACTAAGTAAATTACGTGACAATAAAAGATTAAAATTCAAAAACATTACGCTTCCGGGTTCCACAATAAACATCACCTGCGACACGTCTACTGGAAAAAGCCGCCCCTACTTACCAAAGCAATTTCGCAAACAAATTTTCGATACCATTCATGGTATGAGCCATCCAGGAAAAAGAACTACGAGAAAAATGATAACCCAAAGGTATTTATGGCCGTATATGAACAAAGATATCAATAATTGGTGTAGATCATGTATAGCCTGCCAAAAATCAAAAATACAACGACATACGATATCACCTCCTGGTACATTTATGACAGCGCAACGTTTTGAACATTTACATATTGACATCGTCGGACCACTTCCGATTTCACAAGGGAAGAGATATTTAATCACAATCATAGATCGTTGTACGTCATGGCCCGAAATATTTCCGGTAGAAGATATAACTGCAGAAACAGTAGCCAAGACACTTTTCGAAGGATGGATTACTCGTTTTGGATGTCCATTGCGCATTACTACGGATCAAGGCCGACAGTTTGAATCAAGAATATTTGAGTCACTCTCACAATTTTTGGGAATACATAAAATTAGGACAACACCTTATCATCCGCAATCCAATGGAATGATAGAGAGATTTCATAGAACTTTAAAGGTGGCGTTAATGACAAGAGAATCCAACGAAAATTGGTTAAAAGAAATTCCAACAGTTTTACTCGGGTTGCGGAGTAGCTTGCGAGAAGACACAGGTTATAGTTCAGCAGAGATGACATATGGAACGCCAATACGACTCCCTGGAGGATTTTTTGAGTCATCAGCAGCACAGTTATCAACGTACGAAGAGTTTGTAAAACAAATTCAAAAGGACATCACACAAATGACATCAATTCCGAAAAGAAAAAACCACAACCAAGCTATATTTGTGCATCCCGAACTCAAAGAATGCTCACACGTATTTGTTCGGTGTGATAGAATTAAGAAAGCCCTGACACCGCCGTATGAAGGACCCTACCCAGTAATTAGTAAAACAGATAAAACATTTTGCATTAGAATTAGGGATAAAGAGACAGTGATATCAATTGATAGATTGAAACCAGCATTCATGATCAATGACGAATCAAACTACGTGCCAGATTCAAAGGATTTCTACAGACATTCACACACGTACACTACACGATCGGGACGTAAAGTAAAGCCAGTAGTACGTCTATAAAAATCGCTGATATAAGCAAGCTATTCGTATATATATTAACATAGATCTTAACATATACCATTAATTCACAACTACTCGTAACAACAAGACATCTAAAATGGGAAATCAAAGTTCTAAGGACCAGATAACATACAATACGGACAGTTGCCTCAATCAAAACGAAGCGGACAAACTCCGTAACCTGATCCAGGAGGACTTACGGTGGACAAGAAATGTTGCAATGGGACAGATTATTTTAACAATCGGCGTGATCCTACTTTACGGCATAATGAAAACACTGGACAGAAGAATGAAGAGTTTAACGGAAAAAAATAATAAACACTCGTGCAACAGCTAAGTCAAAATTACATACGTCAGCAAATCACACCACAACAGGCGTCATCAAATTCCACCGCGTACAATAGCATTATTATTTATATACATCAGCAAATAACTAGTAAGGTTTAGGTCAAATTTATATTGTAAACACTATTACCATAATAATTTTTTTTTTTAAAGGGGGGTGTACTGTTACAGTACAATATCTTTGTGCTGTATCTACAATCTACATCGCAATCTTATGATCTTTATCGCACGTTCAATATCTATTAAATGTTTCTACTATCCGTGATCAACACGTAGTCGTTAGTATATAAGATGCACCTTTGGATAATTATAACCAGACTATACTACAACTTTGTCTCATTTATACCTAATCATATACTGCCAAGAAGTCTGGCAAACTGTGCTCGCGAATCCTACGAACACCAGTTCCACAATCAACACAGCGTCAGACACCACACAGGAGCTCAGCCTTGACATTTTTAAGGCAGAGCTGAGGATGTTCAAGGAAGAAGTTGTAAATAATTTGGGAGTGAGTTCAGTCTGCTTCGGGATGATTTAGCCGAGCTGAGGACCTCTTTGAAAGCAACAAATGACCGGATAAGCAATTTGGAGGAAAGAGTAGCGGTTCTGGAAAGCCTAAAGCCCCAAGCATGCTCAGACACGGATGACGTCATAGCGAAATTGCGGAGCGACATCAATGACCGAGATCAGGAGTTGCTCGCCAATGATGTGCAAATATCGAATTTTCCGGAGACCAGCGGCGAGAACCCGACTCACACAATAATGCTCGTTGCGTCAAAGATGGGCGTAAAAATCGAGACGCGCGATATTGTAAGCGCCGAACGAGTTGGAGGTAGGCGCATAAATGCGACGCAGGCAACAGCGCCGACGGAGACCCGGCCTCGCTTCTTAGTTGTGCGCCTCGCGCGTCGCGATCTACGCGATGAGCTGCTAGCAAGTGCGCGAGCACGCCGGGGCATGACTTCTGCGGACCTCGGCATCGCGGGTACCGCGAGGCGATTCTATGTCAACGAACGACTTACTAAGCTGAATCGAGAGTTGTTTCGGAGGGCGCGTGAGGCCGCTGGACGCCTTGGTTGGCAGTTCGTATGGTCCAAACGTGGACGTATCTTTACCCGGAATAAGCCAGGGGACTCTGCCTGCCTTATTTGTTTTGAGGCGGATATACAACGCATCTTTGGACCAGCATCTGACAAAGACGGCAACAGAACATCATAAAATTGTTATTTGTATTCTTTTTCCCTCTCATAATAAGTGTGTTTGTTTACAGGAACTACGATAAAACCGTTCAAAGCATGATTATATATATTTTTACTATTTTTTTTAGACTTTGTCGTGTGTCTCTCTGCAGTAGTGAAGTCCACAGTGGATTCTATGCAAATCAGTTTTTTATCTTAATATTATTTACACGCTATATTTTCTATTTACAAATATTTATGTTTTTGAAACCTTATTATATTTTTTTTTTACTGCTATTCTATCTATATACACTATTTACACTACACTATTTACATATTTACAGTTGCATCAATCACTATACCTGCAAATATTATTTTAATTTACAAGAAATGGACTATAATTTCAAATATAATGCTATATGAATTGTTATTAACTATGCACCATTGTCATGATGCCTAAAGGTGAAAAGTGTCTCAAGGTTGGCTTCTTAAATGCAGGCTCATTGGGCACAGGTCATGATGACTTAATTGGTGCACTTGACAAATATTGTTTTGATATACTGGCTATCAATGAAACGTGGTTACGGCCGGGGGAGGAGGGCCGCGCCCCTGTAGTGCCCGGCTATCGTCTGCGCCACACGCCGCGGCCGGAGTGTGTGCGCTCGGGTCGTGGTGGGGGCGTTGGGTTTTATATACGTGAAGGACTGAGTGCACGTACCCTGAGTCGCGCTGTTGATCCCAGGTTCGAATCGGTCGAACAAATGTGGCTAACGGTCTCATTAAATACCAAAAAAATTGCAATAGGCACGGCATACCGGCCGCCATGGTTTGACCCTGACCTTTTCTTGGATGCCATTACAGACTCTTTTAGTATATTAGGCGGTTGTGATCACTACGTGTTGCTGTGAGATTTTAATATCAATTTATTAAAAACGAATGAGACTAAAACTAAAAAATTCTACGACTTTTTGAACTGCGTTAGCATTACGCAGTTAGTCACATCTCCCACTCACTTTACAGAATCCAGTGAAAGTCTCATAGACTTGATATGCACTGATCTAAGAGCAAGATATACAGTAGTTGAGCCTTACGGTTCAATTAACGGTCATTCTATTGTGTTTAGTGAATTTTATATAAAACGCGATAATTTTAAACCTTATGTAACCAAATATAGACCACTTAAAGATGTATGTATTGACAGTTTTAATATGAATTTAGCGCTTCTAAACTTTGAAAATATTTCTTCGCTTGACAATGTAAATGACATAGTTAATACATTTAACCACAACATGATTTCTGTGTTTGATGTTCACGCGCCGTTTAAAACAGTCACTATTAAGAAACAGTCGCATCCTTGGATTACGGACACAATACAAATTATGATGGATTTACGCGACAAGGCACTAATTAATTATAGGAAAACTAAGTCCGAGTCTAAAAAGAAATATTACAAGGAGTTAAAGTCTTTGGTAATTGGTTCTCTGTATAATGAAAAAGTGGCCTACTTTAAGCATAACATTAATAATAAATTTAAAAACCCAAAACTATTATGGAAAAACATTAAATCTACTGTATCCCCTATTAAACAAAGACAAGACCTTCCGTCGCACTTTACTGACCCAGACCTAATAAATGACAGCTTTTTAAAAATCCCTGGTAACACTGAAGCGAGTATTTCCATAATGACCTTCTATGAATATCATAGACATGGTGGGGCAACTTTTACAATTTCGCCAGTAGGACAGGAGGATATTTCACGCATTATTTGTAACATAAAAACTAACGCTGCAGGCTTTGACCACATCAACTTAGATATGATAAACATGACCCTACCTCACACATTAGCTTCTTTAATAGCTATAATAAATTGCTCCATTACGTCATCAACGTTTCCTGACCTATGGAAGATTGCTTCCGTTAGGCCATTGCCCAAACATTCAAACCCTGTTGAAGTTAAAGACTTAAGGCCTATCAGCATTTTGCCATGCCTCTAAAAGTAATAGAGAAAGTCGTATGTAACCAACTTACAAAATATTTGGAACAAAACAAATTGTTACCCGATCTACAATCGGGTTTCAGAAAACAGCGCAGTACCTCTACGGCTTTACTAAACGTTACGGACAATTTATTATTTGCCCAAGATAGAAGCATGTGTACACTATTGGTATTGCTTGATTTTTCGCGGGCATTTGACGCAATAAATATTCCATTGTTGCTTTCGAAGCTAAATTATTATGGTTTTCACCACAAGGCTACGCAATGGTTTCAAAGCTACCTAAGTAATAGGAAGCAGTTTGTAGAAATACGCTTGGGGAATGGTCTTAATCTGACATCAGCACTTACTCCCATAGAGAGAGGGGTTCCGCAGGGTTCAATATTGGGCCCAATCCTTTTTATTTTGTACTGTGCGGACATAGTTAAATGCCTTCAAAGATGCCAGTATCATATATACGCCGATGACGTTCAAATATATATATCCTTTAGACCGGATGAATACGAAAAGGCAGTTAAGGATCTAAACGATGATCTCAATAGAATTGCTGTCTGGTCGGAAAATCACTGCCTTACACTAAACCCGGCAAAAACAAAATACATGGTATTTGGGTCAAGGCAGCAGCTGGACAGAGTACCTGTGATACTTGACTTGAGGCTGATGGGGGAACCAATTGATAGGGTGGATGAAGCGCGTAACCTTGGTCTCGTTATTGATAGCAACCTTCGTTTTGAAAAACATGTAGCCGACTCTGTACGAAACTGTTTTTATCGCCTGAAGGTGTTATACAAGATGAGGCCATTCTTATCTGAAACACTACGTGAGCAGTTAGTCGAAACTCTGGTTTTGTCTAAATTAAACTATGCAGACACAGTGTATGGCCCCCGCCTGCTAGCTCGTACAGAACGGCTCATACAAAGAATCCAGAACGCTTGTGCTCGTTTTTGTTATAAAATACCTCCCCGTAGTCATATCACCCCATATCTCAACAAAAATAGTACGCTCAAAATGAAAACAAGACGCAAGCTTCATTTGGCTTGCCTTCTTTTCGGTGTCATTAAATACCAAAAACCAGACTACCTATATAATAAACTCAGTTGGGTCACTAGTAGACGAGAATGTGTAAGTAGGCAGTGCTCCCGACAACTCTCAATTCAGCCTCATAATACGGCAGCCTTTAGAGGTAGCTTCCGTTATGCCGCGTCCAAAATATGGAACAATCTACCACCACCCATTAGAACGCATAATACGATCTATACCTTTAGACGACACTTACGGCAGTATCTGGTAGATGCCCAACGAAAGCTAGGTATGACACAACTAAATGCCTCGCCTATATAATAATACCTTACATTAAATAATAAAAAGATAAAAACAGTTTATGCGGATCGTCAGTGCTCACGTTCGGTAAGTTCCACGTATCACATCCATCCAATATTCCTGGTGGCTCTTGTGGGCTGCAGCGCTGTCCGAGACCCGATCGTCACGAGGCCTAAAACAATAAGATACAACATTAGTACATCAGCGTTGCGGGCATTGCTGAATTTAAGTAGGTATTTATGACATCTTATTCTTACCCTTTTGTGTCTGGCCTACTTGCACTGAGACGTACGGTATCGAGTCCGATATAACATTTTTGAGTCGGACTATTTGTTGAACATCCAACAATTTTAAATAACGAATTTCTGACGACGGTTGTTTTGTTAGTGCTCGACGTAGGTACGTTTATTCTAAAAAAAAAGAGACTTTAAAACATTGTTTTCCTTGTAACATACAATAATTGAGTGTTTATCATATTTATTATAGCACTTACCTTCAAATAAAACTACTTTTTACGGATTTTATCGCGTTGTATTGATATTATTTGATTCCCGACGTTTCGGATCCTTTACAGCATCCATGGTCACGGGTAGACTAAGTTGTTGGACGTCTTAATGTTACAATTACTAACAGCTACCTTACATTTTTGTTAATTATTGGCGATCCGATTCACGCAGAACGAGCTCACCGTATCCTTCGGTCTTGCAGTTTTGGACTTGGATTTTGATTTTATGGAATCTATAATGGGGTTCCAAGCAGGTGGTAAGACCCAGCCATCTTCTCTATTGAAATTTGGATGTTTTTTAATTTCAATAGCCTCACGGATCATCCTGGGAAGGAATCGGTTTTCTTTTGCGAGGACTTGTGGTTTATCAAATCTCATGTAGTGCTGGGCCTTGTCTAGAGTATGTTCACAAACTGTCATCTTGTCTATGGTCGCGTACGTCAGTCGTTACGTTTCTTGTTCTTCATTGTAACATAGTTAATTTAAATTAGAAAAAGTTTTAACTGTTGTGTCTACCTATGTTTATCGGTCACTTAAAAGGCTAAATATCGGCCACAGCTCGAGTGGACTGCATCTGTTTAGTGTAAAGTGTGATCTGAAGCTGTGTGAAAGTTGGTTACCTACTGCATTATTTACACTAATTTATTCCATCACAGCAAGTGATATACGACACAAAGTGTTAATTTGTTGGTGTTTGTGCCGAATAGACATTATATTGTGATCTAGACAGTAAATAGTTACTTAACCTGATCTGCAATAATTCGATTTTGCATTATCATGTGAGCAACGAGACTGCTGCCATCTACCTGTATTCGATGAACTGCGGCCGGCCGAGTGTGTACAGTGATCTACACTTTTCACGCAGTTGACATCGACTCGCTCAGCTCGTGTCAATCGACTCATCGTTGACTACAACAACAACAACGTCACCAGGTGGCGCTACATAACTGTATTATTTTATTGCTTTACTCTGTGGATAATATGAACTGTTTGGGGTGCAATACTGTCATAAGGACTGATTCGCGTTTATTAAAATGTAATGCTTGTGATGGTTGTTATCACTGTGAGTGCCTAAACATAACACCTCAGCAATACTTGGCTCTTACGAAAGAATTTAAGACGTCATGGAAATGTCCATCATGCAATAATATCACCCGACGCACTCGGTCTATCTTGGCTACACCTGTAAGGTCTACACAAATACCTCTGCATGAAGATAGCATGAATATGTCGTGCGATGTACTGGATCAAGGTATCTCACCGCACAACTTGGATACTACAACAATTATAGCCACTAACCCCGCTAGTCGGAACCCAAGTAACGCCTTCCAAGAGCTTACCAAAGAGATGCATAACATGTTGCAGGGCTTGCGAACCGACATGAACAGCGCCCTCAGTACTTTTAAGGAGGATATAAAAGGCACGTTAAGGGAATGGCGGACAGAAGTGGACGATGGTATGCGTGAACTGAGTAACAAATTAAATTGCACTCTGAGTGATATTAAGAATGAAATAAACATCTTTCGTATGGAACACAACAACATGAAACAACATATAACAAGTGTAACCTAGGATATTTCAGAATTGCGAACCTCACTGCAGTATCACTCAGAGGAACAAGATGAACTTAAGCAGTGTATTACTGACATGAACCGTCATAACGTAGAACTTTCTAAACAAACAATTTGCTCCCTAGAGGCTAAAATCGATTCTCTCGAACAACATGCACGACAGTGCAATGTTGAAATATGTAACGTACCAGAAACTCGCAATGAGAACCTTATTCATGTCATGGAGGCAATTGGTGAGGCTACTGGCTTCCCGGTGGCACAGAAAGAAATCATATCAATAAACAGAGGTCCTCATGCTCACCATCAGCAAAAAAATAGACCCAAGAATATAATAGTTAAGCTCACAACCCGCATTCTTCGGGATAACCTACTTGCTGCCTTCCGCAAGGTCAAAATTGTTAAGTCAGATCAGCTGGGTTTTTCTGGTACAACTATTTATATGAACGAGCACCTCACACTCAAAAAGAAACATTTATTTCGTAAGGTCAGAGAGGCTGCCATGTTGCATCAATATAAGTATGTCTGGATACGAAATGCCACCATTCTGGTGCGAGAACGGGATGGTGATACTTCCTTCATCATACGTACTGAAGATGACCTCTGTAAAATTAAAAGCAGCAAAAACACTTCCACCTAAAACATCCGTAGTCGATTTATCTTGTAATCAGTACATGTATAGTAGTCCTTGCTATTCATGCCGACATGCCTTAGCCTATCATTTGATAAGTAAATACATAATTCTCTGTATATCTCTTAAAATATGTGATGGGGTAATAGGTATTGTTATTGTTATTGTCAAAAACTTCAATAACTGGCTGAGTGAGCTCATTACTGTTAGATGTGGTTATACTTCTCAAAAATGTGTTGCTTATATTTTACTACTTGTGTGTCACCCCTGGGATATGATATTGATATATTATCTAACATTTATATGTGTCAGTATGTTATGCTCTTCAATGTTATATTTACTTAAATGGTACTGTATAACCGGTACAATATATAAAAAGTTCTATGCTTCACTAATTATGTGTCAGTTCTGGGATAGGGTACTAATATATTATTGTCTTCTGTACATGTGTGTGGGTATATTAAGCTATTTAATCATATATATTATATGACTGGTAAAATGTATAGAAATAAGACACTCATTACATACACTCCAGGCCAATCAGTGAATAAATCTAGTATTGATGGTAAGTATTATAAACTCATAGCTGTAGTGCCATTTTCCATTTTATCTATAGATATTAGTTCCCTAATACCTAGCTACCTCATAGTGAAATGTCTACAAATAAAAAATTATGTATCATTGCATAGTCTGAGCTTTATCTTACCTTGTAAACTGAATAATTGGAGAACTTAATTTTTATTATATTTTAGCTTTCTGTTACAGCATTGCACGCATAAACATTTGTTACTAAGAACTTTACTAATAATATTGTTATATGGTCTCAGCATGTCCTGATGTTCAATAAGCCCTTATCCATATACTACCAGAACTGCAGAGGTATTCGTACAAAACTTCACACCTTATACATGAACATTTTAAATAGTAACCACGATGTCATAATACTGACAGAAACTTGGTTAATTCCGGAAATAAGCAACAATAAGTTTTTCGATCAGCGATACATGGTGTACAGGCGTGATCGCGATCGTGTCAGTACGAATAAACAGGATGGAGGAGGTGTCCTGGTTGCCGTGCTATGCACACTAAAACCATCAGAATTGGACCTATCTGCTGCGCAAGTAAATTTGTCATCTCGCAACCTTATTGAACACATCCTAGTAGAGGTGCCTAGTACGCGTACCGCCAAACATCATGTTATCAGCGCCGCCTACATACCCCCTAGTACCGCTCCCATTGTATACGAAGAACATTATGAAACTCTACTACAAATATTAGGAGATCCTAATGTTGACTACTTTATCATATTAGGTGACTATAATCTCCCTCAAATCTCTTGGAAGATACCGGGTCCCACGAGTCCTCTAAACAGCAGCTGCCTAGGTACATCCCTTGCTTGTGCACAGCTGAATAATCTAATGTCTATGCTTGACGCCTTGCAATATAATGATATAGTTAACACCCAAGGCAAAATTCTTGATTTATTGATTTCTAACCGCACATGTAAGGTTTCAAAATCTGCATTCCCCCTACTTCCCATTGATGCATATCACCCACCTCTTGTATGTGAAATCAATCTTAATGTTCATATTCTTCCAATGAAAAAGCGTGCTTTGCAAAAATATAATTTTCATAAATCAGATTACGAGCAAATCAACCGTAAAATTCATGACACCGACTGGAACGAGCTCCTTGCAGATCTGGGTTCTGAGGAAACGCTAAGTGCATTTTACAATAAAATCGACGATATTGTTAAACAACACACACCACTAGCTGCTCCTAGAACGTCTGGCTTTCCAATTTGGTTCTCAAAGTCACTTATAGTACATTATAGTATAGTACATTCAGAAAAAAACAAAAGGCGTGGATCAAATGGAAGAAATATAGTAACATCTGCGATTACGAAAAATTTTCACAGTGCAGAGCCTTGTTCAAAGACAAGTGTAATAAGTGTTTCTCAGACTACATTCAAACGGTTGAGGACAATATACATACGAATATAAAGGACTTTTGGGTGTATGTTTCAAATCGTAAGGATAGACCCGGGATACCTGCAAAAGTAGAATACAATAACGATGTCACGAGTGACCCTCAATCGATTTGTAACATGTTCTCCAATTTCTTTTCTTCCGTATTCCGAACCTGCTTCTTCCACTCTATCTCAATGGGAGCCTCCCACAGACATTGCACCCAATGGCATCACTGTGACTGATATTCACTTAAATGAGGAGAAGGTCATGAGGGCACTGGAATCTCTTGATCCCAGTAAAGGTCCAGGACCTGATGGCCCATCTGCCTTTTTCCTTAGAAGCACTGCTTCTGTTATCTGCAGGCCCCTGACGATGATTTATAATAAATGCCTTAATGAAGGTGTTATGCCAATGATGTGGAAACGCGCTAACATCACGCCTGTGCACAAGTGCGGATCTAAGCGTAGTGTTGAGCAATATCGCCCTATATCTATTTTGTCTACCCTGTCGAAACTTTTCGAGAGACTTGTACATAATGAAGTGTACCCCATACTGCATAGTGCTATAATAGAGCAACAGCACGGTTTTGTCAAACGAAGATCAACTACTACTAATCTACTTTTTACGGATTTTATCGCGTTGTATTGATATTATTTGATTCCCGACGTTTCGGATCCTTTACAGCATCCATGGTCACGGGTAGACTAAGTTGTTGGACGTCTTAATGTTACAATTACTAACAGCTACCTTACATTTTTGTTAATTATTGGCGATCCGATTCACGCAGAACGAGCTCACCGTATCCTTCGATCTTGCAGTTTTGGACTTGGATTTTGATTTTATGGAATCTATAATGGGGTTCCAAGCAGGTGGTAAGACCCAGCCATCTTCTCTATTGAAATTTGGATGTTTTTTAATTTCAATAGCCTCACGGATCATCCTGGGAAGGAATCGGTTTTCTTTTGCGAGGACTTGTGGTTTATCAAATCTGATGTAGTGCTGGGCCTTGTCTAGAGTATGTTCACAAACTGCTGACTTCTTGAAACGGCGGTGTTTGACATCAGCGATGTGTTCTTTTACGCGGGTCCCTATACTTCTTTTAGTTTGGCCTATGTAAGAGAGACCGCAATCACAATCTAGCTTGTATACACCTGCATCTTGCAGAGGTATGTGGCACTTGACAGGTGGTAGGAACTGACTAATCTTCTTCAGCGGCTTGAAGTATGTTTTGATTGAAGCTCGCTTCAAGATATAGCCAATCTTGTCTGTGACTCCTCTAACATATGGTAATATAGCAGGTAGGCGTTCGACTGTGGCACGTTTCACGCGGTTTCTGTGACGAGGGCGCGGTATTCGGAGCTTGTTGTCATGTAGTACTTGTTTGACATGTTGAAGCTCTGCAGCCAGATGTTGTTCATCACAGATCCCACGCGCTCTCTGAAACAATGATTTACCGACGGTAGATAACTGTGTTGGGTGGTGGTGTGATTCACCATTTAAGTATTTGTCTGTATGGGTTTTCTTTCGATACACTGTGTGACTCAAGGTGTTATTGGGATTGCGAATTACTAAAACATCTAAGAAAGCTAAAGAGTTATTGGCCTCTGCCTCCATAGTAAATTGAATTTTGGAGTTTAAGGAGTTAAGGTGGTCTAAAAATGCTGTTACTTTATGAGATGGTAGTATGGTAAAAGTATCATCTACGTACCGCTTGTAGAACTTTGGTGTTACAGGTGCAGATTGCAGGGCAGTCTCCTCGAAATCCTCCATGAAGATATCAGCAACAATGGGAGATACTGGAGAGCCCATTGCTACACCATCCACTTGCGTGTAGAATTTATTATTCCATAACATATAGCCAGATGTGAGGCAATGTTTTAATAGTTCAGCATATTCAATGGGCATGTTATTCTCTAACAGTTTCTTAGATACAATTCTGATGCAGTCTTCAACTGGTAAGCATATAAATAACGACTGAACATCAAAACTGACCATAGTTTCATTGTCGGTGAGATGTAGATGTTTTATTTCACTGACAAAATGGTATGAGTCCTTAACATATGCTGCCGTGTTTCCTCTTAGTGGTGAGAGTACTTTAGCTAGGTGTTGAGCCAATCTGTAGGTTGGTGAGTCGATTTGGCTAACAATTGGTCTTAGCGGAGCATTGGGTTTGTGTATCTTAGGCAGCCCATACAATTTTGGTGGTTTTGCACAACTAGGAATTAGGTATTTTACGTCTAACTTCAATGTATCGGAGTGCTTTTTTATTAGATCACTAGTTGATTTTAATGTTTTTGTGGTAGGATCCGTTTTCACTTGTTTGTAAGTGTTTACATCCGATAAAAGGTCTTGTATTTTATTATTGTAGTCCGACGTATCCATAACCACCGTGGCGTTGCCTTTATCTGCACGTAGAATAGTTAATTCGGGCCTGTCGCGAAGGTTTTTAAGCGCTGCAAATTGGTTTTTTGTAAGATTCAGTTTGGGCGGTCTGCTACGACGTAACACTGACGAAATGTCTTGACGTATCGCCTCCAAATCTTGTTTATTTATATTATTTTTATAAAGGCACTCTTCTACATTGCATATTATGTTTTCTACCGGTATATTTCGAGGTGTTATAGCGTAATTTAGGCCTTTTGATAGTACATCCACCGTGTTTTCATCCAGGTTATGTTTTGACAGATTAAACACTGCGCGTGATTGGCTCGCAGGTGACGGGCGCGTTCCGTTTTCTATATTAGTGACGTTGACATTTGATTTTGACATTAGTTTATTGAATTTTTGAATTTGTCTATGCTTGCATTCGTTATATTTTGATGACTCACGCTCTTTTAGTATTTTTATGCAATTATTAAAATCAAATGTAGATAATTCTGTCTTTAAATCCTTGGATGCAATCTCGATATCTTGATTAATATAATGTAAATCGGATCGCGTATTTTGTATTAACTGTTGTAATAGTTTTTTGCTTGCCTGGTATAAGATCTTGGCGCTTCCTCGTATGTCCTTTCTTGGTGATATTTTGGCACACGTAGGAATGATGCTGTTGTCTCTGCATCTCTTCAAGAAATTCAAAGATGTTGTAAATCTTGCGCGCTTAGTCTTGAGATCTTCTAACCGGCGTATTTTATTAGCACTAGGCAGTCCGTACTGGCTAACATACTGGTTTCTGACACTTACGCGAATATTAGACATTGAAATAAAACTACTTTTTACGGATTTTATCGCGTTGTATTGATATTATTTGTTTCCCGACGTTTCGGATCCTTTACAGCATCCATGGTCACGGGTAGACTAAGTTGTTGGACGTCTTAATGTTACAATTACTAACAGCTACCTTACATTTTTGTTAATTATTGGCGATCCGATTCACGCAGAACGAGCTCACCGTATCCTTCGGTCTTGCAGTTTTGGACTTGGATTTTGATTTTATTGAATCTATAATGGGGTTCCGACCGGTTAGACCGAAGGATACGGTGAGCTCGTTCTGCGTGAATCGGATCGCCAATAATTAACAAAAATGTAAGGTAGCTGTTAGTAATTGTATTTATTTATTTATTTATTTAGTTCCTTACATACAAATATCCTTACAGGCTAAACCCAATGTGATATTGTAGCACATAATATATAATATAGATATAAAGTATAATATAGTATATCACTCACAGTTACTTAAATTTTAAAATAACAAATTTTATAGACTGCTATCCTCGTAAATTCACTCAGAGCACACCAGAATATGTCTATATCGTTCGCTATGAGGTTGAAAGTGCGGAGTGCCCGCGTCAGCGATGCCTCGTGCAGCAAGTTAGTGCGCGCGCGCGGCACCACCAGCATCTGTGGCCGACGACGCCGAGACACGTACCCGTAACATTAAGACGTCCAACAACTTAGTCTACCCGTGACCATGGATGCTGTAAAGGATCCGAAACGTCGGGAATCAAATAATATCAATACAACGCGATAAAATCCGTAAAAAGTAGTTTTATTTCAATGTCTAATATTCGCGTAAGTGTCAGAAACCAGTATGTTAGCCAGTACGGACTGCCTAGTGCTAATAAAATACGCCGGTTAGAAGATCTCAAGACTAAGCGCGCAAGATTTACAACATCTTTGAATTTCTTGAAGAGATGCAGAGACAACAGCATCATTCCTACGTGTGCCAAAATATCACCAAGAAAGGACATACGAGGAAGCGCCAAGATCTTATACCAGGCAAGCAAAAAACTATTACAACAGTTAATACAAAATACGCGATCCGATTTACATTATATTAATCAAGATATCGAGATTGCATCCAAGGATTTAAAGACAGAATTATCTACATTTGATTTTAATAATTGCATAAAAATACTAAAAGAGCGTGAGTCATCAAAATATAACGAATGCAAGCATAGACAAATTCAAAAATTCAATAAACTAATGTCAAAATCAAATGTCAACGTCACTAATATAGAAAACGGAACGCGCCCGTCACCTGCGAGCCAATC
The DNA here is from genome assembly GCA_910591435.1 of Acronicta aceris. Lineage (NCBI taxonomy): Eukaryota > Metazoa > Arthropoda > Insecta > Lepidoptera > Noctuidae > Acronicta > Acronicta aceris. The sequence goes on along the minus strand of OU342757.1, from coordinate 8,258,527 downwards.
ACGCGCAGTGTTTAATCTGTCAAAACATAACCTGGATGAAAACACGGTGGATGTACTATCAAAAGGCCTAAATTACGCTATAACACCTCGAAATATACCGGTAGAAAACATAATATGCAATGTAGAAGAGTGCCTTTATAAAAATAATATAAATAAACAAGATTTGGAGGCGATACGTCAAGACATTTCGTCAGTGTTACGTCGTAGCAGACCGCCCAAACTGAATCTTACAAAAAACCAATTTGCAGCGCTTAAAAACCTTCGCGACAGGCCCGAATTAACTATTCTACGTGCAGATAAAGGCAACGCCACGGTGGTTATGGATACGTCGGACTACAATAATAAAATACAAGACCTTTTATCGGATGTAAACACTTACAAACAAGTGAAAACGGATCCTACCACAAAAACATTAAAATCAACTAGTGATCTAATAAAAAAGCACTCCGATACATTGAAGTTAGACGTAAAATACCTAATTCCTAGTTGTGCAAAACCACCAAAATTGTATGGGCTGCCTAAGATACACAAACCCAATGCTCCGCTAAGACCAATTGTTAGCCAAATCGACTCACCAACCTACAGATTGGCTCAACACCTAGCTAAAGTACTCTCACCACTAAGAGGAAACACGGCAGCATATGTTAAGGACTCATACCATTTTGTCAGTGAAATAAAACATCTACATCTCACCGACAATGAAACTATGGTCAGTTTTGATGTTCAGTCGTTATTTATATGCTTACCAGTTGAAGACTGCATCAGAATTGTATCTAAGAAACTGTTAGAGAATAACATGCCCATTGAATATGCTGAACTATTAAAACATTGCCTCACATCTGGCTATATGTTATGGAATAATAAATTCTACACGCAAGTGGATGGTGTAGCAATGGGCTCTCCAGTATCTCCCATTGTTGCTGATATCTTCATGGAGGATTTCGAGGAGACTGCCCTGCAATCTGCACCTGTAACACCAAAGTTCTACAAGCGGTACGTAGATGATACTTTTACCATACTACCATCTCATAAAGTAACAGCATTTTTAGACCACCTTAACTCCTTAAACTCCAAAATTCAATTTACTATGGAGGCAGAGGCCAATAACTCTTTAGCTTTCTTAGATGTTTTAGTAATTCGCAATCCCAATAACACCTTGAGTCACACAGTGTATCGAAAGAAAACCCATACAGACAAATACTTAAATGGTGAATCACACCACCACCCAACACAGTTATCTACCGTCGGTAAATCATTGTTTCAGAGAGCGCGTGGGATCTGTGATGAGCAACATCTGGCGGCAGAGCTTCAACATGTCAAACAAGTATTACATGACAACAAGCTCCGAATACCGCGCCCTCGTCACAGAAACCGCGTGAAACGTGCCACAGTCGAACGCCTACCTGCTATATTACCATATGTTAGAGGAGTCACAGACAAGATTGGCTATATCTTGAAGCGAGCTTCAATCAAAACATACTTCAAGCCGCTGAAGAAGATTAGTCAGTTCCTACCACCTGTCAAGTGCCACATACCTCTGCAAGATGCAGGTGTATACAAGCTAGATTGTGATTGCGGTCTCTCTTACATAGGCCAAACTAAAAGAAGTATAGGGACCCGCGTAAAAGAACACATCGCTGATGTCAAACACCGCCGTTTCAAGAAGTCAGCAGTTTGTGAACATACTCTAGACAAGGCCCAGCACTACATCAGATTTGATAAACCACAAGTCCTCGCAAAAGAAAACCGATTCCTTCCCAGGATGATCCGTGAGGCTATTGAAATTAAAAAACATCCAAATTTCAATAGAGAAGATGGCTGGGTCTTACCACCTGCTTGGAACCCCATTATAGATTCCATAAAATCAAAATCCAAGTCCAAAACTGCAAGACCGAAGGATACGGTGAGCTCGTTCTGCGTGAATCGGATCGCCAATAATTAACAAAAATGTAAGGTAGCTGTTAGTAATTGTAACATTAAGACGTCCAACAACTTAGTCTACCCGTGACCATGGATGCTGTAAAGGATCCGAAACGTCGGGAATCAAATAATATCAATACAACGCGATAAAATCCGTAAAAAAGTAGTTTTATTTCAATGTCTAATATTCGCGTAAGTGTCAGAAACCAGTATACTACTAATCTGTTAATATTTTCTAACTACTTATTTGACAACATCGATAATCGTGTGCAGGTAGATGCCATATACACGGACTTTCGAAAAGCTTTCGACAAGGTGGACCATGAATTGTTGCTGAGCCGATTAGCTTATAACGGAATTCATGGTAACTTACTGCGATGGTTCACATCCTATATAACTAATCGCTCCCAAAAGGTAGTCATTAATGGATTCCACTCTGAAGCTACTACAGTTACCTCTGGCGTTCCCCAAGGGTCGATCCTCGGTCCTTTATTATTTATCATCTTTATCAATGACATAAGCCAGTGTTTTCACCACTCAAAGTTCTTATTATATGCAGATGACCTTAAAGTGTATAGATCAGTTAGAAATATGGAGGATTGTATATTACTCCAAGAGGATCTGGATAGACTAACGAACTATTGTTACGCAAGTAAACTTCAGTTAAGCATACCAAAATGTAATTATCTTAACTTTACCAAAAATAAAAACAATATCACATTCGCATACGTTCTATGTAACGTTCAACTTAATAGGGTGAGTTCTGTGCGAGACCTTGGCATACTGTTTGATTCAAAACTCTGCCTAGATTTACATATTGAACAATTGTAAATAAAGCATATCAGATGTACGGATTTGTTATGAGATCAACTCATGATTTCAAACGGACCTCTTCATATCTATGCTTGTACAAAACTCTAGTACGTTCACAGTTGGAGTATACTGTGCCTGTCTGGAATCCCTATTATAATAAGTACGCTGATATGATAGAAAATATCCAACGTAGGTTTCTTCGTGCAATGCATTATAGATGTAACAAATCTTATCTGCCCTATGACCAGTTACTCAGTAAATATAAGCTCCTGACACTCAGCTGTAGACGTAAACAATTGGAAGCAATAACCTTGTATAATATTGTTAATAACAAATTTGATTGCATAGACCTGAACAATATACTATGTTATGCTGTCCCCAGAACTGTTCATAGACGACAAGTGCGTGCGGGCAAACTATTCGCAATAGGCACCTGCCGAACTAATAGTGGCTTGCGTTCTCCACTTCGGCGAATGACAGAAACATACAATAATAACTTTGAACACATCGATATATTTATATGCTCTTTGATAAGATTTCGTACTCCTATATTTGAGACACTAAGTTTACAATAACTTTAATATAATTAATAACCAAATATCTACTATTACTACTACTATTAGGTACTACAGTCATGTCTGAACAAAAGTCTTCTCCAGCGACCTTATATTTCATTTTGCTATGGTAACCTGTGAACAGTGCTGTGGGCTACATTATTATCTATATACTGTGTATATTTTGTTACTTATATTTTATAGTGTAGCTGTTTACTATTCCTGTGTAATAAAATAAAATAAAACTGCTGACTTCTTGAAACGGCGGTGTTTGACATCAGCGATGTGTTCTTTTACGCGGGTCCCTATACTTCTTTTAGTTTGGCCTATGTAAGAGAGACCGCAATCACAATCTAACTTGTATACACCTGCATCTTGCAGAGGTATGTGGCACTTGACAGGTGGTAGGAACTGACTAATCTTCTTCAGCGGCTTGAAGTATGTTTTGATTGAAGCTCGCTTCAAGATATAGCCAATCTTGTCTGTGACTCCTCTAACATATGGTAATATAGCAGGTAGGCGTTCGACTGTGGCACGTTTCACGCGGTTTCTGTGACGAGGGCGCGGTATTCGGAGCTTGTTGTCATGTAATACTTGTTTGACATGTTGAAGCTCTGCCGCCAGATGTTGCTCATCACAGATCCCACGCGCTCTCTGAAACAATGATTTACCGACGGTAGATAACTGTGTTGGGTGGTGGTGTGATTCACCATTTAAGTATTTGTCTGTATGGGTTTTCTTTCGATACACTGTGTGACTCAAGGTGTTATTGGGATTGCGAATTACTAAAACATCTAAGAAAGCTAAAGGCGGTGTTTGACATCAGCGATGTGTTCTTTTACGCGGGTCCCTATACTTCTTTTAGTTTGGCCTATGTAAGAGAGACCGCAATCACAATAAAGACAAAAGAGTTATTGGCCTCTGCCTCCATAGTAAATTGAATTTTGGAGTTTAAGGAGTTAAGGTGGTCTAAAAATGCTGTTACTTTATGAGATGGTAGTATGGTAAAAGTATCATCTACGTACCGCTTGTAGAACTTTGGTGTTACAGGTGCAGATTGCAGGGCAGTCTCCTCGAAATCCTCCATGAAGATATCAGCAACAATGGGAGATACTGGAGAGCCCATTGCCCTGCAATCTGCACCTGTAACACCAAAGTTCTACAAGCGGTACGTAGATGATACTTTTACCATACTACCATCTCATAAAGTAACAGCATTTTTAGACCACCTTAACTCCTTAATCTCCAAAATTCAATTTACTATGGAGGCAGAGGCCAATAACTCTTTAGCTTTCTTAGATGTTTTAGTAATTCGCAATCCCAATAACACCTTGAGTCACACAGTGTATCGAAAGAAAACCCATACAGACAAATACTTAAATGGTGAATCACACCACCACCCAACACAGTTATCTACCGTCGGTAAATCATTGTTTCAGAGAGCGCGTGGGATCTGTGATGAGCAACATCTGGCTGCAGAGCTTCAACATGTCAAACAAGTACTACATGACAACAAGCTCCGAATACCGCGCCCTCATCACAGAAACCGCGTGAAACGTGCCACAGTCGAACGCCTACCTGCTATATTACCATATCTTAGAGGAGTCACAGACAAGATTGGCTATATCTTGAAGCGAGCTTCAATCAAAACATACTTCAAGCCGCTGAAGAAGATTAGTCAGTTCCTACCACCTGTCAAGTGCCACATACCTCTGCAAGATGCAGGTGTATACAAGCTAGATTGTGATTGCGGTCTCTCTTACATAGGCCAAACTAAAAGAAGTATAGGGACCCGCGTAAAAGAACACATCGCTGATGTCAAACACCGCCGTTTCAAGAAGTCAGCAGTTTGTGAACATACTCCAGACAAGGCCCAGCACTACATCAGATTTGATAAACCACAAGTCCTCGCAAAAGAAAACCGATTCCTTCCCAGGATGATCCGTGAGGCTATTGAAATTAAAAAACATCCAAATTTCAATAGAGAAGATGGCTGGGTCTTACCACCTGCTTGGAACCCCATTATAGATTCCATAAAATCAAAATCCAAGTCCAAAACTGCAAGACCGAAGGATACGGTGAGCTCGTTCTGCGTGAATCGGATCGCCAATAATTAACAAAAATGTAAGGTAGCTGTTAGTAATTGTAACATTAAGACGTCCAACAACTTAGTCTACCCGTGACCATGGATGCTGTAAAGGATCCGAAACGTCGGGAATCAAATAATATCAATACAACGCGATAAAATCCGTAAAAAGTAGTTTTATTTCAATGTCTAATATTCGCGTAAGTGTCAGAAACCAGTACACTTACCTTCAATTTATCTTCAGGTAACAGTAGATATCAATTCACTCACGTGTTATTAGATATTATAATAATGGCATGACACTGACGACGTGTGTGTCCTGATCGGCTGCATACGGCGGTATGAAAATGTGTCACACTCACAATTTATAATGCATCGATTATATCGGCCTAGCTCGTCACAAACAGGTTTTTTTGAGAAGCAAACCGAGCCGTCAACTTAATCGCCTAGTTTATAACTACACATACAAGTTTCGAAGCGGCATTCGTTCCGAACGGACGCGCGCAGTGCAATCGTTATTCGCTATCCATTAGATAACAACACTACAACACAGCTGACCTTGAAACTATCCAGCGCACGGTTAACTTGTAGAATATGTTTTATGTAACGTTTTATAATGGAGGGTGATAATAAAAATCTTGATTCTATGCGTAGTTTGTCTAGTAGCAGCAATTCCATGGATAGAATGGATATGTCAGCTATTGTGGAACAACATAATGTGGATGATGTAATAAATGAGGATTATGAGAACGATATGAGGAAAGTTACAAAACGAAATAGAGAGGAAGATGAAGAGGGATGGACAACAATAAAAAGTAAGGAGAAGAAGTTGAAAGACAGTCGGACAGGTTGAGATTTATATCTCCTGTAAAGAGAAGCTACCGAGGCAATTTGCACTTGCAAGACTATTCAAAGAAAAAGGTATTAAAGATATAGCAAAAATAAAGTACATAAATGACTGCAGGCTACGTATTGACTGCATGAACGAATACAGTGCAATTAAGATAGAAACTTGCAAAGATTTAATTGAAATGGGATGGAGATTCCATTGACCGGATTATAAAAATTACTCCTATGGTGTTATCAAAGAGGTGGACCTTGATTTATCGGACGAAGATCTTAAAAGTTGTATAACTTGCCCGGAATCATTCGAGTTAGTTTCATTACAACGTCTCAAGAGGCGTAATACTGATAACGCGGAGGGAGATCTATGGATAACAAGTGAAGCGGTGCGTCTATGCTTTAAAGGTGACCTTTTACCGACATACGTTTTCGCAGATGGTTTGAGGATTAACGTGAATCCTTTTGTTTTCCCCGTTACACAATGCTCACGTTGTTGAAAGTTTGGTCACAGTGTAAGTGTGCCCATCTAAAAAAATATATTGCCCAAAATGCGGTGGTAATCATCCAAATTGCGAGGTTCAGAACTTTAAATGTTTAAACTGTGGTGGTCAACACATGGCGCTGTCTAAAATTTGCCCTACATTTCAAAAAGAAAAAAAGCTGAAAGGCCTCATGGCAGAGTTTAACTGTACCTATAGAAAGGCTTTACTTTTGTATGTAGGTCCTTCTCCATTAAGAGATAACACTGAACTAAAAAATATTGATGTTTCTAGATCACCCCTGCCCTATCCGCCACAATCTGAGCATATTGAATCCTCTGTTATAAATACACCTCTATTTTCTGATGTCGTCAAAACTAAGGCGATGGGTCACAGTACAGCTTCTCCTAAGACAGAACCACATACCGTACCACAAAACAAAAAGTACTCTAATAAGGAGGAGGATTGGGAAAACATGTTTCCAAGAGAAAAAAAGGAGCAAGAAGGGGAAAACCCCGCTACGTCTCAGAAGAGAGAGGTACACTTAGATGAACTTATATCTAGACTGAAAGAAATTATTTTCTTAAAGAAGGGCACTATAGCGGAGAAATTTAAAAAGGTTATTCAATGTTGTATTGAATGGTTGATTTTGGTGGTTGTTGACAATGTGTCGGATTGGCCTATATTGAAAAAATTTTTTGAATTACTCAAACCCGTAAATGTGTAACACCAACGCTGGAATTAAATTAAATATTCTACAATGGAATGCTCAAAGCGTAAAATCTAAGCTGATTGCACTGGAGCAACTGTTACTTCAAGAACATGTACATATTGCGGCATTAAGTGAAACATGGTTAGATCCAGAAAAAATTACACGACTTAATACGTATACAATGTATCGCAAAGATAGATTCGATTGTTATGGAGGAGTTGCAATTCTTACTCACAAATCAATAAAATCACAACTGTGTGAGGTCCAATCCAGCAATCAAGGTATTGAAATAGTTTGTGTAAAATTATTTAACTGTGACAAAATTGAATATATAGTTTCTGTGTATTGTCCACCTTCGATAAGAACAGTTCAGAATGATTGGGATGCACTATTTTCTATGACTACCAAAAATATATTAATTCTTGGAGATTTTAATGGACACCACACGAATTGGTCGCATAAAACTGATAGTAGGGGTGTTCAAATATTTGAAGCACTAACCGACAGTCAATTTATTAGTTTAAATGATGGTAGCCCCACTCGATTAAGTTTAGTTAACTCTCAGTGTCAAGCATCGTCACCAGATGTATCTTTCGCATCAGTGGATATAGCTATGATGCTCGACTGGTCGGTTATGAACGAAACACTGGACAGTGACCACAGGGCTATTAAAATTAATTCAAATATTCGACGTAATACTACAATAAGAGTCCGTAGGAACCTAAAGAAGACTGATTGGACTGCATACAGTAAACTACTTAACATCATTTTGTCAGATTTTTCATTCTCTGGGGATATACAGGTAGATTATAATATTTTCATTGATTATATACAATTGATCGCCGATGTTTGTATCCCTTCGGTTAAGATAAACTTGAATCCCGATAGTAAATTTTTACCTAAACCTTATTGGAACACTAAACTATCTAAATGTGTAGCTGAAAGGCGATTAGCGTCTAGATTTATACGTAATCCAAACCCTCAAAATTATGACACCTTACAAATTAAGATTTGTGAAGCCCAGAAAATGATTCGGATAGCAAAAAATGAATCGTGGCGTGATTTCTGTTCATCACTAGATCAGTATACATCTCAATCTACCATATGGCAGAAAATGAGGTGGCTGAAGGGATACAAGTCATCGACAGGCTATGTGGATAAAGTTAAGGCTACTAATCTTCTTTTTAGTCTAACGCCAGATTCGGTATCTCCGAGCGACCCAACTCTTGGCATTGACAATTCGGAGCTTGATATAGCGATTACACTTACTGAATTTCATAAATGTGTTCGATCTAAGGATACTGCACCCGGTTGCGATAGTATATCTTATTCCATGATTATGAGACTACCAGAGAATGGTAAAAGGATACTTATTCAACTTTACAATACAATTTTTGTTTCGGGTTTTGTTCCTAAACAGTGGCAGGATATTACCATAGTGCCAATCCCTAAGCCGGGACGTGACGTTCAGAGCGCATCGTCTCTTCGCCCTATTTCAATGTTATCGTGCGTATGCAAAGTTTTTCATAACATTTTAATGAACAGATTAGAGTGGTATATCGAGAAACATAATATTCTATCAAATAACACTACAGGTTTTAGAAAATGCCGTTCAACCGTAGATAATTTAATCAGCTTAGTATCACATATTCAAATTGGTTTTTCTAAAAATCTTATTACTACAGCCGTTTTTATAGATATTAACAATGCGTATAATAATGTAGACATCAGAGCTTTATTGAAAATCATGAATCAGATTGGTGTGGGATCCCGAATCTGTAGTTATATTTGGAACTTTCTTAAACGGAGAACCCTAAAAATTACAGTAGATGATCACGTTATGAGCCGCACTTCCGGTCTGGGATTGGCGCAGGGTGATCCATTGTCACCCTTACTTTTTAATATTGCAACCATGGAAATTTGTCGTATTATCAGTGGAAGCGGTGTGTTTGTATCGCAATATGCCGATGATTTTGTATTGTATACCTCTAGCAACGACTTACTTTCAACTCAGCAACGATTACAACCAGCCTTAAATAAAATGGCAAACCTACTCTTAGATCTAGGCCTCGAGATATCTCCTTTGAAATGTAGTGTATGCATCTTTAAGGGTGGTTTTCTCAGAGAATCTATAGCTTTACAAATTAATGGGGTATCGCTACCGGTAGTTCATAATGTAAAATATTTAGGTGTTTGGTTGGACCGCTCGCTTAGGTGGGCCAAGCATATTAACGAGACTCGGGAAAAGACTCTGAAAGTGGTTAACATCTTTAAAGTTCTCTCTGGCTCTGGATGGGGAATACACCCCAAATATCTGAGGCGATTATATATTTCAATGATTCGCAGTAGAATTGATTACGCTTGCTTTTTGTACGATAGTAGTTGTAAAAGTCATTTAATTAAATTAGATAGGATTCGAAACATCTGCTTGAGAGTTATTGGAGGTTTCATTAAGAGCACAGCCATCCATGTTATGGAAAATGAGTTACACATTCCTCCACTACAGATTCGTAGATACTATCTCACTGGTAAATATTGGCTCAAATTAAAATCATATGCTGATAACAACATAATTGCGGTGTTAGAGGAATTAAGTTCACTTAGCCAACAGTCATATTGGAGACGAAAAAAGCCACCCTTATTGATAAAAGTCCAAGATTCTCTTAATTTTTTACTAGTTCATACAAGTCCTCAACTGGAAATGTTTTCATTAAATACTTGGGTCCACAGAATTGATCTATCTAAAAACATAAACCCGACAATAGATGGTTTGGTTACAGCGAAAAAATATTACCAAAAAGCTGACATCTATAAGGCTTGTACTTCATTTTTAAATAGCACGTACCTGGGATTTTATAGAATTTTCACGGATGGATCAAAAGATAGAACTAATTCTGGGGCGGCGTTTTTCGACCCTCAAATAAAAGGTTCAATACAGATAAATGTAAATTCAAAAATGAATATAATGTGTGCTGAACTGGTAGCAATAGAGGAAGCTTTATCATATATTTACTCATTGGGTAGCGGTAATTATGTCGTTTTAACTGATTCGAAAAGCGCCCTCCAACATTTGATTCGGTGTACCTCTAGTTTTCGAGGCGCTCCAATTGCCTATAGTGTGATTGACTCCATCCGTAAACTTATCTCAAGGAACCAGAATGTAGTATTGCAATGGATCCCGGCTCATGTTGGCCTGGAAGATAATGAAGTAGTAGACCAAGTAGCGAAGGGAGCTTGCGATATAGGGTTGGTTTGTCCCTATCTCCCGGTGCACAATGACTTTCTGTGTTATGTCAAGGAACAGTGTAACAAAATGTGGCACGAGTACTTCGATCAGAGGTCGTTAAGTAAAGGTATATGGTATCGAACTATCCAACCAGCCTTGTCTTATCATTCATGGATCGTCCAGGCTAACATGAGTCGATCAGAAATTGTTATGGCCCTTCGACTTCGATCGGGACACATCCCATTAAACAGTTTTGGTTTCCTTATGGGTAAAGTTGCTTCACCTAATTGCCCAGAGTGTAACAAAGTGGAGGATGCCTATCATATACTGATGGAGTGCGTTCGGAACGAGGTCGAGAGGAACATCTATTTAAATTGCATATTAAAAATTTACTATGCAAAAAGGGTTTTTATAGAGTGATCGATTATTTCAACGATAACAATGGTTGGGATTGAGCTGCTCTGATGAACCGGGCTATTACCATGCTAGTTAGTTGACATTGTGTATCCGAAATTTAATGTGACAATTTTATTTTGAGTGTTGACATTTTAATTGTTATGACATTTTAATTGTTGACATTTTAATTACTCTCATATTATTGAATTTTGACATCTATGAATTTGTTACTATTTTGCCGCGACATTATTGAACAGTGACATTTATATTCCAGTCATAAAAATAATATATATAATTTGTAAATGTGAGTACCATGTAGGCTTTTGATACATGATAATTAAACAAACTTATTATAGTCTGGAGGCTTTGGGAACTTCATTAGACCTACACGAATGTCCTGCTGATCTGGTATGGTCGTGCGACAGGTCGTTGAGCTCCCTAAATTATAGTTGAGCTACACGATGACTGATGCATACGTGCCGTCAGTTGGGACTGGTCTACTCAAAGCTGCTATGGTTCTTTCCTCAAAAGGCCATTTCAGACATTACCTTACATCGTACCACTCACTTATAAGTGTTCTTCCATGTCTGGACTTTAAAAGAGACCATGATTCTCTGAGTTTGTTTCGGTGTTTCTTCTCAGAGGTCGTCAGTTAGGAAATGCCGAAGCCATCTGGATAAAAAAAAAACCCAAACCATGACATGTAAAAGTATCTCTAAAGATCTACTTGCAGAATAAATAATTTCATTTCATTTCATTACGACTACACTTTCATGTATAGGTGCTTAATGGCGCTAATAGTCATTAAAGATAATTATTTTGATATTAAATTTTACACATACTTGGTGCTGTAAGATAGAACGCGGGATCGAGCTTGTAATGTAGTTTACAAGTTTTTCGAAAATTTTCAAATACATCTGTTAGCAAAAGAACATCTGTTTTGAGATATAAATCTGTGTACAATGTACATACCCATGTTTTGAATATTAAATACTGACCAAACAGGCCGAGCGTGTTCATAGTCTTCATCGGTAATTGCCTCATTAGTTAAAGAGTTAAAAAAATATTTTTTAGAGGGTAAACACGTATCTTCATAACGTTCCCATTGAGACATATAGTCATATGGATATACTCCTTTACGGGTGAGTAATTTAAATTGTTTTTTATTAGGAAAATAAGATTTTAATTGTTTAAAGTCTTGTTTTTTCATTGTACTAACTAACTTTTCTAAGCTAGTTCCTAAAAAACTTGAAAGAATCTACAAACCGAACCTGGATGCTTTCCCCGGTGGAAATCGGAATAAACTTAGTGAATGAAATATAGTTTCCTTTTGTTTTAGGTATCACTTTAATAGATCCAGGAGCTTCACCTAATTCTTTTATGAAAAGGTGGCAATCGTATCCGGATAAATTATGAAAAAATACTGGCAAAAATGTTGGTAGTTTGTATTGTATGTTACAGTAACTATGAGCTGCACCACGATATTTACCAGTCAAGTGACAATGATCGCGAACCCTATCGCCCAACAAGAAGTGCTCACAAATATGACATGTCATCGCGTTTTCAAAGTCGCGAGCATTATTATTTGAGTAAATCATAGGAGCATTATTTTTTAAAATATCGTAAATTTTTTGTGCATCTTTATAGATTGACTTCACAAAATTTCAAATTTCGCACCGCCATAAGAAACGTAACGATTGTGGCTTTCATCTAGTGTAGACGTAATATGATAAGCGAAAGCTACAGGCACATGTCGCTGTCGCGTTACAGTACTCGCCTTAGTGGGGTCAGGGTCACAAGATTCATACCATTCTAGCATTGTTTCAAAATCTGCGTATATAACAAATGGTACAATTTGCTTTCTATTATAATTTTTAAACTGAATGAAAGAACCTCTTGGAGGTAGTTCAGTGGCGACACCTCCACAACTATGCGAACTAAGGTCATCGCATGAATTAAAAAACATTAAACAAACGTCACAAAAGTACAGTTTACTGTGGTGTTTTGTTATTTGATTTTTAACAAGTCGCGGCAAGTATTTAATGAGACAGTAATGTGACAAATCATCTCTTTCTAAATAAAGTAAATGAATCACCTTTCCGTTCAAGGCTTTTGGTTTGTAAAGCAGTCCTATAACGGTATTATTTTTTAAACCATAAGCAGTAACCCAACATTACCTTGATTTCGATTCTAATAACTGTGACTTAATAAAGACTACCGATACACCAGCCGGCAGGCAGAAACCAGGTCCGTAGCTGGGTAGCGATTAAATGCATTAGCAAATTCAGTAAACTTAGTAGTACTTACTTACATTTTATAAGTTGAAGGTTTTATAATGTAATGAATTAATTATTATAACGAAAGTAACCGGTGTTGATCACTGGAAGATACTGGAGCGAATTTAATATTGTGATATTTATTGGTAAGTTTAGTTTTCAAACAGTGGATAAATAAGTTTAATTATATTGTCTGCAGATGAAAGAAGTTGATTACTGTAATAAAATCATATGAGGCCCAGTACTTGGAAAATACTGAGGAACTTAACACTTGGTAAAAATAATATTAATAAACAAGATTTGGAGGCGATACATTAAGACATTTCGTCAGTGTTACGTCGTAGCAAATCGCCCAAACTGAATCTTACAAAAAACCAATTTGCAGCGCTTAAAAACCTTCGCGACAGGCCCGAATTAACTATTCTACGTGCAGATATAGGCAACGCCACGGTGGTTATGGATACGTCGGACTACAATATTATTAATTTATTTATATTTATATAAATGCAAATAATAATAATAATATATACTTTATTGTACACCAATAAAAATACAAATTTAGAGGACCCAACAGTTTTACAAATATACAATGGGCGGCCTTATCGCGGACTGCGATTTCTTCCAGGCAACCTTAGGATGGACATTACGGTACAGAAAAAATAAATAAATGGGGTGGTCACTGGTGCAACTATTGACATAATGATACCAAAAATAAATTATACTTAACATAACACTAATACTACTAAAAATTTATACATATTTATATTTATATATTTACTACTAATATTATAATATCCGAATAAAGGGAAAAGTGGACGAATTAACAATGATGGTGACAAGATTAAAGCGACACAAAATAATCCTTCACAAGTCTCTTGAACACCGGCAGAGATTGCGCTTGTCTAATTGCCACTGGCAACGCATTCCACAAACGCGCAGCCTGCACTGAGAACGATTTGTCGTAGAAAGTTGTGGAGTGCTTTGGCATCTTGAGTCTCAAGTTATCCGATGACCGTAAGAATAGGGTGTGAGTGTCACCAACGAAGTCGAAACGTTTCTTAAGATAGAGGGGGGTAGAAGGTTGAAAAAGCACATTGTAAAGTAAAGAGAGAATATGAGCATTCCGGCGAAGGCGAATTGGCAACCACTTGAGCTTAACGCGAAATTCAGAAACATGGTCATATTTGCGTAAACCAAATATGAACCTTATACAAAAATTTTGGAGACGCTCAAGTTTATCGAGTTGCTCTTCTGTAAGGTCAAGATAGCTGACATCTGCATAAACAAGGATGGGAAGAAGGAGTGACTGAGCAAGAGCAACTTTGGTTGTAGTAGGCAAAAAGTTACGGAGCCTTTTCAAACTCGCAGCAGCTGCATACAACTTGCGACTAACTTCCTGTAACTGAGCAGTCCAGGAAATTTTTTTATCAATATAAATCCCCAAGTTCTTAACTTTATCACTATAAGGGATTACAATATTGTCGAAAGAGACTTGGGGAAGAGTTAGCCAGTCAATTCGAGAAACGGTTCTGGAGCTGCCCACCACAATGACCTGAGTCTTTATGGGGTTAACCACAAGTCCATACCTCTTGCTCCAGTCGCCGATACAAGCCAGGTCTTTGTTTATAGTGTCAACAGCTTGCGACAAATTTCCTAGTGGAGCCCGGCAGTAAATCTGCAGATCATCAGCATAAAGATGGTAGGAAGAAAGTAGTCGTTCGGAAATGGAGTTTATAAAAACTGCGAAAAGTAAAGGGGATAGAACGCCACTCTGTGGTACGCCGGCAGAGGTATTGCTCCAAGAAGAAAATGCTTCTTCAATGCATACGCGTTGCCGTCGACCGAACAGGTAACTTCGAAACCAGTCAATCACCGATGGAGATATGTTAATAGAACGCAGAATACCAAGCAAAATATCGAAATTAACCGCATTAAAGGCATTACTAAAGTCTAGCAATGCCATTACCGTTAGATTGCCGATTTCCATGCCTGATCTGATATCATCCGTAACATTGACAAGGGCTGTGGTTGTGCTATGACCTGGGTGAAAACCAGATTGAAAGGAATTGAGGAGATTCTTTGTCGAGAGGAAAGTGCTTAATTGATTATATGTTAGCCGTTCAAGGACTTTGGACAGGAATGGTAAAATGGAAATAGGACGATATTCAGAAAAGGATGCAGGATTTGGTTTTTTTGGTAGTGGGACGATTGTGGCATCTTTCCATGCACATGGAAAGACGCCACTAGAAATGGAAAAGTTGAGGATATGGCAAATAACGGGAAGTATAATATCAAGCACTGGGAGTATCATGTTACGGCTGATAGAGTCACTACCAACTGCGTTAGAAGTTATTGATTCTACGCTCTTTTTAACATCACATGCGGTGAAAAGACTAAATGAAAAAGAAGAATAACAGGGAGCCGGCAGTGATGAAAGATGAGTCAAGGTGTTGAGTTTAGTTGTCGCATCAAGATTTGACGAAATAGTAAAATGCTGATTTAATGAATTTATATCTAAATCTTTTGGAGTTGTTTCTTGTCCGGATTTTCCGACCCCCAATGATCTCAGAAATTTCCAGACCTTTGCTGGGTCTCCGTTCTTAACGGAGCTATGGATATGTTGGCGTTGAGCTTTCCTACACATCTTATTGCAGTGATTGCGAATTGAGGCATATCTTTCTTTACTGAAATCAGATGGTCGACACTTATACTTTGATTTTGCTACAGCTTTCCTATGAATCAAAGTTCTAATTTCATCAGTGAGCCACGGCGATGGTAAATGTCTCACTTTAACTGCTCGTACTGGCGCGTGACGGTCGTACAGGCTCACAAGCGCAGTTGTGAAAAAATTGACTTGTTCGTCGACTGAAGAAGAGACAAAGAGTGGTGACCAGTCTATGGTGTTGGCATCCTCCAGAAGCTCATTAGTATTAATAGCCCCAAAGTTGCGTTGCATGAGAGTTTTACCTTTAATCTTAGGAGGACGAATTTTGTAAGAAAGGAAGACGAGATCATGATAGGAGAAGATATCAGCCGAACATTGACCATGTTTAGCGACGCGATTAGGAGAAGAAACGATAATCAGGTCAAGGAGTGAGGGATTAGAGTTAGGAAAATGGTGAGTAGCATTAAGCGGAAGAATGGAAAGATTACTGGATTCCAGTAAAGAACATAGGGAAGAAGACCGATAATCTTGTTTAAGGAGACAGGTGTTAAAGTCACCCATGATTATGCTATGACTGTAAGAAGGAATTAATCTCTCTAAGATGCTTTCAAAAGAGGAAAAGAAGTTAACACGTAAAGAAGGACAATAGTACACGCCAAGAAGTAATTTTGTGTGATTTAATTCGACTTCAAGAAATAGATGCTCGCCAGCATTTGACGGTGGTGGCTGTGCTGACATATCAATAACAGAGAAAGGAATGTTTGTACGGAGATATATGGCAACACCACCACCACCACCAATCGTGCGGTCATTTCTAATCAATTGGAAGCCGGGCAAAGTGTAAGAAGTTGAAGGGAGACAAGGTTTAAGCCTCGTCGTCGCCCCATCACAGACTAGGTACCTAGAATCAAGCATAGCCCCATTGCGTATGGTTTTCCATAGTTGACACCATAACACCGCGTGCGAGCGTCACCACTGCAGTTTTTGTTTTTTATTTAATTTTTTTTCAATCCGGGTGCTGAGCGCTGCGCTTGCTCTAAAACACACATAGAAATAGTACTGCTATGTAGCTATTTATGTAACTACATACTATGTATATATTTATTCATTTATTTATTTATTTATATATTGTACCACTAAGTTGCCGTATATTATTATCATACTGGGTACTATATGGAACTGGTTTTCGTCCGTGGCTCATTAAGGGTCTGGTTGAAAACCAGCGTCGGGCAAATTTGTCTGGCATATGCTGAACCCATATCCTTTTCGGCGTAATTGTAAGGGCATAGTGCAATTATGTTGTAAGTTTAATATTATGTTCTTTTATAGTTATTTATGTACTTGTCTTTGCTATTCGCTGAATAAATTGTTTCTTTCTTTCTTTCTTTCTAACGTACTCTCACCACTAAGAGGAAACACGGCAGCATATGTTAAGGACTCATACCATTTGGTCAGTGAAATAAAACATCTACATCTCACCAACAATGAAACTATGGTCAGTTTTGATGTTCAGTCGTTATTTAAATGCTTACCAGTGGAAGACTGCATCAGAATTGTATCTAAGAAACTGTTAGAGAATAACATGCCCATTGAATATGCTGAAATATTAAAACACATCATTGCCTCACATCTGGCTATATGTTATGGAATAATCAATTCTACACGCAAGTGGATGGTGTAGCAATGGGCTCTCCAGTATCTCCCATTGTTGCTGATATCTTCATGGAGGATTTCGAGGAGACTGCCCTGCAATCTGCACCTGTAACACCAAAGTTCTACAAGCGGTACGTAGATGATACTTTTACCATACTACCATCTCATAAAGCAGCTCATAAAACAGCATTTTTAGACCACCTTAACTCCTTAAACTCCAAAATTCAATTTACTATGGAGGCAGAGGCCAATAACTCTTTAGCTTTCTTGGATGTTTTGGTAATTCGTAATCCCAATAACACCTTGAGTCACACAGTGTATCGAAAGAAAACCCATACAGACAAATACTTAAATGGTGAATCACACCACCACCCAACACAGTTATCTACCGTCGGTAAATCATTGTTTCAGAGAGCGCGTGGGATCTGTGATGAGCAACATCTGGCTGCAGAGCTTCAACATGTCAAACAAGTACTACATGACAACAAGCTCCGAATACCGCGCCCTCGTCACAGAAACCGCGTGAAACGTGCCACAGTCGAACGCCTACCTGCTATATTACCATATGTTAGAGGAGTCACAGACAAGATTGGCTATATCTTGAAGCGAGCTTCAACCAAAACATACTTCAAGCCGCTGAAGAAGAAGAAGATTAGTCAGTTCCTACCACCTGTCTGGCCTACTTGCACTGAGACGTACGGTATCGAGTCCGATATAACATTTTTGAGTCGGACTATTTGTTGAACATCCAACAAAAAACACAATTTTAAATGACGAATTTCTGACGACGGTTATATTGGTAGTGCTCGACGTAGGTACGTTTATTCTAAAAGAAAGAGACTTTAAAACATTGTTTTCCTTGTAACATACAATAATTGAGTGTTTATCATATTTATTATAGCACTTACCTTCAATTTAATAAAGAATATTATAGCCCCTTCCAAAATGCACAAAACCGACGCATTCGCATATATGAGGGACCGATCCTTTTCACTGACTGACAAGCAGACACAAGAAAATAAGGCTTAACAATTATCGAACACCGGAAACGCGAAGAATATAAATATAAATAATACAGAAAGCACAACAATAAACAATAACCAGATCCCCAATACGGTTGGTCACCGCGGGGAGAAAGACCATAACCCCCAAAAGCTTAAGTTTCGGGAGTGTAACTCGAAGAAAAAAATACTTAATAACCACAGGACTAAACTAAATATAGCTACTCTTAATACAAGATCACTAAAGTCTAAGGAATCTCTTCTAGAACTAGAACACGCTTTTTCTAAAGCGTGTTCTAGTTCAATAAACTGGGATATTATAGGATTAAGCGAAACACGAAAAGCAGACGAGAAAATTGAAGAACACGAAAACTACATATTATACTACAAAAATGAAACAGTCGGTTTGTATGGAGTAGGATTTATTGTGAATAAATACCTTAAAAACAATATAATAGAATTTCAAGGAGTGTCAGACAGAATCGCCGTTTTGAATATTAAGCTACCTGGTCACAAACAACCAACTTCAATTGTCCAGGTATATGCTCCAACAGAAATTGCCAAAGAAGAAATTAAAAATGAATTTTACAACGAACTTAACAAAACCATTACGACTTTGAATAAAACCTTGATTATAATAGGAGACTTTAATGGGCAAATCTGAAAAAAGAAAACAAATGAAGACAAAATAATTGGACCTTATACAACAGGAAAAAGGAATAGTAATGGACAGAAACTTGTAAACTTCGCTCTGGAAAATAACTTATACATTATGAACAGCTACTATAAACGGAAAATTAATAGAAAATGGACGTGGGTATCACCGGATGGAAAGACAAGAAACGAAATAGATTATATTGTCACAAACAAACCAAAACTGTTCTCAAATATAGATGTCGTTAACCAGCTCAACTTCAACACTGATCATAGAATGCTTAGAGGTCAATTATACACAGTAGAGCCAAAAACGCCAAGGAAAACCATTCAAAAGAAACCAATAATTTTACCAATCCCCGAAAATATTTTAGACTCTTTAGAATCAAATCTAGCTAGACTACGAAACTCCAAGGAAACTCAAGAAAAATACGATGCCCTAGAAAAAGAATTAATAGAAATAGAAAACAACATTACAAAAAACAAACCAATAAAAGATAAACTAGGCTCAAAAGCCAGAGGCTTAATCGAACAGAGGAAAATCTTGTTTAAGGACCGGAAGACCAACGGACTGGAGATAGTAAAGCTAAGTAAAGAAATAAATTTACAAATACGTAAACATAAGCAGATCACTAGAACAGAAACAATCAACTATTATTTAGAAAAAACAGGTGGGGTTCAAAAAGCATGGCAGCAACTGAAAGAAAGCTTGGATTGGATTGGGAACATGACTCATCTAAGGACTAAAAAGAACAAAACAAACAGAATCGAAATACTAAAAATCGCAACAGATTATTACCGTGAGCTATACAGTGACAATGAAATATTGTCTGAACCAAGCCAACCAACTGTCTACGAGAACAAAGAGGAGGAAGAGATCCCAAAAATAATGCGAGAAGAGGTTATCAAAGCAACCAAATCACAGAAAAGAGGAAGAGCACCGGGCGAAGACCGCATATCTAACGAACTCATAATAGGGACATCTGACAAAACAGTAAACATCATCACAGAACTATTCAACGAAATTTTATACCCGGAATATGTACCACATCAATGGACATCCTCAACCATAGTACTTCTACACAAAAAAGGAAAGAAAAATGATATCGCTAACTATAGACCCATCAGCCTGATGTCCAACATATATAAAATATTTTCTAAGATACTACTAGATCGCTTAACAAAGATTTTAGACGAAAACCAACCAAAAGAACAAGCAGGATTTCGCAGTGGCTTTTCAACGCTAGATCACATTCACACCATTAAACAGGTTATCCAAAAATGTAATGAATACGGTATTACCTATTACCTTGCATTCGTAGATTACAACAAAGCGTTCGACTCACTCAAACACGCAAAAATATGGGAAGCGCTAGAAACACAAGGAGTAGACAAGAAATACATACGTCTTATTAACAATATATACAAGAACATGAAAGCTAAAATACTAACAGAAAGGGTGGGCGAAGAGTTTTCTATACAAAAAGGAGTTAGGCAAGGAGACCCGTTGTCACCCAAACTTTTCTCGGCAGTGCTTCAACACGTATTTAGACACCTCGAATGGAACAACTACGGACTAAATATTAACGGTGCCCGACTAAACCATCTAAGGTTTGCAGACGATCTAATACTAGTTTCAGGCGAGGCGAAGGATTTGCAAGAAATGCTATAAACAACTTGTATACGAAAGTGGAAGGGTTGGATTGATAATGAACAGCTCAAAAACCAAATTGATGACAAACCTAGAGAAAATCCCTATAATGGTTAATGGTACAATCATAAAATATGTAGACGAATATACATATCTTGGTCAAACTATATCTCCGAGGGACCTTGCGACAAAAGAGATCAACAATAGAATTAATCTGGAAAAGATACTGGTCTCTAAAGGAAATAGTTAAAAACTCCCATGTACCACTTAAATCTAAGAAAAAAGTATTTGATACGTGTATTCTGCCTATTCTGACATATGGATGTCAAACGTGGAGTTTAACAGAACACAACATACACAAACTAGAGACCTGCCAACATAGTATGGAAAGAAGCATGCTCAATGTTAAACTACGAAACAAAATAAAAATAGAAACAATTCGTAAGAAAACTGGAATAACAGATGTAACGTATTGTATCAAAAAACTAAAATGGAGATGGACAGGACACATGATAAGGAACAAAAAAGATAAATGGACCAAGGACGTAACAGAGTGGTGTCCAAGACAATACAAAAGAAAGAAAGGGAGACAACGTCGTAGGTGGGAGGACGATATTAAAAGAATAGCAGGCATCACGTGGACAAGGAAGACATACGATCGCACTCTGTGGCAAGCTCTAGGGGAGGCCTATGCTGGGAAGCAAGACAATCTTCGCAAAACCGGTGTCATGTAATAAATATTTTGTATATAGGAAGATTGTTAAATAAAGGCTATTATTATTATTATTATTACCTTCAATTTATCTTCAGGTAACAGTAGATATCAATTCACTAACGTGTTATTAGATATTATAATAATGGCATGACACTGACGACGTGTGTGTCCTGATCGGCTGCATACGGCGGTATGAAAATGTGTCACACTCACAATGTATAATGCATCGATTATATCGGCCTAGCTCATCACAAATAGGTTTTTTGAGAAGCAAACCGAGCCGTCAATTTAATCGCCTAGTTTATAACTACACATACCACATACCTACTACCCTATGTATCAATATTTATTCACTTTATTAATATTTATCAGCCAATTACGAGATGGGCAGCGGTGGAGTCCAAAAAAACCTAATTAAATATAATAAAGGATTTATTCAAGGTTACAATATTGAACTTAGTAATTAAGGCTTAATTTTAAGATGTCCTAACGTCCCGATGTTAGGTGACAAAAGGCGCGCTGGCAGGTCGGCGATCAGTTTTTATCAATCAATGAAGCCGTGTTGCATAATCCCATTAAGCGGAAATCGAACGATGGTGCGCTGTGTGTTAAAGTTGTGTCTGAGGGCATGCTCAGATATAACACCTCCCTCGTTAGATGAGCAACTATTTGCCAATGTCTAGTGCAAAAGTTGCGGCTCGTTTAGCTGGTTCTGATAACTCAATAACTTCTTTATTGCTTTCCATTAGCAATGTCTTTACTCGACGTGTAAAATATATGCTAAGCAGTGCACCTGCACTTAACAATGCAATCAGCATTAGGTACAAAGGTATTGTTGTGTGATAAATACTCGATGAATCCTCAGAATCGGTTTGGACAGAAGTTTCCATTGTGATTTGTCTTTGTATAGTATTCAATGAATTTAAGTCAATTGACGCCAGGTGATAATTTGGCTCGTTCTTCTGAGTATAATTAGTCATCCGTGGGAACGCTGTAATTTCAACAATGATTCCGTTAACCTTGTCATCGATGTTGACCAATGTAATTTCGGGGGATTTTATCTTGCAGGATTTTGGTACAGTTGCTAAGAAGCTGCCTTGTAATAGTTGATGTCTTTCCTGTCCACATGATAGCTGAACTTTAGTAGGTTTCGGGAATGAAATAATATAATGTCTGCTATCTAGCTCTAAAAGAGCCTCCTTAGTCAGAGAGATAGGCGTGATTTGACACGTTGCATCTATCTCCTGAAACTGGATTAATTTATCTATGCAATCTAATCCGGAGCGAATGTGATGACTTATTTTTTGTTCGCATATATGCCATATGTCTACCTTCGGGCATTCTGCCTCTATGTACACGAATTCTTTTAAGTTGGTTGCTACATAGGGATAGGCGGGAAGGATAACTTTATTTGCTTTATTTGGTACGGGGCAGAGCCTGTATAATTTAAAGGTAGTGGGGAGAGTGATAGGGAATTTTAGGACAACCACGATCTTATCTACGTAATAAGAACCTAAACTAATTATATCGTAATAATATCTGATATCTAAATCTATTATATGATCTACGCTATATAGGTGCCGTAATTTGCTTAGCATAGTTTTTAAATCCCTAACACTTAATATAGAATCGTGCAATGATCTTGAACGACTAAATGCTAATATGTTCTCTAACCTATTAATTTCACTGGCTAACTCCTGTATGTTATCACTAAGAATAACAAAGAGTTGCGCAAGATGTGCGTATCTTAACGCCCGCTCATTATCCGAGGTAGTCAAGTTAATGACATACATAAGAGCTTTATCTAATTTATGCTGATTTATAGTTAAATTGTGTAGTAACTGAGTTTGCTGTACGGTAAATTCTTTAAATAATGAAATATGTTCATTTAACTTGTTAGAAATAAGCCTATCATTTTTCTTTAAAGTTCTCATAACATTCTCGAATCTTAAAGCGTCATCGTGATCTAGATTACCGGAAATTGATTTTATTAAAGTACCCAAAGGATTAAATATACCTCGTTTGACTCTACTAGGTTGCAGGGTTTCTAATTGTAATAGGATTTTATTTAACTTATCATGCATATATTTAATTTGAATATTAAATGAAGGTAGGCTATTGTTAGTTAAAATATGCGTAGTTTCGACCAGTTGTGTCTGTAAGTCGTAGATCTGTCATTCTATCAATAGCAAGTTAATGTCTTGTAGAAACGTATGGTGATGGGATATGATTTTTGTAGCTCCTAAGTCATAAGGTAAAATTCCAGGTCCGTTATCAAGGCTGTCAAGTTGGATCTCTTGAGCTTGGGCCAGGCACGTTATTATCATCACTAGGTACCTGTAACAATGTGGGGTCTTTATTTTTCTTAGGTCGTTTCAGTCTGGTCTTAGCTACGGGTCCGCGTTTCTTAGATGTGTAAATATGAATAGGTAAGTCGGCTATCAATTTTTCATGGGTAAAACGACTAGCTAGTTTTTGTCGGGATGCAGCGGGATTTCGTATATAAATTTCCTGATTTTGCGAATATTCTATTTCAGGTTCCCTATTGCTGTTACGTTGCATCATTAAAGATTCGCGTTCGGCGAGTGATGAGTCATGAACAAGTGTATATACTGATTCCATTCTACTCCGGTGGTCTTGAACGTACTGTTGCAATAATCGTTCCGTCATATTTACGCCTGTTGGGTCCCGTGGGTCGAAATGGCCGGTGATAAGGTCAAAGGGCCTACATTTGGTCAAACTATGAATAGAGCTGTTGTAGGCTAAAAGTGCATAAGGCACGAAATTAACTGCCGATTCATTTTTATGTTGTAGTTTTAATATACGTAAATGTTCGATAAGTGTGTTATGGAAACGCTCTATCATACCGTTTTCGTTCGGGGTATGAGCAGCAGTAGTGCAATGCTGTATTTTATGTAATCGTAAGAACTCGGTAACGACTTGGTTTGTGAATTCGGTCCCCTGATCAGTTACTAAAGTCATTGGATAACCATGATGAGTACTAAATTTTAGCAGGGATTTTACTATGTTCGGAGCGGTACAGTCTGACATACGATAGGCCTGGGCGTACTTAGTAAATGAATCTATGAGTGTTAGGTATTTTTCCTGCTCTATAGTTAAAACGTCAGCGTGGATAATATCGAATGGTTTTGCCGGTGGTGGTACTATTCTAAATTGTTGGCGAATAGGGTTACGATCATATTTAGCACAACTGCATACAACGCACTCATTTATATATTTTGTTATGTCGGCTTTCATTTTAGGCCAAAAGTACTGCTGAGATAAAGCCAGATAGGTTTCATTTATGCCACGATGTTTTGTTTTCCCTTCGTGGTATTTGCGTATTATATCTTGTTGGTTTAAGAATTCGGATACGTTAAGAATTTGTTTTTTGACAAGAAATAATTTCATAGAATTTTTAAATGCTCTTTGTAATATAGGAACAATTTCGTACATTTTATTAATAGGTTGGACTAAGATGGCTGTGCAGATTTTGGGGTCTACGTGCTTTTTAATTATATCTACAATGTCTTGGTCAAAGTTAGGACTTACGCATACGTTAGTTATGACTTGAAGGTAAGTGTCGAAGGGTTGATCGCTGCCGAGTCCACCATGAAGTACCTAGGATTGGTGCTCGACAGCCGGTGGGACTTCGGGCCCCACTTCCTGCGGCTGGCGCCGAAGTTGATGGGCGCGGCGGGCGCGCTGTCAACGCTGCTTCCCAATTTGGGAGGCCCGAGCACCGCCTGTAGGCGGTTGTCCGTGGGGGTCGTGCGGTCCATGGCCCTTTATGGGGCCCCGGTGTGGGCGGCCGACCTGTCGGCCCGCAGCATTGCTGTGCTGCGAAAACCGCAGAGGGCGATGGCCGTCAGAGTCATCCGCGGCTACCGCACGATCTCCCACGAGGCGGCTTGCGTACTGGCCGGATCCCCGCCCTGGGACTTGGAGGCGAAAGCGCTCGCGTCACTGTATCGGTGGCGCGAGGAGGAGTGGACGCGAGGGGCTGGACCGGTGCACCGACAGTTAGTCCAGCGCCGGTCAGAGCTCCACCGAGTCCTAGTGG
Organism: Acronicta aceris; assembly: GCA_910591435.1. Classification (NCBI taxonomy): domain Eukaryota; kingdom Metazoa; phylum Arthropoda; class Insecta; order Lepidoptera; family Noctuidae; genus Acronicta; species Acronicta aceris. Next base: position 8,232,820 of record OU342757.1, on the reverse strand, counting down.
CGGAATGGCGGGACAGGCTCTCTCGCCGTACCGCCGGCCTCGCTACCGTCGAGGCGGTCCGGCCAGTGCTCGAGCGCTGGCTCGGGAGGAGGCACGGCTCCCTGACGTTTCGGGCGACGCAGGTGCTCTCGGGGCATGGCTGCTTCGGGAAGTACCTGTGTCGCATAGGCAGGGAGCCGGACGCCCGGTGCCATCACTGCGCCCATCGGGAGGACACGGCGCTGCACACGCTAGTGGAGTGTGCCGCTTGGGAGGAGCCGCGCCGTGTCCTCGCAGTTGCGGTGGGAGACGACCTGTCGCTGCCGGCCTTCGTTCGCTCAATGGTCGGCAGCGCGGCGTCTTGGGACGCAGTGATCGCCTTCTGCGAAACGACAGTTTCGCAGAAGGAGGCTGCGGGAGAAGGAGAGTGCCAGCACTGTCCCGACCCGCTCCCGGCGCACCGGGAGACGTCGGCGGAGGGCAGACAACGCCCTCCTCCAGCCTCCCTAAATGGGTCCGGGGGTGGCGGGCGCGGGGACGTCCGCCACACCCCCCCCTTCTAGGACCCGAGGCGGTGGCGCGTAGTGTTCCACGCGCGCCCCTCAATGGCGATGGGGGGGATTCCAACGCCTCACTCCCCCCCTACATATGTACAGATGGGGCCCGCAGCGGCGGGCCGGCACCAGTCGGGGGCCGCGGACGAATTGTCTGTTTCCCGTAGCCCCCAACGCCGCAGGTGCAGGAGGGAACACCGTGTGGTTTTTAGTCGGTAGGTCACCCACTCTGGGTGGAGTCCGACACGCCCCGTCGCCTCCCCGGGCGGCGGATGTCCATGAGGATTTTCCACACGAAACCAAAAAAAAAAAAAAAGGATTAGCCGGGTGGTTAATTATATTTAGAATAATTTGTTTGCGAAATTTATTTAACGGGTCATCACTTATAGGAATGTTGAGTATTGGATTTTCTACACTAGTATGTGCGGTTTCAGTGTCTGATAAATGTGGTGCAGTTAAGGTCGATGAGCTGTGACGTTCGCGGACTTCTGAAGAATTATCTATCGACATAGCTTCAGATGCTGTTATAGTTGACGATGAGCTATGGCGACGTCCTGGTGTCTCGGATGTATTAACTACCAAGGAAATCGTTTCGTCATTGTGGATTTCGATCCGTGACAGCGCATCAGCATTAGTGTTACAACTACCTTTTTTTATAAACGACTGTAAAATCAAACTCAGATAATTTTAATCTCCATCTAGTGAGACGCGAGTTAGGCTCTCTAAGCTTCATGAGCCACTGTAATGGCTTATGATCCGTGACTACCTTCAACTTTCGCCCAAAGAGGTACGGCCTAAAGTATTTAGTGGCCCATACAATGCCTAGAAGCTCTTTCTCGATTGTCGAGTAATTGGTCTCGCTACTATTTAACGTTCTAGATGCAAAAGATATTGGTCGGTCATTCCCTATAGGGCCCTGTGATAGGACGGCTCCAAGTGCAAACTGCGATGCGTCAGTAGTCAGAACAAACTCCTTTGAAAAGTCGGGATACTGTAAGATAGGGTCGTTGGTCAAGAGAGACTTACAGTGTTCGAAATTACGTATGTAGTCAGGTGTTAATGTAATCTTGGATCCTTTCTTCAAACATGTTGTCAGGAATTTAGTAGTTTTTGCAAAGTCTGGTATAAATTTACGATAGTAACCTATTAAGCCTAAAAAGGATTTAATTTGTTTGGTAGTTTTAGGTACTGGATAATTTAAAATCGCAGAAATTTTATCAGGATTCGGTTTTACGCCATCGGGGGTAATGATATGACCTAAATACGGTGTTTCGCGTTTCAGAAACTCTGACTTATCCATTTGGATCTTGAAATTAGACTCCCTAAGTCGCTGAAATACATTGCGCAGGTTACAAATGATTTCCTGGAGTGACGTTCCAAATACCAGGATGTCATCCAAATATACTACACAGATCTTATTCAGTAGTCCTCGGAGAACATTATCCATCACCCTCTGGAAAGTTGATGGTGAATTTTTGAGGCCCATCGGCATTCTCAAGAATTCGTAATGGCCATGCTCTACGTTAAACGCGGTTTTATGAATGTCCTTGGGATCTAGCTCAACTTGGTAAAATCCGCTAGTCAAATCTAGAGTAGCGAAGTACTGACACTTTCCTAGTTTGTCTAATATATCGGTGATGTATGGAATGGGGTACTTATCATCGATCGTCTTGTCATTTAACTTACGGAAGTCAATGACTAAGCGCCACTTTACTTTACCAGATGCGTCACTTTTCTTTGGCACAACCCATATGGGCGCGCTCCACGCAGATGTGGAAGGTCGAATTATACCTTGATCTAGCATTTTTCTAATTTGAGTTTGTACCTCTTCCCTGTGTATATACGGGTATCTATAAGTTTTGCTATGGATCGGTAATTCGTCAGTAGTATTAATAGTGTGCTTAATTCTGTTAGTGAATGTTAACGGCTCGTCTTCTAAATAGAATACGTCCGAGTAGTCAGTACATAAATTAATTAAGTTGACTGTCTCCTCTGGATTTAAATGATCTATGCGCAATCGCGATAAGACTTCTCGAGTTCGGGCGTTGTTATTAGAAGTATCAAGTTTCATTGCAGGTACAGTCTGTTCGTTAAATATGTTGGCGTGAATTGGTACAGACAAGGAAAAAATTATGTCATTATCTGTCGGATTTGTTACTTCTAATGATGCTTGATTATTTTTTGGGACTGTTAGGCAGTCACTTATATGACAGTTACATATGATTTGCTGATCGACAAGAATGTCACCTTGGCCTATGTCAGTGGGTAAACGTATTAATTTTGAAGATTGTGTCGGAATAATACTTTCATGTAAATTAAGGTATGGCGACGTATACATGTATATAGGGTTTCTAGCGAACTCAGTATTAAGTATAAACGATCCCAAATCGACTTTGGCTAACCAACGTGTAAGAAGATCGCACCCTATTAGTCCATCGAAATAATCATGGAACCTATAAACGTACAACTTAATTGGAACTTTATCCTTTAATTCTTTAAAACACGGTATAGTAATTGAGTATTCATTCCTAGAAGAGGAATTAAAATTTGTAACCACAAATGGGTCAGGATCAAGACGAACATTTGAAAAGTACTCTTTCGCGATATCAGGGCTTATAAAGGATTGATTAGCCCCGGTATCTATTAAAAAGTGTAAAGGCCGGGAATCAGGCCTCACGTATAATTTTAAATAAGGTAGCTGTCTTTTATTATGAATGTTTAACTCTATTCTGGGGCACTCTTCAGGCTGCCCTGGATAAAATTTTGGAGGTTAGCGGCCTCGGAGGAAGGTTGTATACCTTCTGTAGGCTGTATTTCGGGATTTCCTGTGACAATTAGTAAGTATCGAACTCAGGTTCGTAGTCATAGTCATAATAGTCATAGTAATTTTGATCGTAGTCATAGTAATCTTCATAAGTCTCATGGCTATTTATTTGTCTAGTCTTAAAGTAGTTATTAGGTGGTGGATTACCTTGCGTCTAGTCGGGGGTAAAGGGCGTGCAACAGGGTGGCTAACACCACTCATAGGTCGGGGTTGATTATTATAATATTGCGGTAGAGCTGGTTGATGTGGCGTCACCCTTAAACCGGTAGACATATTAGATCGGAGTAGTGCCCTAAACATCTGCTGTGTTTTAGACGGCCCCTGGAACGATCTAGGCTGTTGCATGTTAGATTGCTGCATAAAAGGACCTCTTGTTTGAAATGGATACGTTTGCGGTACGTTTTTATGGATTTGCTGCGAAGTAGATGAATGTCCGGGTAAAAATAGTTTTCTAGGGTGTTGGGGTGGAAGCTTCTGCTGGAGGTAAACGATATTCATTTCCTCTTGAGCATATTCTAGAGCTTTCTCTAATGAGGGTGGACGCATACACCTAATTCTTGACCCTAATGGTTCCTCTAAACCTTTTAAATACGTTTGAAGCGCAAATTTTTTATATAGTACGCGCTTAGCTTCCACTGTAGTTTCGACATTATCGTGCAATTCGACATAAGTCATTATAGTACTTAACATATTTTGTACACGTTCATAAAAAATGTGAGGTGTATCTGATCCTTGGGCTAACAATGATAGGTCACTGTATAGTGCAGATTCGTCTCTATGATTTGAAAAGTTATGAATCAATGAGTTCCTTATGCCATTCAAATCTCTAGGAATGCCGTTCGTCACTAGGGTTCTAGCGGCGGCTCCCGTTATTTTATTTATTATGCCATTTAGTAAGGCTAAGTTGGATAATTCATGCCCGGGCGCTGGATTGGCATAATTAACAACTAGGCGATCACATAGTGTTAAAAATCTTATTAAAGTATTACAATTACCATCAAACTCAGGTACCAACCTTAGTGCTTTGATAATTTTATTAATAATTTCGTCCTGATTGACAACGACTTGGTGCTCAATTATTAAATCTAAGTTACCTACTTCTAAGTTGCGGAAAGTGTCCCTCTGCGCGATGCGGGAGGACGACCGTAGACTTTGGGGTTCGATTCCCCTGGAGGATCGCGATGATCGTGGGTGGAAAATTTTGAAGGAAGTAGCGGCCGACTATATAGAATTGTGCAACTCACATATACATATCGGTGGCTCTTCGTAGTATCGATTTCTGGATACTCAGGATCTCCAGCGGCTGCTCTCGGTTCTTCTTAGATTGCCGACGATGCACGTTAAACGTGGACAGCGCGCGCGAGTGTCCAACAGGATCGTGGAATAGCTTACACGCACTGACTCGACAATCCTACCGACTGCGCCAATTACGAGATGGGCAGCGGTGGAGTCCAAAAAAAACCAATTAAATATAATAAAGGATTTATTCAAGGTTACAATATTGAACATAGTAATTAAGGCTTAATTTTAAGATGTCCTAACGTCCCGATGTTAGGTGACAAAAGGCGCGCTGGCAGGTCGGCGATCAGTTTTTATCAATCAATGAAGCCGTGTTGCATAATCCCAATAAGCGGAAATCGAACGATGGTGCGCTGTGTGTTAAAGTTGTGTCTGAGGGCATGCTCAGATATAACAAGCCTGTGGTACTACCTATATATTATTTTTGTATTGTTTTTATTTATTTATACTTATATTTAACTTTAATCTCTGTGTTGAAAGACTGATTTGCATCCGTGGTTCTCACTTTTTGAGGTCCAATTGAAAACCAGCGCCAGGCAGCTCACAGGCAGTCTGGCATTTAGCTGAAATGGACCTATTTGGCACACCCGTGGGACACACAATATTTATTTATTTTTGCTTCTCTTTCCTCGTCTCATTATTTTATAAGATAATTAGTTTAGTTTTTTTATGCTATGTATGCAGTGTCCGTGACTGTGTCAATAAACTCTTTTTCTTTCTTTCTTTTCTGTCAAGTGCCACATACCTCTGCAAGATGCAGGTGTATACAAGCTAGATTGTGATTGCGGTCTCTCTTACATAGGCCAAACTAAAAGAAGCATAGGGACCCGCGTAAAAGAACACATCGCTGACGTCAAACACCGCCGTTTCAAGAAGTCAGCAGTTTGTGAATATACTCTCAGACAAGGCCCAGCACTACATCAGATTTGATAAACCACAAGTCCTCGCAAAAGAAAACCGATTCCTTCCCAGGATGATCCGCGAGGCTATTTAAATTAAAAAACATCCAAATTTCAATAGAGAAGATGGCTGGGTCTTACCACCTGCTTGGAACCCCATTATAGATTCCATAAAACCAAATCCAAGCCCAAAACTGCAAGACCGAAGGATACGGTGAGCTCGTTCTGCGTGAATCGGATCGCCAATAATTAACAAAAATGTAAGGTAGCTGTTAGTAATTGTAACATTAAGACGTCCAACAACTTAGTCTACCCGTGACCATGGATGCTGTAAAGGATCCGAAACGTCGGGAATCAAATAATATCAATACAACGCGATAAAGTCCGTAAAAAGTAGTTTTATTTCAACCTCCATTATTTTTAATAAATTCACTAAAAGGTATTTTATCAAAAAGAAATTCGCTTGACGGCGGTATTTTCTATAAACATGGCTTAAAAGATTTATCCCTTAATTGCTTAATAAACACTTCTCGCCTTTGCTCTATTATATCAGCCCTACGGCCACAAACTAATTGCAAACAATCACTTGATTTTTTTTTTAAATCTCCTGAAAATACTTCTTTCAATTTCGATGCTAATTGCTCTGGGTCAGAGTTACCGTAGCCTTAGTCCAGTCAACTACTTGCCTAAAACCCTGTTCATAGCCTCGCTTTGTATTACCATTGCGCGAGTTAGAGCTCCAAGAAATTTATCAGCCGAGGGTAGATTGCTGACTTTTTCTAAGGATTTGATTTCATCGTTTACGTCTTGGTCAACATAACCCGGACATGCATTATAAATTATTTGTGAATCCAAATATCTAACATTATTCCAGTTATAATTATTAAAATATTGTATAGCAGTTATTTTTAAGTAAAGGAATAATTCAATCGCGGGCAGGATTCGAACCTGCGTCTTCTGGTTAGATACACTAGACGCTCTGACCGATAAGTCACCAAGCCAACGTCACCTTATGACGTAAACTCAGAATGTGAAGGCAAATTTCAATCAGCCGGGTGGGGTTCGCGGTGGCTTAGCGGTCAGAGCGTCTGGTGTATCTAACCAGAAGACGCAGGTTCAAATCCTGTCCGCGATTGAATTTTTCCTTTACTTAAAAATAACTTTATAATCTTAGCATGGAAAATGCAAAAAAATCGCAAAAAGATATTGTATAGCATTTAACATATCTAACTGATTAGACGGGATAGCAGTGACAGCTGACTCCTTTAATTGCGTTGCCAAACCAAAATAAAATGTTTGAACTGGTGCAGGATCTGATACGGGCTCAGACAACCTTTCCGCAAATGGTTGTTCCTGTGCCATTTCCAAATTATCACCATATATTGGGTTATCATAATTTTCATCTTCATAATACATTATTATGAGGGTAGAAATATAAATTTTTCAAATCACTGACCTGTTTTCCAAGCTTTTTGATTACCTTGCTTTGTCCTCGATGACGTTTACTTTTCTTCTTCTTACTCGCCTTCTTCAATTTACGGGATTGATCGACCTGATCAATATCTAAATCTACTGTCGAAGATTCAGAGGGGCTTGAGGAAGTTGAGGAATCCGATGACGAATCGGATTCTCTACGATTACGCGACTGTACTCTATCCGCCATGGTAAAAAAGGATTATTTAAACTGACTGAATTAAACTCTTATGTATTATATTGTTGGAGGAAGATGAAATCGAATGACAAGTGGTGGGGCGACGTCCTTATAAACGGTCGCGCGCTCAATTCGTCCTCCTGTTGCCGCTGGACTCTCCCGCGAGTGGAAGCTCTGTCCGTTTGATCAGCCAAATTACCTAAGTTTCTTTTATTGTTCAAGTTAATTTTAGATTCTGTAATAATTGTTTAAGATTAGTTTAGAATTCATTATCGTTTGTGATTTTGCCATCAAATTAAATATTAATGAAGTAGGTTACGTGATTAATATTATTTTTTTAATTCCTTTTCCACCTCTGATTCCTAATATCAGAAGTGGGATTGGAAAACTCGCGTGTCCTAGTCCGTACATCCTGATTTGATATTTTTGGCTGTTCAATCATCGACACGATTTTTTCTTGGATACCTACCCACGTTAAAACAAAAATAAAATACCTTGTAGTTTGTGGTTTACGTAAGTAAAAATGGTGATAAAATCTTGTGGTTAAGTACAACAACGGTTTTGGTGAGTACGTTCCAATTTTCAAAAAGTTATAAGTGCATACAGGACTCAACAATTGCGAATAAGCACGTTTTGTACTATTTTTTGCCTAACTTCTAAAACGATTCTATTTCGCTATTTGGTTGCGACTACTTTGTCATCTAATTTTCTTTTGCCTAATACATCGATTTGAACTACGCACATTTGAAATATCTTCTTAAACATGCCTAATAAACAGCGAAAAAGTAGAAGCCGCTCTCGAAATCGCAATTCGCATTCTAGCCAACGTGATACGCATCACAGGCGACGCAGCCCTTCTGGCAAGGTTCTAACCGAAACGATGCAACAAATTTTGAATAGATTGGCGTCATTAGAGGAACAACACCATCCACCTCTGTCACATCAAGGAGAGCCGAACAGCTGCGCTCCCGCTTCGATAGTAGCTGGACCTGCGACGCCGCCGCTGCCATCGCGATTGAGCATGGCCGAGTCAGCGGGCGCGCTTCAAAGGCGTGCGGGACGTCCGGCCTCAGCAGCCCCATCCTCACCAGAGCGCCCTGTAGGTGATGCTGTGGACCACTCCAGTGCAGCCGATCGTATCATTGACGCTATACGATCCATAAATATGCCGGTGAGATCTAACCAATCTTATTACATTTCTAATTTTGATCCGAGTGTCAATGATATGGAGACCTGGTGCGAAGAAGTAGACCGTGCTAAGTCTTTCAATCATTGGACCAATCATGAATGTCTGTCTCGTATTGGCAATTCTCTAAAAGGTGACGCCAGGACGTGGCTTAACGAATGGGTAACAAACGATCGTAGTTGGAGTAACTTTAAAAAGGAATTTAAGCCTTTATGCCCTAGAAAACCAGACATAGCGATCATTTTATATGAAGTTATGAGCACCAACTCTGATAAATTCCCTACATACGCAGATTATGCTCGTCGGTCTCTTTTAAGGTTACGCATCGTTAGAGGGTTAAGTGATGAGTTGATGACGGCCATAGTGATACGGGGTATTACTGACCCGCAGATCCGTGCAACAGCTACTAACGCGAAACTAGTGCCAAACGAGTTAGTAGAGTTTCTTTCTATTTACGTTAAGCCAGGTACCTCCAATTCTAACAAAAAACTTGAGTGGGTCTCGTCGTGATCGTTCGCTTGGCACTAGTCATGGGGTAGGTGATCGCAAACGCTGATTTGAGTCCGGTAAATGTTTTATATGTGGTAAATCTGGGCATAAACAGTCGAACTGTTTTAAAAAACCCAAGACAAACCCTAGTACCGACACTAACACCAATAATGATACGAAAAACCTTCCTTCTCAAAGTTCAACGAAATCTGGACCGTGTAGTTTCTGTAAGAAACCTGGCCATAAAGCCGAGACTTGTTTTGCAAAGATAAAGTCCGAATCTCGAAATACAAATAATGTTAACTTTTGTCGGGAAAACCTTAATGGTAAACGTAATGATATCGTTGTAGCGGTTATACAAGGAATCCCAGTTGATGTTCTTATTGATTCTGGTTGAAGTATTTCCCTAATTTCTTCCTCTCTGTTAAAACATTTTAAATACGCTTGTAAGCCTGCCTTTAGAGTTTTGCGAGGCATTGGTGGTCAGGAAATAGAGTCGACTTATTTTGTAACTTTACCAATAGAATTTAGTGAAATAGCTCTAGAAGTCGATTTACATGTAGTCCGTCCAGAGTTTATGAATACACCGATTATAATCGGCACTGACGTCTTGAATCGAGAAGGTGTTGCGTACTTCCGAACTCGTGATCAGCAGTGTCTCACCTTTGAGCCTAACGCTAAGCATGATGTTCTAGCTACTTCACAATGCCCTATTAGAACCGACTTGACCGGTGTAGAATTACAAAAATTACTTGATGTGGTACAGGAATTTTCAAAATCCTTTATTAGTGGCACGGCCACTTCAACCGTTGTTCCTGACGTCACATCGAGCCGGCCGAGGGGTCGATTGGGGACCGGTTCTATCGGTCAACAGCGGGCCCCACCTTTTGAGACTACCTCAGCGCCACTCACTCGACGTTACGGAACCGCGCGCACGCATCGGTCGTCTTCTCTTTTTATTGTACTTAGCGCCTATTGAAATATAGTTCATACAGAAGTTAAGCAGTTTTATTACCAGTCGAGACCCCCAGTTACACACCTGGAGCTTGACACTCAAACAGTGGTCCTTCGATTAAAGAAGATTGCCGTCTTAAGCTGTGCACATCGCCCGTGGACTTTGGACTGCCCGTTCGCCTACGCCGCTACGCCGTAGAGGACACTTAGAGGACAGTCTACCCGGAGGATACTTTTGTGGTTCTGAGTGAGCCCGTTCCAATTGTACGAGCATCGTCACATGATTTTAATTGTTTTACTTTTTAACATTGTATGCCATATTATCATTCTGCTGAACTAGCAATCTCGCCTTTACGGCGCGACCTACATATTGTTGTAATTATATTTTATAGTTGTTTTTATCTGTAGTATATTAAAATACTCTCATCGAAAACGGACACAAAACCAGTATTTTTATTTCTGTGAAACATCCCGTCTTTGATGACAACACACACTACACAAGTACACAACTAACACATCTCAGTGTACGGGTAAACAGCTCGTACATTTTTGGTCCTTCGAGCCGGATTCTGCGCAAACAACAGTCCTGCAAATCACATCAGGTACGTAGAGTTTCTATTTACAATAGCGAATCGGTTTGGCCGGTCTTCCATAAGCGAATCGCCCCGGACAAATTGAGAAGGCGCACACATCGTACGTAGTGACTTTTGCGGATCCTGTGGTCACAACAGGAAACAACAACAGTCAGTGATCCGGAAGCTATTGGAAGTTAACATATTTAGTGTTCCATAACATTTCTACAAAAACAATGGACACTAAACAACAAGAACTTCTCCAACGGCAGCAGATCATCGCCGAAGGTATCAGGAAGATTGGTATCAACTTTGGGAAGGATGGTCCTGACCGTAAGAACGCAACATACATCAAGGTTAGATTGGACAACCTCAAGGCTCTCTGGAATGAGTTTGAGATGAATCATAGCGTGCTGCAATACTCTGCATCCCAAACTCATGAATACTATGCCAGTGCGGCCTACGAACAAGTCAAGCTTGAATACGCCAACACACAACAGAAGTTACAGTCGTGGCCTACTTATGCTGCTGGCGATCAAGATCAGGAACCAGCTGGGAGCTCAGGTGAGCGTAGCAAGAACACTGGAGTTTATTCTAAATCGGATGAACTCAAAACACTACAAGCCACTAACTTTAGAGCCTTCTCTCGCTTCACGCGCAACTTGAATATTGCTGACATCAGTGAGATATGGGACATTGAAGACAAACTCAAGATACTCGAATCCAGATGGAAGGTGATTGATGATGTCCACTGGAAGCTCGACAACATCCTCGTCGGTAGTGACGTGAATTACGAGTTTGAATTCTCCAGGTATGAAGAAACTTACGAGTCAACAAAACGTGATCTTAATCGCAAACTCAACCTGGCGGTCCAACAACGCGACAGTGCTCCGAAGATAGAAATACCTGTCTTCTCGGGTAACTACTCACAGTGGCCCACATTTCTAGATCTATACTCTGCTGCTATTCACAATAACCCTACCTTTTCTAAGAGTCAGAAGATGCAACATCTGAAAGGCAAGTTGAAAGGAGAAGCTGAGCGTTTGGTGCAACATTTACCTGTTTCCGAGTGTAACTATGACTCTTGCTGGGAAATTCTCAACCACAGGTACAACAACCTGCAGTTGCTATTTACAAAGCAAATGCAAACGTTGATGAATCAGCCTTCTGTTCAACAGCAAACCTCCTACGAACTGAAGCGTTTACATGACACAAGCCTCGAAACTGTACATGCCTTGCGCAATTTGGGAATAGACACAACCACGTGGGACCCGATTCTGGTACATATCCTGTCGGGAAAGCTGGATTCTCAAACCTTTTCCGACTACATGGAAGCCAGAAAACATCCACGTGATCTTCCTGTTTTCGATGAATTTATCGAATTCATAGAAAGCAAGTTCACTGCATTGGAATCTGTAACAAAGAAGAGAGTTCCCACAACCTACAACAAACAACCCTGTGCGCCACCTACCTCGCCTAAGAAGGAATTTAGTACTTCAACATTCGCACGGGACGCCTACAACAAATACAAACGTGCTCCCAAGGCGAATCATACAAGTTCCGATAGAAACTGTCCTATTTGTAAAACTAACCACATTTTACTACATTGTAAGTCATTTCAAGAAATGACCCCGGACATAAAAATGAGGGCATTGGAACAACTGGACATTTGCCGGAATTGTATGTTTTCACATAATGGCAATAAATGCAATTCACGCAAAAGATGCAGAGTGTGCAATGACGCACACCACACGACATTGCATGACATGCTTCGCGACACGTTTACCGGTCAACCACCGGTCAATACTGAGAACATACATTACAACAAATCGTCATCTTCACCAGGAAAATCTAACCACGTGTCGGGAGATTTTAACGAAGTTTTACTGGCTACAGTTCAAGTCAAGGCACAAGCCGTCGACGGAACATACACAACATTACGATGCCTGTTGGACCAAGGTTCTCAACTGAATCTTATAACTGAGTCTGCAGCTCAACGACTTGGCCTTACAAGAAGCAATCAAAATTCAACTGTGACCGGAGTTGGAACACTCGCTTGCCAGAGCAATGGAACCATTCAGCTGAATTGCATGTCGCTATATGGTGATTATCAATTTACAACTCAAGCGCTGGTGATGCCTAAGCTCCTTAACAATCTACCTAATTACTCGTTTGAAAGACATAACTGGCCTCACATCCAGAACATAAACCTGGCCGACCCTCATTTCAACGTGTCACGCCCAATTGACGTTTTACTTGATGCCGGAGTATATGCTGACATAATCATGAGCAACATCCTTCGAGGAAACGTACATGCGCCCATAGCGCAACAAACCAAACTTGGATGGGTATTAGTTGGAAATACTAAAACATTCAACTGCCATGTCGTCGTAAGCTCCGACAATATTTCGCGTTTTTGGGAAATGGAAGAAATAACATCTCACAACGAGTCCATGACAGTCAGTGAGGAGTACTGCGAGGAATTATATGCTACCACAACCAAAAGGGGGGACGATGGACGTTATGAAGTTCGCATCCCCATGAAACCTAATTTTGAACAGCATTTGGGGCAGTCTAAGCCTCAAGCCGCCGCACAATTCAAGCAACTAGAGAAACGATTAGCTAGAGATAAAATCTTCGCTTCAAACTACAAGGCTTTCATCGACGAGTACATGGCTTTAAACCACATGAAGCCATGCACCGAATCAATGAAAACAAACAGCTTTTTACCGCATCATGGAGTAATGCGACCCGATTCAACTACTACTAAGCTACGTGTGGTTTTTAACGCATCTGCAACCACTAGTACAGGGCGAAGTCTTAATCAACTAATGGAGTGCGGACCAAACTTACAACAAGACTTACAAGCGTTACTACTACGATGGAGGACATTCGAATACGTATATACAGCTGACATCGAAAAATTTTATCGACAGATACGTATTCATGAAAAAGATCAACATTTACAAAAGATACTTTGGCGCGATTCTGTGTCTGAACCACTGAAGGAGTTTCAACTGACTACTGTGACATATGGCACCAAATCGGCTCCATTCTTGGCTATGCGTACGATCAAACAACTGATTAAGGATGACGGCGAGCAATATCCTCTAGCAGCAAACATTCTCTCCAGTCAGTTATACGTTGATGATTTACTAGGAGGTTGTAACGACATCACTACGGCACAAGGAGCTCAAACCGAGCTTATAACTATGTTGGAGGGCGGAGGATTTAACCTGCGTAAATGGGCCAGCAATAACTCTTGCCTGTTGAAGAACTTGCCTGATCAATTAATAAGCCAAAGAATGTTTGATTTTAAGGATGCCAAAACAAATAAAACGCTCGGCATTACATGGAACCCGCACACCGATCATTTTTCATATACACAAATAGCACCCTGTCCTAAGCGTGAGTTCAATACAAAGCGTACGCTACTTTCGGACATATCAAAATTATATGACCCGCTTGGTTGGCTGGCACCAGTTACACTAAAGGCCAAATTGATCTTCCAACAAGCGTGGACTTCAACAATGAGCTGGGATGATAAGCTCCCATCAAACATACAACAAGAATGGGAACAATTTCGCGTCCAGATGATCCAACTTTACGAAATTACAATACCACGTTGGATCGGCAACACAGAACAACCATTTGAGCTTCATGGCTTCTGCGATGCGTCTGAACGAGCCTATGGATGTGTCGTATACTGCAAGTCATATAATGAAAATGGTGAACAGCTGATTAGAATAGTTGTAGCTAAAACAAAATTAGCTCCGCTGAAAAAACAAATATCTCTGCCTCGATTAGAGCTATGCGGTGCAACTCTGTTAGCTCAACTAGTGAAGAAAGTCAAGGACTCAATAAACATGCCAACTATACCCTCTTATTGCTGGACCGATTCTATGGTAGTGCTGGGGTGGCTACAAGGTGATGTGAGCCGCTGGAAAAGCTTTGTGACCACTAGAGTGGTACAGATAACGAAAACAGTCCCATCTGATTTTTGGAGACACGTCAAGTCTGATGAAAATCCTGCGGATTGCGCAAGCAGAGGTCTTTCTCCATCTGATTTCATGAGGCACACACTATGGTGGGAAGCCCCATCCTGGATTCGAACTAACAACGTACCCGAAAAGAATTCGTTCACTACAACCGAAGAGCTTAGGAAACAAAAACAAATTTGTGCAACACAAACAAATAACGCGCCACTTGTTGAAGAATTATTGGAAAAATATAGTTCAATGACTTTTGCGAACAGAGTGTTATGTTGGATATTACGATTCGTCGACAACTCACGTGATGCAACACGAGCCAGGCAGGTCTCATACTTGACGTCAACGGACAGAGTTGGCTCAGCAATTAATCGTTAAAACTGTACAAAACAATTATTTTGGCGATGACATAACTCACATACGAAAATGCAACAAGCCACGAACTACAAGTAAACTATTGAGTTTGAACCCGATGCTAGATGAACAAGGCATTCTTCGAGTGGGTGGTCGACTGGCACATGCGGATTTATCCCACTCTCAAAAACATCCTATTATTTTACCGAGCAAGCACAAGTTATCTCAATTGTTGATTGACCAAGCTCACAAAAATACCCTTCATGGCGGTGCCAGACTAACTTTGGGGCACATTCGAAACAAGTATTGGATACTTGGCGGAATGAAAACAATCAAGTCTCAATTAATAAAATGTGTAACTTGTCATCGCTACAAAACGCAACGTAGCAGTCAGCTGATGGCACACTTACCACCGCCTCGCGTTACACCGTCCCGGCCATTTACGCATACAGGTGTAGATTTCACTGGGCATGTGGACATTAAGGCTAATAAGGGACGAGGCATTAAAACAGTAAAAGCATACATAGCCATTTTTATTTGTTTATGCACCAAGGCTATACATCTTGAGTTGGTGTCAGACCTCAGCACCGTTACATTTCTAGCAGCTTTAAAACGACTCTGTGCACGGCGTGGAACTCCGAAACATGTCTACAGCGACAACGGAACAAATTTTGTCGGCGCAGCAAAGGCTCTTGCAAAAGAACGCCAAGAGGCACTGCAGCTCATAGTGAGCGACGACCTCGTTAACAACATTTCCGAGTGTGGTATTGAATGGCATTTTAATGCCCCATCTTGGCCTACAGCTGGGGGTCTGTGGGAAGCTGCAGTGAAGAGCATGAAGCACCACCTGAAACGCGTTCTTGGTGAACAAAAGTTAACGTACGAAGAGTTTACAACTTTGCTAGTACAAATAGAAGCCTGTCTCAACTCAAGACCACTTTTTGTTTTAACAAATGATCCCGACGACATCGATTATTTGACACCGGGACACTTTTTAGTCGGTGGTCCTGTTCTCGCACCTCCGGCAACGTCAGAGATTGACAACACCAGCCTTACCGTACGATGGCGTCTCACAGAAAATATGTACAAAGGTTTCTGGAAGAAATGGTCTAACGATTACCTTCAAACGCTACAGCTAAGAGGAAAATGGCAAACTTCTACACAGAACATCGAAGTGAGAGATGTGGTTCTCATCAAGGAGGAGCATGTGCCACCTGCCAGATGGTTACTGGGACGAGTTATAGAAACACATCCTGGGGCTGACAATTTAGTAAGAGTTGTGACAGTGAAAACTAAATCCAACATTATGAAAAGGCCTATCACAAAGTTATCCCGACTTCCCGTTGAAACAAAGAACCATACACAGGATAAGCTGACACAGAAGCCTGTTGATGAACAACCGGAGACCTTACGGCCCCTGCGACGTAAACAGGGACCTACGATACCAAGGAAAGGTGTCTTCATGAATTGCTTGAGTTCATTACTATTTTTCATGATTATATGCGTAACACCGTCCGTACAGCAACTTGTCAACATTACAGCTCTCGATCCATCTCGTCTCGTATACTTTGACAAAATCACAGACTTACAGATAATACAAGACGAATGGAAACTGGTGATTTATTACAACATGTCGACATACTGGAAAAGTGTATCAGTCGTCGAACAATATGTCAGTCAACTGCAATCACTAAATCAAAAAAATATGGCTTACTTTACTATATCGACACAATTTGAGCACGAATTAAATGAGCTGCGACATTATCATACAGTGCTACAGTCTGAACACGGAAGACGCAGCAGACGAGGTCTCATAAACGCAATTGGTAACGCTGCCAATTATCTCTTTGGTGTCCTGGATGACAGATTCGCCGAAAAATACTATAAAGACATAAAATTAATTCAAGATAACGAGGATCACTTGTTAAATCTTTACAAAAACCATACCTCTGTTATTGAAAGCGAATACAATCTGTTGAAAAGAAACGAACAAGTAATGAACAGACAATTCTTACTTGTCAACAAACACTTAAGAGATTCAGTAAATAAACTGAAAACAGAACAAGACCAGTCGACGTTCATTACCGCAACTGCACTTGCCGCGAACATGATGGTTAGCAACTTGCGAAGAATACAAGACACACTGATCGACCTAGTTACAGATCTTCGCAACGGACGAGTCGACACGCACTTGTTGAAACCTGATGCTTTTCAAAGAGAGCTGAATATCATATCAGGACAAGTGCCGAAAGGATTATCTCTACCCTGCACCAATAGTCTCAAATGTATCAGAACGTTGTACAAGCTATCAAGAGTTCACGGAAAACTTCTTGATGACTACCTCATTTTTGAAGTGAAAATCCCCTTAGTAACAGACGATCAATACGAATTAACGGAAGTTATACCGATCCGCAACATAAAGGGAGATTTCATGATCAATATAATACCTACATCAAAATACATCGCTGTAAACTTAAAAAAGGACCTGATGATACCCTTGGACGAACAGAAAATACAATCATGTATAGATGTAAATACATATCAAGTCTTATGCAATTTCGATTTGCCTATATATGAAATAAAAACTGCAATAAACATATGCGAAGCCGACATCATAAACAATCGTGGAGCAACCAGTTGCCGTACGGAAGTATCGAGTTGCACGAATGAATGGATTAAGTTAGACAGCAAGGACGCTTGGCTGTTTACGTGTTGCGAGGAATGCACAATGCGCACTTTCTGTCCAGCTGGTATAACGTCACAAACACTACGTAATACGGGAACGATCACCCTAGCGACGGGATGCATGATGCGCGGTGACAACCATCTCATTCACTCACTCTACAATCTGCAAAGTAGATTCGAAATAGGAAATGATGAAGAAATATATGTCCCAGAAACAAACATAAATCAATTAATTGCCAGTAACAACAACATTGGCAACTACACGGACTTAAAAATTGAGACACATGAAGAACAATTTAACAGTCTTAAGAAGAAAATAGAACAGATTAAGGAACAACAGCACATACAAACTATAAAATCAACAGATGCGGAGCAACATCATTACGTACTGTATGGTTTTATATCAATTTGTGGAATTGTGTTGTGTATCTGGGTACTCTACAAGATGAAGAGATTTTGTGGCTGTCGATCTCAAACAAGCAAGGTGTCACCGTCAGAATACAAGGAAGAAATTGAGATGGTAGCAGTGGTAGGGTCTAAGAGCAGGAGAACGGAAGGAGGAAATGAATCAGCGGCAGATCAAACCACTGAACACCGGAGACTAGAATGCCCCTACAGGGTGGACAACGGGACATCTCCTATTCCATTCGGTGTTGAACAAGGAACATTTTGATTTATCATGCAATATACATTTTATTACGTTTACTTTTTCCATATACAATTTTACATAATATTTAATATCTTTCTTTTTTTGTAGTTGGCAGGATGTACGAGCATCGTCACATGATTTTAATTGTTTTACTTTTTAACATTGTATGCCATATTATCATTCTGCTGAACTAGCAATCTCGCCTTTACGGCGCGACCTACATATTGTTGTAATTATATTTTATAGTTGTTTTTATCTGTAGTATATTAAAATACTCTCATCGAAAACGGACACAAAACCAGTATTTTTATTTCTGTGAAACATACCGTCTTTGATGACAACACACACTACACAAGTACACAACTAACACATCTCAGTGTACGGGTAAACAGCTCGTACACCAATCCTTATATTCCTGTCGTCTTACTTCATATCATATTTCCAGGAATTTAAAGTAGTGCTATACGGATCAGGCATATTGATCTCTTCATTATATATAGCCTATTCATCTTTGCAACGTCTTTATTAGTTTCAAATTTGCTTAATCATCGTCATAAAACAGAATAATCATATTGTACAAAATTTACAATCCATATAATTTAAATCATAACAGCTGGTTGTGCATTCCTTTGTTCGCCAGTCGCAACATTTTTTTTTGCATTGCACGTGTTCACACCTCATTAGTGAATATTCGTTTTTTTTCTATAACGTGGACCGGTTTGTAACTGGGTCATTAGCTTCATATCAGCTGATTTACTTACCTTGTTAAGAATACGTTTCATAATTTGCTTACGCATATTTTTTAATTCTTTCGCCTTATTTGCACTTAAGACTCTTAATCTTACTATCGCCTTAGTATGTCTGACGCAAAGCTGAAAGAACTTGTAAAGAGGCGTGGTGGCTTCAAAGCTAAGCTTACCCACTTTAGCAACTTCATTAGATTATTACCTAGCATACATTTAGATTCCTTTCAAGAGGCCGAATTACATTGCCGTCTTAGTTTAATGGAAACGCTATACAAAGAATTCGACGTGTTACAGACGGAGTTGGAGCTGTTGTCGGAGAATACGGACGACATGTATGCTGAAAGGGAACAGTTCGAGATGCAGTACTACGGGCAGGTGGCGCGCGCGAGGGCTATGCTTGCTCCCACACGCGCTTCTTCGCCTGTGCTTGTTTCTGCTGCGTCCGACGATGACAGCCCTCGTCACAGCTCTGGCTGCAGGCACGACTTTGTCCGGCTGCCTAAGATAGACTTGCCTCACTTCAACGGAGACTATCAGCACTGGCTTGAATTCCGAGATACGTATATTTCCCTTATACACAGCAATGATAGCATCCAAAACATAAACAAATTCCACTACCTTCGCGCGGCCCTAACCGGCAGCGCATCGTTAGTCATTAAAAGTATAGACTTCAAAGCGGACAATTATGCGATTGTCTGGCAACTATTGTCTGAAAGGTACAATAACGAAAGGCTTCTCATTAACAATCATGTGCAGTCCTTATTTAATTTTCAACACATTCACAAGGAATCGTGTAGCTCCTTACGTAATATGATTGATGTAACAAATAAGAATCTAAGGGCTCTTGACACTCTCGGGCAACCTACTGAGCACTGGGACACGTTAGTCATTTACATGATGTCTAAAAAATTAGATGCAGTGACAAATCGAGAGTGGGAGGAATTTAAAAATAATTTAGAATGTTTTCCAACTTTAAAAAATTTCCTTAAATTTTTATCTAATCGAGCTGACTTTCTTGAGACTTTAAATGACAATACTACTAATAAAAACAAATCCACACACTCAACACACACTTATGACACTAATAAACCTAAAAATTATCTTACAACTACAAAACCTAAAGTTACTAACAATTCAGATTACATTACTTACTTACTATGTGTTCACAAAATCACTTTTTATTTAGTTGTCAATCTTTTAGAAATCTTGATGTTGAATCCCGCATTAAAAAAGCTTCAGAAACGATGTTTGCATGAACTGCTTAAGGCCAGGTCATACAGATAAGCACTGCAAATTATCGCATTGCAAATATTGTAAATACAGGCATAATACCCTCTTACATAGGGAATTTACAGACATACAGACTGACGATAACATAGCATTGTCAAATCATGTCACTTCGTGTTGTTCAGCAAACACTCAGGCTGATGTACTTCTATCCACAGCTTTGGTGAAGGTGCCAGACGTCAATGGCAAACTTCACACTGCTAGACTGCTGCTAGACAATGGAAGCACTTCCAACTTTGTCACCCAAGACCTCTGTGGAAAGCTTGGCCTGGTAAAACAAAAAACTAGCTCCACCGTCTCAGGTATTAATGGGCAAGTTTCTAAATCTTCAGAAAGCTGCAGTTTTACTGTGCAGTCTTGTCATGGTGGTTATCGGGCGAGCATAGACTGTTTCGTCTTACCGAAGATCACTCATTCGCTGCCTGGCACTTACGTGGGAAAACATCATGTTAATGTCCCGCCAGGTCTTCAGCTAGCAGACCCTACATTTAATATACCCTCGGCAATTGACATCCTCGTAGGGGCTGAGGTATTCTGGGACGTTTTAGGTTCCAAAACAATTAATTTAGGTAAAAATCAACCGAGACTACAGTCATCGAAATTAGGTTGGCTTATTTCAGGCTGCGTATATCGGTCTCATTCTCATCGAAAACCTTCTGTCTGTCATTTCCTCGCACAAGAAGAGTTAGATCAATTAACTCGCTTTTGGGACCTCGATTCGGTCTCGTCCATTAACGGCAGTTTAACTTCAGAGGAACAGGCTTGTGAAAAACTCTTTCAAGAGACCACACATCGTAACGACAGTGGCCAATTCGTCGTCACCATTCCGTTCAAGGACTCGCCTGAGTGCTTGGGTGACTCTTACGCGATGGCCAAACGCCGATTTCTCTCCTTAGAACGTAGATTTGAACGTAACTTCACTTTCAAAAACAGATATTTAGGATTTATGCGAGAATACATTGATCTTAATCAAAACATTCGAAATGTAATTATTTTTTGCCCCATCATGGTGTTGTGCGTGAGTCTAGCTCTACCACTAAGCTCCGCGTCGTATATGATGCTTCAGCATCCAGCACCTCGGGAAAGTCCTTCAATGATATTCAAATGGTAGGCCCAACCGTACAAGAGGATCTTATATCCATACTTTTAAGATTCAGGCAGCATAAATTTGTTGTAACGGGGGATATAGAAAAAATGTATAGGGCTATTTTGGTTACAACGTCTCAGCGTTCGTTACAGCAAATAGTTTTTAGGTTTGATTCCTCAGAGCCTATAAAAACGTATACGCTAAACACCGTAACATATGGCACGGCTTCCGCGCCGTACTTAGCCACAAAATGTTTAGTGTCTCTTGCAGATCAATGTACGGATCTTGAAGTTAGAGAATCTATTAAACGCGACTTTTACGTAGATGACTTTTTGAGTGGGGGTGATTCGATAGACTCAGTCGTAAATTTATGTCAAGGTGTAATTGATGTACTTGCATCTGCAAAGTTTCACCTCCGTAAGTGGCAGTCAAATAGTCAAAAAATATTAGACGCAGTGACTGACATTAATAAATCTGAAGAGAAAGAATTAAACTTAAATAATTCATCTCCCAGCAAAACGCTTGGCTTACATTGGGAATGTAGTTCAGATCATTTATACTTTTTAGTTAAATTCAATCCTAAATTAAAAATAACAAAGCGATATATTTTATCATTAGTTAGTCAAGTATTCGACCCCCTTGGTCTTGTCGGACCATGCATAGTCCAGGCCAAGCTAATGTTACAACAACTGTGGATTCATAAGTGCGATTGGGATGAAGAATTACCCACAGAGGTAAAATTACAATTTCTTGATTTTATTCATTCACTTCCAGCTCTCAATTCCCTTCGTATTCCTCGTTGGATTTCGTGTAGCAGTGTTTCTGTTATCGAACTTCACACTTTTACGGACGCTTCTGAACGTGCCTATGGGGCTTGTGTTTATGTGAGAACAATAGCAGTACATGGGACAGTGTGCGTT
The DNA here is from genome assembly GCA_910591435.1 of Acronicta aceris. Lineage (NCBI taxonomy): Eukaryota > Metazoa > Arthropoda > Insecta > Lepidoptera > Noctuidae > Acronicta > Acronicta aceris. Next base: position 8,210,696 of record OU342757.1, on the reverse strand, counting down.
CGTCTTTTAGCTTCCAAGAACAGAGTGGCCCCTATCAAACCGACAACCATACCACGGTTGGAGTTGTGCGTTGCCTTATTGGGTACACGAATCTTTCTAAAGGTACGCAAGTCACTTACTCTCGACTTTCATCACTGCTTCTTTTGGTGCGACTCAACAATCGTGCTCGGTTGGCTTACTACATCACCAAACCGACTCGATCAATTTGTACGCAACAGGGTGAATGAAATACAAGAAGCTACGACCGGCCAGACGTGGAGCTATGTACCTTCTAAATGCAACCCCGCAGATCTCGTTTCTCGGGGGGTGAAGGCTGATTGTATCAGCGATCGATCCAGTCTTTGGTGGTCTGGTCCTGATTTTATTAACAGCAAAGAAATACAATTCCCCAAATCACCTAATACACAACTGCAAAAATCACCAGAAACATCTTTACATACAACAATTAACAATCATACAGAAAATAATGATAATTCAATTCTATATTTTATTCACAAATCATCATCATTTACAAAATTAATCAGAATTACAGCATTTATACAAAGATTTATCCATAATTGCAAAAATAAAAATTACAGACAAACATCTTATTTAACTCATTCAGAATTAAGAGCATCACAGAACCTTATATTACAGATTGCTCAGCAGGAAATGTTCCCTGTGGAATATGCATGTCTAAAAAATAATCAGACCTTACATAAAAAGAACAGATTGATCAGTCTCTCTCCGTTTATTAATGTAGAAAACCTAATACGTGTAGGTGTCGTCTTAACAGCTCTTATTATAGCTATGATGTTAAGCACCCAATTTTATTATGTAGCAAACATCACATAACAAAAATTATCTTCCAAAAAGAGCACAAGGCACTTTGTCATGCAGGGCCTCAATTACTTTTAGCGCACATTAGGCTTACTTACTGGCCGCTAGCAGGAAAAAACTTAGCTAAACAAATAGTGCGTAACTGTGTTCGCTGCAGTCGCTTCAAAGCTCAACCTATCCAGGTCATTATGGGGAAATCTGCCTAGCGACAGGACGCACCTTGAATTCCCCTTTTTTAAATACAGGTCTTGATTACGCCGGGCCAGTGCTGATAGCCGACCGTAAGGGCAGAGGGTGCAAGTTAATTAAGTCTTACATTTGTGGTTTTGTATGCTTTGCAGTCAGAGCCGTCCATTTAGAGCTGGTTTCCGACCTCACCAAGGAAGCGTTTCTTGCGGCCTTCAACCGATTTATAAGTCGTCGGGGTAAACCTCAGCGCGTGTACTCCGACAACGGCACAACATTTGTGGGAGCTTTCAATGAGCTTTCACGGTTCTTGCAAGTTTCTACTAGCGACATAGAGTCAGATATTGCAAATCAGGGCATAGAATTTAAATTTATACCTGCCTACACTCCGCATTTTGGCGGCATATGGGAGGCAGCAGTTAAGTCGACCAAACATCTATTAAAAAGAATCATGAGCCTAACTCATTTAACCTATGAAGAACTCTCAACGTGTTTGATTCAGATAGAGGCTATTTTAAATTCCAGACCTCTAACACCTCTATCCACTGATCCTTCTGATCTGTCTTATCTTTCCCCTTCACACTTCCTCATCGGACGATCTCTCACATCAGTTCCTCGTCCTCAGATCACTGACGCTAATATCCAGCGGCTTCAACGCTTCGATCGCATCGAAAGGCTCCGGCAAAATTTTTGGCAACGTTTCTCACATGAATATGTGTCTCTTCTACAGCAAAAGAGTAAATGGCAGACAGCTGGGCAAGACATTAAGGCTGGTTTTAGAGTCACGCTGACCGTCGGGCGCTGACAGCCGAAATGTATGAACTTCTAGGAAGCGTTTGAGAATAACGCGTAGCTATCAGCGCGTGCGGTTCATGCATTTCGGCTGTCAGCGCCGACGGTCAGCGTACGGTCAGCGTGACTCTAAAACCAGCCTAAGACCGGGGTCATGGTCTTAGTGAGAGATGCCAATGTTCCTCCTCTACTATGGCTGCTAGGCAGAGTGATCGCTGTCAAGCCAGGATCTGATGGACATAGCAGAGTCGCCGAAATCTTGACGAAGAAGGGCACCATCACAAGAGCATATAACAATATATGTCCTCTTCCCGTCTCTTCAACATCTTCTTGAAGCCTTCCATACTTCAACCCGGGGAGTATGTTCCTGACGTCACATCGAGCCGGCCGAGGGGTCGATTGGGGACCGGTTCTATCAGTCAACAGCGGGCCCCACCTTTTGAGACTACCTCAGCGCCACTCACTCGACGTTACGGAACCGCGCGCACGCATCGGTCGTCTTCTCTTTTTATTGTACTTAGCGCCTATTGAAATATAGTTCATAAAGAAGTTAAGCAGTTTTATTACCAGTCGAGACCCCCAGTTACACACCTGGAGCTTGACACTCAAACAACCGTTAATACCGGTAGTATGTCCATTAGACTAAATAGTAAAACTCCCATCCATTACAGACCGTACCGCTTATCTTATACTGAAATTTTAAAAGTCCGCGAGATCATTCGAGACCTTATTGAAAAGAACATCATACGAGAATCCGAGTCGGAGTACGCTAGCCCGATATTGTTAGTCAAAAAGAAAGACGGATCGGACCGTATGTGTGTGGACTATCGTAAGATAAACGAGATTACAATAAAATATTGTTTTCCACTGCCACTAATAGACGACTGTATTGACCGATTAGGCAAGCACAGGTTCTTTACCAGCCTCGATATGGCTACCGGGTTTCATCAGATTAGGATGGACGAGGACTCAATAAATTTCACGGGATTTGTCACACCGGAAGGGCATTATGAATATTTGAAGATGCCTTACGGTCTGGCGAATGCCCCGATCGTTTTTCAGAGAATAATCTCAAAAACACTTCGTCAGCACCATGAGTCTGGTGAAATCCTGGTCTACGTAGATGATGTCCTGATTCTAAGTAATACGATTGAGGAGGGTTTGACGAGATTGCAAAATGTACTCAAAACGCTAACAAATGCCGGATTCTCAATCAATTTAAAGAAATGTTCTTTCTTGTCAACCAAGATAGAGTATTTAGGACGCACCATCAGTCAAGGCCAGGTACGGCCGAGCGAACTGAAGGTTAAAGCCCTAGTTGATGCTCCTATTCCAAAGAACCTCAAACAAACTCGTCAATTATTGGGCTTAGCAAGTTATTTCCGGCGATACATACCCAATTTTTCTGTTAAAACTATTCCAATTACTAAACTAACTAAGAAGGGCGTGCCGTTTGCTTGGGGTAGTGAACAGGAAGAAGCACGGCAAGAAATTATCGCGCAGCTTACGAACGAACCCGTGTTAGCCATTTTCGACCCTAAGTTACCCACCGAGGTCCACACGGACGCCAGTTCCATCGGGTATGGTGCAATGCTTCTTCAAGTTCATGATAACGGACATAAACGAGTAATAGGATATTTTAGCAAACGAACCCAGGGTGCTGAGCCAAGGTATCACTCCTATGAGCTCTAAACCCTGGCAGTCGTCAAAGCCCTGCAAAACTATAGACACTATCTGGTCGGCGTTCATTTTACCATTGTGACAGACTGTAATGCTCTAAAAGCCACACAACAAAAGAAAGACCTGATATTACGCGTGGCTAGATGGTGGATATACTTGCAGGACTTCAATTTTACGCTGGAATATCGTAAGGGGACCTCTATGGCACACGCTGACTATCTGAGCCGCAACCATGTTTGTGAAGCTCGCAAACAGCAGAATTGGGCTCAGATAGCGCAGACTGCAGACGAGGAGACCCAGCGTCTTATCGGGAAACTGTCTGAAGGACAGTTGAACTCAAACCATTACGTTTATATAAATGACCTTTTGTACTATAGGTATTGTCCGGTAGGAGAGGTTCCTAAACTCCTTTGTTTTGTGCCTAAAGGGCATAGGCTCGGCTTACTTAGGATATTTCATGACGAACATGAACATCCGGGAGCTGACAAAACATTGGAGCTTATCAGAAAGCATTTTTGGTTTCCTTCTCTCAAGCCATTTGTTAAAAAGTACATTGATCACTGCCTGATATGTATAACGCACAAAAAGGTTCCAAGGGCTCCTCACCAACTAATACATTCCTGGGAAAACCCATGTAATCCCTTCGAGGTTATTCATGTAGACGCTTTAGGTCCACTGCCTCAGTCAGATGGTTATAAGTACGTTTTGATTGTCGTAGATACTTTTTCGAAGTATTGTCTATTGTACCCTATGTTTAGTCAAGATACTAGCGAATTAAAACGACAATTTCATAATGTAATCTCCTTATTTGGAACTACCAAGTTAATCGTAGCAGATCGTGGTCGAATGTTTCAAAGTTCCGAATTTACTAAATTCGTAACAGAGCTAGGCGTTGACACGCATCCCATCACGCCAGAGATGCACCATTCAATTCGGGCAAGTGGAGCGCTACTGTCGAACTCTACTAAACATGATTCGCATCGAGTGTAACCACCGGCAGAACAAATGGTCCGACGTTATGTGGCGTTACAATAAGTCTTAAATATGACTAAACAAAAGACCACTAGCTTTTCGCCTCTGAACTTACTTGTCGGAATCGAAGCGGCTACACCCGTGATACGCAATCTAGTCCGAGACATCGCTTTGGAGAATGCACATCCAAACCGCGAGGCATTAAGGGAAATGCATCGCCAGCGAGCCTCGGAACGCCTACGAGCCAATCAGAGTCGACAAGATGAATCTGTAAACGCTAATCGCCCCCTCGAACATTCGAAATAAATTCATTTATATAAACTAACTAGGCTGAAGGCAACACAGAGAGTTGAGTAGCAACAAATAGCTAAAATACCTTATTAATTGATAAACTGATAACCTATAAATAACTTACATATACTTCAATAATTGAATCTAATTTCAATACAATCTAACAGAGCAACTATTTCACACGAAATCCGAAGTAAAAAGAGAGCGAGCCGTTGGTGTCCAGTCTTTTTATCTTCTCGTACTGACAGTAGCTAGGTAAGTGATCACGGTCGTCCGGTAGGACGCGCTGGGGTGGCTGCTACCGGTCATGGGGTTGCCAACACGGCCATGCTGCACCGTGCCAGCCCCGGGCACGCTCACTCCACCTGGATAATTATTTTTGTAGCAGTCGAGTAGGTTCGATTCTGTAAACATATTATATCACTTGTACAATTATGCTCATAGGTTAACAATAACCCGAGTCGGTCATCATGTCAAACAAGGCACGATTCATAATTAGCAAGTCTACTTGGCCCCAACGTGAAAATTTCCTTTAGACTTAGGTAATTTCACTGTTTAGGGAAAAGCAGATTCTCCCAGCTCCAAGATCCTCATCGTCAGGATGCACCTTTAGGCTTAGGCTACGTCCATCTATCTTTTCCAGATGCACCTTTAGGCTTAGGCTACGTCCATCTATCTTTTCCAGATGCACCTTTAGGCTTAGGAAACACCTTTGACAGATTTCAATTGACATGAGTATCAAGTGCTGTCGAGTGCTAGTAATGTCACAAAAGCTATAATGTGCCAGAAACAAGTACAATTTATGTCATAATAATAATAAACTTGATAAATATTTGTAGCAAAAATATTAGAATGCAGTAAACCTAAACGCTGAATGGAGCAGAATAATTAGAAAAAATAAAAGCATTATTACAAAAATAAATATTTTGTGACCCACTCGCGAGTACATTATGTCATGTCGTTCCGTTATATTTCTGTCTAATAATATATCACAATCCGACAGTTCGTTCAAAACATAAAACTCCATATTTTCTAAGTTGACCAAATCGTAATTAAATATTTACTTGAACTTTTGTAGATATTTACAGTTTGTATGCTATCGTTTGAAAACTCTTGCAAGATCACAGGGGCGCTAGGGTAGCTATTGGTATCAATAACTCTCTACACAGATTTTCCCTAATGATGGAACAGCTACTACCAGTGTCAATAAATGCGGAACACATACGTGTTTGGACAGAGGCATTATCAAACAACATTGACTGACATAACTTGTACAGTTATTAACATTAACAATATGATGGTTAGGTACATTGGTTACATTTTGCAATAAAAACCAATACCGTTCGGCCATCCCAATTTCAATTGTAAATCTCAGTGATTTTAGCCATGATCACCTTTATCACTTGCATCAACATCATCATCATCATTATCATCAAACAAATTTAGACATACATCACGGCAGCATTTCTGCCTCGATTCTCCAGCAGCTACTGAAGCTACGGATTGACCTCCGAAGCTAGCCCAGTAGTTGCACTCACACGTAATCACTGCTCAATAATCTGTAATTTCACATTAGTAGGGACCCGCCAAAGCGGTAGTTTTACTTTATACCAAGAAATTATTGCATAACTCTTTCCAATCAGATACTTCAGTATTCCAATGTTGTGATTTCACAAGTATCATTAAGAAATAATGATATAAAAATCAGTAACAATTTACCTATGGGTGGGTACGATAAAATATTTAAACCGGGACATATTTAGTACACATAATTATATCCGTTAACTTTTTTCGAAGATGAACATTGTGCGACATGTGCGATTACCCTCATTCTCTCATAATGACCATAGCAACAGAAATCTTAATGCAATTTAGCAACGATAAAATATAACATTTCTACCGATTAGTACTCAAGTGTAGTCACTCGATTTTATATATTTTAAATCGAAGAGTCAACACAAGATATGTTTTTCATTAAACTTTACCAATGAACATTCGATACCCGAATATTGTCAAAATTAAAACACTCACCAGATTTTGGTGTTTACCGTTTCAATAATCGATCACAAAATTTGGTAGACTGTGCTCACCTATGCCATATTATGTTTGAACCAACGCTAATCCCGCTTCTGATATAAACTAACTAGGCTGAAGGCAACACAGAGAGTTGAGTAGAAACAAATAGCTAAAATACCTTATTAATTGATAAACTGATAACCTATAAATAACTTACATATACTTCAATAATTGAATCTAATTTCAATACAATCTAACAGAGCAACTATTTCACACGAAATCCGAAGTAAAAAGAGAGCGAGCCGTTGGTGTCCAGTCTTTTTATCTTCTCGTACTGACAGTAGCTAGGTAAGTGATCACGGTCGTCCGGTAGGACGCGCTGGGGTGGCTGCTACCGGTCATGGGGTTGCCAACATTTGTTTTTGTTATAAAATTGTCATAGAGAGCGTCGAGAGTAGACGTGTCGATGTAATAACTTAAAATTTATTAAAAGTCACAAAATTATTGCCAAGTCATTTTTAACTTAAACTTAACGAAAGTAATTTCATTTTTGCTAAGCCAACGTGTACGTGCCTACGACTTATCGGACCCAGTGACTCAGGACACCGGCGGCAGCGGCGCAAGAAGCGAGCCCACACCCCCTCATACCTGCGGAGTAAAAGAGACAAGCTCCGATAATTCATCCCGCTCTGCCTGGACGCACAGCAATAAGTCAATCAACGGACTACGTCACCCATCTACGTAAAATTGTAAGGGCGCCTACACATTATTTTCTTTTGAGAATTATTTATTTACTTTTTGTGGAAATATATTTGAAACACAATGAGTCTATTACGATCACCAACCGAAGCGGGCCCCCGTGGAGGGTCCCAACCTGATCTTTCCAAACTAAACACAGTGGAATCGGGACCACCACAAGTTACCTTTCGAAAGAGAAAACAGCCAGAACACGATGATCTAAAAGCAGAATTTGCCGACCTCCGGAAAGAACTTTTAAACACCCTTAGTGGCTTCGTCGAAACCCAAAAAGCAATACTTAATAAAATATCAGAGGATGTATCGGCCATTAGGGATGAAATAAAAAACCTCCAATCCACCACAAAAAGCCTTCTATCGGAACAAATTCAAATAAAATCTGGCATAGACGAACTAAAACTTTCCAACGCTGCAACTAGTACTAAAGTTGACAACTTTGAAATAGACTTAAAAGAATTGAAAACAGCTACATTGGTACATCATAAATTTGAGAGCCCTATCTGCGAAGATGTTTTCAATGAAATATCCGAAAGAGAACTAAGAAGCAAGAACATAATCATAGTGGGCATACCCGAAGCAAAAAATGAGAGCAGAGAAGATCGGGTAGCTTCTGACCGTAGGGAGATCAACCAAATTATAAAAGCAGTCTTCCCTGAATGCCCCGAGCCTATCAAAATTCATCGCCTTGGCTATTTTAAGTCAGAAAAAGTTCGTCCTATTAAAGTTTATTTTCCATCACAAGAAACCGCGAAAATGCTCCTACGTAATAAATCTACCTATAAGAACGACACTGTAAAAATATACTCGGATCAAACCCCATACCAGCAGCAATACATGAAAAAATTAACAGAAGAACTACAGAAACGAACAGCAAATGGTGAAAAGGACCTGTTGTATTGATTAAGGTTCAGTATTGGTTGAACTGGTTTGTAGAAAAATTAGACACGTCTTTACCCAATGATGAATTTATTGGTACTAGTTCTTAATGAGCGGGACATATATTTATATTACATCAAACATACCGCCCACCAAAAGGGATATAAGACCTTTTACAATTTTGATTATTAATTATAGAAACACTTAGTACTTAAGTAGACAAATAAATAAGATAATGCAAAATCATGCAACAAAAAAAAGATAAAATTTTTACTAATTGATATACAATAAATTAATAACATGACGTTCGGTACTGACTACAACATTAGTTTTATGGAGAAAATTAATTGAGAGTCATCAACATCTGTTATAATATTGTGAGATAAGTATCTGACATCAGTAATTATTTATTATCAACTGGCAGTGGACAAAGTTTAGAGATGGGTCTTTTGACAACATTAGTGCCGCTCTTTACACTATACACCCTGGTAATACCATCGGGTCCAGGATTTTTGTCCACAATTCGTCCTAATAGCCACTTGCCCGGTGGTAAGCCATCTGTTCTGATAAGTACAATCTGGCCTTTATCAAATTCTTCTTGCCTTTTTAACCATTTTGGCCTTTGCTGAAGTCTGGAAAGATACTCACTTTGCCAGCGTTGCCAAAAGTTTGAGAGTAATCTTTGGCAATGTTGCCAACGTGATAAACTGGATAATGACGTATCTTTCAGGCTAGGTGATGGTATAGTAACTGGAGACTCACCGATAAGAAAATGCCCAGGTGTAAGTACGTCCAAGTTGTTCAAATCTGAATCGTCTACGGGGCAGAGAGGACGTGAATTGAGGCACGCTTCCACTTGACATAACACTGTGGTCATTTCTTCAAATGTCAAGTTCGTATTTATGATTCGTTTAAGATGGTGTTTTATTGATTTTACGCCGGCTTCCCAAAGGCCTCCAAAGTTCGGGCTATATGCAGGGATGAAATGCCACTGAGTGCCGTCAGAAGCCAGTAGATTTGACATGTCATATCCAAATTCAAGATTTGCTTCTTTAAACGCTTCCACAAGTGCCTTATTAGCTCCAACGAAATTTCGACCCTGGTCACTCCAAATGTGACTACATCTTCCACGACGTGCTACAAACCGTCGAAAGGCTCCTATAAAGGCTTCTGATGTCAGGTCTCCTACGAGCTCTAAATGGATAGCCTTCGTCGCCATACAGATAAAAATAGAGATGTAGGCTTTGTTGGTTTTTGCACCTCTACCTCTTGACATCAGAACATCATAAGGGCCCGCAAAGTCTACGCCGCTGTGAAGGAATGGCCGGGCTGGAGTCACTCGCGCCTCTGGTAACTCACCCATCAATTGTGTGCGAGACCTGGCATTCAATTTGGCGCAAACAAAGCATTTATGTATGTATGCCTTTACTGCACCCTTGGCTTTCAAAATCCAATATCTCGACCTTAGATAATTTAACATTAATTGTACTCCACCGTGCAGAGTCTGTTAATGTGCTTCAGCAATAAGTAATAAGGTAAGTGAATTCTTGTTATCTAAGATAATAGGGTGCATTTGATCATGTTCTAAATTAGCATTACTTAATCGTCCGCCCACCCTGAGGATCCTTTTAGCATCTACATATGGATTAAGGGCCTTCAGACTGCTTTTAAGCTTTACTTTGTTCTTTTCTAATAAATCTCCAATTTCTTCATGAAATATTACATCTTGTGTAATTCTTATGCAGGCTTGCAACGAGTCTTCGAGTTCGTCAGTAGTGACAGCTGAATTTATCGCTGGACTACGTGTTTTTCTAATATTTAAAAATCTCTTCACATAAGTGATAGTCCTTAACAATTCTGCCAGGTTTTCAAAATTTTCGAATTTATCATATAACGATACATTTTCATCTTTATCTATTGTCAGGTAAGTATTTATAAGTTTTCTTTTTTCTAGGTTTATATTTTCATCAATTAATATTTCCATGTTTATTGTTTTCTGTTTCAGATGTTCCGGACCGTGCCACCAGAGTAAGTATTTCCTCAATTCAGGAGCTAACATTCCTCTCGACGCGACGTCTGCTGGATTATGTTGCGACTGTATGTGATACCATTTGTTTCCGATGTTGTCGAGTATGGTGACCACTCGGTTCCTCACAAAGGTTTGCCATCTATTGGGGTCTCCATGTAGCCATGACAATACTATCGTAGAATCTGTCCAACAAAATATTTGACTATTTGGGATACGTGTTGCATGACTGATCTGTTTTAATAACCTTGACAGGAGTACCGCACCACATAATTCCAGTCGTGGCAGGGATAGTGCTTTTACAGGTGCGACCTTTGTCCTGGCAGCGATAATACCTGTTTGATAGTTTCCGTTGGATTCTCGAACTCTCAGGTAAGCTACAGCTCCATACGCCTTCGTTGAAGCGTCACAATAACCATGTACAGTAACATCTCTCATAGTTTCTTGGGTAGTATGTAGCCATCTATTTAACTTTATATATTTTATATCTCCAAAACTGTTTCTTATATTTAACCATTCATTTCTAGTTTCAGGTGCAATCTCTTCATCCCAGTGAAGTCTTTGAAGCCATAACTTCTGGATCATTATTTTTGCTGGTATCAATGCTGGTGCTAACCAACCAAGAGGATCAAAAAGACGTTGAACCTCAGCTAATATTTTTCTTTTCGTGATGATTCCAGATGATGGTGGTAACTTTATATTGTATTTAAGCATATCTTCTCCCATGTTCCAGGATAAGCCTAATGTTTTTATTAAACCATCCAACTTGATGTCAATATTTACGTGAGAGCTGAGTTCTGCTGGCGGAAATTCTTTGAGAAAGTCTACGTTGTTGGATGCCCATTTCTGTAAAATGAAACCACCTCTTCCAAGAATTGCCTTCACATTCTTAGCTACATTGACTGCGTCCTCAACCGTGTCTTGACCAGACATTAAGTCATCCATGTAAAAATCACGTGTGATAGACTCAACGGCCACGGATTGACTCTCTCCTTCGTCATTTGCCACCTGATGCAGAGTTTTCACGGCAAGGTACGGCGCACTTGCTGTACCAAAGGTGACACGTAGAAGACGGTATTCCTTGATAGGCTCATTAGGTTTGTTACGCCAGACAATTCTTTGGTAATTCGTATCTTCCTTTGCAACAAGAATTTGTCTATACATTTTTTGTATATCAGCAATAAATGCTACCCTTTTCAAGCGCCATCGCATCACGAGTGACCTCATATCATCCTGAAGTTGTGGGCCGATTAGAAGTTCATCATTGAGTGATATGTTGTTGGTACCTTTGTGAGAAGCATCAAATACCGGTCTCACCTTTGTTGTCTCGCTTTCCTCTTTTACCACTGCGTGATGTGGTAAATACACTGCGGGCTTATCCATATCATCCCTTAATACTTCCTCCATGTGTTTCATTTCACAATATTCACTCATTGCCTTTGTATACTCCTTCCTCAACTCCGCATTCTTCGCGAAACGTCTTTCTAAATGATGTAATCTTCTCATAGCTCCTTCTTTCGTATTACCAAAGGGCGATTGTGGATTTTTAGTTTTAAATGGCAGTTTCACTACATAACGCCCTTCTTCATTTCGTGTATAAGTGTCCTTGTATATTTTCTCGCAGTTTGCTTCTTCTTCAGTAAGGATTTGTTTTGTATCTGTTTCAACTTCCCACATAACCTTCAACATGTCTTCCAGGTCAAGCTTGTGATGCATTACTAGTATGTGTTGTTCTGAAGGTTGTGCTTGTACCTTTCCAAATAAGATCCATCCCAAACTTGTATTTTGAGCACATGGGGAGCCGGGCGGACCTTTCAATATCTCAGCCTTTAAAATTTGAGCACAAACTTCTACACCTAACAGCATGTCTACTCGCCCTGGTGAATGAAAGCTTGGGTCTGCCAGGGTGAGTCCTTGTAAGTGCGGCCAGGCTTGTAATGTACCAGCAATTGCCTTGGGTGGTAATTGTGATGTTAATCGTGTTGGCATTACATATGCATTAATAATTAGCTTAAAATCATCATCATATCTTGAATAAAGCTCGACCTGTACCACGTGATTAACTGTAGTTTGTGTTGTTCCAACACCAGTGATTGTTCCCTTTACTTGGGACCTTTTGATCTTTAAAAGTTGTGCTGCTCGCTCACTCATGAAATTTGCTTGTGAACCTTGGTCCACCAAGGCTCGCAAGACTGTAATATGTCCATGTTCATCTTTCACTCGAACCAAAGCTGTAGCGAGCAAAGCTGTCGACTTCTCAGACACAAAATGAGTAGATACTGCAATTTGAGGCATATCGCCGTGTTCGGAATTCTGTTGATCTTCTTCGATTTGACTGTGATGTGTTTTAAGATTGTCTGATTGACCGCCGCTGTGGTGTAGCAATGTATGATGGCGTCGGTTACATCTTCTGCATGACATTCGATTACGACATCTCATAGCTGAATGTCCTGACATCAGACAATTAAAGCATAAACTGTTTTTCTTGATAAATTCACTTCGTTCATTGGGTTGTAATTTACTAAATTCCTTGCAATGACACAAGGTGTGATCTGCGTTACACATACTGCATGACTTTGACGGTGATGTAATTATTTTGTCGTCCAATGATGTGGTATGGAATGACTTAGCTTTAACAGGCGTCTGCTCCTTTTTAGATATAGGGTTAACCATCTCAAGCGTACGGTACTTTGTTTCCAGGAACGACTTCAACTCATCCCAGGTTGGTAGCTTATCAGGATTTTCTTTGTAAGACTCCTCTTCCCAGGCTGTGTGTGTGTCCACATCTAGTCTCTGTACGACTAAGTATATAATCAGTTGATCCCAGGTTTCGATAGGTACTTCCTGGTTTTTTAGATTATTCAAACACTGAGAGGTCGTGTCTAACAAATGTTTGATTTGGATTGCCGATGGATTTGTAACTTTTTGATTAAATAGCTTCTGCAGTAGAGAATTAACTATCAATCGTTTATTTCCATAGCGTTGAGTAAGTATATTCCATGCCTGTTCGTAATTTATATCGGTGACTTTGATATGTTTCAGTAGTTCTTTAGGTTCACCAACAAGGCTCAATTTAAGGTAATGTAACTTCTGAACATTACATAAAGACGTATTAGTATGTACCAGTGACGTAAACATATCTCGGAACGTAGGCCAGTCATCATAACACCCAGTGAAGGTAGGTAGCTCAATGCGAGGTAATTTAACATGCGGTTCTTGTACTAGCCTCGCATTGCTTGTATATTTTGTCGATGTCGATTCCAACATGTCCTTCAAATCACCTTGCAAACTTGAATATAAATCTTCTACAAGGAAGTAGTCTTCGTTTACAAAGTAAGTAACATCATTTCGTTTACATTTAGGTGTACACTTCACTAAGTCCTGATGTGTCGCATTAAAATTTCGCCAATATCCTTCTATACACTGCAACTTTGTTTCTATATAACCTCTTGTTAATCTTTGTTTCGGACATTTCTTTAAATTACTTTGCGTTTTTTGTAGTAATAAATAAGTATCTTCTAATGCATTAACTAACTGTTGTTGTTCACTGGTTAACGTAACACTCATTGTGCTTGAAAACAGTTATAAACAGTTGTAATTTAATCGTTTTAAGTCACTTTCACAGCTTAAGGTAAGTTAGTTTATAATGTTTAACACAGTAATTAGTATCTTGCAAAAAATGTGCACAAAAAACTGCAGCTGCGGTCGGCTCAGGAATGCGGCCTATTGTTCTCGGCTCGCCGGCCCGTTCCTTATCTATTTCTTCGAAGTTATTTTTCAATCCGGCTCGTTTGGACCATATGTTGTATTGATTAAGGTTCAGTATTGGTTGAACTGGTTTGTAGAAAAATTAGACACGTCTTTACCCAATGATGAATTTATTGGTACTAGTTCTTAATGAGCGGGACATATATTTATATTACATCAAACAGGACCGTATAATTAAATATATAAATAGTACGCCAAAGATAGTACAGAGACAATAAAAAAACTAAACAGACCAATACAACAACAACTAAATACAGGACATGACAAAGTATCGTACGAAATTACAAGTGACTACAACAACCTTGGCACAAATCGAACATCATTAAGATTTTTATATGCAAATATCCGTAGTTTGGTAAAACCCGGTAAATCAGACGAACTCAGCTGTATCCTGGCAACAATAAAAAATATTCATATAGTGATACTAGTAGAAACCTGGATTAAAACCGAAGAAGAAGCTGATAGTTTAAAACTGCCAAACTATAAACACTAGAACATCGGTAGAATTGGTGAGAGGCTTAAGCGCCTTCCCTCGGGAACTCGTGCGTTCTGGTCTCTTGCCAAAGCTATCGAAGGAAACTTCTGCAAGCCATCCTTTCCACCTCTACACATGGGTAATGATTCGTTGGCCCATGACGCAAAGGAGAAAGCCAGTCTTTTGGGCAAACTCTTTGCGTCCAATTCGACCTTGGATAACGGGGGACTAGAACCGCCTACATTGCCACGGTTCGAGGGCTGTATGCCGGATATCCGGTTCCACCAACGCGCCGTACGTTTGGTACTCTTGTCCCTCGATATCCATAAGTCGAGCGGGCCTGATGGAATCCCTCCCGTTGTGTTGAAGATGTGCGCTCCAGAGTTGGCACCAGTTTTAACAAGTCTTTTTCGGCTCTCTTACTCTTCTGGCGTTGTCCCGAAATCGTGGAAGACTGCATTGATCCACCCGATCCCTAAAAAAGGCGACCGCTCAAATCCGTCCAACTACAGACCGATAGCTATAACCTCCCTTTTCTCTAAGACCATGAAGTTCATTATCAACTGTCAGCTCCTTCGGTTTTTAGAAGATCATCAGCTGCTTCGTGACCAGCAGTACGGTTTTCGTAAGGGTCGGTCGGCTGGTGATCTTCTAGTATACCTGACACATCGTTGGGCACAGGCGATCGAGACTAAGGGAGAAGCCTTGGCAGTCAGTTTGGACGTAGCGAAGGTCTTCGATGGGGTATGGCACAAAGCGCTTCTTTCGAAGCTCCCTTCCTATGGGCTTCCCGAGAAACTATGCCACCACCGGGTCACCAGCTTTCTTGCAGACAGAAGCATAAAGGTCGTAGTTGACGGTGAATCCATATTTATAAATGCTGGTGTCCCTCAAGGCTGTGTGCTATCGCCTACTCTGTTCCTCCTCCATATCAATGACATGTTGCAAATCAGCGGCATTCATTGTTATGCGGATGACAGCACAGGCGATGCTTTCTATACCGGCCGTGCGAACATTTCTCGGGAAAACGTCATTGAGAGTCGAAACAAACTTGTGTCTGAAATTGAGACCACTTTGGAGAAAGTCTCAGATTGGGGCAGACGTAAGTAGGATATTATTGGGCATCCTACTCCACCTGCGGTTCCTACGTCTCACTTCGTTCGCCTCCGTCACTTTCGGTGTTGTAGAAAGCCCAATAATATCCTACGGAGTAGGAGCCGTTCAACATTTCCGTTTTAAAACTTGATTTACTTACCGTTCTTACTTCTCACTTGTTTGCCTCGAGACTGTATTATACACTATAATGGTACGTTTTGACGAGTTCTCTTAAGAGTCGTGAATTGGCGGTTCTGAAAAGAACCTTTTGTAAACACGGTAGACTGTTTCACTACACTACTTTACTGTCATTTGTTCATAGTTTCACTACACATTTCAGCATTTTATAGACCCGAAATTATTACTTCTAGGTTTTAGCTGAAAACCAAATTGGGCAGTGGTTCTAAACCACTATTATATCAGCACTAGAGAGTAATAACAACGCCTCCGTTACTTTTGGTATGGTAGAAAGCCCTATAATATCCTACGGAGTAGGAGCTATTTTATAGACCCGAAATTATTACTTCTAAGTTTTAGCTGAAAACCAAATTGGGCAGTGGTTCTGAACCACTATTATATCAGCACTAGAGAGTAATAACTGCGCCTCCGTTACTTTTGGTGTGGTAGAAAGCTCTATAATATCCTACGGACTAGGAGCCATTTTATTCACCGGAAATTATTACTTCTAAGTTTTAGCTGAAAACCAAATTGGGCAGTGGTTCTGAACCACTATTATATCAGCACTAGAGAGAAATAACTGTGTAAGTCTAAACGTTTAATAATGTGAACTAATTGTTTGTAGTGATTAATGAATATATAAGTTCAAGGGCTGAGCATATTATTATTACCGATGGCTTACCACGATCAAGTACCGCAGATCCTCGAATTGAACACTATAACTTTAGTTGACAAGTTTTATAACAACAAGTTTCACACATATTTCGTTCACTAATGTAACTATACGAGCATAATAAGCTAAAATTCAGGACAGATTCTCTCATGTCTCTTCACAGAGCAAGAAATAGCATACACCTACAGGCACACGCACATTCTATTTCTATGACCCCAGATTGGGCACCAAGGACATCCAAATTTTAATTTAATTAAGTCATACAGTCGACACTAGCTTACATGTTAACAAATAAGGGCGCTCGCTGCTTGAACCGTTAGCCTAAAATTCAGGACAGATTGTCTCATGTCTCTTCACAGAGCAAGAAATAGCATGCACCTACAGGCGCACGCACATTCTATTTCTATGACCCCAGATTGGGCACCAAGGACATCTGAATTTTAGGATATCGTAAACATTAAACTAACATTTGGGACAGATTGTCTCATGTCTCTTCCCAGAGCAAGAAATAGCATACACCCAAAGGCATACGCACATTCTATTTCTATGACCCCAGATTGGGCACCAAGGACATCCAAATTTTAATTTAATTAAGTCATACAGTCGACACTAGCTATTTTTCTTTCAGCTCGTTTTTATTTGCGTCTTTGAAAAAATGTTTTTTTATTTTCTTATTTCACATGTGTGATGTCATGCGGAGTTTTACATCAAGGTTTATTAAACAAACATACATACTTTATACAGTGTCATAATGTACTAATCATGAGTGTCATGTATCGTCTTCAGCTTCGTCGGCGAGGGTAAAAGCTGGTTTTATATGTCATTTCTCACGATAACATTGCAATTTGACGGAAGCGATTTTCAATCACTACGATTTAATTAGATGTAAGTAATGTAAATTAGCCATACAACTGTGAGACTATGTCATTAAGGTTTAATTTTATCATGGAATAAATATTGCTGAAATGGTATTTTTTATGAATAAAATCAATCAATTTTGATCACAATATTACATTAGCTCCAGTATCTTCCAGTGATCAACACCAGTTACTTTCGTTATAATAATTAATTCATTACATTATAAAACCTTCAACTTATAACATGTAAGTAAGTACTACTAAGTTTACTGAATTTGCTAATGCATTTAATCGCTACCCAACTACGGACTTGGTTTCTGCCTGCCTGCTGGTGTATCGGTAGTCAAGTCACAGTTATTAGTCCTAAAATTAATCTTTATGTGTTCCATTTCAGGTCTGACTCCGATTCAGAATTTTCGACACGACCCACAGCTGTAGCCGAGGTTGCGAAGGTGCGACCTAAAAAGAAGGTGACGAAGCGCAAAGCTTCCGAGAGCACCACGCCATCAGAATCGAAATCAAGGTAATTTTGTGTTACTGCTTGTACCTTTAGGTGCTTGTTCTGTATGTTATATCAATTAAAATGTTATACACAGTTATACGTTGGTTAGTGGATTTAGAACTGTAACGCAGAGAGCGCTGAAATCAGATTCCATTTATATTCCTTGCAGGAATGTTTACAGTTAGTTCATGAGGTATTGTTATTGAAATATTATAACATAACATCATGCCTTCTATCCTCGTAGGGTTTGACAGAGGAGTATAATAACAATATACAGGGTAACACCCTCAATTCGTCAATTAACTAAAAATAATGCAATGCAAAATGCAAATGCAAACCCCTAAAGAGGATCGGTGGAAGAAAGCCTCGGTGGCCCTAAAAGTCCAGCTGAACCGTAACACGCCGCAGTGGGACGGTCTACAAGTTTTTATGAGACGGAGTCATGAATTATTCGATAATTCTGAGCCCGTCTTTTATAGCGATAATATAAATATAATGGCACTTGGGGACTGCCACGGTAAAGCTATTGCATAGCGTTTTTTATCAACTTATGTAATACAACCAATGCCACCTAAAGGCGGATTGCTGAACTAAAGAGACAAGAGTGTTAGGTTTTTTTCGTTACGGAATTTCTGGATTCAGTCCCCACGCTCAAGGCCCGCGATAGAAGCTATGCAATAGCTTAAAATAAATATTTAAGTTGTTGGGGCACCAGGTACCTATATTCTGTTATTGTATTTTTGCGATCGTACATCATAATCCTAATAATAATATATTGCAACATCTAATAGTAAGTTTAAAACTATTTTAATCTAAAATGCCTTTCTGTACTGTTTGTAACACATCTGTTGAGCGCAGTCACTGGACAGGTCACCTACGTAGTACTAATCATAAAAACAAAACTATTTCACATTTTTGCGAAGGTGTTGAAATAATACATTCTGCATTTCGTAATCGTATAGCTTTTTATAGAATTGTCGATTCGTCTGAGAATTGTTCTCTAGAACCATTTCTTAATAATAATTGGGACAAAATTAAAACGTTAATTGACATATCTCTTAAAGAACATGCTTGCCTAAAAGTTAATTTCGAATATTTTGCTTTGTTTTTAATGTTTAAAAATGATTCTCAGGAGATGATATCATTTGCCACAAAAAACGTTACTCTGCATCAGAATTATGAATTTGATTCGTTAATGTCTCAGGTAAAAACTACTTTAACAAAAAAGATTTTCAAGACCGAGACAGTGGATGGACGTTCTTGAGCAGTTCTCATTTGGAAGTCAATGTTAACAAATATCAACCGTTGCGCGGTTCAGGCTTTATCGAATTACCTCCTGCAATAAAATCGAGAAAAGCATGTGTTAATATCCGCAATAATGACGAGTATTGTTTTTTATGGTCTGTTGTTGCTGCTTTATATCCAGCTAAGAGTCACCCTGAAAGAGTATCTTCTTACCCTGATTTTCGTACCGTTTTAAAGGTAAAGGACATGTCATTTCCAGTGAATTTCTTAGATATTGCGCGGTTCGAAGTGAATAACCCTGAAATTTGTATTTACATTTATGGTTTAAAAAATAATACCGTTATAGGACCGCTTTACAAACCAAAAGCCTTGAACGGAAAGGTGATTCATTTACTTTATTTAGAAAGAGATGATTTGTCACATTACTGTCTCATTAAAGACTTGCCGCGACTTGTTAAAAATCAAATAACAAATAAACCACAGTAAACTGTACTTTTGTGACGTTTGTTTAATGTTTTTTAATTCATGCGATGATCTTAGTTCGCATAGTTGTGGAGGTGTCGCCACTGAACTACCTCCAAAAGGTTCTTTCATTCAGTTTAAAAATTATAATAGAAAGCAAATTGTACCATTTGTTATATACGCAGATTTTGAAACAATGCTAGAACGGTATGAATCTTGTGACCCTGACCCCACTAAGGCGAGTACTGTAACGCGACAGCGACATGTGCCTGTAGCTTTCGCTTATCATATTACGTGTACGCTAGACGAAAGCCGCAATCGTCATGTTTCTTATCGCGGTGCGGATTGTGTGTCAAATTTTGTGAAGTCTATCTATAAAGATGCACAAAAAATTTACGATATTTTAAAAAATAATGCTCCTATGATTTACTCAAATGATAATGCTCGCGACTTTGACAACGCGATGACATGTCATATTTGTGAGCACTTCTTGTTGGGCGATAGGGTTCGCGATCATTGTCACTTGACTGGTAAATATCGTGGAGCAGCTCATAGTTACTGTAAGATACAATACAAACTACCAACATTTTTGCCAGTATTTTTTCATAATTTATCCGGATACGATTGCCACCTTTTCATAAAAGAATTAGGTGAAGCTCCTGAATCTATTAAAGTGATACCTAAAACAAAAGAAAACTATATTTCATTCACTAAGTTTATTCCGATTTCTACCGGGGAAAGCATCCAGGTTCGGTTTGTAGATTCTTTCAAGTTTTTAGGAACTAGCTTAGGAAAGTTAGTTAGTACAATGAAAAAACAAGACTTTAAACAATTAAAATCTTATTTTCCTAATAAAAAACAATTTAACTTACTCACCCGTAAAGGAGTGTATCCATATGACTATATGTCTCAATGGGAACGTTATGAAGATACGTGTTTACCCTCTAAAAAATATTTTTTTAACTCTTTAACTAATGAGCGAATTATCGATGAAGACTATGAACACGCTCGGTCTGTTTGGTCAGTATTTAATATTCAAAACATGGAACAGATTTATACCTCAAAACGCATGTTCTTTTGCTAACAGATGTATTTGAAAATTTTCGAAAAACTTGCAAACTACATTACAAGCTCGATCCCGCGTTCTATCTTACAGCACCAAGTCTATCTTTTGATGCAATGCTTTTAAAAACAGGGGTTCAATTAGAATTGATTAGTGATGTTGAAATTTTTAGAATGATACAAAATGGTATTCGAGGAGGTGTTTGTATGTGTTCCAAAAGACAGGCCAAAGCCAATAATAAATATTTAGATACATACGATCCAACCCGTCCAAATTCATTTATCATTTATTTAGATTGTAATAATTTATACGGTTACAGCATGTGTCAATCCCTACCCTATTCCGGTTTTAGATTTATGAATAGACAAGAAATTGATTTTTTACAATTGAACTTAGCAGGCATCAGTGATACTGCGGAAAACGGTTACATTCTTGAAGTTGATTTAATATATCCGGAGAAAAAAGAGTTGTTTTTTAAAGCAATATATTGATATTAACACCCAGTTACGCCAAAAAGCAGATTCAACGTTTGAACTAGACTTTTTCAAATTATTGAACAATAGTATTTTTGGAAAGACCCTGGAAAATACTGAACATCGAATAGACGTTAAGTTAGTAAACAAGTGGTGTGATTCGAACAATAAAACAAAAAAGACTACTTGTGCTGAAAAATTGATAGCCAGCCCATATTTTCATAGCGCCTCTGTATTTTCTGATGATCTAGTGGCAATCCAAATGAAACCTGTGCGTATTATTCTTAATAAACCAATATACATAGGGTTTGCAGTATTAGAATTATCTAAGAATCACATGTACGACTTTCACTACTCTATCATAAAACCTTTTTATGGTAACCGAATTGAATTGTGCTATACTGACACAGATAGCCTAGTATATGATGTACAGAGTAATGATGTTTATAAAGACTTCAAGCTCCATTTTCTAAAATATTTTGATACCAGCAATTATGACTGTAACAACGACTATAACTTACCAATTATGAATAAGAAGGTTCCAGGACTGTTTAAGGATGAAATGGGTGGCAACATTATCAAAGAATTCGTAGGATTGCGCTCAAAGCTTTATTGTATTAAAACTTTAAACAAAACAATTAAAAAGGCAAAAAGTACTACCAAAAATTTAAATATGTTAGATTATAAAAATGTTTTATACAATTGCAATGTTATTCACAAAATAAATGTATTGTTTAGGTCAATAAAACATGAAATATTCACTCAGGACGTAAATAAAATAGCACATTCAAGCAATGATGATAAACGATTGCTATCGTTTGATAAAGTTTCTACTTTAGCGTGGGGTAACGCAACTATATTTATGTAATGCATTACCACAATTTTAACGTAATTACAGAAGTTACGTTTTTAACATGTATTTTATTTATTGTAAATGGTAAAACGTCCTAAGTGGAAAGTTAGATAATCCTTCAACCTACCTAGTGTCTTACTTACTACTCGTATTATAAGAAGTTTGTGAGGGTGGATGAATGGATCTTTGTTACTCTTTTAATAATGTGAAATGTACTATTATCGTGTAATGTGGGCGTGTTGACGGCACGGTTGGCGTAATGGTTAAGCGATTGACTGCTGCGTTGCGTGTTCGATTCCCGCATGGAACAAATATTTGTATGACCTACAGGTAGTTGTTCCGGGTCTGGCTATTTGTGTATGTGAGTTTAAATATTTGTATGTTTGGAAGTTACTTTTGAACCTAGCTTTATTATGTAAACAATTCTAAAATGTGTGTATTCTTGGTGTTCCTTGTACTAGTTAGAGCTAAACAGAGATGTAACTATACGACCTCTGATAATTACTTAGGTACCTATATAGGCCTTTTATAAGTTTGCTTTTATCTGTACTTTGTACCTACTAAATATATACTTCAATAAATAATATTTTATGTTCATAAATCTGTTTCATAGTATCGACAGAAGTTACTTTTGAACCAGGCTTTATTATGTAAGCAATTCTAAAATGTGTGTATTCTTGGTGCCCCTTGTACTAGTTAGAGCTAAACAGAGGTGCAACTATACGACCTCTGATAATTACTTAGGTACCGATATAGGTCTTATATGTTTGCTTTTATCTGTACTTTTGTACCTACTAAATATATACTTCAATAAATAATATTTTATGTTCATAAATCTGTTTCATTTCCGTTCCTGATGACAAAGCGCACCGCATTCCGTAACATATTGCTTACATAGGATCACTTCAAACTTGTACGAACATGAAGATTTGCAAATGATTCCTGAAATTTCCGTAGCCTTGTGTGAAACATAACACCGACCAGGTGCTTGCAAGTGACGAACTGCGTCGACCGTGCGCACATAGGAAACAAGTTCGAACTTGTAATAAAACATGTGCACAATGCTTTCCGGAGTACTGTTAAACAATCATAATAATATTAGTCTCTCCATTAAATTTGGCTGAGAGTGACCGGACTGGTCGGACTTCTCAGTTCACATCATCGAATTGAAAACCTATTGTAAGTAAGTAGTTCGTTATTTATACTATAATTACTTAGATTTATATTCATTAGCATTATATTGATTCTTATTTTGTTTGTTTCAGATCATCAAAAATGTGTGATTCCCCTGACCTCGTCTTTTCGCAATACGCCCAAGGTTTCCCGACTCCAAGTTTGAGTTGGCATGTACCCGAGCAACGACAATTATCTGAACAACAAAGGCTATCCAATAAGAAACCAAGAGCGAAAAGGGATTATCAAAAGCGGAAGCTGCCTCCTTGCCAGTCATACGTCATAAATAATGAGAAGAGAAAAGGTCTGCGACTGATCCAAATACAAGTTTTGGATATAAGTGAGCAACTGCAAGTGATAATGAGGACGCGGTAATTATGAGTGCGCAATACATAGTGAGTGAACCAGTGGACTATGTTATGGAAGAGACAATCATTAATAAATAAAATTTCCAAAAAACTTTGTGGGGACAATTGTTATTAGTAAGTAATGTAGTTTGTAATTTTTTTTTAGTAAAAATATTAAATTAAATTTCATCACAATATTAAATATAAAAATATGTAATTAATAGATATTAGGCAAGTATTGCCTTTTTATTCTTTTTTGTGGGTATAAATAAAATACAATAAATATTAGTAATGTATAATATGTGAAAGACACTATACAGTGTGTCCGGACATGGACTAGCGATATTCTAAATACTTAAATATAAACTATTTTAAAGTACAATTACACTCTAGGCTTGGGTCCAATACACTTCCCCACTATGTGGCAGCCATTTTGTTGAAATATGCTCTATGCGAGTACAAAAAATATCATATATCCCAAAGTTTTAGTCATACTGAGATAAAAATAGGCTTTTTCGAAAGAAAAGAAATAATATTGTCTACCATCTGCATTACAAAGCAATATACCACTTACCTACAGTAAGTGGTATAAAATAATCGATTTTTTTTACTGTAAATATGTGAGGCAATAAATACTGTATTTTATTTTGTTTGAAGTATGTATACAAATAATTAAGTACTTTCATATTCTTTTTTGTGTATATTAAATAAAATTAAATATAAAAATAAATAATGTGTATCTATGTAGTTCATAAGTTCCATTTTAATTAAAATAATCACAATGTTTTGTAAGTTAAGATGATAAAATAAATAAAATATTATTACGATGTAGCTAGGTATAATTAGTTTATAACTGTAAATACTTATATGAGGTAATAAAGACTATATTTTAATTTTAAATTTTATGTTTTATTCTATATGACTTACCAAATTCAAATATTAAATTAGCTGGAAAATAAGATTAGATTTGCAGGTCATCCGTTTTTCAGTATTAATTTACATTTATTGTAGGTATACCTCAAATTTAACATAACTACAACTAATTTAATTTTTTTAAGGTTCTAATAAAAAACCAAGAGTAGTTACATAAATATTTTTATTAAATATAGCTTAACCACAACAAAATAATTTGAATACAGACATATTATTATCAAAATACCATTTTCTTATACACACAGCATTATTTAGTGCACAATTAAATTTATGATTCACACAATTAAATTCAGTTTTATTTTTACTATATTTATTTTTTAAGTCTGAAAGGTTAGGACATCCCTTCTCACCTATATCGATCACTTCACAGTTTCCACATAAGTCTTTAATCCACTTTATCTTTTCCAAACCCTTTGTAATAATCTTTTTATTTTCGAAATATGGCACTATGACACGTTTAAACTCGTTGTAGTCTATGTAGCCCTCACTCCAGTAAATTCCACTGTTTTTTTCGATCCATCTCACTTGCTTCTTTTCTTCTTTCGTTAAATAATGGAACGAAAATGGTGGTTTTACCACGAATGTTTGTGTGTGTTCTTGACTTACAATAGCCACTTCCTTACAATAAAATTGTTATTAAAAATTTTAAATCCTTGGAGATCAACTATAATGGTATCCGGTTTCATGATAACTTCTTTACGATGTTACTTAAGGGTTTGTATTCAATTAGACAATCGTTGAGAATCAGACAGTAGGCTGAAGTTTGCTCTGGTATTTCGGAATTACTCTCAATTTCTACTCGCACATCCACTACTGGACCTGTCTTTAAGTTATCCGCTTGTCTAGAGCAATCAATGACAAACAGCGGTGCTAAGTCTTTAAATTGTTTCTCGCTTAATATGGGCTCTGGGTGACGTCCGTAATACGACTGTTGAAATCTGGTGTACTGCTCGTATAATAAAGCAATTCTGTTGTCAGCAAAATTTACATTTAGGTTCTCATACAGGAAATACGTGGAATTGAGATAAACTCTAACGTCTCGAACATGACAGTGATCGAATTGAGACATGTCAGAACTTGCATTGTTTTTTCTATTTGTTTGTAGACCAAGAATTATGTATCGTGGTTTTTCTATTAGAGTTGAAGTTTTGATAGACCAAGTATGTTTTGTAGTTTTAGGTAAAGTGGGATATTCGTACAGATCCCAATTTCTGTATATTATTTGAAGTGGTCGATCTTTTTCTAGGAGTCTTAACAAACTATTTTTTTCTTTATCTGATACTTTAACATGTGGTACGCGCCATATAATTTTGTTAATCTGAACATCATCCACCGTTTCACCTGTGCTCAGTTTTACAGCGTTCAAATTGGTGTTACTTCGTAACAATATCAGTTCATGTCTACTGTTTATCACGACTTTTTTTAAATCTTCAGCAAATCCGAGGATATGACACAGTGGTATAGAAGCTGAAAATCTTCCTCCATTGATATTTTTTATACCATCAATATTCCAGCCCTAAGCATTAGATATTTTTGATTCACTTTTATTCATGGATATTAATGATTTTATGGTTGTAGTTATACCTGCATTTTTTATTTTATCAATCTCCACTCCATTAAGCTCATACCTAATATGTATCTTGGAATAAGTACATTAGCGCATTGTTCGTGAAATTGACACTAGAAGCTTTGTCTTTCGTGTCTTTTTTACTAACGATAACAGTTCCTTCCAAATACAGAGTGCTAGCTGATGGTAGTATGTATAAGTTTTGTTGGTTAATAGGTATACGGATTTCATCGTTTCTGTTGAAACTCTTCACATAAGGCTTGTAGGAATGAAATTCGATTCCTTCTATGGTGTTATCGTAAGTTGGAGCAGATAAAACATCTAAGATATTCATTTCAGCAATTTGATCGCTCTGAGGAATGCTTTATTGTCTTTAGTTAATTTTATTTTCTTTTTAGAGCAAGGTCTTCTTTGGTCGAGTAGAATTGATATTCTTAAGTTCTTGACGTACATTTTTATTGTAGTCAATCATGGTTTTCTTTTGAGATGTAAATACAGCTGCACTTCTTCACCACGCAAATTAATTAAGTTATTGTTTATATCTAATAGCTTGATATTTATGCAGTTTATATTGTTTTGATTGATTGGAAAATATATTGCGTTCTTTGGGATTTCTATGATCCTGTATCCAGGTGGTACGTTAAGTGCAAATTCGTGAATAATATGACTTGGTTTTCCGTTTATGTACGAACCGCTTACAATATCACATTCGATCCTGACCACGGTCGTTGGTAAAATGTTGACCGGAGACTGAGACACATGCCATTTATTTGCTTTCAAGATTTGTTTATTAAATCCTAACATTCTTCTAAAAGAATTCTCTTTGGTAAAATTTACATCTTTTGTACAGAAAATAGTTGTTTTTAAAGTGTTATTATTGCATTGCAGTTTGATAGATGCATCTTTAATTTCTGATTTTAAATAATCATTGATATCTTGCAATTCATATGTGCCTTCCGGTATTTCTATAACTTCGTTAAGTCCATAATAGAACTTATTATTACTGTTATGAATATTTGGAATAGAATTAAATGTTGAAAAGTGTAATAAAGCACATTCATACTCTCCATCAAGCTGTAAACTATTAGGGTAGTATGTAGATAAAACTGACGAGTTTCCAGTTATCAACAAGGTGAGCGACATCTTGCAAATGATTGAAATGAAACATAAGCATTATATTTTATAATACATTTTTATTCCAAAAACTCCACAAATATTCTAAACATAAATGACCGCAGTTTACAGAATTGAATTTTTGATATCTCGTGTAGTTATAAAAGACATTACAATTTTTTTAATATCGAATTAATTCCATCGGTGGTTTCAGATTTCCATAGCTATCAAAATATTCGCAATAATCAATTACCTTAACATATGCTACCCAATGCGTCCCTTCGTTCATAGAATCATCTAAGTTTACGATACCACACTCGAACCGTTTAGGGTTTCTAGGTAATCGATCCTTCATGTAGACTCCACGAAAATGAGGAATAACTTTTGAATATTTTAGGATGTCTACATTAGTTAGAGGTCGATTAGGTAGCATCTTCTTCAGTTTTTTGAAGAATGAACATACAATCCATTACCATTTTTATATGGTTTAATGTATAAACCCTTGCCCAACACTAACGCCTCCATAGCCCTATTGTGACGTTCTGACTCTCGCAAATTTTGCTGACCTGCTTTGTAGTCATTAACGGTTTTTGCAATGCCAGCTAAAGTTCCCAAAGCCGATAAACCAGCGAAAATTGGAATCAAAGGCAGAACTCCTCCAGTCTTTGGTATGGGTATTACTCGTGGCACCCGAATTCGAGGATGGCTGTTTGGAAATAACTTTTTTGCGACTAAGTAAGCTGCTTTTATTAAAGACTTATTGTCGCTGTGTTTGAGTTTCTTAATTTTTGATTTTATTTTAGAGACTAAACTTTTAAATGTTTTAATCCCGGAACCAGACTTCAATTTAGCTTTCATGACTTTGCTCACTAACCATGAGCTTAGTTTTTCTCCTTTCCCTGCATCTTTTGATTTCAATCTTTGTTTAGCCATATTAAGTAGTTGTAAATCAGCTTTGTGACGATTTGTTAAGTCTGTATGGTTCGCATATGCAATGTCGTGATGCATACAAGCTTCGTCTAGCTTATTTACACCTCGATCACCTCGCGCCAACCGTTTGGAAAGTTTGGTTCCTGGTCCGCAATAATTATATCCTGGTAAATGAGCTTCGAATGGCAGATTATTAATTATGCTATTAACTAGTCCACCACCTTGCATTACTAAAAGTATAATGAGTGGATTCTTTTTTTAAAAAGGTTATATAACATCTTAGCCCAGTATGGCAGCTTTTTCAATCCAACTGTTTTCACCATTATTAAGACCTAGCCATTTGACATATAATTTATTTCCTTTCTTTTTTAAAATTTTTTCTACCAAATAAATATCAGGATAGCTAGATTTTTGAAGTTCTTGCTCATAAAACGCTTCTAATATGTTTTTTTTTCGTTGATCTTCTAGTAGATAAGTCACTGGTGAGGTACTATTAATCTTTTTTAAGTTACATAATTCAGTTGACCAATTAGGAGTATAACATTTCTCAAAATTATGTTTAAATTTGCTGATACGAACATAATCACCTACTTTGAATTTAGGCTTCCCCTTAGCAAAATCATTATTGTATATTTTTTTTAAATTTTCTTTTATCGCTGGTTCATTTGTTCTGTGTTCATTTTTATTCACATCGATCGGTTTAAATTGGATAGAACGATGTTTCGTATTGTTGTATCTTATAAATATATCTTTCAACGGTGGACCTATCCACTTATAATTTCCATTGGGACTGAAATGTTTATATAATTTATTCTTTATAGTTCTAATCAGTCGCTCTACTATTGATGCTTTTTTAGTAGAGAATGATGAGTAATGGTTAATATTGTACTTTTTCATAAGAGATTGAAAAGTGCTGTTATAAAACTCTGTTCCTTTATCAGTTTGTAAGTTAACGGGATTTTCAAGACTGCTACACATTATTTGTTCGAATGCACGAGTAACATCAAATTTATTTTTCGATTTTAACGGTTCAGCCCAGGCGTACTTTGAGAAGCAGTCAATCACTACTAAAATAAAATTGTAGCCTTTGTTATACTTTCTCAGGTTTTGCATATCCATTAAATCTGCTTGCCACAAGTCGCGGACTCCTTTCAAAATAACATGACGTCGGAGAAAATTTCGTCGTGCTGCTTTATGTATTTCATTTACGATTTGCTGTTTTGCCATTATGGAGTTTTAGTTTTTAGAAATAACTTATCTACTTCTGCTTTGGTGTAAAACTGTTCTTGCAAATGAGTTAAAACTTCAGGTGTATTTGCTTTTAAAGAAGTTTGAACTGCGCTTCGAGCATCCTTTATGATTTGAGAACGCAATAAACCAATCATTTTATTAAATTCTTTTATCGTATTAGCATTCAAATGATCTACATAATCTTTGTTCACAGCATCATCTGCTTCTATAGGAGATCTAATTCCTCTCAATCTCAAGGTTTTAACGTCAAAATCTCCATTTTCTGATTTTAACAATGCCTTTTCATTAAAATCAAATAGTTCTGATAGTCGCATTCTTTTATGAACATGATGACCAAATTTATCTATATTCATGATGTGTAAACAGAAAGAAAGCTATTAGTAAAATGAAAAGAATAATTGTTTATCAAGATATTTATTTATTTATAAATTGACCTTCACGTAGATCCTCTATGATAGATATTATTTCGTTATCTACTCCTGTATTTCCAGCTTCCCGAGATGCCATAAGAAGTTTTAATCTTTCAACTAACTCGTTAGGATCATCCCAATATATGTAATCAACATCTTTGTTTAATTTTTTCAGCATTAGCAACCCTTTTCCTTTAGGTAATTTTTTTCCCCCCCCAAAATCGTTTAATAACATCCAATTTAAATAAAGGTTTAATAACATCCATATACTTTTTTCCCTTGTTGCTTTTTATAGCTTTTTTCGGATCATAGTCACGTCTATGAGCATTTGTACGTAGCATCATCAATTTATAATTTTTCTTATCGTCTTCGGTAACCAAACTTAAATTAGGACCTTTTTTGAGCAGCAGTTGTTTTAAACCAACCGTATTTTTATATTTTTGACCAGCCACGATTATAAATTGATCGCTAATTGTTATGGGAGCAGAACCTAGCATCAATTTATCACGTTCTACTCTGACCCCAAATGGAATATCTGCCAACGCTTCTGAAGATGATGATGACCGACTGACCAGGATGATGTGTCACATTCTTGATTTTGATCAACTATTGATTCATATGAAGAGTCACTGTTAATTTCTGATTCATCTTCACCCCCATCGGGTCCTTCTTTCTGCAAGGTTTCGTCTATAAACGGAACTTCAGACTCCTCTTCTTCAATAGTATGTAGGCGAGGAGTTGGTTTGCTGCTATTAGCAATTAAGCTAAGAGATTCTGTTACAGGCTTAAAAACTGCATCCAGTGCTTGTTTACGATCAATCTCAAAATTTCGCATTTTTCGTACTTTCTTCTTTACAGCTTCTGCAGCATTTACAATTTGTCTTTTCAATGATTTATCCATATTGGTAAAAATTGATCGTAATCGGTGTAGCGCCGTGTGAAGAATGATGAAGTCATGTTGGTGCAGTCTTTTATATTTGTATATCCTTAATCAAAGACTACAAAAGTGTCAAATTTATTTCTGTAACAACCTTTATTTTTGAAGCAATCTTTATTAATTACAACATAATTGAATGGTTCACTCCATATTTTATTGTACTGTCTAATTTGCTTTCTATCCCTTTGTTTTCTAATTGATTGTAATCTATAATTTCCGTTCGTTCTATTGTTTTGTTCTTATTTTCAGTTGTTCTAGTTTGATCTGGTTGTTCTTTAACTTCATTTCTTTCAGTTGTTTCTATTCTATGTAATAATTCAGGGCTATTACTACTCCACTTTTGTAGTGTAAATCCCCTTCTTCATAATAATCCTACTATTTGCTTATGTATCTCTATTCCGTCTTCTACACTATTGCATCCTGTCATTAAGTCGTCCATGTAAAAACAATTCAAAACCTTATCTGTAGCAAGTGGATAATTTTCACCGTCATCAAGTGCGATTTGACGTAAGGTTCTGACTGCTTGGTATGGTGCAGAAGCAGTTCCAAAGGTCGCAGTCACTAGCTCGTAATCTAAGATTTCTTTATCTGGACTGTCACGCCACAGGAGTCTTTGATACATAGCAGCTTCTTCTGCTATCCTTACTTGGCGGTACATTTTAATAATATCTGCAACAAGTCCTATTGGATGAACTCTCCATCGTAATCGACAAAAATCGACCGTGTGCCGTAAATCTGCTTGCAGTATTGGACCAACCATTAAAGTATCATTTAATGACACTCCATTGCTATTCTTTTCCGATGCATTGAAAACAACTCGAACTTTGGTTGGTCTTATCATTCCTAATAACTGCGTGATGTGGTAAATATACTGCTTCTTCACTTTTATAGTCGTTTTTCTTCACTTCCCTCATATGTCCTAACTCTAAATATTCCTTTAACATTTCTGTATATTTTTCTTTTAATTCTTTGTTTTTTCCTAATCTTCTTTCTAATGCTTGAAATCTTATTTTAGCTATGCCACGTGAATTTCCAGACTTGCAGGGTGGATCATCATCTCGGAAAGGTAACCTGACAATATACCTGCCATCGCTATCTCTCTTTGTAGTCTTACTGTAAAATTCTTCGCATTTCTTCTCCTCTGGGGTAAGTATCTTTTTTGAATTAATTTGCTCTTCTATTTCCCAAAACTTTCTTAACATCTCATCTTCATTGACTTGTGCATGCATTACATTTATATTACATATTTTGTTATTTATTTGGTTATTGACTGAAGGACTAACTGCACCTGACAGGATCCAACCTAAAGCAGTGTTCTGTGCGATCAAGGTACCAGAAGGACTCTTTACTATACCCTCTTTCAGGATGCAGCTATAAACGTCAGCACCCAACAGAATATCTATTTTGTTGGGTGTGTTGAATTCCGGATCGGCCAGATACAAATTATTGCTACCTAACCAATCGAAAGTACCTGAATGTAAGCTTGCTTAAAACGTAAGCACTTAAATTGAACTCAAAACAAGGATCCACGCGAGATTTAATCGTAAGATGGACCAAATGTTTTGTCATAGTTGACTTATTATCTCCTAATCCAGAAATAAGTCCTTGAATAGGAATCTTTTTCAGGCCAAGATATTGGACTGTGGCCTCTGTTATAAAGCAAGCCTGAGATCCTTGATCTAGCAAGGCTCTAACTGTTTGGTGTTCACCCGTTTTTGACTCGGCTTTTACTAGCGCTGTAGCTAATAAAACCTGTTTGGATTTGAATTCTTTACCTGTAGACAAGCACGAAACTATCTGATTAGAGCTAGTCGACGGACTAGCAGTATCAGTAGCTGGCTTTACGTGATCTTGGCTTTTATTTTCAGCTTCGTTGTTAAGATGTAGTAACGAGTGGTGGCGTTTTTGACACACTTTACAGGATGTATTCTTTTTACAGTTGTATACGGTGTGATTACTTCCTAAACAATTAAAACAAATTTTATTTTTGACAACGAAATCACGCCGGTCTTCGATGGACTGAAAACTTCTTGCAAAAACACAGCTTGTGGGTTTCCGAACAAAATTCACATTTAATATGTGATGAACTGGTGGCTATCATAGCCTTGGGTACCTGACTATTTGAACTATGATAATTGACCTGATGAACTGAACCTTTTTTTGGTTCTATGCATTCTAATGCGCGGAAACGGTTTTCAATAAAGACTTTAAATTGATCCAAGGTAGGTAAGTCATTACTGGTATCACTATTACTGACACTTAATTCCCATTGCTTACGTGTTTCAGCATCTAATTTAAATGTTGCTATATGTATGATAATGACATCCCATGTACTCACATCTACACCTAATTTTGATAATGCATTTAAGCAGTCACTAGTGGTATCTAATAGTTCCTTTAATAGTGTACCTGATTCAGTGTTCATACGTTTTAGGCCAAATAACCTTTTTAAAATACAGTTAGCGAGATATCTTTTATTACTATAACGTTTGACTAATAGATCCCAGCACTGACTGTAGTTAGCCTCAGTTATCGGAGTATGTCGCACCAATTGCTCCGCTTCACCAGTAAGGTGACTTTTTAGGTAATGCAATTTTTGCACATTATCTAATGTACCATTTTTATGGACTAATGAAACAAATAGATCATGAAATGTCGTCCATTCTCCATATTTCCCCGAAAACATTGGAATGGAGATCTTGGGCAATTTAACTAATGAACTGGATGACTTAACTGCACTACTGGTAGAACCATTATTTTGTGGTGCTAGTTCCTTAGAACCTCTAATTTTATTTAGGATTGTTTGTTTTTAATTAATGTGGATGTCTTCGGTTGCATCATAAATCTCGACAACCTTTTGATCAATGTCATCTAATTTATAATTCTCATAAAGTTTTGTGTTAGTATTTTTAAACGATTCCCAATCTTTTTCTAACAATTCTTGTCTAGATTCTATATATTCTATTCTATTCTACTCTATAATCTGTCCTTAGGACTCTTTTTAAAGTTTCAAAACCCTTTATTTATAACATTTTGAAAACCTTTTAATACATTAATTAAACTCTCCATGTTTGACATACTTAATTAAAACTGTAAAAAATATGAAGTTGATCTACTTAATCTAATAAATATCATATAAAATATAATGTTCAAAATTGCTTGGCAGATATTTCTTTAGTTTATGACGTAAAAATGTACTCACAGTTGCACTTCACTCACACAATTACGGTGAAATTGATTTTGTTGTACGTGGCGCCCCCTGGTGGCGACACGTTGACCTCAATAGAAGGGACGTCCTCTTTGTGACGTCACGTTGAACTGGACGAGAGTGGCGTATCGTCACTTCACGTTTGAACTTGACGAAGTCTACGAAGAAAGTGGCGCCCTCTATAACGACACTTATCTTCCGCTGCTGCTGATCTCGTTCCACGGAACTGGACGGAGCTAACGCTGCCGATGCGCGTACCATGCACTCTTACTGCAGCGATCCACTGCGAGTGTCATGGGTGAAGCGGTCCCAAACTGGATCGCTTACTCAAAAATTAGGGAAAGATCCGGCTCGATGGACCAATGTTAAGTACCGAACTCGCTCAGTACTTAAATTGACATTGTGTGTATACAAGTAGGATTCGGGTAAATAAAACCACTGTATACTGATCTATATGTAGAAGCCTATATTCGAAAAAAATCACAGGACCCTAACCAAATCGTTGTAACGAAACAATATCGCGATGTATTTCGATGCCAACGCCATCTAGTTAGCTCAAGTACAACTCTTACACACACTTTTGATCATGATCATTAACAAGCAGATACCTGGCAGGTGGAGCACAAGCAGATTTATCAAGTAAGATATTTCCAATTTTTAACTAGTCTGTAAAAATGGAGGATTTATTAGCAACACAGAATCAGATCATAGAAGCCGTTGAAAAGTTGTACATCAACTTCAAGAAGGATGGCTCCGAAAGGAAGACTCAACATTATATCAAGAATCGCTTGGAAGTTTTGGAAAATTACTACCGGGAGTTCGAAATCAATCATATCATCAAGTGTGCGAATACGAAAATACTGATTTTCCGTATTTTATAGAAAATTATCATAGTAAATTCATTGAGTTGTGCAAAGATGTTCGTAAAGCAATGCATCAGTTTTTGCCGGAGATAACAGATAAGCCAATGACTCCTAGGCCAGGGTCGGTCGAGTGGTCTACTACTCTACAACAAACAACATCGGCTGGTACTCCTAGAGCAACGCCTTCATCTCAAGTACAGCAACAGTAATCTAATACGTCTTCATTTGCATCAAAAGTCGATAAAGGCCATCAAAGTAAGTTAGAAGAAATGTTTCAGAAGCAAAAAAGCAAATTCAAGGCACTTTCCCGGGCAATAGATACCGCAAATATTGAGACTCTTTCGGAAAAATGGGAATACGAAGATGTGCTGCGAACAATCCAGGCAAGATGGACTGTTCTCGATGATCTTCACTGGGAGATAGACAGTGAACTCATCAGCGAAAATACGGAATATGAAAACACCTACTACCATTATGAAGACAAATACAAGCAAATCAAAAATTTAATCAACAGTAGGATCTGGTCCGTAAGTCATCGGGAAAAAACTACAACTACCATGGAAATTCCTACATTTAGTGGGAATTATCAACAGTGGACGTCGTTCCAAGACCTGTTCTTAGAAACCATCCACAAAAATAAATCAATATCAAAAGCCCAGAAGATGCAATTTCTTAAGAGCAAAGTAAAAGGCGAGGCAGAGAGATTAATTCAACATCTTAATATCAGTTCGGACAATTATAACACCTGCTGGGAAATCTTAACTCACCGATATAATAACAAAAAACTGATATTTAACTCTCACTTAAGCATTCTTTTGGGACTGACGGCTATGCAGCACCAATCAGCAGCAATCATAAAAAGGATGCATGACACGACAAATGAGTTTATTGTTTTTTTTTTTTGTTTTTTTTTTTATTTAGTACACTTCAAATACAATAGTAACATGTAACAATTTCACTTAAAGTTAATTTATTAAGTACCTATAACTATATCCCTGTATCCCACACTAGGATGCCCTGTGTCGTGGGATGCAGTCTCTTCCCAGTTTAATATGTTTTGCATTTGTCAATTTTATTTGTTACAAATAGTGCTTTGACTTTTTTTTTCCAATGTGTACGAGCTCGTGTGTGTGTGTGTGTGTGTGTGTGTGTGTGTGTGTGTGTGTGTGTGTGTGTGTGTGTGTGTGTGTGTGTGTGTGCGTGCGTGTGAGTGTGTGCGTGTGAGCGTGTGAGCGTGCGAGCGTGCGTGCGTGCGTGCGCGTATGTCCGTCTGCGTGTGCGTGCAATCGTAATAATAATAATTAAATGTTTATATGGTGTCTATTACAAGATTGTGTGTATTAGTTTTTCCGTTTCCTCATAGTTTTTAGGATGGAGCCATTTGAACATTGAATTCTTACACCGTGAGTATGTTAGGTTAAGAATATTTTTGTTATGATTGTAGAATTTTGAGTACAGGAATGGGCCCAGAAAAGCACCTGATCTTTGAGCGAAAGAAGAACATACTCTTGGTCGGTCCCACTTCAACGTTCTATGCGATTTGCGAGCTAGGGTTATTGCGTGCTTATGGAATCGCAACAGGGTTGATGCAATGAACAATTGCCTTACACTAAGAACGTTACAATCCCGGTACAGGGTGTTAGTGGGATAACGCCAGCATTTTTTATGTGCTATTTTCAAGATCGCTCTTTGGGCTCGTTCCAGCTTAATAATGTATGTTTTATTAGCGGCACCCCAAACGGACACACAGTAATTTAGTATCGATTGACAGAGGGTGAAATAAACAATACTAATTAGTTTAGTGTCAGCGACAGATTTCAGTTTTTTAAATATATGTGAGAGTTTTTTTACTCGCTTCACAAGAGCATTAATTTGGACATTCCAAGCAAGCCGTTCATCAATCAATATTCCTAAGTATTTAGTGTACGAAACTTGTTCAATAGCTGGACACTGACAGCTGCAATTATTGTTATTCTTAGTAACACAAGTATGGAGTTTTATCAAGAGAGGCTGAGCTGGTGCAGATCTATCAGAAACACTAAAAGTGACAATTTTGGTTTTTCCAGCATTAATAGTTAGTAGATTATTTTCGAACCAGCAAGATGTTTTACTAAGCCCCTCCTGGGCTACACAAACGACATCACTCCATGTTTTCGAGTGAAAAATTATGGCAGTATCGTCTGCGAATATAAACATGCTAGCATTACGAAGTTTCATGGAGCAAAGGTCGTTTATGTAGACCAGGAAGAGCGTAGGACCAAGGATACTGCCTTGTGGCACACCATAATTAATATCTGCATAGTCACTGTTATATTCTCCGACGTGAACGCGTTGTTTGCGATTTTCTAGATAAGAATGGAACCACTCCAAGGCCAGACCTCTAACCCCGATTGACTCTAATTTTCCGAGCAGTATTGGCCGGGAAACTGTATCGAAAGCTTTTGCTAGGTCCAGGAAGACGCCGACACACTTCTGACCCTCATCCACTTTGCCTATTACAAAATCAACAAGTTCGGTGCATGCATCTTCCGTGGACCTACCAGCACGAAAACCAAATTGATTTTTAGCTAGCACGTAATTTTTTTCGATATAACTAAGTAACCTGACATTTACTACCTTTTCAATCACTTTAGACAAGGTACTTAGGAGTGATATTGGCCTGTAGTTGGCTGGTTCTCTTGAATCGCCAGACTTAAGGATAGGAATCACATTTGCTATTTTTAAGTCATCGGGGACTGTTCCTGAAGATATGCTTAAATTACAAAGGTAAACCAGCGGGCTAGCTATAACATATTTAGTGTGACGTAAGATGTCATTGCTTAAGTTGTCATGTCCAGGTGCCGTACTAGATTTAAGTGTGCTTATTAATTTAATAACTTCAGCTTCATCTGTGGGTGTAAAAAACAGAGACCCAGAGTGTCTTCATGCCATCAAGAACTTGGGAATAGATACAACCACGTGGGATCCACTTATCGTGTACCTATTATCTCAGAAACTAGATTCAGAAACACACAACGAGTACATCGCTTTTGTTAAGGACACCCGAGAATTACCAAAATTATCAGAATTTCTGCAGTTTTTGGAAATTAAATTTACCGCCTTGGAATCATCTCGGCGCAAGCAAGAGCAATCTAAATCAGCAAATCAAACTGAATTTGGTCAGAAGACGAACAAAAACAATTATAGGCCATTCGTAAATACGAAAATATATCAAGCCACAACGCAAAAATGTATCATATGCAACAAAGATCATGGATTATTTCATTGCAAAACATTTCTAGAATCGAGGCCAGAGTCAAAATTGAGGACAATTGCGAAACATAATTTATGCGAAAATTGTCTTCACAATCATAACGGCAGAAAATGTTTCTCGGAAAAAAGGTGCCAGAAATGCAACAATAAACATAATACTTTATTGCACGATGCTTACGATGCATCCAAGAACAAAAATACATGTGTCAGCACGGGGTCAAGCTGCGACAACAAATGTCACGCATGTATCACAAGGCAACGTCACTGAGGTGCTGCTAGCAACAGCTATGAATGACGTTGTAGCTGTCGATGGCACTTTTATCAAGTTACTCGCTCTTATAGATCAAGGATCACAAGTGTCCTTCATTACAGAAAATGTGGCTCAACGTCTAGGTCTTCAAAGACAACAATGCAAAGGCCTAATTTTTGGAATTGGAGCAAAAGAAAACAACTGCAAAGGAGTTATAACCATAACAGCATCCTCATTATGCAGTGATTTCGTCTTTAGCACGGATGTCTATATTATGTCAAAGCTACTTAACAATCTGCTGAATAGATCATTTAATAATCCATCATGGTCATATCTGGAAGG
This sequence comes from Acronicta aceris, assembly GCA_910591435.1. NCBI lineage: Eukaryota > Metazoa > Arthropoda > Insecta > Lepidoptera > Noctuidae > Acronicta > Acronicta aceris. The sequence goes on along the minus strand of OU342757.1, from coordinate 8,172,063 downwards.
AATACACCTTGCAGACCCTAACTTTAACATCAGTCGCCCTATTGATATATTATTAGAAGCAGATATTTATTCACAAATAATAATGAATGGTATTATCAGAAAAAATGAACTGCTACCTATTGCCCAACAATCACGGTTAGGTTGGATAATTTGTGGCAATATGACATCATATCAATGCAATGTTGTTCTACACAATTTGGAAGACTTCGCCAAATTTTGGGCTATACAAGACATTGCCGAAAACACAGACAACTTATCATGTGAGGAACAGCACTGTATTCAGCAGTATCAAAGTACCACTTTCCGTCAGAAAGATGGTCGTTATGTTGTACGGCTACCTTTGAAGCCGGACATTAAAGAAAAGTTAGGTGAATCGAAGCAAAAAGCAATAGCACAGTTCAGTCAGTTGGAGAGAAAATTTAAGAAAAATGAAAACATCGCTTCAAATTATAAATCATTTATCGCAGAATATCAAAATCTGGGTCATATAAAACAATGTAGAACTGGAATAACACTGAGTTATTTCCTACCGCATCACTGCGTTATTCGCGCTGACTCTAAGACTACAGCGTTGCGAGTCGTATTCAATGCATCATCAAAAACTACATTCTACATTCAGTTTGAACGACCTAATGTATACCTAATTTAGTAGTAGTAGTAGTAGACCTAATTTACAATCAGATTAATATTGAGGAGAGGACAGTACAAATACGCATATACAGCAGATATTGAGAAGATGTTCCGGCAGATCTTGTGTAATTAAAAAGACCCGGCATACCAAAAAATCGTATGGCGGGACAACGAAGATCAACAACTACGTGAATATATACTAACGACGGTCACCTACGGTACTAAGGCAGCGCCGTTCTTAGCAATGATGACTCTTAAGCAATTAGCAAATGACGAACGTCATCTTTATTGCGAAGCAGCAAAATATTGGAACGAGATTTTTATATGGATGACCTTGTAAGTGGATCACACAGCATTTCAGCAGCAGAACAATTACAAACAGATTTGATCAAACTACTTCAATCTGCGGGATTCAACTTGCGAAAATGGGCATTAAATAGCAAGGAAATACTACTTAATGTCAATCATTTACCTAGTTCATCAAACGATACAGAAATGTTCAATTTCAAACATGAGGAATCAACAAAGCACTTGGATTGCGCTGGCATCCGTTAGAAGATGTCTTCACATTTCAATTGAATATCGACTGGATGACAAGCAAACCAACTACCATACGTTCGTTACTATCAGAGGTGTCAAAGATATACGACCCTTTGGGGTGGCTCTGTCCGGTAACTATAAAACTAAAGTTGTTGTTTCAAACTGCATGGCAACAAAACCTACAATGGGACGATAAGTTACCGGAATCAATCAATAGAGAGTGGAACAAGATCAAAGATAATCTGAGAGAAATTGAAGATATCAAGATTTGTAGATGGTTACAATGTAAGTAAAACGAAGAAATTGAATTTCATGGCTTCTGCGACGCATCTGAAAAGGCTTACGCTTGCCTAATCTACAGCAAAATCATATGTCACACAAAAAATACGTCATCGATTATCATAGTTGCAGCCAAATCTAGAGTTGTGCCAGCAAAGAAAGTCATTAGTCTACCGAGGCTGGAGTTATGTGCCGCACTTTTACTGTCAAGGTTAATGCAAACTGTAACACAAAACTTACAAGAGCATAAAATCAAAACCTTTGGCTGGTCTGATTCAACTGCAGTGTTGGGTTGGATAAATGGAGACGCAAGTCGCTGGAAGACCTTTGTCGCAAACAGGATAAATAAAGTCAAAGAAATTATGCCTGCCAAATGATGGAACTATGTCGAATCATCAGAAAACCCTGCCGATTGTGCCAGTCGTGGAATTTTAGCATCACAGTTAAAGGGGAATGTGGTGGCATGGGCCACATTGGTTGCCATCACATCAGATTGGAACACATGATAAATCAATTTATGAAACAGAAGAAGAAATTAAGAAATCTTTACAACGTGACGTAATCCTGCATTTGATGCAGGATTACGTCACGATGACGTAATCGTGGACATAATAAATAAACACAGTTGCCTGTCTCGTGCCTCGCGCGTGCTAGCGTGGGTAATTCGAGCGGTATCGTACAATAAACCCGGATCAAAGTACCTAACAACAACGGAATTAAAGACAGCAAGAGATATATTTATCAAGAAAGTTCAGGAAATTGAATTCTATGAAGAAATAAAACAAATAAAAAAATTGAAGCAGTTCAAAAAATTGAAAAACACAAGTAAATTACTACCTTTGAACCCTTACCTCGATCAAGACGGATTATTGAGGGTTGGTGGCAGGTTAAAAAATGCTTACATTAGCGAAAACATGAAATATCCGTTGATTATACCGCACAAACATCATTTTACAAATATGTTGATAGATAGAGCACATAAAATGAGCTTTCATGGTGGCGCAAGGTTAACATTAGCATGGCTCAGAAGAGAATTTTGGATTGTTGGTGGGTTACGAGCAGTAAAAGAGCGTCTACATTATTGTGTTACCTGCAAAAGACAAAATCCTATCATACAACATCAAATAATGGGTGACTTACCTTTAGCAAGATGCAACCCAACTCGTATAACTAACAGGCTATATCAATGTAAAGGCCAGTCGAGGTCGGGGCATAAAAACCACGAAAGGTTACATAGTGGTTATCGTGTGTATGGTTACAAAGGCGATACACCTGAAGCTGGCCTCGGACCTCAGCTCATCTTCCTTCTTAGCAACCTTACGGAGACTGGTGGCTCGGCGAGGCGCCCCAGGTCATATGTACAGTAACAACGGGACTAACTTCGTTGGGGCAAACAAGCAACTGATACAAGAATGTGTCAACCTGAAAGAATCTCTAGATGAAGAATTCTTTGCTGCCATATCAAATATGGAAATTGAATGGCACTTTAATGCTCCCTCGTGGCCAAGCGCCGGGGGGCTGTGGGAAGCTGCCGTCAAGAGCCTGAAATACCATCTTCGCAGAGTGATCGGAGAACAAAAGCTCACCTTTGAAGAGATGTCGACCCTTTTAGCCCAGATAGAAGGTTGTTTAAATAGTAGACCACTTTGTGCTATGACCGAAGACTCGGATAATATAGACTTCCTCACTCCATCTCATTTTCTAGCCAGTGGACCGACACTCACAATTATAGAAACTGAAAAAGATGAAAGAACAAATGGCAGCTAGTGCAGAAAAGATATGCAGATATTTGGAAGAGAAAGAAGGCCGAATATCTTATTCAATTATCAAGTAGAAGCAAATGGCAACATCCAAAAGAAAATATAAAAATTAATGACTCGTAATTATCCACCACGCTAATTTACCAGCAGGAAAGTGGGCACTCGGAAGAGTAATCGAGCTTCATGCAGGCCAAGACGGTTACGTACGCGTCGTTACTTTGAAGACAAGGAGTGGAATAGTAAAAAGACCTATCGTCAAACTATCAAGGCTACCCGTAAATAATAATGAACAGAAAACAGAAAGATGCCAGAACACGAATCTTGAATTAGCAAACAATCAAAATCAGACGATCGATTCGAGTCAATCAGAGGACCAACAAGAAGTAGAAGGCAAAAGACTGCAAAAGGGATCGGTAAATGCAGTCTCTTAGCTATGATTACACTATTAGTTGTAAATATGGTATCAGCAGCAAGAGGCGACTTCAAAATATCAACGTTAAGCAAAAATCAGAGCATTTACTTTGATAAGGTGTCAAACATGCATCTTATCAGAGATGAATGGAAATTAATTATTTATTACAATATGGATCCATATTGGCAAGGAATACAATTGTTCACAAAATATATTGGTAACTTACAAACCACCTGCTCCAGAGCGTCGAAACAAATACATTGCAATCTAGTTTTACTACAATTGCAACACAACCTCAAGGAACTAGAGTACTACAACAGCATTATGCTTGGAAAGAAAAGTTCATCTTCTCCGCGGGCAAGACGTGGACTCATTAATGGCGTTGGATACGTCGCCCACAGTTTGTTCGGAGTTCTTGACGAGTCATTTGCGGAGCAGTATCAAAAAGACATCAATTTAATCAGACATAACCAAAAACATCTTGCTCTTCTGTGGAAAAATCAAACTTCAGTGATAGAGGCGGAATATAACGTATTGCAGAGAATAGAAAGTGCTATGAATACTCAACATCAACTGTTCAACCAACACCTCATCAATCTGGAAAAGGCAAAAAACACGCTAGCAAAGAAAGTTGAAGATGTGGAAATCACGAATGAATTTTCAGTATCTTCCATCATCGCAAACAGCATCCTTGTGAATTTGAAGAGTGTTCAAGACACACTATGTGACACAATCACCAATATTAAATATGGATCATTCAATATTCACCTGCTATCACCACAGCAACTTCGAGATGAACTAAATATCATATCTGGCTTGCTGTCACGAGACTTAGCTCTGCCAATCAAAAATATACAAACAGAATTACAAAAAATCTATCATCTTCTGAAGGTACAGGATCAGATGACTAAACAATACTTCATCTTTGAAATCAGGATTCCACTCGTAAGCAGAGATAACTTCGAAATATACAATTTAATTTTTAAATTTATTATTATATATATATATATATATATATATATATATATATATATATATATATATATATAATAATAAATTTAAAAATTAAATTGTATATTTATATATATATTCGTCGAGTTCCACGTCAGCTTTTAGGCGATAGTGACGCTAAAATACTTGACTTCCGTGGAATGTATTTTTTTATTCTTGATAGGCCTACGCGACCGCCAGTTTAATGTTATGTAACTATGATCTTATATGTAACTTGATCTTTCCATTCATCTATGGCAATGTGAGTTTTTCCAAACGCCGTTTTACCGTAATAGATACAATAACAGTACCAAAAGATACAATAGATGATGTAGTGACACGTAAATCTGATTCGCCGTACGTTATCAACTGAGCAGCACACGTTAACGCTTGCTCCGCAAATAATTTTAAAATTCCTAGTTTAAAGTGCAGTAACGAACTGGATTTTTTTTTGTGTTTATTATTGTAAAACAATAGTTGAGTGAATTCAGAACTTTGCATAGTGTATCAAACGATAATTACTAACAAAAATCCACATTTTCTAAAAAACCGTTGCAAAAACTTGTGAAATGGACTCAAGGAACTGTAATTGATTGAAACGCGTAAGTCATACTTATTTCATGGCGCTTATGACCTTTCACCGGGACAGTGTACGCATGCAGCCAACACTCGAGCATCGTCACCGCGGCGCAGTGCTCTAAGCACAACATCGCTGCACACAATATACTCCTACTAGACGCTTCCGCTGAACAACGGCTTTATAAGCGCTTTATATTGATACCGCCACCTTTTATTCTCGCTTTAAACATGTCAACAAAGAATTGTGCTGGGTGCATAAACAGTTTTAAAAGCAGATAATGTTTTTGGTACGACCTACTATGTGCAAATGTTCCCGAAAAGCGGTTCAAACTCATGAGCTTAGAGCATAGAGGATCTTGGAAATGTCCCGGCTGTCAAAATAAACAACCCAAAGGAGATAATACTAACACTCCTGTACGACCTAATCGAATTGAGAGCCCTCCCAAAACGGTACAGCGCTCCCCTTCACCTTCCAAAGGAAACGTTACTATTCGCACAAAGCTATCAAGGGCTAATACCCCAAACGTAGAAATCGAGGATAGCCTAATACAGGTCACGAGAGGAACGTTAAGAGAAATATTAAAACAAGAGATACAGATAACACTCTCGTCTGAAATAAGCGAATTAAGGCGTGAAATCACCGAAATACGACAAGAGGTAACCAACCAAATTGCAACAATCACAAAAACTATAAATGAAAAGCTCGGAGATTACACCAAGGTAGTAGAAGCAAAAGATCGCGAGATAATATCTCTCAAGTCCTCAGTTATTCAATTGCAGCAACAAATTGCTGATCGTGACCAATCCATGATAAGTAATGAGCTGGAAATAATCGGCATCCCGGAACAAGTTAATGAAAATCTCACCCATATTGTTCTGTTGACTGCAAAAAAAGTAGGTGTCGAACTAACCGAATCAGATGTAGATGACATAACCCGAGCAGGGCCTAAGCATCCAACAGGCAAAGAAATAACAACAATACCCAATAATAAAAGGCCACGTCCTATCGTTGTGAAGCTACTACGTCAAAAACGAAATGAACTTGTTAAGGCAGCAAAGACCCGGCGCAATATTACTACTGAGAATATTGTATCCAATTTACCACAAAAACTCTATATCAATGAACGATTAACCAAAGTGAACCGGTATTTATTTCGTGAAGCGAGACTTAGAGCGGCCAAACATGGATACAGATTTTGCTGGGTGCGCAACAGCTTTGTTTTTATTAAGAAAGCTGAAGGAATGCCCGCCATACGTATACAATCTCTTGAAGACTTGGACCAGAAGCTGGGACCAACTCAAGCCGACGAACATGCCCACAACTAAACCATCTAAATACTTACGACTAAATGCATATACCGGTACTAATATTACTATTATACGGATCACAACAATACCCACACAAAATACACACACATACACTACCTCATATCTAAAATACAACAAAAAAAATATATATAAAATTTCGCATAATCATTATTTACTCCCACAGACCACAGAGCTCTCAAGAAATGACAACAGTATTAAAGCCCATTTAACTCAAATACAACTTACCTTTCAGCTCCCTAACTATAATAATGCTTGACCTTAGTGAAGACATAGATAAAACGTTTACCATTATTTGTCATACTCTTGAGAGTCTTGAGGATTGTTGCGATATGTTACCACAACATGATGTCAGTTTTAAAGTTTTAACTCTTAACATCAGAAGTCTCCACCGTAATATTGACGGATTCCTTGTCGCATTGAAACGTTTGAAATATTGCCCAGATGTAGTGATATTGTCTGAATGCTGGCTCACCGATAACTCAATTATACCCCAGATTCCGGGTTATAAATCATTTCATACTAAAAATTATATAAACAAGTGTGGTGGCGTTACAGCTTATGTGAAGGACATATGGAACTCAGCTACGGCTGAAGAACCACTCTGTAGCGAATGTAACTGTCTCAAGCTTAGCATAAACGATCAGACAACAATCATAGGTATTTACAGATCCCCCTCATTTAAGAGCACAAATATCTTTATTACATTTCTAGCCAACACTCTGAAAGAGCTAAATAACCATCACACTGTCATAGTAGCAGGAGACATCAATTTAGATATTTGCTGTGACACTCTAAGTGACCAATGCTCTGATTACCTCTGTCTCTTAGCAAGTCATCATCTTCTGCCCGCTATTAATGTACCCACTAGGGGCTCGGCTTGCTTAGATCATATTTTCATAAAAAACCCAACTTCTGCGGTGGGAATGGTGTGTAGCACAGGAATAACTGATCACGACATCTGCCTGTTAAGCACATCTCTAAATAAAAAACCCAAGCGCATGTCTGAAAGGGGACGTTTCATCAGTAAGATTGATGTATATGCGGTTACGAATGCTCTGAAAGCGATTGACTGGTCTTATATAACGAGCATAAAAGACGCTGACAAAGCAGCCTCAAAATTCAGCATCACACTGGAAAAAATTGTCCAAGAAAACACGACTTTTAAGGCGGTTAAACGGGTTAGCATTGGATCTCTCTTTGTCTGCTCTCTAATACATATCTGTATGTGTAAGTAACAAGGCGTCCGAGGCTAAATGTAAGTATATTTGTTCCGGAATTTCCTCCATTCCGGATTCACTAACAGTCTTATAACTTTCAACTAAACGAGACAAAGCGTCAGCTGTGTTTGAGTTTGTATTCACATATTCAATAGTAAAATCATAAGCTTACAATATTAAGGCCCATCGCTGTAATCTACTCGCAGTCATGCTTGGAATTCCTAGCTCAGATCAAAATATACTAACCAAAGGTTTATGATCAGTTTTCAAAACAAACGGTCTACCATATAGATACTGGTGAAATTTCTTCACTGCAAATACTATAGCTAACGCTTCTTTATGTATTTGACTATAATGATATTCGGCAGATGTGAGCGTCCTAGACGCTTACGCTATCGGGTACTCTCGGCCGTCGGGCGCTCGCTGCGCCAAGACTGCGCCGACCCCGCGCGAGCTCGCATCGCACGTCACTACTACAGGCCGTGCCTCATCATAATGTGACAAGATCTCGGAACTAATTAATAATTTCTTTATTTGAGTAAATGCACGAGTGTGTATATTATTCCAGATCCAATGTTTACCTTTTTTTAATAAGTCGTATAAAGGTGATAAATAAAATAATTTTTTTTATAAATTTACCATAAAAGTTAACCATTCCCAAAAACGATTTTAATTCCGATACATGGGAACAGTAAGTTTAATAATTGGTTTAATCTTATCCGGGTCTACCCGTACACCGTCTCTGCTAATGATAAATCCTAAATATTTGACTTCCTTACATAAAAAATCTCATTTTTCTTTTTTTATTTTTAAGCCGTTTTCTTGTAATATTTTAAGAACTTTGTTAATTGTCTCTAAATGAACCTCAAACGAATTTCCCGTTATTAAAATGTCATCTAAAAATATGGTAACATTATGTATTTTATCAAACAACTGAGTCATTATTCTCTGAAAAATTCCCGGACTGGACGCGAGACCATAAACTAATCTATTGTATCTAAAAAGACCTTTATGAGTATTAATAACTGTTAAATCCTTAGAATCATCTAGCAATATTTGATTATATGCTTGAGATAGATCAAGCTTAGTAAAATACCTACTATCACATAACTTAGTAAATAAATCATCTATTTTAGGCACAGGATACTTATATACTCGTAACATTCGATTTAATGTAACCTTATAGTCAGCACATAAGCGTAAAGCACCATCCGGCTTGTGTACAATTACCAGAGGTGTGGCCCAGTCGGAGGTGTCAACAGGCTCGATGACACCGGCCCGCAGCATGGCGTCGAGCTCGGCGTCGACGCGCGAGCGCAGCGCGTACGGCAGCGGGCGCGCGCGACAGAACACCGGCACTACTCCCTCTCGTAAATGCAGAGTAGCTACTCTGCATTTACGAGAGGGAGTAGTGCCGTGCGACCACCAGTGAAACACCCCAGTCCGCCATCGAACTACTTATTATATCTATAATAAATATCACATAAGATGTTATTTCTTTGCTGACTATTTATGTCCATGTCTAAACGAGCATTATTTATTTCTATAATTCTGAAAGCCATTGTCTCCCTAAAAGTGTAGTACTTCCGTTATTGAAAACATACAAATCTAATGTCTTTTTGCGACTTTTATATATATTATTCTAGATAGCCTGCTGGCTGAACTTTGCTACCATTATAAAATTTTACCGATAAATTACACGGTAGTAACGGTATGTTAGAAAAATGTTCTAGGTAAGTATTTTTAGATATACAAGATAACGGTGAACCCGTGTCTATTTCCATGGACAGTATTACATTATTTACTGAAATTTTCATGCTTACCGGTCTATATTGACTTAGTGACATTTGATAAATTGGTTCTTCCTCCTGTAAAATGTCCAAGTCCGCGTCTCCTTCCTCATGCGCCTCAAATACATGCATCGCTGCCGCAGTCCCGGCCGTGGTGCCCGACCGCATTTTCGCAAAACGTCCGTTGCCTCGGCTGCCAGCGCGCAGCCCACCAATGGCACCCGCGCCGCCATCGCCACGTATCACTCCACTAATGCCGCCGTTGAATTGACTAGGGCCCCGATTTACGGTTGTCCCACCGTTCTCCTGACACATCGGACGTAAATGCCAAAATTTTCTACACCTGCTGCACTGATACTTCGAGAATTTACAGTCAATTTTTGTGTGTCGATAATCCCCGCATGCTGCGCATCCTCCTACTTGCATGCGATGAACACTATCTGTTTGTTCAAACGCTGCTGAAATCCGCCGCGACTCCATGCCTGTTCGAGAACCTTCGAGCACCTTCGCGCTGGCGGTCGTACTAGCCGCCGCCACCCCGCTGACGTCACCGCGCCCGTCTACAGCGGCCGCATCCCGCTCCGCCGCCTCCAGTGCAGTGGCCACCGAGACAGCCTTCACGAACTTTATGTTCCCTTCCGCGAACAATCTTTGTCTAATCATATCACTCCGAATCCCACATACAAATTGGTCTCTTAGGTTGTCGTCTAAACTTGATCCGAATTCAGAATACCGAGTTATTTTCTTCAGTTCCGCCACGTAATCCGAAATGCATTCTCCAGATTGTTGTCTTCTTTGTCTAAATTTAAACCTTTCCGCGAGAATAGATGGACTCGGCTGCAAATGTTCTCTCATGACCTTCACGACCTCAGTAAAGGTCATAGCGGCCGGTTTCCGAGGACTGCACAAATTTACTAGTAATTCATACGCCGTTTCACCCATGAATGCTATTAACGTAGGTAATCTAAGATCTTCCTTCACTTCGTTGACTATGAAATACATTTCGAGCCAGTCGCAGTATGACTGCCAGCTCCCAGTCTTCATGTCAAATTCGCCAAACTTCGCCATCCTCGTCGCCATTGTGATATTCAGTAAAACAAACCGTTCGCACAAGAATCATTTAATAAATAAACTGAGCGGTCAACCGCGCGCTGTTTACATAGGTCATACACAAAACATTATAAAAGTACCCTATATTACAGAAACTTCAATAAATTATGTAAGCGGTACGATTTAGACCTCTTTGGTACAAGTGTCGTTGCAGTTAGAAGGTACCTAAGCCTTGTTTTCTTTCAAGGAGACTTAGCAAGACTGCAGTCGCAATAGATATACCTACTATAATAATGTGTGTGTTTGTGTATGTATATTGATCTTATTAGCTACTGTGTATAGTTAGGAACATAGAGGTTATAACTAGATATTAGGTACATATTAAACAGCACTAAGTGAGTGATTTTAAGCATGTTCACATTTTCCTTCACTGTACCTAAAAGTGAAGACTTGTAATTGGCTTTCCGTTTTCTTACTGTTATCATATTGATTTTTTTTAGCTGTAAGTCTTCCAGGCAAATTAAATAAATAAAAATAAATAAATATTATGTTTTCTACCGGTATATTTCGAGGTGTTATAGCATAATTTAGGTCTTTTGATAGTAAATCCACCGTGTTTTCATCCAGGTTATGTTTTGACAGATTAAACACTGCGCGTGATTGGCTCGCAGGTGACGGGCGCGTTCCGTTTTCTATATTATTGACGTTGACATTTGATTTTGACATTAGTTTATGGAATTTTTGAATTTGTCTATGCTTGCATTCGTTATATTTTGATGACTCACGCTCATTTAGTATTTTTATGCATAATATCAATACAACGCGATAAAATCCGTAAAAAGTAGTTTTATTCCAATGTCTAATATTCGCGTAAGTGTCGGAAACCAGTATTATATAAAGAATTTCTAAATTTGTTAAAACTGTTTAAGAACGAATCCACCTTAGAGCATATTGTATTATATTGACTGCACATTCTGGACAACGGATTGTTTTCAGAAACATTATTTGTACGGTGCAGCCGTACAATATTAGCTACATCAGCAATTCGTTTGTGACACGCGGTTGACCCGCGGTCTAAGCCAGTTCGCGATCTAACCGTATCGGGTAAAGACACGGGCTCCACCAAACGTGCTTCGCCGTCACCTTTATAGCCAAATATAGTTTTATTTCGATAAACTTTATCTTTTATTTGTTGACCTTAACGTAGGCCAACAAATGGTCCTTCGAGCCGGATAGGACTATTGACTTGACCTTTCATGGAGGTCCACGTTTAACTTTATCCAATTTGAGGCAGAGATATTGGATTATATCAGGAAACAGAGCAGTTAAGAAGGAAGTTAGAAAATGCGTGAAGTGCAGAAAACATGATCCAAGACTGCAATACCAACTTATGGCGAATTTGCCTTCAGAAAGAGTTAATCCAGCACCTCCGTTCTATCACACCGGTGTCGATTATACTGGATATGTGGAGGTCAAGGCTAGCAAAGGACGGGGTGTAAAGACTGGTAAAGGATATGTGGCTTTATTTATATGTATGGTGACAAAGGCCATACATCTTGAATTAGTATCGGATCTTAGCAGCATTGCATTCTTAGCCGCTCTTCGGAGATTCTCTGCTCGGAGAGGAGCGCCTCGTCATTTATATAGCGACAATGGCACGAACTTTGTGGGCGCTAATCGGATGTTACAGGAGGAATTTTTCGATCTCAGAAATACTCTTGACGAAAGTTTCTTTAATGAAATAGCTGACCTTAACATCGAATGGCATTTTAATGCTCCATCTTGGGCGAGCGCAGAGGGACTATGGGAGCGAGCTGTTCGCAGCTTGAAACATCACCTAAAACGAGTCGTGGGGGATCAAAGGCTAACGTTTGAGGAGTTTAGCACTTTATTAGCTCTGATTGAGGCATGCTTGAATTCCCGACCGTTATCTCCGATATCTGAAGACGTAGAAGATTTAGATGTTTTAACTCCTGCCCACTTTTTAACTGGAAGAGCTGGAACTACCGTTATAGAAACCAAGCAAGACGCAAGATCAAGATGGAATTTAGCATATCAAATTACTCAAGACATTTGGAAGCGTTTTAAAACAGAATATCTTACACAATTATCGGTTCGAAGCAAATGGCTGAAACAGCAACCAAATATCAAAGTAGGAGACGTGGTGACCATCCAGGATGAAAACCTACCACCGGGTAAATGGATGTTGGGACGAGTTATAGAGCTTCACCCTGGGCAAGATGGTTTGGTCAGAGTGGTCTCGTTAAAGACAAAAAATGGTATGCTAAAGAGACCCATCGTAAAACTCTCTGTTTTACCAATCAAAGAAAGTAGCCAAAAAGAAGAGTTTGGGAACAAAAATGAAAACGACGCGAAAGTGAAGAGCAAAGAGGCGAGAGCTAAAATAACAAGCGGATTTCTATCTATGGCCATGTATTTTATTTTATTTATGATGTTAGCCAGTGGTTCACACGCGTCATATAGTATAAGTAAAATAAATGATTATCAAGGCCTTTATTTCGACAAAATTGGGACCATGAGATTGACAAGAGATAAATGGAGACTGGTCGTATATTATAATATGAACCCGTACTGGGAAGGTATGACGGCATTAGATAAATATCAAAGATACCTGGAAAACATATGGTGCATCGATTAGAACACAATCGCATTGTGACATAATTATGTTACAATTACGTCACAGTTCTTCGGAACTAGAGTTCATTAACCGGGCTCTACTAGGTCAGCAAAATGGTACGCGCGCTCGTAAGAGGCGCGGTCTTATCAACGCGGTGGGATACGTCGCGAATGCATTGTTCGGGGTGTTAGATGAGCAGTTTGCCGAACAGTATCAAAGAGATATTACTCACATCAGAGCAGATCAAAAACATTTAACGAACTTATGGAGAAATCAAACATCGGTAGTTGAAGGGGAATATAACGTTCTTATGAGAATAGAAAAAACAATAAGTAGACAGCATAAAGTAATTAACTTGCGTTTAAATGAATTAAGTAAAGCAGCGAACCCAATGAAGATAGAAATTGAAAGCGTGGAAGTTCTAAACGAGTTTACTTTATCAGCTATGATAGCTAATAACTTGATCATGAACTTCAAAAATATCCAGGATCAATTGGTTGACATGCTCACCGATATTCATCATCAGAAATTTAACACTCATATTCTTTCTCCACAGCAATTACTAGATCAACTGAACATTATCTCTGGTCAGCTGACTAAAGACCTGTCGCTACCTATAGAAAATATACATCAAGAGCTTGTAAAAATATATCAGTTACTGCAAGTTAAAGCCCGACTAACTAGCCACTATTTCATTTTTGAAATAAGGATACCTCTTATTACGCGAGATAACTATGAACTTCATAAAATAATACCAATTCCTGTTAAACGAGCCAATACTATGGTAACGGTCGTTCCAGTATCAGACTACGTAGGTATCAACTTGCAGAAGGATACATATCTACCCTTGGGTGGAAGCGAGATCCAGCAGTGTGTAGACAGTGGCTCTTCAAACTATTTATGCAACATGCATACGACTATTTATCATCTGAAAAATGAACAAAGTTTGTGCGCTTCTATTCCCGGTTTACAAAAATGCCAAACAAGCACTGCTGCTTGCAATGACCAATGGATCCAGTTGAGCAAATTAAATAACTTTTTGTCATTCTGTTGCACACAATGTGAACTGCGCTTTATGTGTAGGGATCAAGTTACTATTGAACGGCTGACTGGTACCTACAACATTGACCTTCCAACTGGCTGTATTATAAAAGATAAGCATTTTACTGCATATGCTCATAGTAATCAACTCTCTAAGACTGTACGAGTCGATACAGATTTAGTGATTTTTGGTGTTCAGCGATACGCTCAATGAAAGAAGGTTTGGTTCTCACTAAATTTATTTACAAAAACGTACAATATTTATATAAACGATTTGGGATGTATTTTTATTTCTAAGGGTAGCAGTTTATTGATTCGACCAATGGCGGAGCCCGAGCACAATCCTTAGCTCGTGACGTAAGTCGGCGCGTTCGTATATAAGCGTACGTCCATATATAAACGCGCGGTCGATGTTTCCAACAGCAGTCTCCAAAGCAATGCGGCGCGGAGATGTCGCTCGTTAGGGTAACGGCGGCGCACGCGCCACCGGCGCCCGGCGAGGCGGCAGCGCAGCCCGACGTTCAGTCCAGTGCGCGGCGCGCTCCGGTCGCGGCCGGACGCGTGCTATGTATGACCGCTACATTACTCCCCCGCCAGCGAAGCGTACAGGTGGTTTGGAGACTCTTCCACATCTGGTTACGTAGCTGTATGTAGGTGCGTCTTGAACATCTTGTTTCTCCTGTAGGTCCGTATTGACATGGTATGCAGGCTTCAATCTATCTATCGATATATTTGAACTTCTTTTTTCTAGCTGCACCTTGTAATACTTATTGTTGCGGTCGATGACACGGTAAGGACCGTTGTAGGTAGGCGTCAGGGGCTTGCTCACTGCATCGTTGCGTACGTATACATGTGTAAACGCGCGGTCGATGTTTCCAACAGCAGTCTCCAAAGCAATGCGGCGCGGAGATGTCGCTCGTTAGGGTAACGGCGGCGCACGCGCCACCGGCGCGGCGCCCGGCGAGGCGGCAGCGCAGCCCGACGTTCAGTCCAGTGCGCGGCGCGCTCCGGTCGCGGCCGGACGCGTGCTATGTATGACCGCTACACAGATATCTATAGTCCACAGATTGCTCCAATTAATCACATCATCAACATCTCGTTGGGTGCGTATGAGAACGAAACAACAAACTTAGAAATCAGCTTAGAATTGCAAAAACTTGGTGATCGCCTCCAACAAATGAAAAACTTCGTTCTTTCGGATGACGATTCGGACATTTATCATCATATCCATCACTACGCCATTAGCTATGCTTTGGTGTTGGCAGCATTGTTAGCAGTGGCAGGATTTTTGTGGAGACGCAGGCGTAGGGCGAGGCCACAGGTGGACAAAGGGCACGGTTTACCTGTGCCGCCCTCTCCAACAAGCAGCATTAGTGTAGTGAGTGCGCGAAAACAAAGAAAGGCTAATCGTTTGCCTACAGTGCAGTGCTTAAGTGCAAAAGTAATAAAAGACAAAACTCTTAATAAAACGGACATATCTACGTCACCCATTCCACAACGCGTATTTAGTATTTCGGAATCGGTTTGAATGATTCGGGTGGACAATTATTTTATAATCAAACCTTTGTAATCTTTTGAAATATTTAATCTATCATTTTTTGCTGTTTATTTTATGTAATCTTTTGTCCCGGGAGCATGTACGGTGCAGCCGTACAATATTAGCTACATCAGCAATTCGTTTGTGATACGCGGTTGACCCGCGGTATAAGCCAGTTCGCGATCTAACCGTATCGGGTAAAGACACGGGCTCCACCAAACGTGCTTCGCGGTCACCTTTATAGCCAAATATAGTTTTATTTCGATAAACTTTATCTTTTATTTGTTGACCTTAACGTAGGCCAACATTATTGTTACTAGCGGGAGTACTGAATAATTGTGGAGTGCGCACAGATCGAGTTGGGATTTTAGTCTATCTGGCCAAGTAATTGATTGTCAAAGAAACCATAAGTAATTTTATCTAAATCACTAACCCACCTCCTCTCAAGACTCTTCATGTGAAAGTGTGTGAATCGCTGATCATAATTGGGTAGTTTACGTCTGAGGCCATATTTCGCGCTTAAAACTCTGACAAACCTTCTCTGTATAGATTCTATATGGTCTATGTGAGTGTTATATATTGGAGACCACACAGACGAGTACACACAGTACTCCAATATAGATCTTACCAGGGAATAATCAAATCAAATCAAAATCATTTATTTTCAGGCATCTAGGGCCCATAGATATATACCTTTCTCTCTAACATATATAAAATAAATAACAATAGATGTTAGTATATAAACTTAACCTATGTTAGTAAAACACTTCACTTGGCACTAGTCACCATCACAGTGCGTTCTTGTGGTACTTGTCCGCGGAAGCGACGGAACACCACGTCAGTAGGATATTATTGGGCATCCTACTCCACCTGCCGTTCCTACGTCTCACTTCGTTCGCCTCCGTCACTTTCGGTGTTGTAGAAAGCCCAATAATATCCTACGGAATGGGCGCTGTTCCACTATTTTCGTTTCCGTAAAACTCAATTGACATGAGAGCCATGAGGATCTTGTTTTAGTAGAAAGCTCTCATCGGCCCATTAGCTCAGTTGGTTAGAGCATCGTGCTAATAACGCGAAGGTCTTGGGTTCGATCCCCTCATGGGCCATAATCGTCTTTTTGATATTTTTTTGATATATTGTATCAGTTCATTGTTTCACTTTATAAATATTGACGTGGTTGGTAAATTTTCTCATTATTCAATAAACCGTTTAAACAGTCGTCATGAAATTTGTAAAACAACCACAATCGTTACATTTAAACGAACTCTGCGTTGAGCCACGAAACACTAGTTTTCGCCATGGAGAATTATTACCTAACACGATACGATGCATCATTTGCGGGCCCTCAAATTGTGGAAAAACTAATTTATTAATTGGTCTTCTTATACATGAAAATGGTTTAAAATTTCAAAATGTTTATGTATATTCGAAAACCGTGCAACAACCCAAGTACAATTTTTTAGAAAAAGTTTTGCAACGTGTACCAGGTATCACATTTCAGAAATATCATGAAAATGAGCAAGTACTTAATGTTCACGACGCAAAATCCAATTCTGTCATTGTATTCGATGATGTGGCTTGTGAAAATCAAAGCAACATGCGTGATTATTTTGCAATGGGCAGACATAAGTTTATCGATTGCTTTTATCTAAATCAGACATATAGTAAAATTCCTAAGCAGTTGGTCAGAGACAACGCAAACCTAATCGTACTTTTTAAACAAGATGAAATTAATATGAGACATGTGTATGAAGAACACGTCAATACTGACATGACCTGGAGTGAATTTCGTGAAATGTGTTCAAAAATATGGAGTGAACCATTCAATTATGTTGTAATTAATAAAGATTGCTTCAAAAATAAAGGTTGTTACAGAAATAAATTTGACACTTTTGTAGTCTTTGATTAAGGATATACAAATATAAAAGACTGCACCAACATGACTTCATCATTCTTCACACGGCGCTACACCGATTACGATCAATTTTTACCAATATGGATAAATCATTGAAAAGACAAATTGTAAATGCTGCAGAAGCTGTAAAGAAGAAAGTACGAAAAATGCGAAATTTTGAGATTGATCGTAAACAAGCACTGGATGCAGTTTTTAAGCCTGTAACAGAATCTCTTAGCTTAATTGCTAATAGCAGCAAACCAACTCCTCGCCTACGAAGATGAATCAGAAATTAACAGTGACTCTTCATATGAATCAATAGTTGATCAAAATCCAGAATGTGACACATCATCCTGGTCAGTATCTTCAGAAGCGTTGGCAGATATTCCATTTGGGGTCAGAGTAGAACGTGATAAATTGATGCTAGGTTCTGCTCCCATAACAATTAGCGATCAATTTATAATCGTGGCTGGTCAAAAATATAAAAACACGGTTGGATTAAAACAACTGCTGCTCAAAAAAGATCCTGATTTAAGTTTGGTTACCGAAGACGATAAGAAAAATTATAAATTGATGATGTTACATACAAATGCTCATAGACGTGACTATGATCCGAAAAAAGCTATAAAAAGCAACAAGGGAAAAAAGTATATGGATGTTATTAAACCTTTATTTAAATTGGATGTTATTAAACGATTTTGGGGGGGGGGGGGGAAAATAACAAAAAGGAAAAGGGTTGCTAATGCTGAAAAAATTAAACAAAGATGTTGATTACATATATTGGGATGATCCTTCTTATGGCATCTCGGGAAGCTGGAAATACAGGAGTAGATAACGAAATAATATCTATCATAGAGGAACTACGTGAAGGTCAATTTATAAGTTAATAAATATCTTGATAAACAATTATTCTTTTCATTTTACTTATAGCTTTCTTTCTGTCTACACATCATGAATATAGATAAATTTGGCCATCATGTTCATAAAAGAATGCGACTATCAGAATTATTTGATTTTAATGAAAAGGCATTGTTAAAATCAGAAAATGGAGATTTTGACCTTAAAAATTTGAGATTGAGAGGAATTAGATCTCCTATAGAAGCAGATGATGCTGTGAACAAAGATTATGTAGATCATTTGAATGCTAATACGATAAAAGAATTTAATAAAATGATTGGTTTATTGCGTTCTCAAATCATAAAGGATGCTCGAAGCGCAGTTCAAACTTCTTTAAAAGCAAATACACCTGAAGTTTTAACTCATTTGCAAGAACAGTTTTACACCAAAGCAGAAGTAGATAAGTTATTTCTAAAAACTAAAACTCCATAATGGCAAAACAGCAAATCGTAAATGAAATACATAAAGCAGCACGACGAAATTTTCTCCGACGTCATGTTATTTTGAAAGGAGTCCGCGACTTGTGGCAAGCAGATTTAATGGATATGCAACACCTGAGAAAGTATAACAAAGGCTACAATTTTATTTTAGTAGTGATTGACTGCTTCTCAAAGTACGCCTGGGCTGAACCGTTAAAATCGAATCGAACAAATACTGTGTAGCAGTCTTGAAAATCCCGTTAACTTACAAACTGATAAAGGAACAGAGTTTTATAACAGTACTTTTCAATCTCTTATGAAAAAGTACAATATTAACCATTACTCATCATTCTCTACTAAAAAAGCATCAATAGTAGAGCGACTGATTAGAACTATAAAGAATAAATTATATAAACATTTCAGTCTCAATGGAAATTATAAGTGGATAGGTCCACCGTTGAAAGATATATTTATAAGATACAACAATACGAAACATCGTTCTATCCAATTTAAACCGATCGATGTGAATAAATCAAATGAACCAGCGATAAAAGAAAATTTAAAAAAAATATACAATAATGATTTTGCTAAGGGGAAGCCTAAATTCAAAGTAGGTGATTATGTTCGTATCAGCAAATTTAAACATAATTTTGAGAAAGGTTATACTCCTAATTGGTCAACTGAATTATTTAACATAAAAAAGATTAATAGTACCTCACCAGTGACTTATCTACTAGAAGATCAACGAAAACAAAACATATTAGGAGCGTTTTATGAGCAAGAACTTCAAAAATCTAGCTATCCTGATATTTATTTGGTAGAAAAAATTTTAAAAAAGAAAGGAAATAAATTATATGTCAAATGGCTAGGTCTTAATAATGGTGAAAACAGTTGGATTGAAAAAGCTGCCATAATGGGCTAAGATGTTATATAACCTTTTTAAAAAAATAATCCACTCATTATACTTTTAGTAATGCAAGGTGGTGGACTAGTTAATAGCATAATTAATAATCTGCCATTCGAAGCTCATTTACCAGGATATAATTATTGCGGACCAGGAACCAAACTTTCCAAACGGTTGGCGCGAGGGGATCGAGGTGTAAATAAGCTAGACGAAGCTTGTATGCATCACGACATTGCATATGCAAACCATACAGACTTAACAAATCGTCACAAAGCTGATTTACAACTACTTAATATGGCTAAACAAAGATTGAAATCAAAAGATGCAGGGAAAGGAGAAAAACTAAGCTCATGGTTAGTGAGCAAAGTCATGAAAGCTAAATTGAAGTCTGGTTCCGGGATTAAAACATTTAAAAGTTTAGTCTCTAAAATAAAATCAAAAATTAAGAAACTCAAACACAGCGACAATAAGTCTTTAATAAAAGCAGCTTACTTAGTCGCAAAAAGGTTATTTCCAAACAACCATCCTCGAATTCGGGTGCCACGAGTAATACCCATACCAAAGACTGGAGGAGTTCTGCCTTTGATTCCAATTTTCGCTGGTTTATCGGCTTTGGGAACTTTAGCTGGCGGTGCAGCTGGCATTGCAAAAACCGTTAATGACTACAAAGCAGGTCAGCAAAATTTGCGAGAGTCAGAACGTCACAATAGGGCTATGGAGGCGTTAGTGTTGGGCAAGGGTTTATACATTAAACCGTATAAAAATGGTAATGGATTGTATGTTCATTCTTCAAAAAACTGAAGAAGATGCTACCCAATCGACCTCTAACTAATGTAGACATCCTAAAATATTCAAAAGTTATTCCTCATTTTCGTGGAGTCTACATGAAGGATCGATTACCTAGAAACCCTAAACGGATCGAGTGTGGTATTGTAAACTTAGATGATTCTATGAACGAAGGGACGCATTGGGTAGCATATGTTAAGGTAATTGATTATTGCGAATATTTTGATAGCTATGGAAATCTGAAACCACCGAAAGAATTAATTCGATATTTAAAAAATTGTAATGTCTTTTATAACTACACGAGATATCAAAAATTTAATTCTGTAAACTGCGGTCATTTATGTTTAGAATATTTGTGGAGTTTTTGGAATAAAAATGTATTATAAAATATAATGCTTATGTTTCATTTCAATCATTTGCAAGATGTCGCTCACCTTGTCGATAACTGGAAACTCATCAGTTTTATCTACATACTACCCTAATAGTTTACAGCTTGATGGACAGTATGAATGTGCTTTATTACACTTTTCAACATTTAATTCTATTCCAAATATTGATAACAGTAATAATAAGTTCTATTATGGACTTAACGAAGTTATAGAAATACCGGATTGTTGTTTGATAATGCCTCTGTCCAAACACGTATGTGTTCCGCATTTATTGACACTGGTAGTAGCTGTTCCATCATTAGGGAAAATCTGTGTAGAGAGTTATTGATACCAATAGCTACCCTAGCGCCCCTGTGATCTTGCAAGAGTTTTCAAACGATAGCATACAAACTGTAAATATCTACAAAAGTTCAAGTAAATATTTAATTACGATTTGGTCAACTTAGAAAATATGGAGTTTTATGTGTTGAACGAACTGTCGGATTGTGATATATTATTAGACAGAAATATAACGGAACGACATGACATAATGTACTCGCGAGTGGGTCACAAAATATTTATTTTTGTAATAATGCTTTTATTTTTTCTAATTATTCTGCTCCATTCAGCGTTTAGGTTTACTGCATTCTAATATTTTTGCTACAAATATTTATCAAGTTTATTATTATTATGACATAAATTGTACTTATTTCTGGCACATTATAGCTTTTGTGACATTACTAGCACTCGACAGCACTTGATACTCATGTCAATTGAAATCTGTCAAAGGTGTTTCCTAAGCCTAAAGGTGCATCTGGAAAAGATAGATGGACGTAGCCTAAGCCTAAAGGTGCGTCCTGACGATGAGGATCTTGGAGCTGGGAGAATCTGCTTTTCCCTAAACAGTGAAATTAACTAAGTCTAAAGGAAATTTTCACGTTGGGGCCGAGTAGACTTGCTAATTATGAATCGTGCCTTGTTTGACATGATGACCGACTCGGGTTATTGTTAAACTATGAGCATAATTGTACAAGTGATATATGTATATGTTTACAGAATCGAACCTACTCGACTGCTACAAAAATAATTATCCAGGTGGAGTGAGCGTGCCCGGGGCTGGCACGGTGCAGCATGGCCGTGTTGGCAACCCAGTGACCGGTAGCAGCCACCCCAGCGCCTCCTACCGGACGACCGTGATCACTTACCTAGCTACTGTCAGTACGAGAAGATAAAAAGACTGGACACCAACGGCTCGCTCTCTTTTTACTTCGGATTTCGTGTGAAATAGTTGCTCTGTTAGATTGTATTGAAATTAGATTAAATTATTGAAGTATATGTAAGTTATTTATAGGTTATCAGTTTATAAATTAATAAGGTATTTTAGCTATTTGTTTCTACCCAACTCTGTGTTGCCTTCAGCCTAGTTAGTTTATATTATGATAATAATAATGACCCGGTGTGGGTAGTTTAAAATTCACAAACAAAAAAAAAGAAGAAATAGGCAGGTGACGCGAGTTCGGTACATTAACATAAGGTGGTGGTCCAAATTACAAGCGATTAAAAAAAACGATTCGTTATTCAAAATATAAGCAAATAGTTTGTTTTTGAAAATACTAAGCGAAGTTGCTGCCTTGATGTCTTTTGGAAGTTTGTTATACAATTGTGCTCCCGCATATGTTAATTTTTTTTTCCCGTAGTTAGTCCTTATACCAGGTAGTGCGCTACCAGGTGGCTGGCGCGACGACTGCTGTATTTTTGCACTTTTGTTGAAAAAGTGATGTGTGAATGGATGAGTTTATGTACTATTTTGTAAATAAGTATGCACGTGTTATATGTATAAAGTTGTTGTATGTTCATGAGTTTGACTAAATGTTCCCAATTGGCAATCTTAGGTGAGCCATTGATAATATACTTCAAATTTTTTTCCAATAAATTATTCCTTATTCCTTTAATAAGGTGTGGTGGATCATAAAGAGGAATAATTTCTTCATTTTCTATTTCAAATATATTTCTTTTGAATTCTAAATTATTCCTCAAATATTTTGCATTTGTAGTGGCACTCAAATGGTCCGGCAAAACACTACCGCTGATATTCTTGAAAATCTTCGTACGCAGGATTCGGCTCGAAGGACCAACTGTCGAGGGTGGACTGTATATAAATAATCTTGCAAATAAAATAGCCGGTCTTCCAAGTAACTTGAGTTTATTTTCCTTTCTTCAGTTGTTTCCAGAGCGAGAGCTTGAGGCGAAGTGCATGCCAGCGTGTAATTGGCCCCGTCTTTTATATCGTTTCCCTCAAAAAATGTAGGCGCTCTGATTGGCCGACCAATCAGAGGCCGCGAATTTCTACCAATCACCGCTTGGGTGCGCAGGCGTGCACTTAGCTTATTAAACCTACTTGACCGTTATTCTAAACCTAATAAAACATGGGAGTAGCATTCTTGATTTCCGGCTAGTACTGGTCGTGCGGAAGCAGGCCAACCACTGTTTCTGTCTCGCTCTAGCATACTCCCACCACCACCACAGGCAGTTCGCGTCTTTACCGCGATATGAATTCATTGGCGTTTTGATTTTCGCTAGTAAAAGTGCTTGTCCATCAAGTTATTAAATTTTTTCGTGTCGTGTGATCAGATAATATCGTAGTTAAGTGATTAACAAGGTAAATTATACTGTTCGCTCACTTGGTAAGTGCTTCTTACATGCACCTTAATAACTGATATAACTTTCTCAGGAAATGTTAAATTCAATATAATACATACCGCCATGGTATTATTTCTTGTATGGTGAAATCAGGTTTATTATTTTATATATAAATTATCTATCCTAATAATGACCTACTTTAACGGTGTTACCGTTCGATATATGTATTACTGTCTGATGTCCATTACGTTGGTAGATACCATATTGAGTTTAATAATATTCTCAATTTTTGATTATATGGTCATTACCGTGCTTTAATGATTTTATCAACAGGTCAAAACATAATTTTGTGACTGCGAATATTGATATGGAGAAGGCAGGCCCATCAACTGCAACGAGGGAAGAAAGTGCAATTGAAGAAAATCGTCACAGCGTCTTCAGGAAGCGTAAACGATCTAAAAGCCGGGATTCGAGCTGTAGTAGCTCGTCGTCATCAAGCTCAAGCTCCTCATCAAACTGCAGTCGCACATATTGTAATATCAAACGACGCAAGAAGACGTCCAAAAGAAGACGCACTAGTAAGCTAAACAAATTAATTACCGAAGTCTCCTTGAACCTAAAATACGAATTGTCCCGGCAGCAAACTTACACCTTAAGGGGATTTTGTCCAGAAGAGTGTAGTTCTTATCTAGATCCAAACATAAGTGCGAGTTGTTTGATGGGGAAGCCAATGATACTCCTTTGCATGCATCATCTGCTAAAGATGCTGAGTTATGCCAAGATAATACTTTTAGCTTAAATATCGGCACCAAGTTAAAGGAACCATCGGTCCCTCATGCTTCGTCGGCATTTTTGGATCAGTTAACTGACTTGCAACACTTTGGTCATTCAGACTGGAGCAGTGTGCGCTACGCGGATGTACAAAAGCTTTATGTTCATGACCCTGGCTTCACTAACCTTGAACTTAATGAGGAAATTAAGCGTTATGACACTTCTAAATTTACAGCACATATGGAAAAAGCGTTTTCAGGTATGACTTACGCTGTATTGAAACAAAGGGACACAATGCAAAATGAAATGCGTGGATTCCTAACATGGGCACTCAATCGGAACAACTCGGTTATAGCAATGTTGTCGAAATGATAACGGAAATATTGAGTACCCAAAAATTATAAGCGACATTTTTCAACTGGTGTGTGGACACAGAGCTGAGCTGGTACAATACAGAAGAGAAGCCATTATAGCCTCCGTGAAAGATCCTTATCATAAAAGTGCATTGCGGAAGATTCCACCAACGTGCTCACATTTATTCGACAGCGATAAGTTTACGGCTGTTGCTTGAAAAAGCAGGAGCCGTAAAAGCTGTATTTAGGCTCAAAAATAAGGATCACATACACTCTGCAGCGCAGAACGATCCTGGCCCATCCCAGCGACCATCAAACGCGTTATATGGCCATCCATCAATAAATTCGCAGGTGCCAAAACGAGATGCCAAGTTTGCCTCTAGGAAGAACAACCATGACCAAGAAGACAACGTGCTGCCGATATCCTGAGACATTCGCACTGGAAAAATCTTAAGGTTGGAGGATTTTTCAAAGTTAACCAAAAATAATAATAACGTATATAGAAGACGCACTCACTCACATCACACACACACACAGATACATGCACACACACAAACATAAACACATAGACACACACACACGTACGCTCGCTCGCTCGCAAGCGGACACGCATACACACAACATACACATACTTATTGTAGTTCTAGTATTAGCATTAAGGAAACAATGGGTCCAGGTGAAAAACAGCGTCAAGTACCTTAACGTACTTGACAATAGCTGAACCTGGATGCCTATTTGGTCGGGCCGGAAAACAATATGGACCCACTACCCTCTTGTAATGTATTACCTGATGTTACTGTAATTGTTTCTTTTCCTTTGCTTTGGCCAAAGAAATATATTTGTTACAAACAATCCGGCTCGGCGGACCGGAAAAATGTTGCGATCCGGAACCGAGAACCAGAAGAATGTTAGGTATACTCGAAGAAGTAGAAGAAGACGACTGCTTCGCCTAGTGACCTAAAGCTGGTGTTCCTAAGCGTTCAGGTGCAATAGGCTCGTTTCGACTACTCACTTATACCTACTATTGTTGTTGCGCCAGCGGGATCTATCTGCGCCACAATGCCTAATCACTGGTTGCCTTTTGGTCTAAGACTATTCCTAAGGGGGTTCTGGGCTATTATATTATAAACACTCGTCGTGGTTCAATAAAACAATCTATATTTTACACAAGTAATCACACTGATATAGGTACAACACACACTAGATAAATATACATAAGACACGTAAATATAGTCAATAGTTTATAATATTCAAGCAAGAGTTCACAGTCTTAGTCTGATGGCGAGTATATACAATAATCAGTCAGAATCCGAAACTACTTACACGCATTAGCACATATAATTAGGTACCCGCACTGAGTTTATATACAACACAACATAACAGGTTCATACAGTAATTACACAAATCAGCGTTCTTTACAGGTTTACAATGTTCTCATTATCACTTAAAGCGTCTAATGGTACAATAGGGGGCTTCGCTCAGGCCTCTGCGCACTGACTAATCTAGCCTAGTTGCCGCACGCCCGCTTCACTTAGGCGGTCGTGGGCACCCTATTACTGTATAGGTTTCTCTTAGACCTAACACAGCAACCTACGCTAAATAGAACGTATACTTGATCACAACTTATACTTATCCCTATTACCTAGTCGCAGCTTCACTTAGGCTACGACTAAGACCTAGATTGAGAGATAATACACTGACTTTACTGCACTGTTAGCTGGTGTTATCCTGCCGAATTATTGCAAAATACTACTTTAATTAAAAAAAAAAAAAAAAAAATTTCAAATTTCTTTTATTAGTGTATAAGGAATATTTACATTAAGGGAAGGGTACTATGCGCTAACCTTAACTAGAGTAAACTAAACTAATACTATGTAGGTCTCAGACATGATCTGCCTACAACCCTATCTACGTGTTAACAATAAAAATGCTTTTTTATATTTTTAATTTTTACAATATTGTCTTAAAGCTATGACCAGGAAAGCTGGGAAAACCTGGTTTGTAACAGTGAAAATACTTAAAAACTAGCTTACAGAGTAGTGACTAGGGTGGGTAAATATATACATAGATAAATAGGGATAAATACATATATATGGTTTTATATAGTAGAATCAACATATTTACAAATCAGCCGTTGCCTAGGATATTGGTAGGTATGGGCCCTAGGGGTTGGCTGGGAGGGGTGTGGGCCGGGGGTGGAGGGGAGGGGGAGGGGGGGACTGACCGATTTGTCAGTTTTGTGTTTACATTAAGAATGTACTTATATTATATCTTACTTAACTAAACCGTTAAGTGTGCGTTTGTTTTTGATGCTTACTTTTGAGTTTTTGTTAAGGAGGGGCCTTAGTAATTTGAGGCCAAGAAGTGCTTTGGAACGCGCGTGCATGACGTGTTGGTTCCATGTTAGACGTTTGTCAAGGACGAGCCCTAGGTATTTAACTTGTGAGCTCCACTCTATTGAGTGGCCATTTATACTGAGTTTTGGGATAGTTTTCTTGGGTCTTTTCCAAGAGAAGGCGATGGCTTCAGTTTTTGAATCGTTGATTTTTAATTTCCATTTTTGGAAATATTGAGAAGATAACACAAGGGCTTTATTTAGATGTAAGATAACAGGCTTGTGACTTTTGCCACTTGCGAGGTAGGCAGTGTCGTCGGCGTATAGTGCGAGTGTGGTGTTGGGGGGCTTGGGTATGTCATTGATATATAAAGAAAACATCCTGGGGGCGATCAATGAACCTTGCGGTACGCCGGCGGTTATGGGGTGGGCAGGAGATAGGTCATTTTTGACTCGGACTTTTAGAAATCTATCTGTGAGGAATGATTGTATTATTTTGCAGTATTCATAGGGGATATCTGCTTGAAGTAGCTTATGGACCAGTCCATTGTGCCAGACTGTATCGAAAGCTTTCTCGAGGTCGAGTAGTACCATACCTGTCTGATGTTTCAGATTAAAGTTGTGTGTGATGTATTCAGTGACCCGTGCCAGTTGGTGCGTGGTTGCGTGGGACTGTCTAAAGCCGAATTGTTCGTTCGGTAGGCGAGATTCTAATTGAGAGTTAATTCTATTGTTAATTAATGATTCTAATATTTTACTCATCGTGCAGAGTAGGCTAACAGGTCTGTAGCTAGCAGGAAGGGTGGGATCTTTGCCTGGCTTGTGTATAGGTTGCACTATAGCTACCTTCCATGAGTTGGGGAAGTAGGATAAGCGGAGGCAAGCCATATAAATGTTGGCGAGAAAATCAACGGCCTTTGAGGGGAGGTGTTTTAACAGTATATTTTGTATGTCATCATGTCCGGGGGCTTTGCGGGGTCTAACCCGCCAGAAAATGTTTCTGACTTCGCGGGCGTAGACTGGCGCGGGGGCCGGGGGGCCGTGTATACTATGTAAGTGGGCTAATGACTGTGAGACCTCCGCTTCGGTCGCGGGGTCAGTGTGGCCGGAGGTCAGCATATGTTGGGATTCATAGTGCGCGCCTAGAGCCTCTGCTTTCTCCGCATCCGACTGGGCTAGGCCGTCGGGGGTACGGAAACAGGGGAGAGGGGTGTGTGTGTTTTTAATTCTGTTCGCGAGTTGCCAGAGAGAATTGTCGCGGATATTTAATGACTCTAATTTTTGTTCCCATTCGTTAGTCGAGAGGGCTTTGATTTTGAAGGAGATTTCGTTTTGTAGTGAATTAATTATTGTGTTGAACCGTCGCGTGTGGAGTCTTTGTGCTTGGTGTCGGAATTGATTTTTTAATTTGATTAGTTTTATGATGTGGGGTGGGAGTTTTTGCTTAGGCTTGGGGGTGAAAGAGGGGATGTTATCTTGCCTAGCTTTAATGATGGAGTCAGTAAGTACTTGTATTGCACTGTCTATTGAGTGCTGGTCATTTAAGCGAAGTGAGCCTGGGGAGGTGAGGGTATCATTGATTTGTTTTTTGAAACGATCCCATTTTGCTTCTCCGTACTTAAATAGGGGGCGAGAGAAGCGCGGAATGTGTTTCGAGATTTCGAAGATGATAGGACAGTGGTCTGAAATTACATCTTGGGTGAGTGGGTCTGTTACATTAGAAACATTTTTGACAAGTGTGAGTTGCAGCTTAGCGCCAGAGTGGCGGGGGTTAGCTGGAAGGTGAGTCAGTTTGTCAGGGATGAGGAGGTCATAGTCGTGACCGGTGAAATGGTTAAAGAGGCGCGTGCCATTGGGGTTGGCTCGGGGGCTATCCCAGTGACGGTGCCGCGCGTTGAAGTCCCCGGAGCAAATTACGCTGCTACCGAGTGCGAGGGACTGAGCGATACCTAATGTTATTCTGTTATCCTGCTTAGGGCAGTAGAAACAGACTATGGTCAGGGGGGATGGGTCTCTGGTATTTAATTTGATCGTGACTATATCACACACCTCGTGTACCACCGGTGGGAGCGGGTAGTGTGGTATGTCGGATTTAATGAGGATGGCGACGCCTCCTTTAGTGCGTGCGTTTGTCTGTCTGTCTTGTCTGTAGCATGTGTATCCGAGTAGTGAGAAGTTACGTTTGGGTGTGAGGTGTGTTTCTTGTACGAGTACTATGTCGATGTGTTGTGTACCTAACAGGTGTGCAAGTTCTCTTTTCCTACTTACAATACCGTTGATGTTGAGTGACGCTACTCGTATAGGATCGGCGGCGTCGTTCTGGTGCGCGGCGCTGTCCTCTTCATTCGCGAAGGCTGTCGAGGAACCCGCAGACTATGAGGAGCTGCTCCTCTATCGGCATAGAGCGACGCAGCATGGGCCTCAGTTGACCTGCAATTTTAATTAGATAAGACACCTCTTGAAGTGATGGGAGGTCGTCCGTGAGCGGCGCAGAAGGGCGTTGGTCTCCCCCAACGTGTGGATAGTGCTGTTGGGGTTCGGGTGCCGCACTTTGGACGGGCTGTGGGTAAAAGTTGGGTAGGGGGCCGGTTGGTTTGAGGCCCGGGAAGTGCTGTTTGCCCGAAGGCAGTACACCTGAGAGTGGAGGAGGGGTGGGCAGAAGGCCCTGTGGCTTGCGGCCTGTGTTGGGGGTGGTGTTGGCGCGGGGAGCGCCCCTGGCGCTCTCTTACGGCCGCCAGGTAGGCCTGGCGTTGGGGGCACTGCCTGTACGAGGCAGCGTGCTCTCCGCTGCAGTTGCAGCAGCGTACGGGGGACGCCGGTGCCTTGTCGCAGTCAGCGGTGATGTGATTCCCCATGCATTTGACGCACCGGGGGGCTCGGCTGCAGTTGGCAGCCGCATGGCCGAAGCACTGGCACCTGGAGCACATGGTGCCGAATTTGTTATTATTCGTGTATTTGTATACACGTACTGACTGGTCAAGCAGCTTCGTGATTTTCCTGAAGGCACCTATGTCGGCGTCCTTCTGGAGCGTTACCTGGTAACGCGGGTGCACCTCGTTGTCGCCTTTAAAGGGGGTGACCTTAATTGGGCGGAAGCCTTTAGCCATAAGGGCATCGGCCACCTCGGTGGCATCAGAATAGTAAATCCCCTGTATTACTGAAACGGGGGATTTTTCACATTTCTCAGTGAATGTGTGAAATTCGTAAGTGTTGGTTGCCTTAAGGGCAGCCATGGCTTTGTACTTGTCCGTACGTGTTTTTAGTATTAGGTGTGCCGAAGATGGCTTAAAATTAAATGTAAAATCTTTAATGCCCGCTGCCTTAAGGGTAGAGCGGGCATTGATGATACAGAAGGTATCATCTCTTTTTAGTATAATGGGGGTGGGCCTCGCTTGCAGCGGCGAGGCCGTTACCTTGGCTCCCGGTGTCTCCTGTACCGGGAGCTGCTTGAAGGCGTTTCCCAACGCCAGGGGTGCGGTGCGTCCTTCAGGACGAGGTTTGGCCGCGCGGCGCTTCGACACCACCATCCATTCCGGCAGGCCCGCCCCGGGGGGAGGCATGCCGATCTCGGACGGCGGTGGCGAGGCCGCGCTGGCCAGCTCCATAGGCTCGTAGGGCGGCGGGCTGGGGGCTGCGCCGGTCAGCGGCGGTGTCGCAGCGGGCGATGTATCATATTCGGACGTGTCCGAGTCCGATGTGTCGGCCTCCGTTGCGGTCAGCTTCGGTGCCGGGGCTTTGGGCGGGCTACTGGGAGCCCTCTTCATTTCTGCGAACACAGGCACGCACAGGTGTTAATAATTACACTTCACAAAACAAAACAGGTATTAAACTAATGCACGCCACAAGTTGGCGCGAAAAGTTTGGCGGGCGAAAAAACCGTTACGCGTAACGGTCGCTTTGAGTCAGGGGAGCTCGAGCACGACACAACCACTCTCGCACGCGTCCTGAATCTACCACTGACTCACTACTCAACTCCACTACTTTAATTTATGTGCTACATCCCCTTTTATAGGCCGCAGCTGCGATGGAAAAATCCCCAAAAATACTTTATTCAATTCTAAACATACATTGTAACTAACAAAGCCGACGACGGAAAATACCCAATAAATGACAATATTTCGTCATACAAAATAAGCCTACAACGGAAAATTCCTCTATTAAATTGATATTCCGATTTAAACATACAATGTTGCAGCTGCAGCTGCGCCGAAAAGTTCCACAAAAGTAATAAGTACCTATGTATGTATTTCTATTTCGTAACTACTTATTTAACTTATTGACTACCTATATTTACGTATGATATTACGTCGCGTCGCTAACACTTATCACAACGCTTTACAAATTCCCGTAAGTCATTATCAATACCAGACCAATAATAGTATTTCTTTATAGTGTTTGACATCCGTCTCATACCAGCATGGCCACTACTAGGTAAAAGATGGAAGTCATTTAAAATAACTTTTCTATCATCCTTATTTTCTATTCTTTTCACATCACTTAAAATACATATGCGCGGTCCGGACCTACTCTTATTATTTTTAATCTCTGCTAATGATTTTTTTATGAATATTTCATTATCTTTGCTTTTTAATATGTATATTTCTTTAACAAATAATATATATAATATATCTTTAACAAATTGCAAAAATCATCAATCTCTCTCACAAAGTCGTCTCGCGTCATTTGCGATTGAGAGTTTAAAAATTTTACGTAAACAGTCTTTTTACTTTCAACATAACATAATATTTTATTTTCTTTAGTAATTATTTTCATTTTCCTTAAGTTCTCTAATCCTTTAGTATCAATAAATCTAAATTCGACTGACTCTTTCGGTTTTATATGGGTACGACTTTCGGTTGATCAGGCCTCAAGTCTGAAGGATCCATATCCACCGCTGAAAATGTTTTATTTCAATTAGACCATTAAATAGGTCAGGTAATAGTCAAAACTAGTTGCACGGTTCCAAAAAGTGGGTCGTATGGAGAAGAGCCGGCAAGAAACTCCATAGATACTCTTTAAAAAAAAAAACTTGATTACAATATTATGTTTTACAACTTTGTTCCATATAGTTGCTGAGAATTCTGCAGTTTGATGTATAAGATTTATACAATATACAAAAA